>OX421976.1:46878568-48078568 GCA_949128135.1 Parasteatoda lunata
GATGGTAATGACATTTCTAGTAGGGAAAAAAAAAAAAAAAAAAAAACTGGTTAATAAAATTAAACTATTCATTTGGTAATTTTTCCGTTTATATGGAATGATCTACCTAAAATTCTGGTTTTCAAAATTATTGTTCCTATTACCACGCATTTAGTAAAAAATCCAAAACTGAAAAATACATTTTACCGAATAAACGGTTTTTATGACATGCTCTAAGGTTCAATTGATAAAATAAACAAATTTTGCCACCAAATTTTATCACACATTATATAACTACAGTTTATTGTTAATTTTTTCGAAATCATCACCAAAGTGCTTCAGTTAAAATTACCGCGCTTTTTGTGTTCCCGTAGAGCTGGAAACGCGGTAAATTTTACCATATTTAGTTTTACAGTTTTAAATGTCAATTGCATGTAAGTAAGGATGAATTTAATCCGTAAGCTTAAAATCTCAGCATCATAGAAAGTTCGCAATTGAGAAAAAAACAAACAAACAGTGTACTGGCAAACGAAAATTATGCCAACACTTTCCATTTCTATTAACACTTTTCATTGGCCTCTTAAGAACAGGGAAGAGAGGGGAGGCATATACAGCAGGTGTTGTCATCATTTGGAAAGAAGAACTAAACAATCCATGGCTTACAAGGGGGGGAAGGGGGAGTGCAAAGTGCACCTGAACGAGAGCACTTCACCTGTCCTGCTACTGATTACCAACTAACCCAATCTCTTTTTCTAGTTCTCGTTTCTTCTTTTTTATAAATATTTTATTCGCCCAAGGGGGGGGGGAGCAAGAAGGGGGTAGGGAAATGGATTTAAAGGAAGAAAACGGTATGATGGGATTTCAGGGTAGGGGAGCCAAGAAAAAGCTAGAAATAGATGATCTACAATGGATGTTTACCACCCTGTTTGATAAAATGTCGTCAACACCTGCTCATATCAACAATAGAGTTGGAAAAATGAAATTTGCAATGACACTCTCGCTGGCAACAAATATACATTAATAATAAAAATCAGTTTAGAGGATTAGAGGTATTAAAATCATAAAAGAAAAAAAATTCTCAAGGTTCTATTTTTTAGTGTTCTTTAAAATTTTGCTAAAAAGCGTTTACTTAAAAAACATACTAGCATATTTAAAATATATTGACAATAATTTCAATTCATCATATTGAAAAAAAAATTCCTTTACTTAGAAGTATTATTTATGGAGCGTATAAAATATTTCAAATAAAGACACTACTCTCTTTTTGATATAGGTAGGGGCTAACAAGCATTAGTTTTTGTTCGAAATTTACTTTGAATCAAATATATATATATATATATATAACAGAAGTATAATCTGAAAGCCTGAGCTGATATATACTAATAATTAGTACAAGAGTTAAAATATATTTTTTAAAAAAATGATTTTTTTCTAAGAATCACGGCTGTTATTTAGAATCATATGTTCTGCATCTTATCTAACTATGTATATAGTTCGAGGTAATTCGAAAGGTAATCCAAATGTTCGAATTTTGGAAATTAAATGTAGCACATCATTTCTCGCTGTGTAAGTTTTCATTAAATGAATAAAAATAAAAACAAGTTCAATTGCTAGGAAAATTTTGTACAGTGATTATAGGACATATTTGGAATGATAAGTTTTATTAAAACCTAGATTATCCGAGTACTTTTGATATCCAAAGTCAAATCAAAAGTTTTTTACTTATTTATTCATGTGCGCATGATCTTAGTTTTCTCCCCCTCAATTTAAATAAAATATTGCCATAATAAAGTTAAGCATGCCTTCAGATTGAAAAACACTTTTTGTACTGCATGCTTTGTACTGTCTTCTTCATCGAAAAAGAGCGCAAAATTAGAAAATATGAATGCATATGTCATTTTATATGAATAATAAATCGCAATTTTCCAGGTATGTAAAGTTAGTTGCTTGATTTTGATAAAGATAAGTGAATTCGATAAAGAAAAAGTTGTTTTCATTAATTCATCCTATTTTTCTTAGTTTGAACATCATGGCTCCTACTTTTGATAACAGGTAAGTGTTATATAACCTAAGTTTATAAAAGAATATCAATCACAGAAATCAATTGTGAGAATAAAGGAAATTAACTAACGTTTCAAAATTAGATACTGCTTTGTACAAATGATTTATTCAAAAATGCAGCGGAGAAGTACAGATGTCTGGGCCAGTAGCGCAAGTGAGTCTTAAAATAAAATATCTTTATTTAACAGAAAGACATTCACTAAATGTTATTTTTGAAAGTAAATTTAAATAGTATTTTGCACAATGGTTTCTAAAAATTTAGATTCTTAGAGCTAAATGATGAAAATACATTGAAATTAATGTTAATCTTACAATCCAAATATTTCCATTATCCGACTCCTATTGCTTTGGATTATCGAAGTCCGACTCTATTCTACAAAAATAAACTGTATTTTACACCTATAACATATAAACCGTAAAGGTGCGTAAAATTTGAAAGTTTATTTTAATGTATTCGTACAGAAAATATTGAATGCAAATTTCAACCAATCATTTTTTTTTCTCGGAGACAATAATTAAACTGAATTTAAATAATAAAGTGTAATAAATTCGAACAAAAACTATGGATTCTAAGATAGTAATTCTAAGAATTCATTACTGATTTTCATTAGTGTTTTCATTCGACTGGCAATTTAGTATACTTTTGCTTCGTTCATCAGAGCATAAACTGACCGACAACGATTGAAGATCTAACAAATTAAATTCCATACGATCTGCTTCCGCCTCTTGTGATGCATATTAGTATTCGCAGACGATGGCATATCGATTTCAACATCTGGCAATGTTCCTTTACTCACTACAGTTTGTTGCCAACACCTCATGTCAAACTAAATTCACTTCAGTTCCTCCCACGTTATTAAATGTGTGTGTGTATCAAGTAGCGTTAAATGAGTGACGTAAAGAAGCGACTTCAAAACTTAGAGATGAGTTTAAGCATTTCAAAAAGTAAATAAATGGACATTTACCCCGAATAAAAGATATATATTTTTATTTGTTTTTGAAACGTTTCATTAATCTTGTAGAATGTTTCAGCAAAAAAAAAAATATTATTTTATGAGTTAATAGTTTTACAATAATATTAGAACATTTTCTGGAATTATTTTGAATGGATGGTAATTATGTGGCCTTTAGTTCAGTTCACTTCAATGAAAAAAACATCGACCCTTGTATCAATCATATTGGACGGGGAATTTTTTTTTTATTATAATTAATAGTGTGGTAAGACCGGGAGCACATATTAAACTTAAAGGAAAATTTTGATAGCAGACTTTTTTTTTTTTTTTTGGTAGGACAAATTAAAATATTATGCATGTAATGTAGTATCTATACTGCTGACACTAAAATTAAATTTATTAGAAAAGTTCGAAGATTAAGCAGAAAGACCTTTTTAGTTGCCCTTGTGTACAACTTTGTATCGTGGTGATTTGTATTCACCTAGGTTTGTATAAATGATTTTAAAGCATATTTTCCCGACTGTTGAAAATAGATTTTTATTACAGGACAATGTTAGATTTTTCGAGAGTACCTCAGCAATAATTTTTTCTAAATAATTTAAAAACTTAATGAAAGAAAAGGTTATGTGACATTTTAAAAGGTTCATCAGGTTTGAGGCTATGTTGTCACATGAAGTCACGCTTTTTAACAAACAATCCGCTAGTTTTATAATTTTTGTTAATTTTTAGCAGTTACTCACGACTTTTAAGTTGAGAATTGCTTACTTCAAGCCTCTTCCTTCTGTGCTAATTATAAAAAGTGGCACAAATAGTCAATTTGATAAAAAGCCGCAATTTTGTAAAAATTAAAACTGCATGGTATGTGATTTCATTTTTTAATATTTGAAAAGCTAGTCGACGCTGCTTGTCCACGCCCTTGAAAACATACAAAAAGCAAGAATAAGCCATGGTTTTAATAATTTTAATCCAAATGGAAAAATCTCGCCAAATCGATACTTTTTTGCTAAATATTTAAGCTAAGGTATTTAAACTTTAACATGAAACTTATTATTTTTTTAATCTCTTTCGCCAATGAAAAAAAAAAAAAAAAAAAAAAAGCCACGAAGAATTTTTGGCGACATTTTTAAACTAAGATAAAAATTATCAGAATTAGTGCATTATTTTATTTTTTTGCAATTGTTTATGATCCCACTAATAATGCAGATTCCAGATAATGCAGCATTGAAGTAAGTTTTTAAGTGTAGAAGAACTAGACCACAAGTGCTTTTCATTTACCCAGAGCTGTAGCTTTACTCCACATTAATGTTTTGTGCCATTTTCAAAATTACATAGAGGACGCTGGTTAAAGATTGGCAAATCTTGACCTAAAACAGCCATAAGTAACTATAACAAACTCACAACAGATATGGAAGTAGTATCTTATTCGCAAAAAAGCATCATATCAATGCGACGACAGTGCCTTTGACAAATATTCGTCTTTTAGTTCAGACACTTTTTTTTCTTGCCAACATAGTATATGAAGTTTTAAATTAAAATTTTGCTTCGAATTCAAGGAACGCAGACAGCAGCTTTTTAAATTTTTCTCGGCGAAAAAACTTCGGAGGACAATCTTATATTCAAAAACTATTTTCCTAAAATCTGCTAAATGTCTCATTTAACATAATCAGCCACTATTACATCAAATTGCTACAAACATTCCAGAATGTTTACTGGAATACAACAAATACTAAGTTTGCATAAACAGGCACTTTAAACTGTACGTTTGAGTGATATTTGGAAACATTATTCTGGATTTCGGTATATATTATGAGGAAATTCTTCTCACTTAGCTTCACATTCTAATAATGTGTAGAAGGATAATATTTATCTTTTGCTAATCATAATCCTCTTTGCTTTTTTTTTTCTTCGACAAGCGTGGAATTTTTTTTATTTCCTGCCGTTTTGTTGAAAGAAGGAAACGCTTCATTGCATTCTTTTGTAAGTCATTGATGTTTTTAAAAGTAAATCCGATTTGATTGCATTTTAAGCAAACACAATTACTCTTTTAACAATTGTAATACTAGATTACAGATAATGCTTTTCTGTTTGACTAAGAAAAGCCAATTAAAAATATTTAAAAATACTCCCAAGAAAGACTGGGTCGAGTTCAAACATCCAAACATATGTTAGGAGTTAAGAAAGAATAGCTTGAAGAAAGATTAGAACAAGAAGGAAGAGAACGCAGAATCTTCAAAACATAAAACTCGATTTTTAAATATTATTAAACGCAAATAATTATATATATGATTTTTCGAATTAAATAAATAAATAATAAAAGAATCGAAAAGAGGATAATCGAATAAATGAAATCATAACACTATTAATTCAGAAATTTAGCAAATAAAGTACTATGTTACAACTAAAAAAAGTACTATGTTGATTGGTTGGTTGTATTTTATTGGCACAAGAGTCTGAAAAGGCTATACTGCGCCAGTCACTAGACTCAAAAGGGTCGCTAGATCAGATTAACATATATATATATATTTAAATTATAGAATATAATCCTATTGCTCTGACAAACTTTATAAGATTGTGATGTATAGGTTCACAAAGTAAAGACTTAAGAACAGGACTGAAATTGTCAAACAGTTTCTTTCTCAAATGTTGGAATCGTCTACAGTCAGTAAAAATATGTTTAATGGTGATGGTAACTCGGCATAAGGAATAAATAGGTGGAGGTTCGTTTTACAATCAATGCAGATGGTTATAATGGGAATGGCCAATACGCAGCCTGTTTATTAAAACCTGACTTTTGCGATTAACGGATATTATTTTATGGTTATAAACAGAAGGGAAAATTTCATGTAATTTGCCATCATTTAGTGTATTCCAATATTCTTCCTAGGCTTGCTGATTTGCAAATTCGTTCGAAGTCTAGATGTGCCAAGAGATTAATGCTTATATTCTGGGTAATTTTTGTTACTATATCAGATCGTTCGTTCCCGTGTATACCGACAAGTGAGGGTATCCAACAGAAATTCACATCGAAACCAATATCATTTAACCTTTTGCTTACGGATGGTACAACACGTGGACCAATGATGGTGCAACATGGTATACCATAAGCAAAGGGTTAAGAGTGAGATGCACATTTAAATTTTGAGAATTCGTGACTTTCTACCAATCTGAAAAAGTATGAGTTATAAACTTGGTATACATTAAAATAATACATTATTTTTATATTTTGTTATACGTAGAATAAGAAAAGCGTATAAAGCGTATAAGTATGAGTTATAAACTTGGTATAAAATAATACATTATTTTTATATTTTGTTATACGTAGAATAAGAAAAGCGTATAAGTATTCTATACCTTAATCTATATGTTACTTTTCAGTTTTTATAAATTAAATGTTAAGAATTAAAAAAAGCCCAATTAAGAAAGAAAATAACTGTTAAAAATAAATAATAAAAAAATAATAATAATAAAATAATATTAATAATAATAAATTTTATAATGCTCATCAGGGGAGGGGCAAAATTTTTTATGGAATTTGAGATACTTCTTTTTATTCATTTAAAAATTGTGTGAAAATTAATCGAAGTAACAGGGCTATCATTATACAATTTCATGGAGCAAATGTGCGCGTAAAACTATTTATACATTTTTATAATGCATTGTATCTTTAAAAAAATCTACTGTGTTTTGTGGAATTTTAAAATAAATTTTTTGTTTCATAGTTTTATAAGTGTATAGCCAAAATCCTTGCATGTATTGCTATTTTCCGTACCATGCTCTATTTATGATTGACTAAAAGATTTGAAAGATAAAATGCATCGGAAAGGCGCGACACACAGCAACGTTATTCTGTCGAATCTTAGCACTTAAATTTTCTGTCGCCAAACCTGTTTGTTTTTGTTCAGTAAGCTATTTAACTGTTTATAAAGATTCTGGCAATGGGATGAAGAAAAACATAAAAGTGTAAACAAATAAAGTACCTAGGAACATTTGAAATTGACATTGTTTTTTAATATATATTTTAATTTAAAAATGAAACATTGTTATTGTAAACTATTACCTAAGGAGTAAAGAATTTTTCCTTATGCACAAAATAAAATAAAATCTTTTCACGCAGTATAAAAAATATAATTTCAAAACAAAATGTTTTTAAAAGCAAATTTTTACATTAAAACTTTTTAATACAATTAAAGAAATCAAATCTTAAATAAAATGAAATTTAGTTAAAAATAAATATTTTTACCTACATTAGCTCTGAATAAACTTTAAACAAAAATATCTGAGTTTGAGAACTCACTTGCGATTAATAAACATTGAAAATATACATATTTTTTAAAGTGTACACGGAGAAAAAAATCAGGGGAAATATTCGTACCGGTATTGGCATTTCTGGTAAATAAGACCATATTTCTGGTTATTAAAACCAAAATGTATGGTATTTCCGTTCATATGTCAACAGTTTACTGTCACTCAAAAATACAGTTCTTATTACGAGACATTTAGTAACAAATAGTAAAATGGAAATAAATTTAACCAAATAAATTACTTTTATGCCATGCTCTAAGTTATCATGATAAAATTACGAAATTTTTTCTTCACTAACCAAAATTTATCACAGATTATAAAACGAAATTTTATTGTTAATTTTACCAAAAACATTACCGCTTTGGTAAAAATTATCGAGCTCTTTAGTGTTCTCATAGAGCCAGAAACACGGTAAATTGTAGCATATTCTAGCACTTTTAACCATACTTTTTCTCAGTGTAGGTATCATTTAGCTAATCAAATAACAATAAAAATCACTTATATATATTTCAACAGCGACTTACAGAAAGATGTTCCTTAAACATTTTTTCCTCACTTCGTTTTCTTTTCAATTAAGAAGATGCCATCACGCATTAAGAAAAGTGAAGTAATAGATTTGCAATGAAAGAAAACAAACAAACAAAAAAAAAAAAAAAAAAAAAAAAAACACGGGAGTTGTGCAAAAAAATAAAGCATCGCTGCAGAAAATTAAATTTAAGAAGAATCGAATACGTCACGCACTCCATAGGGAAAAGAAAAAAAATAAAGAACGTAATATTAGTAAACAATGAGGAAATGACTTCTTGTACAATCATCACGGTGAGCAAACGCAAAGACAAGATTTCAAAATAATTCCTAAGAGGAAAAAATTTCTTCGTGAATCAAACGACAATCTTTCCGTTATTTCCAATTACAAAATTCATCTTATTCTGATTCATCATAACTTGTTGCGTAACCAAAAGCCGAATTAATTTGAGTTTTGCAGTACAGATTGCTGAATAGATTACGGAGAAAAACAAATATGGCGTTTTATAATGAATATTTGAATATCTAGTCATTGGTTACATTGGTTTATTTAATATATTGAATCATAATAGCATGAACTGTTTCTAGTAGGAGGAATGTTAAACACTTAATACAAAAAGATTGAAGTTTTTTTGAAAAAATTATTATAAACGGCAATGTTTCCGTTATAGTTATTTCCAATAACAAAATTCATCTTATTCTGATTCATCGCAACCTTTTGCGTAACCAAAAGTCGAATTAATTTGGGTTCTGCAGTACGTTGAACAGATTATAGAGAAGACTATATATGGCAAAGAATATTTGAATATCTATCTATTATATACTATTTAGTATAGTGAATCCTAATAGAATAAACTATCTTTAGCAGCAATGTTATATAATTGTTACAAGTAAATTGACGTTCGAAAAAAATCATTTCAATCTACAATGTTATCATTACTTTCAATTACAAAATTCTTCTTGTTCTGATTCATCGTAACCTGTTGCGTAACAAAAAGCCTAATTAATTTGGGTTCTGCAATACGCTGAACAGATTATGGAGAAAACTAAATATGACGTTTTGCAATGAATATTTGAATATATATCTTTTATATATTATTAATTATATTGAATCCTTATAGCATTAACTGTCTTTAGTAGAAGTGTTATACACCTATGACAAGAAGATTGAAGCTTAGAAAAAATTATTTATAACGACTATTTCCGTTATCGTTATTTCAAATTACAAAATTTATCTTCTTCTGATTCATCGCAACTTGCTGCTTATTCCCAACAAACCGAATTAATTTGCATTCTGCAGTATTGCTGCACAGATTATGGATAAAACTTAATATTAATATTTGAATGATAATTATATGAATAATGAATATGAGTATATGAATATGAATAATGAATATGAGAATATGAATAATGAATATGAGTATATGAATATGAATAATGAAAATGAATATTTGAAATACTTATGAATATGAATAATGAATACGAATATTTGAATATAACTAATATGAATATGAGTATTTGAAATACTCAAATATTATTAAAATGAATATTTGAGTATTTATATTGTACATTATTTATTTTTTGAATCCAAATAGCACGAACTGTTTTTATTAGTATAAATATTATCCACCTAATACGGGAAAAAATGTATTTTGAGATAAATTATTAAAAAAATTATAATATTAACTATTCTTATTTCCAATTATAAAATTACTCTTTCTCTGATTCATCGGAAATTCTTGCGTAATAAGCCGAATTAATTCCCATTTTCTAGTTTAAGAGCTTCGCAGATTATGAAGAAACCAAATAAAATTAAGTATTCAAATATGGATGTTTGAATACTTATAATTATACTGTTATTCCGTTATTATAATATACTTTATATCATTACACAAACATGATTAACTTTATAAAATTTCTACAATATTGCCTATAATTATATTATTATTAAATACATTGAATAAAAAAGTTAATTACCTGAATTGGTTAAGTAACACGAATTAGTTTTAATAGTGTAGTATATGCAACAGCAAAATTTATCTTATATGATTCGTAGCTACCTGTTGCGTAGCCAAATTTTTTTTCTTTTTACTGCATAAGAGGTGAAAAGATACTAATAAAAATTATATGGTGATTTTCAATTAATATTTCGCCTTGTTTTAACAACGTTTAATTTTAAATCATTTATTAAACTGAATTCAGAAGTAAATAGCATGAATTATTTTATTAGCAATATTTTATACCTATGACAAACAAAACAAAAAAATGAAGCTGAAAAAAAAATTCATTAATGCATAAAAAAAAAAATGTAACATTATACAGAATTGAAATTTCTTCAGAATTAGAAATAATAAAATAACAACGATAAGAAGTTCAAAATTATACCCTAAGCTCATTTTAAAATAGTCATTCCACATTGAGAGAGTTTCCAAACTTACCTATAAAGAAAAAGAGAAAAATTATTGAAGTATGAAAATGAAAATAAACAATACAAGAATAAATTTATAATGAAAATAAACTACAGGAATAACGATTTACATTTTAGGAACAAAATTTTCATGAATAACTTTGTGATATATGTTTAGTGATTAATTCATGCGTTTAAGGATTACAATGGAAATCAGTTTTAAAATTATCATAAACATAACAATGACATAATCAGGAAATGTCTTGGAAATATTGGAGTTTTTGAAATATGATAAATGAGCTTTTGATTTTATAAATTCCAAACATGAAATTTTCAAAACTGGTGTGCTCCTAAATTTAACAGAATTAGTTACACTGTAAAAATTTCCGGATCAAACAGAGGTAAAAAAGTAATAATTACCCTAAAATCACTGAAATTTAATAAATATTACACTGTAAGAATTTTCATTTTAAAATTATGGTAAAATGATAGCAGTCTGTCCATTCAATTAATCGTATAGTTTACGGTAAAGAATAATTTTTATCGATACGGTTTTGAAACCGTTTACAACTGATATGATTATAAAACCATGAATACAAAACTATAATGGTTTTTAACCATTTACAACTATCATGGTTCAAAACCGTAAAAATGAAAATAACTGGACATTGTCGCTAGGCTTTTCATTGGATAAGGGGTATTGGAGAGTGCAGGACACCCTTGAAAGTGTCGAATGAAATGTATGTGTCAGCGGTGAGACTCGAACCCCCGCTCTGTCGGCAATGAGACTGAGATATTTGCCCTCTAGGCTATATGTACGCAGTTGTAAGGAACTAAGAGACTTCATTAGGTAGGTTTGGTGCGATAAAATTCTGGTTGTTTAACCTGTATAGGGTGTATAGGGTGAAAGCAGTTAATTAAAGGTTTTTTGTCACAGTCGACAGTTTGAACGCCGACCGGCCCGTGTAGGGAGCAGGGAACTGTCCTTGAATCAGAAAGGTTCTGGGTTCGAATCCCGTGCAAGGCATGGATGTTTCTTTCTCTCTGTGTGGTGATCTATGTCTTTTTTCCTTTGTGTGTGTGAATATGACCCGCCCTATAAACGGGTTTGTGGTTGTGTGAATGGTGTGGCAGAAGTCGAATTCTTGGCCATGGATGGCGCCACTGAAAAACAAGAACAATCGCACCCCCTCTGCCTAAACAGGCATACGACAAAAAAAAAAAAGTTTGAACACCATCTTATTTATGGTCATTTGACAATTTCGTTTAGATATGGTACAATAACAATTAAATAAATTGTTATAAAACCACTTTTACGGAGAAATTTCTAACAGTTCGCAGCAAAAATTACGGTAAAATATTTTACGGCAAAAATGTATGTATTTTACGTATAATACACTCAAAGTATGGGTATTTATATCGTATTTTTTTACAGTGCAGTTCTTTCCGCGATATTCGTATGTTTCGAACAAATTTGTTTGAGAACTAAAGCTTTTTTTAATTGTAGGTCCTTGTATGTTAAAAAAAGTGATCATATAAACGTAATTTTATTTAATACTAATGTATAATTGGCGATATGGCAGATATATGCAAACTCGATATGCATTTATAAAAGAGGAATAACAAGGTATATATAACTTAAAAGTAATTACGAAAAGTTTTTAAAATGTACAGTTTTTACTTATTTTAAGAAAAAAAAAAGCTTTTCTTTTTACCAATGTCCTGGCCAAGATTTTGAAAACTTACATTGAAACTTTTTCTAGTTAAGTTTTGAGTTTTTGATTTTGAGTATTGTTTACTAAAACAGGATGTGTAAGTTTTCCATGTGGTGTTTATATTTTACTTTTAAGCGCATATTAAAGTAGTATCAATTTTTAAATATTTATTCAGTGGTAAATTACTAAAAATTAAATTTTCAGTAGACCAACAAGGTCACAAAAGTAAAAAAAAAAAATGAATAATTGAAGTACTTGCAATTGAATAGCGAGTTTCAAATTGACATTTTTGAAATTTTTTAAATTTCTCTGAGAAAGAGCCAATTTTCATTTATTTCGCCAAGTATTTAAATTTTTTATTCTTCGGTAAAAAAAAAAGTACTAAGGAGTGGAAAACGGTTTCAAGCGCAATAGCACAATAACAAGCAACGATTATCTTTAAGAAAACATGTTTAGCCAGCAAATTATAAAGTCAAGCGTGCAAAAGCTATGATGCGAACACTTTGAATTATAGATTTCACTAATTGAGTTGTGAATGAGAAATAAAACCTAATCTTTATTTCCTATTGTAAAGGCGCAAACTTTAAAGTTAAGTTACTCAAATCTATTCAAATGTTACCAAGAACCTTCATCCAATCACCTTTTCAAATCAGTAGTTTTTGAGAAAATATCTTTTTTTAATTCTGAACAAAATTGCAATCTTAATATTTTCAAGGCATTATCTTTCGTATATTTCAGTAAATGAAAATACAAAGGGCATTCTTTTAAGTATATTAGAGTGGAAAGTAGCAAACAACCAACGAGAAACTTCGAAAAACTTGTCAGCAAATTAAAACGCCAAGACGGGGCAGGGAGAACATTATGGAGCGAACAGTTTGAACGAACCTTGAGGGTTTATAGATTTCAACAATTGAATAGATATCAATATTTGGATGGAGTTCAACGATTGGATAGATTTCAACAATTTTAATTAGTAATAAAGGTAACTTATAATCTTTTCTATTCTGTTGTCATTCAATTTGTGACGATCAATAAACGTTCTAGTGGTTACATTCTATTCTATTCAAAGCTAAGTTACTCAAATCAACTATATGTGACTTAGAATCCCAGTCAGTCCGTAAAAGTACAAAACATTTTTTAAACTTCAAAGATAAGTAACCTAAATCAATGGTTGAAGTGGACGAAGGTTCCATTACGATTCGTAAGCAAACCACCGACGACTAACCTTGGAAGACTTCTCTAGTCAGCAAATTAAAAAGTCCAAGGGAAGGAACTCTATGACGCGCGCAGTTGGTGTGAAAGTTAAAGATTTATAGATTTTAGAAACTAAATGGTTGCGGACAAGATATAAAGACCATATATAATCTGTATTTCTTCTTATCAACTTATACATTTAAAGCTACATTAGAGAAATCCACTAAAATGTCAGTTAGAACCTTTATCCACTCAGATCTCCAAATCAGTCGCAAAGAACTAAAAATTCTTTAAACTTTAAAGTTAAGTTACTCAAATCCATTGCAATGTCGCTAAGAGAACCTTCATCCACTCAGATTTTAAACAAAGTACTAAAAATTATTTACACCTAAAATAAACCTTAAAGTCAAGCTACTCAAATCCATTAAAATGTCGCTAAGAAAACCTTCATCCACTCAAATCTCTAAATTAGTTGCAAAGTACCAGAAAGAATTTTAAACTTTAAAACTAAGTTATCCAAATATACTAAAATGCATCAGAACCTTCATCAACTCAGATTTTAAATCAGTTACCAAGTATTTAAACTTTCAATAAATTTTCAACAATTATTCAATTCACTAAAATGTCGCCAAGAGATCCCTCATCCTTACAGACTTCCAAATCAATTGCAAGGTATTAAAAATTCAATTCTTTATAGACTGATACGGTTTTATAGACATTGGATGAATGGTTGAAGAACTTCTTACCACTGTCTTAAAAAATTAGTGTAATGGGTCAAGAGGAAGTCCAGTCGCATCTAGAATTGCCACTTGAAACATTTTCTAAATGCTGGTTTTGAAACATCCATCGAAATAATTACACGTCACTTACAAACCGAAACTTCTCCTCTGTAATTTTAAGTTCTGTTTTCGCAAAATGAAAATCAGCTTATCCTTTTCTTCTTCGTATGGTACTTATCTTATAGAAAATCGTAATACATCATCAGCAGAGTGTGACTTCTTTTCCAGAAAATGGAAGAAGTTGGGTTTTTTAAGTGGAGAGAAAGAGCGAGGATTATTACGGAACAGCTTGCTAAATATGGGGGTGTTAAATGCATTAAAATGCATCGTTGAACATTTTTATGACATTATTTACACTCTTTTGAAATAACTGAATTAGGGTTTAGTCTGCAATAAAACGTTGAAGAAAGAATGCTTAAGCGTTATAAAAAAAACTTTACAGATTAAAATTATCGGATCTATTCTCGTACCCAGGTGATAAAAAGTTTCGGTGATAAGCGACGTCGGAATGACGTCACAAACGCAAAAATCTTAACAGAGATTTAGCCTGTGACGTAATTCTGATGTAACTTGTAGGTCTAATAGAATAGACGTTATTCTGATCCTTGATATGAGTATATTTTATTAAATTAATAATAGATCTCGTTTTTAATATTAGAATTTTGAGTTATTTCTAATAATGTTACTTTTACATCTGATTTACATAACTATATAAAATACAAATAAAATATTGCTTTTATTATTATATTTTTTCAAATCAATAGAAGCCCAAAATAGGTGCATAAGAAGGTAAAATATTCAATCATTCACTACGGAGCTCCAACTAAATTGTGAGTTGTCTGTAGGAAAATAGATAGAATTTCATTTTAAGATAAATGTTATTTAGCGATAAAACTACGATGAGCTCTACTTAGTCAGGAAGATTTACAACTTGTACTGTTATTCATTACAGAACTTTAATTAAAATTTGAGTGCTTTAACTAGTCGCAATTTCAATGCACGTTTAATTGCATTTGGCGATAATTCTGTCATAACGGCGATAATAGCTATTTGTGGCTACCAAGAAACGATTGAAAGCTGCATTATTATTAATCTCAGCCCTCTGGTAAAGATTCAAGTGCTCTAGATCAGTGGTCACCAACCCCGCGGACCAATACTAGTTCTTAGATCAAATGGTATCGGGCCGCCAAATAAGGAACATTAAATTATTTATATTTTTATTACTATGGTTTTATTATTTCTGTTTTATACGATTTTCCATGGACGAGAGGTTAAGCGGGGGATGAGAGATATCACCGAAACCCGCACCAATAACGCGCATGTAATTGTATTTTATTTTGAAGGCATGTTTAAATAAAATTAACTAAAAATTACTAAACCAAGACAATGTAAATTATTATAGATATAGAGATTCAATATGCTCCAACAGCAGGACGCGGTAAAGTTATCAAACGTTGACCGGTCTGCGACGTTGAAAAGGTTGGGGAGCACTGCTCTATAGTCTGCCTATGGAAAGAACTCCCCCCGTTAAAGTCTGGAGCAATGACGGTAACTATGGTTATGATGCTTAACCATTTCAAAGAGGGGTTTTGGGTCATTATTTGACAGATTTAGGTTCGGATTGGAGTGATAAAGGCAATCAGAGAGGAGAGAAGCTCCCCTCTTTGAAATAAGCTGTTTTTTTTTTCTTTCTCCATAGCGGCCTTAGACTTTGTGACGAGTTCTTTCGACAGACAAACTATAGATCATTGCTTCTCAACCGCCGATCCGTTCAGGTCTACAAACATTGTTTACGGGTTCGACAAGGGGATTTAAATATAGGATTTTAATATTTTTTACTATTTTTGTAAAAAGGAATGTGCAGATAAGCTATCTTATTTATTTTCACTTAAATATTAGCTAAATCTATACCTAATACCGTTTTCACCTAATACAATAAGATCGATGCTTTCAAGGGAAAAAAACAATTAAAGCTTTGGTATAAATGGATACACTAGAAAAACTTTGAAATATTTTTCTTCTTCCTGCAATTTTAGAAATACTGAAAAGAAGTATGATGTAGTGTATGAAAAGCGTTACAAATCGGTGCAGTTTCTTTGGCTTTTGATCAATATTATTCTCCAGAAGAGGGTTTACAAGCAACTTGATCAATGTTTTTCAGCAGAAGCGGATGCTATTTAATACCAAAACAGCAATCTTTCTACCACAGAAGAAAAACTTGTTTTATTTTATGGCCGTCGTTGAACAGCCGACGTAATTTTTGAATTTACGATTATCATGTTCAATTTCGTAATTTTGAACTTAATCCAGAAGACAAAGAAACTCCTAGATCAAGTATTGGGAGAAATTTGCCTTCATAGAGGACTTTTTGGTAGAACTAAGCCGCATTTGCGTAACACAGAGATGAAATCCTCCCTCGGTTAGCACGTCGGCAATGGGATTCCTACCCATGATCCGTCTACCACCGAGGACATTTCACGCCAGCACTGTGAGCGGAGCGAGCCTGGTGTGGAATCTATTACGAGCTGGGATTCAAACCCGGGTTGCCTAATTGGGGGACGTGCGCTCTGTCACCTGAGCCACTGCGGATCCAAAGACAACTTATTGAACTACCTTCAGATATAGGGTTAAAATCCCAATTCAATTAACTAATCATGTATCAATTCAGGATAAAATAAAAAAAATTAAAAAGAAGAAGAATATCGCCATCTTTATACAAAAGCAATTAAGTATTTATTTATTTATTCTCTCTTACTTCATTTTTGTCAGCATCAAACAACAGCAGCAGTCACATTAAATTCAGTTATTTTTTTTAATGTTTATCTCATTTACTTTTTATTTATTTCGCATTTTCTTGCATTCTTTTTCAACACAGACATGGTTATATAATTTAGTTTCACCATTTTGTAATCTAAGTAGCAAAACTAATATTTGTATCAGAATTTATATAAATTTTATTTGCATTTAAATAGATTTATGCTTCAATATACTTTTAATAGTGAGGATTATGTGAATGATTAAGAGAAAACCGACCAAAACAAATTTTAAGTGCCACAATTTTGGATATGTGAAAATTATGCTAATGGTGCTAATTACTAATCTAATCGGTCCACGATAAAACAGTAGAATATTTTACTAGTTGTTCGATAAATCGGATTGAAAAATATTGTTTTAGATCAGCAGTTACTAAATGGTGGGGGTTTCTAGCATTCCGGGGAAGGGTCACAGGGCTTTCAAGAGTGAGGATATTTTTAATCAGTTACGATTTTCAAAACTTGTCATTAAATTTATATTCAGTGAATTATCCATTATATATTTGACATTCATGCTTCTTTAATTTCAGTTTACACACACGCTAAAATCAAATTATGAGCTAGATTATAGCAAAAATTTCGTACTTCATACTTTCATTAAATATTTTCAAAATAATTAGTAAAATTTCAATCATTAAATTAATTTAATCATCAAAATAATTAATAAAATTTTAATCATTAAGTGTTTTCAAAATAACCAATAAAATTTCAATCATTAAATAATTTCAATATAACTAATAAATTTCAATCATTAAATATTTTTAAAATAATTAATTAAATTCCAATCGTTAAATATTTTAAAAATAATTAATAACATTTCAATCATTAAATATTTTAAAAATAATTAATAACATTTCAATCACTAAATAATTTCAAAATAATCAATAAAATTTCAATCATTAAATAATTTCAAAATAACTAATAAATTTCAATCATTAAATATTTTTTTAAATAATTAATTAAATTTCAATCATTAAATATTTTAAAAATAATTAATAAAATTTGAATCATTAAGTATTTTCAAAATAATTAATAAAATTACCATCATTAAATATTTTTAAAATAATTAATACAATTTCAAACATTAAATAATTTCAAAATTATTAATAAAATTTCAATCATTAAATATTTTCAAAATAATTAATAAAATTTTAATCATTAAATATTTTAAAATTAATAAAATTTCAATCATTAAATATTCTGGCCTTTAGATGATTAATATATTCATTGAATGAAATTTATTCATTAAGTCTCGGGGTTCCACCAAATGAAGATCGATCCTCTAGGGTTCCATAGCCGAAAAATAAGAAAATCGCTGTTCAAGATAGTAGAAAAGTGGTCGAAATATTTGGATTGCAAGATTCCTACGTTAGTTTTAAAGAAAGCGAGATAAAAAAATATAAAAAAACGTAAACATTTATATTATTCTTTCGGTTTATTATTACCGTAAATCAATTCAAAGGTAGATGAACCAAATATTTCTTTTAACACAAATTATACACCATCAAAGAAATTTATAGCAGGATGTAGTAATTATCATGCAAAACAAGATTTTAAACATTCTTTACACAAACACGAAAAATGACTGACGAAAAATGAGGAAAGTTAAAACTACGAGCTGGAAATACTTTTAAAAAAATCGTAAATAACTCGTTTCATGAAACATTTTTCAGTCATACGAGGAAAGTTTTGCTTTTAGGTTTTTTTTTTCAATAAGTCACATGCTGCCAGACTTAAGAAAGAAAAAAAAAAAACTTTTTACGGCTTTTCGAGAGTATGGAAATTTTATTGCAGGTTTAAAGGTAAATCAAATCAACTGTGAAAAGAGTTGAGAACATAAGGAAGTGATTTCTGTAGTTTTTGGATATTTTTCTCGCTGAAATGTTAAGAAATTCCCGATCGGAATTTTTGATCTTTTACAGGTATCGTTTTATTTTCAAACAATGTATAAGAAAATTTTTTTGGAAGGTATGCTGCGTAAAATATTTTTCTTTTAAAATATTAACGCAATTCTAAGGCAATAACGTCTTTAATATCACAACCAGTAATTACTTGAATTTGCAGGATTTTATGCATAAAAAAGCGTTATTTTTCCGGTCACAAATGAGCCAAATTTTTTAATCAACCTGAGCTTTATAGGATCATGTTGTGCTTTTCCCCCTACCTTCATTAAAAAAAATATTAAATATGCCACATTCTTAAGATTTGTGAAGAGGATTAAATAATTGCTTCATATGTCCGTAACAGATTCAGTGTATGAATATGTAATAATTTCTATGTATACTTCTATTTTTGACTTAGCATCAATTTAGTAAATTAAATTTTAAAAATAAAGTTAAAAAATTTCCGCTTATAGCAGTCAGGATAAAAGTTGAACATGTACTGTTAACCTGCACTTCTGATAAAATTTGATCACTCTAGCTAGTCGGAATTTTGGATTGATGACGAAAATATATTTATGGAAAAAGTTTACTTGTAGTGGCAAGAAAACAATTGAAACTTGATAATTATTCACAATAGAGCTGCAGTTAAAATTCAAGCAATGTATCTAGTTGTAAAACGTTCAAAATTTTAATTGCCACGACATTTCTTTTTTTTTTTTTTTTTTTTGTAATAAAATGGCAATAAATTCTCTATGTAGCATTCAGGAAATCACTTGAACTTCTAATTAATACTTCTAAACTTGCCATTTGCAGTTTTAACAAGAAATTTAGAAAGTATATATAATGGGCGTTCATTTTAGAACACCAAATATATCAGTTTTCTTCCATAGAAAATACATAAGTAACCCATAGGTTGAAAAATTAATGATCTGGGATTTTGTAGTAACTAGCAATCTAAATATAACGTATATATCACAAAACGTCATTACGAATAATGAGTATCTCCTAAACAACAATATATTCTCAGAAATTTAAAATAATAATAAGCTACAGTGAAACAAAATTAATGGAGCTATGGTACTAATTCCTGTAAGAGAAGCGCAAAAACTCACAATGCTATTATGGACACTAATGATGCTTAACTAGTTTCGGTAATTCAGCACTAACTGAATCATTGTTAGTACAACAGATTAGTTCGGTACTAACTGAAATAATAAAATAAACTAAACCCTAACAAGCAAAATTAATGGAGAAATGGTGCTAATTAGTTTAAGAGAAAATTAAAAAAATCGTTATGCAATTTTTGACTCCAATAATGCTTAATCAATTATGGTATCAAGTATTATTTAAATTTAAAAAAAAAAAAGTTACGTATTAAGAAGCCTGAATGATTGGAAAATGGCGTCATAAGTTTGGTAATAATTTTAATGTTTAAGTATGCATTTAAGTAATAATGTTAAGTAAGTTTTTAATTTTTAAGTTTGGTAATTGTGAGAATTGGTGCAGTTTTAATCGATACCAAATATACTTATGTAAATACAAAGTATTTCATGAGTAAATTTGATGCCCATTAAAACTGCACCAATGCTGTGCATTGTTATTATAGATACTGAGGAAATAGGTTTGGCAACTTGAAAATTTAAGAACAGAAGAAAATTGCTTGATTGTGATAAATTTTAAATATGAGTTGGTCTCGAGCAACAACATTATGAAAACGATATTCATTATAGATCATTTTGATGGAATAAACTACTAAAAACGTTTTTTTGCTTAATCTAATAATGTAAAGCCACCGGGAAGGGCAACAAATAATAATAATAATAAACATTGAAATTGTTTTAAATTTATTAATTGAGTCGGTATTTGTCTTTCATTTTTCTACATGAATTCGTAGTGTGGTTCAGTAATGATTCATTAATCTTTTTTATTTTTAATCCATACCGCACGAAGATTGAGTATAGTTTGTCTACGGTAAGAACTCTCCCCGGTAAGAAGTCTGATGCCGTCTGCTGCTATGGAAACAAGAATAGCGCACTTCAGGGAGGGTAACTTCTCTTCACTCTAGGACTAACACAATATACCAAAGAAAGATATTCCCTTTCTCTCGCCTACCCGAACCAAAACCTGTCCGAAACAGTGACCCCACACCCATACTTGAAATAGTTATATCTTGTTACCATAGTCACCACCACCGGTCCAGACGAATGGCTAGGGGTGTTCTTACTTTAGACAAACTATATTTGACTAGTATAATATAAATAAATCATACTACTGTAATGCAGGTAAAAAAAAATCCATAAGATAAATTGATTTAATTAAAATTTTGTGTACAAATGCAATTCAAAAGGAATAAATATAAACGTTTACTACATATTTTACCCACCCTATAATTTGGACACACAAATACCACACATCAAACAGATTGCAAGATTGATGGTATAATACAGCCAACTAGTTCAGTGTTTATTTTAAGTAAGGAAAACAAATGCGCAAAAAACTGCAACTGAATGAAGAAAGAAAACATTAAGGCAACAAAAACATTGTTTTTAACCTCATTGAAATTGAAGTCATGCCGCTTACTTACAGTTACGTTCGCCGTTGGGTGGATAAAATTCATCACACATTTGCATGTATATGAAGCTAGTGTCACACTAAATTACACTGAGTCTTTTTTCTTTTCTTTTCGGTACCCTGTCAAGCGTATTCAGTTATTTACAGCGAGTGTTGTTTATCTAGAAAATGAGTTACCATGGAAGCTGCTTGTTTCTTCAAGTTTTTCTTGTACATAAACTATTGAGATTTGAATCTTTCATTTTAAAGTGTACTTGGTAACACAATGCATACCATTGGCTTTAGCTAAACAATTTAAGTATTCAAAGATAAATTTTTTTACAGCTAAGAAACAGTTTAAAAAGAATGATAAAATTAACTAAGTAGTTATAATAGTTACATTATAAATATTAAATATTTTCTAACTATTTTTTATACTTGAAATGTTTTTATATCATCCGTATATTTAATAAAAATATCATTTGAAATTATATTTATAATTAAAAGTATTATACACAAATATTTGACAAAATCAGCATGTGATAAATATTTTAATATATATTTAATAAAAATCTTAAACAAGCATTGAATCAACTATTTAGGGCATTATTTAATATTTTCAATATAATTTATTAATAACTTAAATTATTTAATGTTATTTGCTATTTATATTTAAATACATAATTATTCAATACTTTTAAGATTATTCAAAATAGATATTTAATGTTTTAAATATTTTACAACTGATAAATCTAACATTTAAAATATTTTTTAACATAATTTTTAATAATTTGCATATTCATTATTTTGCATTACTTATATAATAATTTTATATTATTTATTTTATATTATTTATATAAATATTTTACATGATTTCTGATAAAATTTTATATTATTTTTGAACATTATTTATTTTATAACATAAAAATTTTATACTTTGCTTTTTTAAATTTAAAAATAATATTTTAAAAATTGGATTTAATCACAAATTAGTAAGACATTTTTACTTAAAATTACATATTTGCGTTTACCGTGAATAATTAATGAAAGACTGATACGGGTAAAATCATTTATACCACGGGCTTAAAGCTCTAATCTAATAGGGGTTCTAAAACTACTAGACATTATATTTGAAAAGTTTAACTTTTAAATTGAACTATTAAATTTTGTTCTTAGGATATGGAACAATGGCAACACTATTACTAGAATTTTAAATTTTCATCTTTCTTACGAAATTTTCCGAATACAAGTTACTGATAAATGTATTTCAATAAAAAAAAACTTTAAATTAATTATTGTTGTATTTTAATTGTAAAAATTTTAAGTCCAAAAAATGTGTTAACGGTATATCATATAAATAACAATCATATACATAGTGATACGCATATTAAATTATTGGTCAGTGCTTTATTAACATATTTAAATCTTACAAAGAACGTTAAATTCATTAAATTAACATTATTTTTGAACTATAATCATAATTATACTTGTGCTAATTATAATAATTTAAAATTTTTTTTGTTAAACACACGTGTTTATCCAATCATTAAAGTATCATTATGTTAAACAGAAAATTGCAATATTCAATTTCCATACTTGCAAAACCAAGGAAATAAAAGTTTTTCTGGACAATTCCTTATCATGATATGGTTCATTTGTAAATCAGTATGAACAAATCATTTTGTTAAAATTGTTTTAAATATGAAATTATATTTTTTTTTCTTATTTTATAAAATTATTCGAAAATGATAAATAATTATTGGGATTATGTATACAAATGAAGAACTGCCATTTAGTCTTCATTTTGAATTAAAATGTATAATTATATAGAAGATTATGTTCTTTTTTAAAGTGTTAATTATTATTTATAATACGTCAACACATATTTAGTGTATTATTCAAGATCAGTTTGAATTAATATGTATGTTTTTCTTCAAAGCGAAATATTTTACTGTTGTTTCGAATCACACATAAACAAATCAAGATTGTCAGCCATGCGAATGAAGAACAGAAGGCGCGCCTTTCGTTCGACAAAAGAGCACCGCTAGGGTTAATATGTGATTTTGTTCAAATAGATGGCAGCACCACTCATTCGTGATACTACTTTCACAATTTAGATAAAGATTTGAAGGGGAAGAAAATTTTCACTACATCTCTTTAACCACATTACTGCTCAGTGACGGACCATAGTACTTTCGATTCCAGGGTTTTTACAACATATAAATCGTATGTTAACTCCTTAGTATTTATGTTCGTGTTGAACCAGAAGTATTTTGAAGGTAATTTTAAAATTTTTGCCTTATCTATTGTTATAGTCTTAGCCTTATAATATATATCTTTCATAAAAGAGGCTACGTAATCATACATGAAAATAGCATACATCCAAGATGGTTTTAAATTTAAAGCACTAGCTTTTATTCCCTTCCCTTAACTAGAAAATATATTTTCTCAAAAATAACATTGAATATAATGAAAAAAAGTACCATTTCACATTCTGTAAATTAGTTTAAATATTGATAGATTTTCAAGATATTCCAAAAAAATATTTTTTTCTTCCTAAAACATAAAAGCTATTTTTAGAATATCACAATTTAATGAATCTCTCAATCTAACATTCAGAATTAAAACATATTTCAGATATTTTTGAAAATATTGTTTCTTCTTCTTTAACTATTACAATTATTTGTTTTTAAAATATCGACTATTAAAACAGATTTATACACTGAAAAACAACCTTGTAAAATTACCGTATTGTATTGTGAGGGTATTTCTGGTAAAAAAAGGAATTTTAGTTAATAAAACCAATGGTATTTAAACTACACATTTAGTATTTTTTCTGCTAATATGGTAACGGTTAGTACAAAATTATCCTTTCAATTAGCCCACATTTAGTAAAAAATACAAAACTGAGAAGAAAATTTAACCGAATAAATGATTTTTATGCCATGTTCTAAGGTTTCATGATAAAATTACAAAATTTTACCTTATTTACAAAATTTTAACTTACTTACCAAATTTTATCTTATTTATCAAATTTTACCTTATTTACCAAATTTTATTGCATTTAATAAAATTCATTCATATTTCATTGTTATTTTGATCTCATTCCGGTAGTTTTGACCATACTTTATTTCTCAGTGTAATAGGTGTGTTATCTATTTAAAAAAATATCTCACTTTAATACGACATTAAAATTTCAGAATTACTATACAATCCAGATAATTTTGAATTAAAAAAAGTATAATTTTTTCCTTATGTTTGTGTTAAGTAACTCAGCACAACTGTGCGTTCAGGAACTACATTTCAAATATTCATCTCTCAGCAAATATGTGCTTTCAATAACTACATTTCAAGTATTCATCTCTCAGCATAAATGTGCTTTCAATAACTACATTTCAAATATTCATCTCTCGGCATAAATGTGCTTTCAATAACTACATTTCAAATATTCATCTCTCGGCATAAATGTGCTTTCAATAACTACATTTCAAATATTCATCTCTCAGCAAATATGTGCTTTCAATAACTACATTTCAAGTATTCATCTCTCAGCATAAATGTGCTTTCAATAACTACATTTCAAATATTCATCTCTCAGCAAATATGTGCTTTCAGGAACTACATTTCAAGTATTCATCTCTCAGCATAAATGTGCTTTCAGGAACTACATTTCAAATATTCATCTCTCAGCATAAATGCGTTTTCAATAACTTCATTTCAAATATTCATCTCTCAGCATAAATGTGCTTTCAATACTACATTTCATCTCTCAGCATAAATGTGCTTTGAATAACTACATTTCAAATATTCATCTCTCAGCATAAATGTGCTGTAAATAACTATATTTCAAATATTCATCTCTCAGCATAAATGTGCTTTCAATAACTACATTTCAAATATTCATCTCTCGGCATAAATGTGCTTTCAATAACTTCATTTCAAATATTCATCTCTCAGCATAAATGTGCTTTCAATAACTTCATTTCAAATATTCATCTCTCAGCATAAATGCGCTTTCAGGAACTACATTTCAAATATTCATCTCACGTACTTTCTAATCACAATGACGAATCACTCGCGCTGGCAATCCCTATACGATAAATTACAAAACCAGAAGTAAAATCAAATTCCGTCATGAAAATGTGCCCGAGGGGTCAACTGATGCTCAGGCATTCAGTTGAGTAGAAGGGAAGGGGAGCAAAGAGAAGAGGAAAAAAAAGGAAGGAAAAAAAAAAAAAAAAAAAAGATCTGTAATCCAACCTCTTCCGCGTACCTGAAAAGCCACCTGTTAATTGTTAACCATTTCCGCCAAGATCCTAAACAAACAAACGGAACATAGCTATGAATGAGGAGGAGTGAAAAAAATAAAAAATAATAATAATAAGAGCTTGTGTGAATTATTGACCCCTGAGGTATGATGTTAACAATGTCTTTCACACTGTTTTTAGCTTTTTTTTCCCCCCTGTTATTTGTTTTTAGTTTCACTTCTCTTTATTTTTTTGACTTAAAGTGAATAATTCTCATCTAGAATTAGAGAAATTCAATAAAATCATTATGAATGAGGCTGGTATTATAATTATTTTTATTACAAAAGGCTATAATAACATATTCGAACTAGCGAGTTTAAAGAATAGGAGTAGAAAGAAATGCTGAAGTTAAAATAAATAAGTTTGAGTTGTGAGTAAAAGCGTTTTGAAGTTAATATCAAAATTTGACATTTTGGAGCTTAAATTCCGCATGATATAAGGGTGTAATAATAATAAATAAATAAAATTAAAAAAATTATAATTTTTTTTTTTTTTTTTTTTAAGTTATGTGTTATCTAAGCATAATTATTATTTTTTAAATTTAAAAAATAAAAAAATAATAATTTGATAACGTTGGTGATTCTTTTGTTACCGAAAACAACTTTTCCATTTAAAACAGCATTCCTATAAAAGTTTTACATAATAGAAGGGTTCACCAAATGATTACTGATCACTTGCAATTGCGTCAGAATGACTACAGCGATAGCAGCGCCATCGAACAGGAATATAAATGGCGATATAGAAGGTGCTTATTGCATACTGGGTTTAACAGTAATAGCTGCTCGTAATAAAAGAAATTGATCGACAGTTAAGTCGGGCAGTACGTGGATGTGTCCTAATCAAAACAACGATTGATTTCCTGCTTAAAAGAGCCCTATAAATTCAACACAATACTGCACTATTCTGACAAAACAATGGAGCAATCAAATGCAAACGGCCAGGCTTTCTCACACGTTTTTAAAGAAACCCCAGACGACCTTACAAACTTTCCATTGGGAAGTGTTGGAACACCCGCCGTATCGGCGAGATTTATCACCCTGTGACTCCCACATCTTTCGGCCGCTAAAGGTGATATGTTCCATTCAGATGACGAAGAGCAGGACTTCCGCCAGAATCAAAAACAATTTTTCTACAGCAATGGCATAGACCTGCAACCTAAACCATACCTGTGTTACAACGGGCATAGTGATTTCTTTCGATTTCCAATAAAGATATTATTTTCCTTCTATTTGTCCATTTTCCATTTGGGACACCCTTTTGATAGTTTGAGTTCTTTATAATCTATTATTATTATCTATTTTTATCTATACAGTTTAGCACTTAAATTTTAATTTGAAATTTAAAGTTTTGGTTTTTGAAATAAAACAAATCTAAAGATGGTGGACATGAATAAATATTCACAGAATTTTCGGCTAAAAATAAATCTGCTTTAATTAAGAAAAAATTATGATAAAGAACGATAATTTCCAAATTACGAGATCAATCGAATCAGGCAGGTCTGGTTAATGATTACATTTTACCACAATTTGATCCGGAATTTTTTGCAGTGTATAAGTCCTATAAGTAACACGTTACTTCTGAAGGTATGAGAACAATAGCCGAAAGTTGAAAAACTATCAATTTTAATTATTTTATATAAACTACATCTTTATGAGTGTTGGTTGATATTTCTGAATAGAATAGATAATAGATGTGACCCTTCTAGAGAATTTAACAAAATGAAAATAAATTAACAATAGAATATTTGGAAGATCGTCCCTGTTAGAAGTTAATAGTGCAATTGGAATTTCGCTGCATTTCAGCAAATGATACTTTGAAACTCTTCTTTTGTCACTAATCTAAAATAAAGTCAATCAAGAAAAAAATATATTCAAAAAATTCCTAAGTCTTTTCATTTTAGAACTACGATGTAAAACATTCCCGATCAAATTACGGTATAAAGTACCAGCACTTTGGGTGCATCATCCGTAAAATCCATTTTAGTGTAAAATATTACACCGTAATTATTACAGTAATATTTATTTAATTAGAGTGATTCAGTGATTTTACTGTCATTATTACCGTAAAAATTACTGTAAATCAAATTTTAATTTTTGTAACACGCTCCAGTAAAAAGGGATTTTACGGTAAAAATATAGGAACCCCGAGTGCCAGTACTTTTTACCATTATTTGATCCGGAATTTTAGTACAACGTAATATTAAGTAAATAGGGAAATAACAATTGCTTTTTAAATGTAACAGATATCACATATAAGTACGGGTTACAATTCATCTTTATTTTAGAGATATCATCTTAAAAACTTTTAATAAAAATTGTAATTTAATATCGCAACAACCGAAATAGTTGCTTAGTTATAAATAAATAGATACATAATACAGGTAGATAAGTAAAAGCATAACAGGTAATTTTTAATTTCGCTGTATATGAAATAAAAGTTACTTTTTAGTTTTGCACAAAAGAGTAGCTGGTATAACCAATATCTGACATATTTCAGCACATAAAGCTGTAGTTGTTTAACGCTAAAACGATATCAACTGTAAAAAATGTTTTTCAAAATAAAAATAAAAAGATAATAAATAGATTATATAGGATGGATAACTAGATAGATAAGATATTAAGGATAAGATACAATGGAGAGATGGATAACAGGTAAATTTTTATGGAAACAGATTAAATAACAGTTGCATTTTATACGTAATATATAACATATTACAAAGAAAAGTAGCACTGCTACGACCCTTTATGAACGAGATTTAATCTAATAAATTTTTAATAACGGTTTTAAATTTTGTACTAACTGTAACAGTTTATTTTAAATGGGTACATAAATAGAGAAAATCGATGAGTAGATTGATTGATACGATAGATATATTGGTAAACACAGATAACAAATAAATTTTGTCCCAACAGCTAATTAACAGCTGAATTTTATAAGTAATATGTAACAACTGTTATTACCTATCTATATTATAGAGATTTAATCTCATAAATTTTTAACAATGGATTAATTTTTGAAATCCAATAACCGAAATAATAGTTCATTTTATGTGGACAGATATACAGATAAGATTGATAGATAGATTGATTAATAAGGTAAATATATAGATAAATATATAGATAAATAAAATAGATAGATAGATACAGCTAAAGTAACAGCTATATTTTATCTGCAACACGTTACGCCGCTGTTACTAACTAAAGTTTTCTTCTGTATGGTAAAATTCAATTTCATGAATTTCCATGACAGGAAAATTTCGCTGTAAGGAAAAAAAAAAAAAAAAAGACATGAAGCCACAATTTGTTGTCTTAAAGCAATAGCCCTTAATTAAAGAACCATAAAAGATTGTTCTTTTTTTATGTTACAAGAATAAGGATAAGTACACGAGGTATTTAATTAATTTAATTAAGTTCTTGTCTAGACAGAAAAGTTTAGTTAACAGCACATAGTAGTATTGAGAAGTCATTTAAGCTAATAGACATGAATCGAATGACATGTGAATGGAATACTTTTTACGAAACATTCCACAACAACTAATAGTTTTAATTGCTAATTAACGTGTGCTATTGATTTCTTGTTTAACTGATAAAAAAAATTAAATGCTGAGGAGAAAACATATTCATTACATGAAATATCAATTAAAACTATTATTGCCTAATTATGACAATTATGAATGCAAACCGAGCTAACTTCGAAAGAAGATTTTTAATTTTTAATTACTTAAGGCATTTTGTCCCAATTTTGCCTATTTTTAAATCATTTCTTTGCTTGGTGATAAAAACAGTATCTGGAATATGATAAGTTCAAGTAATGTAATACCAATACGAAAAAAAGTTTAAATTTTCCTCATGATCTTACTTTATTTTTGCTTGCTTTCATCACTAATATTTTAAGCTTCAAAAACAAAGTTCGAAACAAGTTTTTCCATATAACTCCCGTAAAATTCTCAAATCTTGAAAAATTAAAATTTTTTTTCTTCATAAAACAGTCGTTGAGGTTTGATTATTTATTGCTTATAAACTAGTTGTATGTGTGCATATGATAGCAAATAAAAGTCATAGCATTTATGAAGATCGTCTATCTATCCGAAGAGAATTGCCCAAGGGCTTTAATTTTGCCCCCTTCATAAATTACAGGTTTTCGATGCTGTAATGCCCTTGATAATAACAAGTAGAATAACTAGAAAACATCTTCAACTATCTTAAACAGCTTCCTTAGTGCTATAATCGCCATCTATTACCTAGAGTAGATATTCCCAAATAGTGTCACGCGGACCTTCAAGCATTCCGTGTAAAGATCACAGGGGTTCCGGAATTTACGATTTTTTTTTTAAACTTTTAAGATTTTTGAAACCTGGAAAAGGTTTGCATCCAACCAATAATCCAATATTTATTTAAAACGGTTGTTTTCATGAAATTATTTGAGCAAAATTGCAATTAAAAATAGCAAAATGTAAAAAAAAAAAAAAATTATATATATATATATATATAATTTTTTCCAATAAAAATATATATTGAATAAATTACTAAAACTATTTATAACTCGATAAATTCGTTATTTTTGATGCATTATTATTATAGGTTAGTACTGTTACAATCATTGACAAATAGGTTGCGTCAGCATTTCTCATCGAATTTTTGAAAATTCAAAATAAAATAAACAAGTTCAAGAATAAGAATTATTATTTCGATTACCATTCTCACAGTATATAGAAGTTATTTTTCAAAAACTATTATTCAGCTTATTTTATTCGACTTAAACTCATACGGCAAAACTAATAGACTTAACTAATACAGTAAAAACGAAGGCGCTGCATTCTTGCAAATTCAACAGCCTAACATAAAACCTAATTTTAAAGACTTAAAGATGAAACAATGAAAAAATTTCATACTCATTAAATGTTTTTTTTTTTTAATTAATTTGTACTTTCCTTTCTATAAACTTTACACTTGCTAATGAACGTTTTTTATAAGCCAGGGTTCCACCAAAAGAAGTTCGATCGTTTAAAGTTTACTAGCTGAAAATAATTGGCTACCGCTGTTCTAGAATCCTATTACTAAAAGTTTTAAAAGCCACAGAAATATTATATATCATTTTATGACCGTCGTTGAACAACTGACCCAATTTTGAGTTTACGACACCAGTGTTCAACTCCGCAGCCTTGAAATTTTGGATCCAATCTAGAAGACAAGGGAACTCCTAGATCAAATATTGGGAGAAATTTGCTGTTAATGACGATATGAGCGGACTGTAAATTTAACGATTGGTTTTTTAATACTGGACAATACACCATAGAATGTCCTTACCAAATGAAATAACGATATATTTTTAATATCCAAAATTTATTTATTAGAGGAGGATGCTCACCATAGCGCATCCTCTACGAACAACGAACGAACAAGGAAGTAATTAAAAACACAAACATTAAGATGAGTTCGCCAAGTTGGCGAACGATCATGGCGACATAACACATTTTGATACATGACATTTAACATTTTCCCCCGCATTGAATAATTATATTATTCAATTGATCATCAAGTATAAAAAAATTAGAATTTCAATCAATTTGATAGTTTTAAGAACAAAACATTGTTATTATTATTCAATGCGAGTTCACAGTATTCAAGTATAAGTAACAATATAACAAATAATTACAAGTTTTTTTTTTTTTTTTTAATGTATATAAATCAAACAATTAACAAAATAAAAATTATTCAATTGGCAGCAAACACAATTTAGATATAGCACGTTTATATGTACCTGTTGAAGTGCGAATTATAGCTACGCGTACATTATTATCTTTACCTCTGATAACTTTTATTATCCGACATAAAGGCCAATTACACACAGGTGTATTATCTTCTTTTAAAATTGCCATGCTACCCGGGACAATATTAATTTTCTTAAAGTTCCATTTGTATCTCTGTTGGAGGTGATTTAAATAATCACGCTTCCAGTTCTTCCAAATTGCTTGAACAAACTTAGTTAATACTTTCCATCGAGTTAATCGATTTGAAGGTACATTTATTTCAGGCTCAGCTATGGCAGTTATCGATCGACCGATTAAAAAATGTGCCGGAGTTAGAACATTAAGATCACTAGGGTCAGCTGATAAAGGAGTGAGTGGTCGCGAGTTCAAGATTGATTCAATTTGATTACTAACAGTTAAAAATTCCTCATACGTTAATTTGGTAGTTCCTACTACTCTTTTAAAATAAAATTTAAACGATTTAACACCTGCTTCCCAGATACCTCCAAAATTAGGTGCTCTAGGCGGAATAAACTTCCAAATTATTTCCTCCGATGAACAATAGTCATTTAACTTATCTTTTGATTTTTCCACCAAGTTATACAATCTTTTTAGTTCTAAATTAGCACCCACCATATTTGTAGCGTTGTCACTAATCAAAATACTACTCTTTCCACGACGCGAAAAAAATCTTTTTAAACAAGCTATTAGTGCATCTGAAGTTAAATCATCCACCATTTCTAAGTGGACAGCTTTAGTGGCCAAGCAAATAAATATCGCGATGTAAATTTTGTGATAGATTCCCTTACGTTGATTTTTATATTTAATAAAAAATGGTCCCGTGAAATCGATCCCTGTTTTATTAAATACTGCACCAGGGTTAACCCGCTCTGGTGGCAGATTTCCCATTATTTGATTAGCAACAATAGGTTTTTGTTTAAAACAAACAACACAAACATGAAAAATCTTCCTAGCTAAATTTCTACCTTGCAAAGGCCAAAACTTTTCTCTAACAAAATTCAATAAGGCTTGTGGCCCTGCATGCAAATTTTTTACATGATAATGTTGCATAATCAAACTAGTCAATTTATGTTTTGATGGTAATACTATAGGAAATTTTGAATCATAATTCAAATTCGATTGTTCCAATCGACCACCTACGCGAATAATATCTTTATCAAGAAAGGGATTTAAAAACTTTAACTTACTTTTTGGAGATACGGAAAGTCCTTTACCTAGCGATTTAATTTCTTCTCGAAACTCACCTTTTTGAACAAAACCTATGATTTGATTTTCTGCTTGTTTTATTTCTGCTGACGACAATGACCCGACCATTTTTTCCCTTGGATTTCTGCAATTAAATAAGAACCTGCGAACGAAACTAAAAATTCTAATTAATTTAAGGTACTTAGAGCAATTTTCAATTAGGTTAGCAATACAATTATTTGTATTAATTATCACTAATGAAGAAGTGTCCGGCTGTGGTTTTAGTTCAGATAAATATTCAGTGGAGTTATTAGAAATTGTCTCTTTGTCTATAGTCAACTTTAAATCTTGTTGCAAAAAGGGTGGACCATTCCACCAGAGGACTTCCGATTGAAGTTTTTGAGGTTCCAGACCACGTGACACCAAATCAGCAGGATTATCTTCGGAAGACACATGGTGCCATTGAAAGTCACTAGTCAGTTCTTGAATTTTACTCACTCGATTTGCAACAAATATCTTGAGTAGGTGTGGTGACTGTTGTATCCAAGCCAATACGATGCTAGAATCTGACCACAAGTGAATAGCTGATATGTCAAGTTTTAAACATTTGACAACCTTTGTTACGAGTTTGGACAACAGCACAGCAGCATTTAGTTCCAATTTAGGAATTGTAATTGTCTTCAAGGGGGAAACTCTGGATTTACTACAGAGGAGGTTAGTTGCGATTTCTCCATTCGATGCGAAGCTCCTTACATAGATAGCTGCTCCGTATGCTTTTTTACTAGCATCTGCAAATCCATGAAGCTCTACAACTTTCACTTTTTCCATTAGCACAAATCTGTTGATGTCTAAGTAATTCACTTTACGAAGTGAGTCTAGAAAATGGTTCCATTCTCGAGCTTCTTTTATTGGAAGTGAATCATTCCAATCTATCTTTAGAAGCCAAAGAGCTTGCATGAAAATCTTTGCCCTTGTAATTAGCGGCCCAAGGAGGCCGAGGGGATCGAAAATTTTTGCAATGACTGATAAAACAGTTCTCTTCGTATATTTAACAGGATTGTTGACAGTCATTTTGAAGGCAAAGCAATCAACTTCGGGTTTCCATACAAGTCCCAGTGCTTTTACTTCTTTTGAAGGATCGAACAAATAGTCACTATTCACAGAGTTATAACCCAGAAGTTGGGGATTATTGGAGCACCATTTGTGCAATTCCATACCACAACGAGCAAGCATTTGAGAAAGTTGAGCTTGCAATTCTTTCGCAGTATCCACTGTCTCTGATCCAGACAAACAATCGTCCATATAGAAGTTGGACATGACGACAGGTGCTGCTATTGGAAATTTTTCACCTTCGTCAATGACCAGTTGCTTTAAAGTTCGTGTTGCCAGGAACGGAGCACAACTTGTACCGTATGTGACAGTTTTCAGTTTATAAACTTTAACAGGATCATCAGCACTATTTTTCCATAAAATTCTCAAAAGTTCTTGCTGTGATTCATCCACTAAAATTTGTCGATACATCTTCTTAATATCCGCTATAAATGCGAATCGATAAGTTCGAAAACGACATAAAATTGAAAATAGTTCTTCTTGGACAATTCCACCGTTCAAAAGCTGAGAGTTCAAAGAATATCCAGTTGAAGTAGCTGACGAGGCATCAAACACAACTCGGAGAGGGGTTGAACTCTTCTCTGGTCGGTACACACCTTGATGGGGAATATAGTAGGTCATTTTTGGCTCTTCAGATTCGATCACCTCTTCCATGTGACCTAAGCGTTGATATTCGTCCATAAAATTTTTATACAGTTCCAACATAATTGGTTCTTTCACTAAACGCTTATACAACCAGTTTAATCTCCGAAGAGCGTTGTCCTTCGATTCGCCTAATTGAGAATTACTTTTTTCTCTCATTGGCATTTTAACCTTATAACGGCCAGTATCCGTTCTCGTATGATTTTTGACAAAATATTCCTCACATATTTTTTCTTCGTTTCCTTGAATAGCAATTCCCTCATCAACTGTTTCAATTTTCCAAAATTTTTCTAATGTTTCATTAAGATTTTCGGTTTCTTTTAAAAGCCCACAATAAATTCGATTTTCAATTTTTGGCATTTCAATTGCCCCACTAATTACGTATCCAAATTCCGAGTCCTGCAATATTATTTTTTGTTCCGAAAGATGTATTCTATTAGGTTTTAAAATCTCGAAAAATACTTCCGCACCTAATAATAGGTCAATTTTTCCAGGTCTATTAAATGATTGATCTGCTAAATTAATATTGTGAGGCCAATTAATATGGGTAAGATCGATATAATTGGACGGGGTGACATCAGTAATTTTTGGAACAATAAGAAGTTCTAAAGATCTCAAAAAACTAAAATTATAATTTGAAATAGTAGTCTTTATTTTAGATTTAACGGTCATTTCTAATCCATTAATTCCAGAAACAGAAATATTTATTTTTTCTTTCTTTATGCCTAATAAATTAGCACAAAAAGTAGAGCAATAGCTAGACTGACTTCCAAGGTCAAGAATCGCTCTCAAATATAATCTTTTTCCACTTATAGATTCAATATAAACATTTGCAGTTGCTAATAAAACTGTTTTGCCTTTCATTAAAAAACAGTTTGAATTCGAAACCAATAATTCTTTTTCTTTAATGTGGTTTTCAGTTTCACATTCGTTTGGCAATGTGCCATAAGCAGTTGAATCGAAAGTCTTACTAGGGAGGGGCTCCTGCAATGATTGACTAGACATAATATTCTGTTTAGCCAAGGCGCCAGATGTGTTCATTTCCTTTGAAATATGCAATAAACTATTATGCTTTTTCCCACACTGATTGCATAAATATTTCGACAAGCATTTGCTTATATGATGACCTGGCATTAAGCAATTAATACACAAATTATGTTTTTTTGCTACATCATATCTTTCTTTAGAAGAGAGTTTCTTAAACATATCACAAAAATATATTGGATGCGATAAATTACACAAAATACACTTTTTATTTTTCGTATTTAACACAAAGCTTTTGTTTCGAACTTGAATAGGGGATTGTTTTGTTTTCATTAAACTATTTCTGTGAATGTTTTCCAAGACCTGGCTTCTTTTTTCCATAAAAGTTAATAAATTGTCTAATTCTGGTACTTCGGTATTTTCTAAGGAAAGCTCAAACTGTTTCTGACTTTCACGATCTAATTTTTTCAAAATAATATTTAAAATAATAATATCAGACAAATTGTTTCTTTCAAACTTTAAATTTTTTAAAGCTCTCACATTTCTATTTACGTTATCAACAATTTTTCTTAAATCTTTAGGTGATTCATTAAACAGTTTTTCGATTTCAAGAATAGATTGAATATGGTTATCAACAATAATTCGTTTATTTTCATATCTCTCTTCCAATGCTTGGAATAAAGATATAAATGTATCATCTTCTGTTTCCAAAAGTTTTGCTTCTCCTTTTAGCGAAGCACGAAGATAATGTAATTTTTCATTATCTGACAAATTATTGTTGATTCCAATAACACTATTAAATTGATTTCTGAATGTTGCGAATTCTAAATAATTTCCTGAAAATGTTGGAATAGGGACTTCAGGAATACGATAGTTAATGCAATTTGACATAGAAGATTGTTTATCATCTTTTGTATTATTTATAGGAATAGTTGCTTTAAAATTTTTAATGAGGTTTTTAATTCTTACCTCTAATGTTTCTATTCTCGAATCGATATCCAACAAATCTTCTTCGACTTTATCCATTGCAGCTTCATTTTCTACAGTGTCACAGTAGTTGTCACGTAATATGCCAACGGATGATTTAATTTTTTCAATATTACTTAGTTTTGTGTCCAAGTCAATTTCACTATATTCATCATCTGGTTTATTCAACAAAGTTTCTAAACGAGTTAGCTGAGCTTTGATGCTCCCCTTTTTATTGTTAAGTTTTTCCATGGTTACGAAATCGAAATTTATTCAAAATCTCCGGTGATGCGGACCATAATGTTAATGACGATATGAGCGGACTGTAAATTTAACGATTGGTTTTTTAATACTGGACAATACACCATAGAATGTCCTTACCAAATGAAATAACGATATATTTTTAATATCCAAAATTTATTTATTAGAGGAGGATGCTCACCATAGCGCATCCTCTACGAACAACGAACGAACAAGGAAGTAATTAAAAACACAAACATTAAGATGAGTTCGCCAAGTTGGCGAACGATCATGGCGACATAACACATTTTGATACATGACATTTAACATTTGCCTTCATGGAGGATTCTATACATTTCCATGATCGTTTAATGGGAAAAATTAAATTGTTTTGATATAATATACCGTAAAAACAATTTTTTTTATGTTGGTCCATCATAAATCAGTTTGAATTCCTACGGCTGTTCATGATCGTTAGATTTCTAAGAAGCTATGCTGGAAGTTTCTGATGGTTTAACACGAACAAACCATCAAAACAAGTTGCTATTCTTATGTTGGACCTTCATAAATCAGTCCGAATTCCTTCATTGGGGTGATGGTTACTTATGTTGGTTATCATCAAAAATATAATGGTTCATGATGGAATTATTGATGGTTACCATTAAGATTGTGTTGGTCGATCAATGGAAAACCATCAAAAATTTGACTTGGGAGACCATAGATTATTGGTAAAATTTTAAATATAAAATCCATTTTAAGCCTCAATGAATTAATACTATTTTTAACAATAGCATTTAGTGCCGCAGGGAAGTTTAAAATTTATCAATAATGTCATCTACAACCTGAGAGAATTAATAACATTTATATATTAAAATCAAGTATTTTTGTTAGCCATAGAAAAATGTTTAAAAAAAAATTTAGATATGATACTTGTAATCTATAATGATCCAAAATAGAAAAATATACAAAATAGTGATGTAAGGAAGATTAATTTTTTTTAAAAAACTGATCGAAGTTTTCTATATTTTTAGATTAAACCTATTAACACGCGCATAATAAAAATAACAATGAAAAAACTTTTTATTAAATTAATAAATATCTATAAAAAAAATTAAATATTTAATAATATGTGTTAATTAAGTAAAGTCGGAAATGTGCGATGTCACGGCTTTTACGTATTTAACGTTGAAATTAACTTTAAGCGGTCACGTTTCAAAATCTGACCAACCAAATAATGCTTTCACATGCTTCTGTATTTAAAATACCATAATTTAATTAATCATCTGCTAGACTTTTTTCAAAATTTAAAACACTCCTAATCGACGTAATTTGGAAAATAATTTTCAGTAATCATCCTTTCTGATTGGTGAAAGCCATGCAACAAAAGTCAAAGATGATGAAAGAGGATTGTATTACGAATAGATGTTCATCTAATGAAGGAAACTTCGCCAGCAACCGAAACCGCCATTAATTTCGCAAAGTTTAGTCATTAATAACTCTCCATCAGACCACGATTAATTACCATGAAAGCGGATATATTCAAATGTCCCAGCATCAATCGCTGATTACAGTAACTGAAAAATTCTGTTTCATGACAAGATGTACCGAAAACGGGCCTCTTCAGAATGGGTTTGTTCTTTTTAGTTCGATGGTACATCTATGGATGGCTGATCTTTAATTATAGTTGCTTTCAGAAATGCTGTCTTTTTAATTAGTTATTACACGAGCTTCCTGGGTAGTGCTAGGTCAAATGAAGTTATTTTACTTTTTATGCTCTTTTTGCATATTTTGCAATCAACCTGGCACGGTACACGGAACAAAGTGGGCCCCTTTCTCTAACAAGGGAGGCTGTCTTGCATGTAAAGGAAGAAACTTACCATTTCATTATTTTTTTAACCTACCCTGGGAAGTGTCGACAGCAGACTGGTTGTATTTGAACAGCTATAACAAAACACTTCCTCTACTTGGATGAAAGTGGTTTGAATTGAAATATAATATCATTAAAGTGTTGTGTAATCTACGTATGTTATAATGTTGCCTCGTATGTTTACGTCCTAATATTTATATTTTTTCAGCAAAATTTGTCTAATTTAATTATTTAATGATTATTCGAAATATTTAATTTTAAAATCAGTTCGATGTACCGTTCAAAGGGTGTACAGGGCTTTAAAATTAAATTTATAATTGTTTGGCCTTATTTTGACTTAAACGAGATGTAGACTTCAATTCTAGATTAGATTCTAGATTATATTTTAGATTTCAATTTTTAAATTCTTTAAAAATTTTATGAAATATCTAATAGTGAAAGAATACAAAAACTATACCTTCTGTCTTAATTGCCAACGAAAAATGTTCAAATTTTATCTATCGATACAAAATAAGAATATAAATAGACGAGAAGATCAGTTTTTGTTTAAAAATAATAATTATATTTTATAATTCTTTTTATTGCTATCATACAAGGAGAAAAAAAATTCGGTTAAAATTACCGTATTGTATGATAATAATGATGATATGGTAAAACGAACCATAATTCTGGTTAATGAAACCAAAATATACAGTGTTTAATCCAATCATTTGGTATTTTTCTCTTTTGGGTAACGGTTTACCGAAAGTCTTGTTTTCAAAATTATAGTTCTTTGAACCACACATTAAATAAAAGATACGAAACTGCGTAGTAAATTTAACCGAATAAATGGTTTATATGCCATGCTCTAAGACAGGGGTCCCCAATCTTTTTGTAGCTAAGAGCAAATACCATAATATCGATTGAATGGCGGGCACGATTTATTTTTTCAAGATAAATTTATAGTTAGTAGACATAGCTAATAAGACTCACTAATACACAAAAAAAAATTTAAAAATTAATTTAAGATATGAATATAATTAGTATTAATATTCTTGTGTAAAATAAATGATTACTAAATTGCTTTCTAAACAAACGAAATATACAAATTATTTATAAGATATACAAAATAAAGTCAATGCGATCTTTGGCATTGCATTTCACTGGCCAGCGCTTCATAATTGAGAGAATATGATGAAATTCCTGCTCGCAAGCAATTGTCAAGGTGTTCATCTGTAAGTCGTGATCTATATTTTGAATTTAGGATATTCACTGTGGAAAACTTTGATTCACACAAGTATGTGGAACCAAAAAAGGACTATATTGTATATGCTTTTTAAGAATGAAAATTCCAGAATTTCTCATCTGATATAATAGTTTTGAGGATGATGTCATTTTGAAGATCCTAAATTTCTATCTCCACTTCGTCTCGCCTTACTTGTAGAAATTCTGAAATGTATGTTGCTATTTCGGTTGCGTTTATTTGGTTGGTAAAAGGATTTATAAAAAAGGTTATCAAAGGCTCGATGATATTAAATTGTTGAAAACGCTTTTCAAATTGATATTGAAGCAATTAGAGGTTGATGACAAATGTTGATAAGTCAATTTCACTGTCGCCCAGGGCTCGAAAAACCGCCCGTCCTCGGCGGTCAAAAATTCCCCGAGGACAACAAATTTCTCGAATCCGACGTCCGCGCGGACGGCCATTTTCCCGATTAAGTTCGTGATACATTTTCAATTTTTGTTATCTTACAAGAGTCTATCGCCTCACTTCTATAATGACCCTCTAATCTAGAAATACAGCAACATACTGCGCTTGGTGGAATTGATGTTTTCTCTGTCTGGGAGTACTGCAGCGGTTGAAAGGAGCTTTTCAGTAATGAACTTACAAAAAAACACATTACGTACTGGTCTTAACAAGAAGCGTTAAACGCAATTATGAACATCTACCTAAATGGAAAACCCCTTTCAGATTTCTGAGCACAAACCTCTGTAAATCATCAGATTGATTGTGGAACTGGCAAACGTCATATTTGATTGATTTAAAAAATGCAGTGCCCTCGGATAAATTGACATTCCAGATAACTTGACCTTTGTCATTTAAACTATTTCATATGAGAAATAAATTATTTCATAAAATAAATACTAGGTTACTATTAGTAACTTAGTATTTCTTTTATAACTGCATAATGATATCCTAGTATTTGTAATCCTAATAACTACTAATTCATTGTGCAATTTATATGATAAATGTTTGTAATAAATAAGAGAAAATTATATTTTTATTTATTTCGAAGTGACGGGTTAGTTTAAAAGGAGGACGGGTACATTGTTGGACAAGCCGTCCTCGGGGACGGTTAAAATTTCCGAGTTTTTTCGAGCCCTCGTGTCGCCTATCATTTTTTGTTCATGTTTGGAAAATGCACAAGAGACTTCATTTTCAAATGTGATTTCCAAAAAGCTAACTTAGCTCTGAACGAGTTTATAGCTCCGATCATTCCTGCTATATGTTTGTCCTTTACCTACAGCTCCAAGTTTAAATTGTGTAGTTTTTCCATCATGTCTGTTACAAAATACAAATCTGCTAGCCAAAGGGGATCTATCTCTTATTTCTAAACATATTTTATTTTTTGCTACGAGATCTTTTTTTATTTCTTCAATTAAATGTATAAATCTATTGAGTACTATGCCTTTACTGAGCCAGCGTACTTCACTATGTAAAATGAGGTTAGCATCATCAAGATTTTGTAACAGGGTCTTGAAAATTCGATGTTGCAAAGGTGCTGCTCGAATTAAGTTGACTATTTTGGTAATAATTTTCATTGCGTGTCCAAATGGTAGTACTTTACCGCACAAAACTTCCTGGTGGATACGGCAGAAAATCGGGAAATGACCCGTCTTTTATACAGAGAGCAATGAAAGCATTCCCGTTTCAGACCATTGTTGGTGCCCCATCAGTGTTTGTTGCAGACAGAGAGGCATATTTATCAAACTCGCATATATAATAAATGTTTTGTAAGTATTCTCACCTGTTGTTCATCCTGTCAATCGCAATATTTTTAGTAGCTCTTCTTATACTGTAAATTCAATAAATACCATTCTCACAATAACTGCTAACTGTGCTATGTCTGTAGACTCGTCAAATTGTAGTCAGAACCACTCACATATTTCCAAATCACTCTTCAACTGCGTTTGCATATCTTTGGAAAATGGCTCCTATTCTTCTTGTAACAATCTGATAACTATAAGTCTTGTATTGTTGACATGATTTCACGTTTGCTGGAAAATCCCTTAAATATATTTTGCTTTGTGCTTATATTTGTGGGGATAGAGGTAGTTTTCCTGACGATTTCGATTCTGGTTGTGTTTATCATCAATATTGAGAAAGGAAAAAAATATTGCATAGCATTTTATGGGAAAATGGAAAGCTGAAATATTTTATAGTTGGGCACAAGCAGCGGGCGCACCTAGACCGATCGAAGGGCGCCATGGTGCCCGCGGGCATAAGGTTGGGGACCCCTGCTCTAAGATATCTTGACAAAATTACCAAATATTACCACATTCACCAATATTATAAAACTATATTTTATTGTCAATTTTACCAAAATCATTATCGCTTTGGTAAAAGTTACCGCGATAAATACTTTGGTTAATTAATTTAAAAAAAATAAATAATAAAAAAAAACAGCATAATTTTGGTTGTAAAACTAAAATATACGATATTTAAACGTCTAAACGTCTTGTCATTTGGGTATTTTTCCGTTCGTATTTTAAAAGTTTACCGGATGTTCTGGTTTTTAAAATTATAGATCTTATTACCAAACACTTAATAAAAACATAATACTAAAAATTAAATTTAACAGAATAAATTGTTTTGATTCCATGCTCTAAGGTATCATGATCAAATTAAAAAACTTTACCACATTTACCAAATTTTATTACATCTTATAAGAACATATTTTATTCTTAATGCTACCAAAACCCTCAACACAGCTTTTCGGTTAAAATTATTGAGCTTTTTAATGTTCCCATAAAGCCAAAAACACTGTAAATTTTACCACATTCAGGAAGTTTAGACCATACTTTTTTTTTCAGTTTATAACCTTTTAAGATATAATTCTTATATGCCTTTTTATTATAGATATAATTTTATTATTGTTTTTTTTCTTTTTTTGTTGTTATTTTCCGTGCTCTCCTTTTTTGAAAAAAAATCCCATAAAAATACTATATAAGATAATCTATAGCAATTTATTTTAAACACCGAGACACGAAAAAGCCTGTCTGTGCGGTGAAATATAACTTCATGAAATACATTCCATACATTTCTATGAGTTATCTTACAATGTATGAAGGAGGGTACAGCTCAATGTTTAACTGAAAACGTGAGGAGAAGCTCAAGAATTACTTTTGACTATCTGAAGAATATTTAATATCGGTCTCAAAATAGGAACACGTTTTGAAATTTTGAATGATGTTTTATGAAGGACTTTTGAAATATCAATTGAAAGCCTTTCCATGTTATCTCATAAATTTAAACATTTCTATTCTATTTCAGAAAAGAAAATGCATTATATTTATAATATTCCCCTTAAAAGTCTTCCCCTCCTTTCTTTTTTCTTTTATCAAATTAAATGGTTCACATTTAAAGAGTTCAAAATTATTTATGAAATTCTTTTTATTAACCGTAACATAATAACATATTTATTATTTTTTGGACCAACAAAACAATCAATTTTTTTCACGTTTGAGTTAAAAAAATTTCTAAATCGTATTCTTTTCAGAGTATAGTGGTTTTTTTAGTAGCTTGTACGTCGTAAAATAAGCTAACCACAGTAAACATATTTAGTTAGTACGATTAGTCTATTTTATCATAGTAACCATGCTTGGTTACTATGGTTAGTCTATTGAATGGTGCTTTATGGAGGACTTTCAAAATGTCAATAGAAAGCCTTTCCATGTTATCTTGCAAATTTAAACATTTCTATTCTATTTCAAAAAGGAAAATATACTATGTTTATAATATTCGCCTAAAAAGGATATTTTTTTCAGAAATGAAAATGAGTAAAAGATTTACACTTAAAAGTTAAAAATTATTAAAAAAAATATTTTTATTAAACATGAGGATAACATATTTATTATTTTTATAACAAACAAAGCAATCAATATTTTCACGTTTTCAAAAAATTCAAGCACTAAATTTTGAAATTGTATTCTTTCCCGTTTATAGTGCACTGTAAAAAATTCCGGATCAAATTATGTTAATGAGTACTGGTACCATGAGTGCAACATCCGTAAAATTTATTTTACTGCAGAATAGGTTTCTACCGTAAAATTTTATACTGTAATTTTTACAGCAATGCTTATTTAATCACAGTGATTCAAAGAGTTTACAAAAAATATTACTGTAAAAATTACGGTTAATAAGATTTTTTGTTTGGTAGAACTTTGCGTTAAAAGTAGTTTAAAAAGTACTGCTCCCTGAGTGCCGTTATTTCCCCCCCCCCCAATTTGAATTTTTTACAGTGTGGTTTTTTAGTAACTCGCATATCCTGAAATACAATAATCGTAGTACTATGTTTAGTTAACATGGTTAGGAATAGTCCATTTGCTCATAGTAATCATATTTAGTTACTATGATTAGTCTATTTTAAGCGATCAATGTTTTTATACAAAACATTCATGATTTTGTAGACATTGAACACATGCTTGTATTGACTTAGTATTCATATTTATTATTTTTTTAATTTAAAATAGAGGGATGTTAGGTAACTCCATGCCTCTGGAATTAATGGCATTCACTGTAAAAAATTCCGGATCAATTTACGGTATAAATCGTAATTTAACCATAATTGTATTTTACAGTTAAATTTTGCTAAATACAAAAGTCAGATATACTGTAATTTTTACAGCGATATTTATTGTATAATCACTGAATCACTGTAATTAAATAAAAATTAATATAAAAATTATGGTATGAAATTTTACGGTAGAAATGGATTTTAGATAAAATGTATGTTACGAATGCTGCACTCAGTGTGCCAGTACATTTTACCAAAATTTAAGCCAGAAATTTTTACCGTATAATTAAAAATTAATCTTTTAATTCTTAAATTAAGAAAATTGAATTATCAAGTATTTTGAAAAAGTAAATTAAAAGAGAAAAGCAAAAAAAAAAATTAACTTAGAATTTGGACATAAAGTACTGTTTGAAATAATTCTGAAACCTTATTACGTTTTTGTAGTAATAATCTTGATTTCAAAAATACAGAAAGAAGCTAATTTGAAAGGTTGTGCAAAAAACTTTAATTATATAAGCTGATGAACTAGTATCCCTACATTAATATATAATAATACGAGAATGCAAGAATCGGCTGAAAGAACACAAATGATGCAATTATAATTAATAATTTTATATATTACAAAGATATAGGTGAGCACAGATGCCAAATTTGAAAATTAGTAACGATATGAAATAACAAAAATGTGTTTTCGTGCTCCTATCTGAAAAAACAAAAATATAGAATTTGAAATGAATAATTTTTAAGCACGACACAAAAAGATATTTTCTGGATAATTTCCGAAGACTCCAGATGTTGCATTTGTTACAATCAGTTTTTAGACGTAACTAATATATATATATATATATATATATATATATATATATATATATATATATATATATATATATATATATATATATATATATATATATATATATTTCCAGTGAAAAGATGAAGAAGTTCAAATGCTGAATTTGAAATAAACAAATTTAAATTTTAGAAATGAAAAAGAATGGAAACTTTCATGAGAATATTTGAAAGAGCACAAAAACTGCATTTAAAATAAATAATTTTTTGGACATAACAAAATATTTATTAATACATTATCTCGTGAATATCTGACAGAACAAACTGTATTTGATTTTTGATTATTTTTTAAAAATTAAACAAAACAAAAAATTTAATTATTATCTTAATTTAAGAGCTAAAATAATAAACGTAAAAAGAAAAAGGGGGAAAAAAGATTATAAAAAAATTTGATGTAACATTAACATTGAATTTGAAAAGTAAAATAATTTTTAATAATAATATTATATGATGCAATACACACTATAAAATTAATCTAAATAATTCTTTAAAATACTATAATAAAAATACATTCTTTACATTCTATATTTGCCCTTAATGAACAAAATTTGTTAACAAAATTGTAATAAAACTTTAGAAAAGCAAAGTGGTTTCTGTCTGACAAAAAGTGCATTAACAAAATAATAATAACAAAATATAATTTTAATAAAAAGAAATACATTTTTTGAGAAATGTTTGAAAGAGCACAAATGTTGAATTTAAAACATATAAGTTTTGAACACAATAAAAAAATTAATTTTCTCGTAAATTTTTGTGCAAATGAAAATGTTGCTTTTGAAAGAAAAAAACAATTTTTGAACTTATTTTCTGGTGAATAGGAGCACAAATGCTGCATTTAAAAATAAAAATATAAATTGGACGTAAAAAAACATTTTGTTGTTAGTATAAACAAATAAAAATTTGGATGTCGTAAAGACTCTAACATCCTTTAGAGGTACTATTTGATTAAAAACTTCATTCATTTCAAAAATATACAAATTGGAAATAACAGTCAACGTGTTTCGAGCGTTCGGAAACAGGCGTCCATTTTCAAGACTTGCCAGAAGTGAATGAAAAGAAACTAAAGAGATTTGTAATATAAAACGTAAAGTTGCCAAAGACAAATGCAAAAATAAAGTTGAGAAGCGAAACTAGAAAAACTACAGTGACCGAGAGAGAAGATAGCACCAGATAGTACAAACCGAGACAACTGAGTTACAAGAGTACAATTGAGATCGAGGTTACTCAACCATGGTACCCGATTTGAGCGGTTGAAACGTGTCGACTGTTATTTCCAATTTTTTTTATTTTGGAAGAGAAATTAAGTAATATCTTACTGCTTCAGTTTCTTGGAATTATTTATTTAAATCCTAAAGAGGTATTATATTTGAAATTTTTTTTTTTTTTACTTTTCACGTCAAATTCTTTTAAAATAAAAAAATATAAAAAAAAATTTGTAAAAAAAAAAAAATAAATAAAATTAACTTTTAGAACAACTGTAAAAAATTATATCACTTTTATCACAAGTGCGAAAGAGCTAATGCTTAAAAAGAATCCTCATAAAATTGTTCTTAAATGAATAATGACAATTTTCAAAATAAAGCCGTAGTGGTACTGGTAATTGAGAGTTCGCTTCCCAATAAGATAAGTTCGAATCACTGGTCTATTAGATTCCGCACCAACCACAGAGCTGACGTAAAATATCCACAGTGGTAGAAGAATTATGGGTTAGAGTCCCCTTGCCATAAGGCTAACCATGGAAGGTTTTCATTATTTTTCTCTCCATGTAACGCAAATGCGGGTAAGTTCCATCAATAAATCTTCTACAAAGGCAAATTTCTCACAATACTTGATCCAGCAGTTTCCTTGTCTTCTGGATTGGGTTCAAAATTACAAGGCGGCTACGGAGTTCAGCATTGGTAGTCGTAAACTCAAAACTGTGACGGCTTTTTAACAATGGTTATAAAATTACCAAAATAAAACATTCACAATAAAATTGTTCTACAGCCTCAAAAAAAAAAAAAAAACATTCTTTTATTTTCTCACATTTGTCCTCAATAAACAAAATTTGTTAACGAAATTGCAATAAAAGTACATAAAAACAAAACTGTCATTGCCTGACATGAATTTTAATGAACTCACTTATTCAACGCTTTTCCATTGTCAGTTAGAAATCTAAATTGCAACCATGTAAAAAATTCTAAGCCTTCGAGAAAATATTTAATGAAAAAAAAAAAAAAAAAAAAGAAAGCCAAAATTCTCAGATGTCTAGACTAGACAAAAAGCTGCCGTAATTTAACTCCTTTTATCTATAAACACAACTATTGCCATCAGTTATGTTTTTGTGTATATGCTGGGGAAAAATAACTTCTTCGGAGAATAATACTAACAGTTGAATGACAATGAGGTAAAAAATAGAGATGAAAATATACCAATCATAAACTATTTCTTTTACAGTATAAGTAGAGCAATTTTTTAGAAAACCCCTTTCTTGGCCTTAACCAGTTTGATTATAGATATTCTTGTGTTAGCAAATTGAGCACAGAATTAAAGTAAATTGAAATAAAAAAATTATTTTTATTGACAGATTAAGTAATTAATTAATAATAACAAACCAAACTTTGCTGAACAATAAAATAAGCTTTACATAATTTTTTGATTATTTTTCAATGCCAAATAAATACCCCTATGAAAAAAAGTATGGCCTATACTACTAAAATATGGTAAAATTTACCTTTTTCTAGATCTATGGGAACACCAAAAAGCTCGGAATTAACAAAGGAATGGTTTAAATACTGTATATTTTTAGTTTCTTAACCACCAGAAATATCATTTCCATACTGTACGGTAATTTTATCAGAATTTTTTTTTCTCCAAGGGTAGTTAAATAATTTGGTGTAAAATGGTATATGGTAATTAAATTCTTTTATTTTTACGCTATTTATTTTTCAATCAATTCAATTAAACCAAATGTACCTGTAGCTGCCTAGAGGTTTTCGAATTTCTATCGTCACTTACTTTTGTCTAGAACAAGTCAGCTTTACCGTAATTATGTAAATTAGATTTAAAATTTGTCAAATGGATCAGTTTATTTTTTATAAACTTTCTTCCAGGCAATTTAACTTATACCAATATTTATTTTTTGTAATTGTAACTGTAAAAAAAAAAAATTCTGAATCAAATCATGTAAAAAGTACCGGTACTGAGGGTGTCGGTGCTTTTTACAGTAAAATTCCCTTTTTACTGGAACATGTTTCTGAACAAAAAATCTGATATACCGTAATTTTTGCATAAATCACTCTGATTGAAAAAATATTTTTGTAAAAATTACTGTAAAATGGATTTTACACATGATGCACCCGAAGTGTCGTTGCTTTATACCGTAATTTGATCAGGAATTTTTCGCAGTGTACATCAGCCTTATCTTGCAATTGAGATATTTCGCACTAGAATGATTTTGTTCCACAGTAAAGAAAAAAGGAATAGATAATAAGTACATAACAATACCTTCAAAAGTAATATCTCCCCGAAAGAGAAACGCTGAAATGTTTTCAAGCTAATACCTCATAATTAAAAATCAACATTTTCAGTTTAATATACCTTATTATTTTAAAAAAAAAAACAGTCTCATTATGCCAACAAGTGGCGAAAAAACTTATAAATTAAGCTTTATAAAGGATTTCAGGAGAAAATCCCAGAAAATCCTGGCCAGGAAAGGGAAGGACAACGAACCCAGATTAAAAGAGATTTCGTCGACAGTGAAAAATAAATTAAATAAACACAAGTAAGTCTGTCAAACTCTGAAAACAGCTGACATCATAAGACAAGTGTCTTACGAAACATTGAACAGTAGTAGCAAGTGCGAGATTGAAACATATGTCTTTAAAACAAACAGTATTGTCGCCATTTCAATCTCACTTCCGAAGCGATTAAACCAACTCATCATTTACGGCTACCAGTATTACATATTCAACTTAAGTTAGAGAAGAAATAAAAGTAAACTGTTAGAGAATTAGGAGTCAGTTGTACCGTAATATCTTTCAATTTTGCTGTCGATTAATAAATGTAAAAAAAAAAAAAATACTTGCAGTGTGAGGAATACATTTTATTTAATAGCAAATTAAATAAATAAATAAATAATGTGTATGAAAATCAGTTATACCACAAGTTATATAGCTCATTTTTCGATTAACTACACTGTAAAAAATTCCAAATCAAATTACTGTAAACTGTACCGGTACTTTTGATGCATCATTCCTAAAATCCATTTAATCTTAAAATCCATTTTTACCATCAAATATTATACCGTAATCTTTACAATATTATTTATTTAATTGGAGTGATTCAGTGATTTTATGGTAATTATTACTGTAAAAATTACAGTTTATCAAATTTTTTGCTTTGTAACATGTTCAGGTAAAAATTTATTTTACTGTAAAAAATACCGGGAGTGCTGGAACTTTTCACCGTAATTTGATCCGGAAATAGGGTGATCCGTTAAAGTGCCAAAAATTTTTTCATTTCAGAAATTAGCTTGGCAATCTGAAAACTACCTAAATAATCTACACTTTAATTACTAGACACACGTTAAAGTGAAAAAGATCATTGCTGGAACAATATAAAAGTTTCTCCACGGTTAACATAACGTCATTTATATATTTTTCGATGCCTAAAATATCAAGTTAGTACAATCAAACGATCAAAACATCATTTGATGAAATCAATCACTTTTGAAATTATTATTCAAAGAATCAAACGGTTTAAAACAATATTACAATTAAGAAAATTAACATAATTCCATTTGTTTGTTTCTTGATATCTAAAGAATCAAATCAATATACTTATGCAGTTAATTGATAGAAAGAGATTGATGTTGGTTGATAGAAAGAGAGTAAAAAAATTTTGAATTTTAATTACACGAAGACCGTTAAGGCGGAAAATACCAAAGTAAATTTTGATTCTGCACTTAAACGAATTACTCTCCTAAGTAATCAGCATATAAGCTAAGTAATGAGAATATTAACAGTCTTCAAGCTTTATATGCAAATTAACATTAAAGTATGCAAATTAACATTTAAAAAAATTTAAATAGCCTAATAAATTCGCCTAAAAGTAACGGATGCATATGTCTCAGAAAAAATGATTTGTTGTTGTTGTCGTCGGCCTTTATGGCAGAAGGGGTGCGATTGTTCTTGTTTTGCAGTGGCGCCATCTATGGCCAAGAATTCAACTTCTGCCACACCCATACGTCACACTCTTTTTATAGGACGCAACCATTCATACACCATCCATCTGCAGATTGTAATTTTGACTAGAACCAGGGCAAGATCAATCTCCGATCCAGCACCCCCAGAGGTATTGATTTGTTATTGGAACTTGGAGCACTTTGTGACCTCGACAGATTTTGCGTACACCATTCACCATTCATCTTTGGCCTTCGGGGATCGATCTCACGACCTCTTTAACATGGGCCTAACGCCCTACCAGCTAGGCTATCCCGGCCCCTTTTTTAGCACTGAAATACATTTGTAATGTTTTGATATCAAATAGGAAGAATTTATTAGATAAAATTTTTTTCTTGAAAATGAATAAGTATCTTAATTATGAATATGAATCGTAGTTTTGACCTGAACCAGAGAACGATCAATCTCCAATTCAGTACCCCCAGAGGTATAATTTGCTATGGGAACATGGAGGACTTCAGGAACCGACAAATTTAAAGCGCACCAGTGACAGTTCGAACTCCCATTCTCACAGAAAAAATAATTTAAATCACAATATCGGCATTTTAAACTATAATATCGCACAGATTTGCAACAATATTAAAATAGTGATAATTTGAACATTTTTAATTGAACCACAGAGTAGCGTTATCAAACTTAACTAGGATTGGTTATTAGTTCTTAGATAGTTCAGATTTGTTGCAGTAAATTTGCACGATGTTATTGTTCAACGATATTCTAATAGTATAAACAGCTGATTGTATAAACAAATATTGTATAAACTAATAGTATAAACAAATGGAGAAGCATATTGCTTCTTCTAATTTATAATAAACAAATTTAATATAAAAATATGTTTGGAGAAAATTCCAGAAGAAGTCATGCGATCACTTTCTTTTTACGCGATAAAACATTTCGCGTCATGTTCTCGTGATCTTCAAATCACGCATTTGAGCCATTTCGTTTTCGGCGATGTAGTGAATTCAAGTGAATCGTGTCACATTTTGGCGTAAAAAATCTCAAATTCTAATCACGTGACTTGTGAATCACGCATTGATTTTTTTTCTTCTATTTACTATTTACATTTTTTTTAGTTTCATTTATTTTACAAGAGTTGAAATTATTTTTCACAAATGGTATAACTGGGACCGAATCTGTTTCCGGTAATCAAATATATCAGAAAACTGAAATTTAGTTTCACAAATATCCGATAATTAACGAAAAAACTAGGGATATTTAATTTTTAAAACGATTTATTTTAATAACATTAGCAAGGGTTTGAATTTAAGTTTCACGTTTTAGCGATCTCCATTATTGACTTGACAAATCAAAGTTTATTCACGTGATCTTCAAATTGTTTACTTGAACCTTTTAGTTTTTGATGTCATACATACGGCATTCAAGTGAATCATATCATTAAGAGATCGTTTTCTTCTTCTTTTTTTTTATTTCTTTGACATCGCTATTCACGTGATTTTAGAGGCACGTGTTTATTGACGCAGTAGCACAATTCGTATTTACATTATTTTCAACTTTACATTTAAACAGCAGCTTTCTCGGTACCATATCGCGTCGAAAATACATAATCCCTCCAAATCATGAAAGACATCACGATAAACTAATTTGACTCCTGATAATATTTTGAATTCCGCCAATTAACATCTTACTTTTATTTTTACGATATTTAATACGATATAGCAGATTGGCTCCTAACGATCTCGGTGAAGAGCTGGCGATTACATACAAGTAAAATATTGGAAATCGATATTGTAATACAGTTTTTTTATTCTTGATAAAATTAGGTTAAATAATAGAGGTTGTACTTTAAAAAAAAACTGTTAATTGATATTTACTCTTTTACATCTCGTTCAGTTTTACCATTATTAGAAGGGTAGCACATGACTTACTCATACACTATTTACAAAACTTGCTATATTTAAAAAATTTCTCAATAAGTATCCAGAAAATTTGATTGAAGATAATTAGAGAACAATAAAACTTTGTGTTATGTCGGTAAAGTATTTGTCGACAAAAATCTGACTTAGAGCATAAAGTTGCCGAGCTGAAGTAGCAATGGAATGCAACGAATTGTTTTCACCGACATTTTAGTCACGTAACTGGTGCAAACCACAGGTAAACAATTCATATTTACATTATTTTTGATTTCACATTTAAAAAGTACCTTTTCGGCATCCTATCGTGTTGAAAATAGACAATCCCTCCAAATCAAGCCAGAGAACATCATAAATTAACTTAATTCCTGATTATAATTTGGATTCCACCAATAAGTATCTCATTTTTCTTGCGATATAGCGGGTTAGCCGTATTTTAACGATTCTTGATAAAGAGGTGATTACATACAAGTGAAATATTAGGAATCGATATGGTGGTAGAGTTTTTTGGATATAATTAGTTTAGATAATCGAGGTTCTACTGTGCTTTAAAAAACTGTTAACCGATATTTACTATTTTATGTTCTCGTTCTGTTTTACCATTATTAAAAGGGCAACACATAACTTACCCGTATACTTGCAATGTCCAAAAAACTAATTTAAAAGTATCCAGGAAACAAAATTCGATTGAAGATAATTAGAGAAAAATAGAGCTTTGTGTTATAGTTAAACATTTCGGCAAAAATCTGACTTAGAGCATAAAGTTGCCGAGCTGAAGTAGCAATGGAATGCAACGAATTGTTTTCACCGACATTTTAGTCACGTGACTGGTGCAAACCACAGGTAAACAATTCATATTTACATTATTTTTGATTTCACATTTAAAAAGTACCTTTTCGGCATCCTATCGTGTTGAAAATAGACAATCCCTCCAAATCAAGCCAGAGAACATCATAAATTAACTTAATTCCTGATTATAATTTGGATTCCACCAATAAGTATCTCATTTTTCTTGCGATATAGCGGGTTAGCCGTATTTTAACGATTCTTGATAAAGAGGTGATTACATACAAGTGAAATATTAGGAATCGATATGGTGGTAGAGTTTTTGGGATATAATTAGTTTAGATAATCGAAGTTCTACTGTGCTTTAAAAAACTGTTAACCGATATTTACTATTTTATGTTCTCGTTCTGTTTTTCCATTATTAAAAGGGCAACACATAACTTACCCGCATACTTGCAATGTCCAAGAAATTCATTTAAAAGTATCCAGGATACAAAATTCGATTGAAGATAATTAGAGAAAAATAGAGCTTTGTGTTATAGTTAAACATTTCGGCAAAAATCTGACTTAGAGCATAAAGTTACCGAGCTGAAGTAGCAACGGAATGCAACGAATTGTTTTCACTGACATTTTAGACATATGACTGGTACAAACCACAGGAAAAACAAATTAAACTGTGGAAGTAAGTCAACATGTTGCCAATTCTTCTTCGTATTTTGCCTGAAGACTCGCGGAACAGCGATGAATGGAAAACAAATTGAAGCAATTTTTTCTTACTCCTATTGATGCAATGGGTATGAGCGCAATCAATTTTCTTCTCTGAAACGTCAGAAAATGAATTTTCAACTAGTTTTACCTCAGCTCATTATATAAAACCAGCCCGGCAGTCATTTCGCTAGAAAAACACCCTGAACTTGTCGCCATTTTTTTCTGACCTTGACCGCATAAAGTTATGGAAATGGAAAAAGCAGCTATTTCACAATTTGCATACTCGCCAACATACGCAACCTTAATTGACTGGTTTTTTTTTCGTTCGTAAAAGCAACAGCTGCATAATTTCGGTAGGAATCCAGCCTACCTGAGTTTACGAGGATAGTAGATGTTTGTGTTTATAGTGTCTTGACGAAATAATTTTTTTCTTCCTTTTTTGCAAAAAAGGCTCTTCCCATAGCAATACCAAGCCAGTTTCTAGAGATGTGTCACAATAAAATGCGACCCTTTTATTATACAATATGTTTACTTTCATCATCAGCATCATACACCCTTTGTTTCTTAAGAACTTTGATTACTAAGGCGGACATCTTGTTTCTGGGTGACATGTTTGTCTTAAGATGTGAGAGAAAAATCGTATTTGAAAGTAAAATGAGAAAATCACTGTCAAATTTATTATAATAAGTTATTAAAGAATCTGCTTTAAGAATACACTGTAAAAAAAAATGTTTGTGCATAGTTTTTACCACTTCTGGCGTTGAAATACATTTTTAAGTGCAGGTATGTAGTTATTGTGCAAAAAATTATATAAAATTGGCAAAATAAAAGTTGTTTGTTAGCAAATAAATTACTAAAAATATGCTTGTTTTTAAAACGAAATAATTTTGTAATAAAGCCATAAATTAATACTAATGAGCAGGAAAATATGTGTAGTCAGAAAAAAAATAATAAATAAAACTATAACAGTGAAAGAGTAAAGGAAGAAATGTGATGCATGCATGCACAGCAAAAATTTTTAGTTTATCTCAACTTCAAAAAAGGTAGCAACTGTACATTAAAATGTTTTATAGTGTATAAATAGTTGAGCAAAAAAGTATAATATAATAAATAGAAAATATTATTTTCTCTGTATTTTGTAATAAAAATATATACTAAAAAATTTAGCTCACGGTTGTGTGCTTTTTTAAAATCTATTCCACCCTTGTTATTTTTTAATTTTAGCCAGAGGAAGAAAAAAATTAAGCACAACTTGGTGAGACTTTTTAAGTAAAATTAACCCTTGTTTGCAGCTTGGTGATTAAATCTCCTACGGTTGACCTGACTGCTAGAGAAGATTAACTCATTATCCATCAAGTCAGTGGGGATATTTTACAACTAAGAAACATTGCAACTGCCTTCTGAAGTTGAATGTATCAAAACAACTTACGCTGAAGTAAATTGTGTGACGGGTTCTATGGAAATCTCTTATGGTTAATTAGATTGTAAGAGGAGAGGACTCTAACCCAAATACCATTGGAAATATTTTGCAGAAAAAAAAAGTTTCCAACTGTCCTGCAAAATTGTATGTATCAAAGCTGCTAACACGAAGTTTCCCTATTTGAAGGTCGGAGATTAGAGGAAAAAAAAAAAAAATTAAAAAAAAATATTACTTCTTTATTCAAAATTTACAATTAAACAAATTTATGCTTATGAAATCAGCAAAAATCTAAAATTTTGTTACAATTCGAAAAATAATGAATAAGTCATAATGAATAATTAATGTTTATTTCACAATTTATCTATTTTTATCTGAGCGGTAGTTTTAAGTAGTTACTGTAAATGTTGGGAATCTCTGTGTAAATAGATTTTAGCATGCTTTTATTGATTAGTTTTCAAACCGGGTTATGGGAGAAAATTTTGCAATTCCAGCCGCTTTCTGATTTGCTCTTATTTCAACTGGAGCACTGTACTGGATAACAATAGAACTTTCGATCATTTACTAGCAGCTTCAAACCGAGTTTATTGCCAATCAAAATTTCGATCACTGACACAAAAAATAAATAAATAAATAAATGGCAGACGCAAAACTATGAAATAAAGGAAATAATAGCAAAATAAAGATTTTTAAAAATCATGTTTTTCAAATGTACTAAAAAGAAAAAAAAAATTTTTTGTATTTATAAGTATAATTTTAGTAGGGACTGTTACTTTCGCAAATATCATCATTTATAAATCCACCCCTATTTTCAAAAATGATGCTTTCCAAATGTTTTGTTTGTGTGACAAAACAAAACAAAACAAACAAAACAAGTGTGACAAAAACATCCATTAATTTTCTTCGTATTAGTTTACCTGAAAAACGTAAAATATTTCAAACAATTTGAAGAAAAAGGTGCTATTTAGACTTTATTGTTAAGTAATAACAAATTTTAAATATGAGTCTAGTTTTAATGCTTTGGTAACAAGATGTTTCAATTCGACAAAAACCAATTTTTTGTAACAAAGAATAAAAAAAAAATATATATAAAAATTTCCATTGTAACTGAAATTGAATATTGTAATTTATTCATATAAAGGAGAAGGAGCAAACGTTTTAACCAATAGAATTATAAAAAAAATTTTGTCTGTTTCAATTGGGTGTTTATCGGAGTACTAAATGAGATGCTTTATTCATTTATCATTTTTTACACTAATTTTCCTCAGTTTTCAACGTTGTGGCATTACAAAGCCTAAAAACCCGTGCTTTTTTAATTAGCTAATAATCTTTCATATCTTCGTCATTTTGTTTAGATAAGATATTGCAAAGTTAAATTATTAATTTTTTAAGCATTTTGATCCGTTTATCACCTTAAATTTGCCGTATTCAAATTTTCGAAAATCTAAAAGAAAACCATTAGTTAACAAATTTTAGTAACAAACATTTTTAAATGCAGTGTCATTGCACAGTTAAATAAAAATCTAAACAGTTAATTTCAAATTTTCATTTTCTGCACTCCCCCAATTTTGGGACTGTTTTTTCCGGTAATTTAATTTAAAAAAAAAAAAAAAAAAAAAAAACTTTTAAAACTCAATGAAAAAAAAAAAAAAAAAAAAAAAATTAAGTTAGCTTTAAAAAGTCTATTTAAAAAATAAAATGATATAATTTAATATTAACCATATAACACAAGAAATAAAGCAATTAAATTGTAACAAAAACAAAACAACATTTAACAAAAACAATTATCGGTTCATTAGTGAAATAAATGCAACAAAAATCAGGAAAGATCAAAATAGTTACCAAGATAGTTAATATCCGTAACAGCCACCAAAACTTACCTAAAATGAGAAAAAGAACATTATTATTTGAAATTTGAAATCAATTAACTCTCACGCATGCAAATTTTGATGGTGATCTACAATAGATATAGATGTTTAGAATCCATGTAAAATGTTAAGTCAAAAAAGTATGCACAGTGCGCGAAAAAAAAAAAGAACCACCCTTTTGATCTAATGACAGGATCTTCACGTTCTAGTACCAAATCTAAACGAATCGAGGGGGTGACCTCAAATATGCTAATCAATTTGTGCAGAAGATATTTTAAGTTACAAAATCAGACACAGAAACGCACTTTCTCTGATAAAACATACCTTTTTTCGATGGATTTGAATTTCTGACTCCCAAAATATAGGGGGTAGCCGCAATCTGGGAAATATGGTCAGTAGGTGTAAAGTTTGAACCCCTGAACGTTGATTTTTCTTAGTGTCAAGTGCAGATATCAGATGACCAACACTTACAAACGTAAAACTTAGTTGATCAGATACTACTTACAAAAATCCAATCTGTATAATTTAAACAAAGCATTAGTTACATCAAACTGGCATTAGCGAACGACTTAAGACCCATCCCCAGACGGAGAATATAATTCTGGTAAAATTACCGTACTGCATGGTAATAACATTGCTTATAAAAATAACATAGTTTTGTTTAATAAAATGAAAATTAACGTTATTTAAACCAGGGCTGTCCAACTAGCTGCCCGCGAGCCGCATGTGGCCTTCGAACACATATTGTGTGGCCCGCCAACTTCTTATTCAGGCTGATCGGCCTCAGTTTTCCCATTAAGATGTAAGCTAATTGATTTATAATCCTTCTGTTCCATTGCTTTATAATTAATAATTCAACTATTAATTGTTATTGTATAAGAGGTAAGAGGGTATTGTTCAACTTTTTCAAACTGCGGTCCGCCAGGTGATCAGTAATCGGAATTCTGGCCCGTGGGCTCTTTGCATTTGGACAGCCCTGATTTAAACCATTCATTTGGTAATTTTTCTGCTCATATGGTAGCGGTGTGCTGGAAATTCTGGCTTTCGACACTATAGTTCTTATTTTCACATATTTAGTAAAAAAGACATACTGAAAAGTAAAATAAATCGAATAAATGGTTTTTATGCCATGCTCCAAAGCCATGTCTTATGACATGTTTATTATAAGTCCATACTCTCGAAACGGAACCCTTATGATCCTTACCCTGGATCCTATAAGGTTTCGCGGAACTCCATTTGGGAACCGCAGCTCTAAGTTATTATGGTAGAATTTCCAAATTTTACCACATTTACCAAATAATATCACATATTTTATTATTAATTTTACCAAAATTACTTCAAAAGTGTTCGTTAAAAATTACAGAGCTTTTTGGCGTTCCCATAGAACCAGAAACACTGTAAAGTTTACCATATTCTGGTTGTTTTGGCCACTTTTTATCTCAGTGTATCAATGAGTGTATAATTTTATTTGTGTTATTATTGAATAATTCAATTTTATTTAAAGAGAATTCACAATTTATGTAAGTAAAATTCAATTCTTTTTCATTGTTATGAATATTTGACCTTCATCACTGGAAAAATTTGTAGCTATATCCCATTCTTGCAATCTGCACGAAATTCATTGAAGTTTAAAAACGTAATTTAGCATCACTAATTGTTAATAATTTAAATTCATTTCAGAAAGCAAATCAAACTCTAATTTATTTATTAAGTTTTTTTTTCATTCAATGCTTATAAACTATGGAAATAAACGGAGACTTGAATATAATAACGAATATGATAAGTCACGCGTAACAGTTTAACGCAAGTTAAGAGTCACGCTCGGCTGTGTTTTGATCACGCTGCGTCAAATAGGAAAGGAAAACGTCGCTGCGGGGGTTCGAACCTTAAGCAGCTAGAACGGAATGTTAAAAAAACGTATAATGTATTTTAGCTAGTGCCTTTAACAGTGGGATTCTAATTCATTATGCCAAATATTTTTCAGAATACCGAATGCGAGAATAAAAATAAATTTTGACAATTCAGTTTTATTTTATTTTTGAGCTAGTATTTATTCAAACTTTTTACTTAGAATAAATGTTCAGTAAAATAGTTGATGAGTGTGAAAATATTATATCTTTCTTCCTTTTTGCTTCTTTTTTTTTTTTTTTTTTTTTTTTTTTTTTTTTTTTTTGCCAATTTTAACAACTCATTTTTATTGAAAGCTTGGATTTAAATATGAAAAAGTAAAAATCGATTCATAGTTTTGAATATAGTCCACTTGTTATTTTATTTTATACCCGGCGCTGAACAGCCGATTCGATTCTGAGTTGGCGACCATCATTGTTCAACTTCGTAGCCTTGTAATTTTGAACCCAACAAAGAGGAGGGATCGATATGATGGATCAAGCATTAGGACAAACTAGCAATCGCGGAGGATTTTTTGATGGCACTAACACGCTTTTGAGTTATATGTAGAGGAAAACCGCAAAAACTTCCCCAGGTTAGCTCGACGACAAGGAGGTTCGAAGCCATGATTCGTCAACCACCGAGGATATTTTATGTCAGCACTGTGGTTGGTGCGAGTCGGGAGCAGAATTCGTATCAACCAGTCACCATTGGGGTTCGAGCCGCTTGGGTCATCTCATTGTGAGGGAAATGCTCTATTCCCTGAGCCACCACGATTCTCTACTTCTTATTATTATTTTGAAGATAGTCACACAGTTAAACTACCAATGAATGAGCTAGGGCTTTTTTTCACCAATTTAGCAAGCTAATAGTTCCAGATATTCATAGATAATCTTACGAAAATATAATATTGAAATATGATTATAACCTTGTTACTATCTTCGTTTTCTAACTGTCGTATGCATTTCGAACGTATTTATTACATTTTGCCGATTTTCCCAGCCTTTTTTCTTTATTTTGATAAAATGAATTAAAACTGAACTAATTCACACAGAACTAATTAAATGTTAGTGCAAATAATAGATAAATATTCAAAAAGGAGAACCCATTTGTTTTATTTGTTTAGCCAATTTAAAGGATACCACGGGGAACTGTAAGATACTGTTCCCAATTAATCACCGAAGACAAGCATGACTAATTGCGGACAGCATGCGGGTGGGTGACCACTTTGATCAGCCTGCGAATTGACCGAGGGTATGCGATATCGGTTGTCGTTGAACTGTTTTATCGTGAAGTGCTCGATTTCGCGATTTAATATTGGCATGTCTTCGGATCATTCTCATTTTTGTTTCTCAGAACTACGCTTATAGCCCACTATGCACACTGTAAAAAAAATTTCGAATCAATTTCCGGTAAAAAGTAACAAAACATCTGATAGACCATAATTTTTACAATAATAATTACTGTTAAAAATCACTGAATCACTTTAATTAGATAAATATTATTGCAAAAATTATGGTATAATATTTTGCGTTAAATATGGATTTTACGAATGATGCATCCAAAGCCCGGTACTTTATACAGTAATTAGATTTGGAATTTTTTACTACTACTTCTACCAATTAAATAGTTGGTGATATAATGCAATGTATGAAACTCTCAAATAATTCATAAAAGGTAATCTTGGTCAAAAATTTAAATTTTTAATAAAACTTTTTATGCTGCCTAAATTTTGAGGTGATTTGAGCCACAATATCGTGTAAAAAATATGAAACAAAATATAGTGCCAAGTCTAGTACGAAAGTTATTATCGCCAGCGTAGACCATCTAAAAATTTGATCCTACGATACTAAGGTTCAATTTGAACGGGATTCAATTTATCTCTATTCAGACTGCAAAATTTTTTACCGTATTATGATACAATGTGTCGGTATTATGGTACAAAGTATCGATATTATGGTTCAAGATACCGATATTATGGTTCAAGGTTTCGTACAGTGTTTCAAGGTACAGATATTTTGATTTAAGGTATGATATTATGGCTCAAAATACCGATGTTTTGGTTCAGTTGGAGCCTATTTTTCTCCGAGATATTATTATTGAAATTTTTAAATTTGATTTGCTACATGCTTGAACCGAAAATTGAAGAGCAATGCGTGAATTTTTATATACATATATTTTATAGAAGGTCAAGTAAGTCATATCAGTAAGTATAAAAATAACTCATAATCATAGACATAAACAGTTTTAGAGGCATTCAAATTATTTTTACATTGATTTTTGGTATAAAATTAAACAAGACTTCGAAAGTTAAAACAGCTATCGGGGCTAATTAACAATCTTGTAGATATCAGGTCACAGATTTGAAAACATGATTACATTAAATCCAGATAGATCAATATCGGGTCTATAGTACATTAATCAAATTTCTTTTTGTCTAAAATTCTACCTCTTTCCACATTGATTATAGATAAAGCATTGTCAGCAGAATAATTAATCAAAAGCATAGTTAATTTGAAACATTACTTGGCCTTAAATTTAACTCAATAGCTATTTTTAGCTTCATTTATAAATGTTACATTTTAAATTTAATAAATAAGCATTTTGTGGTAAATATCGTTGATTAGGTAACTAACAACTTCTTTCCTAATCTAAATTAAGTTAATATACTTAAAATCTCAGTAAACAAGTTTTTATATTTTTATAAAAGTTAATTAAGTCTTTAAAAAATTTACTCAATGTGTAACCATATCGGAACCTTATGCAATAATATGGAGAAAACTTACAGAAGCCTTAATAAGGTGTCGAAATTTTTTCCTACAAACTGAACCATAATATCGTCAACTGAATTCAAACTGAACCATAATATCCTTCAAACTGAACCAAGAATAAGAAGTATCCGAAATATGATTCAGCTTATTGATTTCAGAGAAAAGTATGGTCAAAATAATGTAAAATTTACTCAAAGGGAACGCCGAAAACTCTGTAATTTTGAGTTTTGGTAATGACTTTTGCGCTTTGCGAGGCGTTTTGGTAATGACTTTTGATAAAATTGAAAAAAAAAAAAAAATGGTTTTATTACCCTGCTGTCTTATAGTAAATGTGGTGAAATTATGCAGTTTTATCATTATGTCTTAGAGCTTGGCATGAAAGCCCTTTATTTGCTTAAAGTTACTTTTCAGTTTTGTACTTTTTACTAAACGAGAATTAATTAGAACTATAATTTGTAAAACCAGAAATTTCGGTAAACCGTTATCATACAAACGGGAAAATTACCTAAGAAATGGTTAATAATTACCGCATAATTTTGTTTAGTTACCAGAATTATGGTCCTTTTTTCTTTTTTTTACCAGAAATGTCATTCCCTTACAGTACAGTAATTTTACCAGAATTATTTTTCTTTTGTATTTTTTGTAGATTTTGTATATATATATATATATACATATATATATATATATATATATATATATATATATATATATATATATATATATATATATATATATATATATATATATATATATATATATATATATATATATATATATATATAAATTATAGCCTTAAATAAAAATAAAAGATTTTTTTTTTTCTTTTTCGTTTCTTTTTCAGCTCCTTCTCTGAACCATCCCTTCTTAAAAAATAAAGATAGTGGTTCACGGAAGAAGAATAAAATAAAAATAAATAAAGGTTGTAAAAATTGGCAAACCAACAACTCCAAGAAAGAAAGTACCACGAGGCGATAGGTAATAATGATAAGAATGTACTGAACAGAAATCCACGAAGTGTGAAAGAAAAAATAAAAAGAGAAAGCTCAACTCGCGAAACATCCAGGGATGGATGTAGTTGGCCAAATCGTCTTGCCCTACTTCGTCACACAATAGATTTAGATAACTAACGGAAATTCTATTCTCATGTTCTTTTCTTCTAGATCACAAAGAAATGGAAAGGAATTCCGCCGGACAATGCCGATATTGTGGACGAAATCAAGAAACTCTCAAATGATTGCGTTAGTCCATGTTGCGACAATGGTCACATTTCTAAACAGGGTGGTTTTATCAAACTCGTATGGTGTTGTTCCATGAAATTTAAATGAATGGCAGGTGAATACTTTGAAGTGTTTGGAATCATGCAAGTGAGGCAACTTTATAATTATTTTAGATACATAATAGATAAAAATTAAAATTCTATTATGTATTATACACAATTATAGACATAAAAACATCATAAAAAAAACTCAAACGTAATCAAGCTGAGCGTAAACTAAATGTGTTTTTGTAGTATACGTTTTTAATCCATTAAAATTTTCCCTAATGATAAGTAATCTAAATTTATAATAGTTTCTATTTTAGTATCATTAATTCTAACCATATAAGTTGGAAAATTTTTAAATAGTACTTTCTCCTCGAAATATTTCTTGTAAATTTCCTTCTCTATATAATATAATTCAATAATCCTTTCCAAATGACTCGAAAAATTTCTTGGAATAAATCAAAATATTAATAACAAATATTGTCTCACTGATTATGAATCATATTTTTGATGTTAAATACGATTTATCAGAAAAGAGTTTTATGGAATCTCTATGAGTTCGATATCTGAGACAGAATTAAAATCTCATTCTATGAGAAATAGACAATAATTAATAACAAAATATGACTGGTTTTTAAAAGTCCTACAGCAAAGACAGAATTAGAGAATGAAAATTTAAATTCTTCGACCGTAATCAATTAGAAGAATGAGAATTTTGGAATGTGTGATTCGAAAAGAAACAGGCTCGATCTCGAAACAAAAATGATAAGCCCCTAAGAGTTCCACATCAAAGGCAGAATTATGAACTCGAAACAAAAATGATAAGCCCCTAAGAGTTACACGTCAAAGGCAGAATTAAAGTATCAAACTTTAAACTTTTCGATTGTAATCAAATTGAAGAATGATAATTTTAAACACTGCTGCGGGTCTCATTTGATAAGCAACAGGATCAATCTCAAGAAAAAAAATTTCAGTTAAACCAGAATTAAAATATTAAACTTTCTACTCTTCGACCGTAATTAAATAGGCGAAGGAGAATTTCTGACATTTTTCGTGTCTGAATCGATGAAAGACAGATTCGATCGAGAGACAAAAGTGATAGATCTTCGAAAACCAAGACAATTAGAGTTCCACATCAAAGGCAGAATTAAAGTATCAAACTTTAAACTTTTCGATTGTAATCAAATTGAAGAATGATAATTTTAGACACTGCTACGGGTCTCATTTGATAAGCAACAGGCTCAATCTCAAGAAAAAATTGTTCAGTTAAAACAGAATTAAAATATTAAACTTTCTACTCTTCGACCGTAATTAAATAGGCGAAGGAGAATTTCTGACATTTTTCGTGTCTGAATCGATGAAAGACAGATTCGATCGAGAGACAAAAGTGATAGATCTTCGAAAACCAAGACAATTAGAGTTCCACATCAAAGGCAGAATTAAAGTATCAAACTTTAAACTTTTCGATTGTAATCAAATTGAAGAATGATAATTTTAGACACTGCTGCGGGTCTCATTTGTCAAGCAACAGGTTCAATCTCAAGAAAAAATTGTTCAGTTAAAACAGAATTAAAATATTAAAATTTCTACTCTTCGACCGTAATTAAATAGGCGAAGGAGAATTTCTGACACTTTTCGTGTCTGAATCGATGAAAAACAGATTCGATCGAGAGACAAAAGTGATAGATCTTCGAAAACCAAGACAACTAGAGTTCGACAACTAAGGCAAAATTAAAGTATCAAGATTTAAATTCGTCGATCGTAATCAATTAGAAGTATGAGAATTTTGGTCACAATTGTGTGTCTCATTCGATAAGAAACATGCTCAAACCCGAAACAAAAATGATTGGAAGAGTTCCACAGTAAAATTTTAAGGATTGACTTTAAAAGAAAGGGGGTGCATACATGTTATATAGTTGTGAAATAGCCGTGTAGCGTGACTACCACTACAATTATTAAATTCTAATTCAGTAGTTTATAAGGCATGTTAACTTGATTCTCTCTGGAGGTACCTTTTGATATCTGACAGTTGACATTGTCGCTAAGATTCTCCTCTTATTGGTTACCCGGATGTGATTTGAACATGCCACCTCGATATGAACACGCCTAGTTTGATGGATGAAACACAGTGAACTGTTGACTTGCTTTTTGGGAATGCGACTTCGTCCACCTCACGCATTTGCTACTCATTCTCGTTTACACACAACACAGTCACTCGACTGCTAATAGCAACACAGGAGCGACTACGCCCACAACTGTGATCTTAATACAGCTCTCACAACAAGCATTCAAAGCCTGGTGATCTTAATAAAGCTCTCCCTGCTTCTAGCAAAACAGCAATGAATCAATTAGTAGTATACGTTCATCGAATTCTATCACAGATGAAAGTCCGGTGGTGTAGTAATGTAGCATAACTACCACTACAATTATTCAATTCTTAGTATATGAGTTAGAACAAGTAGTACATGTTAACTAGATTCGATTTGGAGGTATTTTTAGATAGATGACGGCTGACATTGTCGGTAGCCTAGCCCCAGTTGCTAAAAAATTAACCACGCTTCAGTTCCGACATTAGTCGCATAAAAATTTTTTTGGAAGTTTTGTTATTAGTAATTTTCTTTTTTCCTTTTAATTCACTTTTCTTCTTAATTTTATCTTCTTCATTTAACTTTTTAAAAAGATTCTAAAAAAATTTACTAGTCTCATACTCAAGTTTTAAGACTGATATTTTACTATTTTCAACCAAATTTGTATTACGTATGTTAAAATTTTTCCAAGATAATATTATACCAGTAGAAATAAAATCGTAAGATATATATATTTATTAGAAAAAATACTCCCCGCTCGCTTTTCAATGAAGATTTACTTGGCAAAATACTATAAATAACGTTGAGACTGAATTCAGTTTAAAACCAAATAAATATTTCTGAAAATCCGCCTAGAAATAAAATTATTCCAAGAAAAATAAAGAAAAAATTTCAAACATTTGAAGCAAACCTGTACTTACATTTCATCCAAAAGTTGAAAAGAACAATTTTTGCTCTTTTGTTAAAGGCTACATTTATTGGCTTCCAAAAAACGAAAGTTTGTCCTCTTTTCATCATTGCGACATACCATCAGTATGGAACAATGACCACATCAGCGGAAGAAGATAGTACCACAACCGCGGACAAATACATCACACAAAAGATGGATGGCCAAGCCAAACAAAGGAGAAAAAATACAGATTCAAGAAGCGTGATCAAATCTCAAGGGGGTTTTGTTATTCTTTTTTTTATTTATTATTATTTTATCTGTTGTTCCGTTTATTTAAGGTTTTGTACATCACCTCAGGTGTTAATACTAACAAGAATTTTTTCTCAGGTGAATCTTTTTCTTCTTTTTCAACAGCAAAAATGGATCTGACTAAAAAAAATATTCTTTCAACAAAGCCAATAACTTTATGAATTGCTTTGATATCTCTTTGGCACAACATCGAATGATTTCTCTTGATTGTATTAAAAATAATAAATCATTTTTGATTTGCCATGTTCTGTTTCGACCGGTTCCATTCTGTGAATTTTAAACAAAAAACATTATTTTATTTAAGTTATTGTTATTCTTAAAAGTTTGCTATTTTAAAACAGAAATATCTCACATATATTCTTTTAAGGCAACGGTTACAAATTCTTTTAGCTTATGGAACGCCGTAAATAATCAACTTTTCCCTTTGGGGGAATCGCAGCACTATATATATATATATATATATATATATATATATATATATATATATATATTACGCAACGTTGAATGATTTCTTTTTCTTGTGTCTGATTAATCATATTTAAACTATCACTTACACTCTCAGAAATATTGTTTGAGTTCTTGAAGCTCTATTCTGTGAATTTTAAACAAAAACTTTATCTTATTTGATTATTTCTATTTCTAAAATATAAAAAAAAAAAAATTATACATCTAACAGAGATATTTCACAGATATACAGTTAATATAGTATATCGGAAGTTTTATAAATGTCAACAAAAATTGTTTTAGGTAGATAAGAATTTATAAAGATATACCGGGTCTTTGATGATGACAATCTGATAACTTTTTAAAATCATTGAAAAAAGTTGAGGCAAAACTTTATGCACATTTGTGATCACCAAATAATATTTTATTGAGGAAAAACACTTATGTTATCGAAAACTAACCAATCATTATTAAGGAAGGTGGGACTGAATAACACAAAACCTGTCTGATTGTAAAATGCGTTTCTAATAATCACCTTTATAATCGTATATATTAATTTCCCGCTCCTAATATTTACACTTTTTTGATTTGCATTTTGATTAGGAGTCTAAATACAAATTTTAATTGGAACATCCTATATAAAGTATTTTGTAGTTACTATATCTAAATATGAAGAATTTGGTACTTAATTTTCATTTGGTACTTGGAATTCGGTAAAACGAATCTTTTTTTCGATGCCTTTGGCCTCAAAATAGAGGGGGGATAGCCGCAATCTAAGAATTATGGTCCTGATAATTTAGCCGAGAGACTGATTTAAAATTAGATCGCTAGATTTACTTTTCTTTTCGGAATTTTGCTCTTATTTCTCATGAATTAAAAAAAAATTTGCATGCATTTATGAAACTTACCCTTCCGTAGATGATTTCATGCAAGATATGATTTTCAGTAATAATATTTTTTATAGATTAACCCCCCCCCCAAATCTCTCAAGAAAAAAACAAGTAACAATTTTTTTTAACATTTTCTTATTCAAGAAATTTCAAGGAAAAGAATTTTGATAATTTAAACAAATTGGTTTAATCATTGCAAAAAATATTTTTTTTTAAAAATTAAATAATTAAAATTACATTTTTCATGTGACTTTAAGTTATTTTGTTTAAATTGTGGATTTTATTATATAAAATTGCACAGTTTAAAAGGATGAATTTTTTTTAATTTCGATTATTTTTAAAAGTAATAAAATTAGTAAACAATTAAAGTTTAAACTTTTTTTGCTTGAAATTAATTGAAAAGGTAACCGCATTATATAAGAAATAGGTATTATGTAAAAGTTCACATAAGTTAACAACGTCATTAATTTATTTTAATATTCTTTTATATTCGGTTTTCATTTTCCGCGATATTTATAATAAGTATCGATTTTTAATATTCATCAAATTTGAAATCCAGCTTTATTTAACCAGTATATCCCTTAAAAATTATCTCACATTAAATTTAAGGATTGTTAAGTGAGCCATAAAATAATGATTAACTATAAAAGTTTAAATTAAAAATAAAATATTTAGTGTAAAAATTTAAGTAATTATTAAGTTAAAACTTAGAGTGAGAAATCCATAACAATTAACAGTCTTTTAAGTATAAATATTAGAAATTAAAACACTATAATGAGGCAAGATTGTTTGCAGTATCATCAATTGATAAAACAACCTCTTATAATTCATCATCATCTCATTGGCAATGCGGAAATCCTGATACAAACTTCTAACTTCTCTATTTTTCCATTGGTTCTAATTGAAAAGGTATAGATACTAAAAATGCATACAAGCCGCTCTTAACTGCGTTATGTTTCATGCACCTATGAATCAAGCACAATTAGGCGGTAAATAAACAATGAACACCTTGTTGGATAATTGCACAATATCGAAGATTAACCCTTCCTTACCCACAACAAAGCACAAAAGAAGAAAATTGAGGCCCGCATCCACTAGTGTGGAAGGCTTGAAGGCAACATTGTTCCTTAGGGCACACATCTTTTCGGAGTTATTAAACCTCTTGCAGTTATTAAAGATACTTAAGAGAAGTTTGGTTTCATCAAAAAACGATTAATCGATATTTATATTGTCATCGTACCGATTAATTCGTGTATAAGATGACTAAGCATGAAAAGTAAGATCATCAAAAAATGTTTACAGTTGCATTCTTGCTAATAAGTAGAGATAAATGCATGTGATTGTGATGCAAAGCATGTGATTTTTGATATTCAGTCATATAGCATCGTGAAAAGCAAGCTAGGATGCCTAGTTTATTTTCAACCAGTGAAGACCAAAATTTTGTCCCATGTGGTTATATACTAGTTACTGTCCTGTATTTATATGTTTTTTATACTAATGTGCCATGTGTAATTAAATGTCAAACTGAATAAATATTATGTGCCATCATATATCGTCTGAAGTTATTCTAAAAACCCTAATACGATCTTGAGGCATAAAATAGGTTTTGCGACTTATAATATATATGTCTTAATATGTATTATGTTGTATTTTCAAGTTTATTAATCAATGTATTGTAACAGGCCTAAATCTTTTGACGAAATTTCAATATTCCAAAATTATTATTTTATAATAACTTTGTAATTATCATATAAAAATATTATATATATATATATATATATATATATATATATATATATATATATATATATATATATATATATATGAACGGGAATTGACCCATTTTAGGACAAGCATAGAAATTGTATAAAGAATGGTGTTATTTCATTGGAATATGATTAAATTATCATCAGAAAGAGCCAAAAAAAATTTCGTGCATGAAGAGTAATATTTTATTTAAGAAATAAAATGGTGTGTATATGCGCCAATGGCCAAATCAATGGACAATTCAAGATGTGACAAGCCAGAATAATATAATTATATACACCAGAGTGCTATAAAAAATATTTATTGAAATCGTGCTTTTATGCACCTTTGGGCGAAAATGGGCTAATTATTGTTTAACAACTTCTGAGCAATAATTAGTGAAACTAATTACACGAAGAAGTCTTTTTTTTTTCGTAACGCGATTTTTTAAACGGATCTTATTAGATACTTTCTTACTGCTGATTTCAAATCTGCAATCTGTGTTTCTCTCCACGTTACAGTATTTTTAAATAACATTTTTATCCCTCTCTGACATTTTATCCTAAGTTTTGACATGTTTCTTCGCGTGTTTCTGAAAAGTTCATTATAGGGAAGCGCCCCTAGCCGCGTACAACATTTCCGGGCATGGGTTCCCATGCAATTTTAATCCCGATGATGTGCCCTAACTACCCCTAGAAGTTTGTCACAACATTTGCGAGTCCCCCCTGCTTTACATAAAGTTTTTAAACTTATGTATTTCGATAAAAAAATAAACTAAAAATGTCATTTAAAAAATGAAAAGGGGAATAAAAAAAAAATTAAAAAAAAACAGCTTTAGGAGCAAATCTAATTTCGGATATCACCCCCACGCCCGAATCAGCTAAGATCAAGTATTTGTAAAAAGAGTAAAAAATGTATTCCCCAATGATATCACACAAAACTTAATAAAATAACGCAAATAAAAAGATATCCTTATAACATATAATAATAAATATGATCTGATAATAATAAAATCTAAAAAGTAAAACAATTAATGAATTCAGAATTATGAAATATCAATCCATGATTCATTTTTCCGAACGGATTGGAAATGAATGTTGACTATTAAATAGTCTAGCAAGTGGTGATTTTTCCAATTTTATATACATATGTTTGAACACCTAAGCAAATAAAGCAGTATTCGATTAAGAACTGATCATTTTCTGATATCAGTTTTACAGATAATCGGTGACGAATGTATATAAAAGAGATTTTATCTCTGGGTAAACATAATTCGCCAGTTATCTTTAATGTTCTTATCTTGCTTATCTTGCTCAACACTACATATAAACAATATTTAAATTTTAAATATTGTGCAAAACGTAATATCCTCTTTTTTTTCTTCAATTATAGGTAATAGTCTCCAACTTAACTGTTCTACTACCCTACTTAAAAATATCGTTCTGACAATTTAGCAATTTTAGAGCTGTAATTCATTATTTTTGTCCACCATTTCATCACAAAATCACGTGATATTTGACGGAATGCTCACTCTCAAATATTTCACAAAACTTCTTTCTCACTCCTCTGTCATCTAAGTGCATTTTGTAAGATCTTCAACACTTTTTTTCCACCTGATTTTTTAAACTGTTTGCACAGTACGCTGTAATAAATTCCGGATTAAATTATGGTAAAAAATCCCAATACTTTTTACTGAAAATTTTACTAAGCAAAAAAAAAAAAAAAAAAAAAAATCTTATATGCCGTAATTTTAACAGTAATAATTACTGTCAAATCACTGAATCTCTCTCATTAAATAAATTATGCTGTAAAAATTATGGCAATATTTTTCAGTAAAATGGATTTTATGGATGATAGTGCCCTAAGTGCCAGTTCCTTATATCGTAATTTGACCTGGAGTTTTTTACTGTGTGTGGCGAAATGGCAAATCAGACCATTAGTTTATTCTATTAGTTTATTAGTTTATTTCATGTAGGGTTCACGGTTCGATTTCCAGTGATGACTGAGTACTCATTTATTTTTTGATTTCCCAATAAATAATTCTAAACGAAATGAGATATTAAGTTAAATAATTTATTTTTTTAAAATTTAAGCAGATATATTTGAGGAGAAAGTGAAGATTGGTAAAATAATGTTGGCTCGGAATAGTTCCAAAAAAAAAAAAAAAAAAAAAAAAAAAAAAAAAAATATTTTCTCGAAAAAGAAGAGGTTTAAGTATCCATCTTTTACAGTGCAGGTACTCAAAGCTAACACACCTTTTATAATTTCTTTCAAGGTGCCTCTTCTATCACATCTAAAAGGCGTAGAAGGAGATGACGAAATGTCAAACATGCTTTCAATCAAAATTTTTGACAAATGAAATGAAGGTAGATATTTACTGTGTTTAGAAGCCTCTTTGGAAACTTGTAAATTGAAAGGTCATCACCAAATTAGAACAAGAGAACGTTATTACAGATTGTTTTTGAAAAAACTATACTGAAAAATAATATTTTGAGTTTGAATTAAAAAAAAAAAAATTAAATTTCAGTATTACTATAAATTTAAATTAAAATTTTGAATTAGCTTTATTAAACAACTCTAAATCAGATAAATACATCGTAATTATTTATTAATAACTAGCTGAATACCGTTCTTCGTACTGGGAGGGGAGAATAAGCAACAATAAATCAGTACTGAGCAACACTACAAAATCGTTCCTCAAAACACAAATAGTAAAACTAAAATAATTCCAATGCTTTTTATATTTATTAATTATTGTCTGTTGCCCTTCTAGGTAGATTTACAGTATTAGATTAAGCAAAACACGTATTTAGTAGTTAATCCCATCAAAACAAAGATAAATGGAATTCAGTATCATCTAGTATAATACTGTTGCTGAAGACAACTCATGATATGTAAAATTTACCACAAACAAGATACTTTCGCCTGTACGAAGGGCCGTAAAAAATCTATTATTAAAGTGTACAACTTTTATGGGTATCAAATTTACTCATAAATAGAGTCTCGGTGCTGCCATCTAGTGTGGCAGAAACTAGACGTCCAAATTAACATGACCAACGGTATTTCACCCATTGTGGTGGTCCTGAAAGCGTGGATACCACTTCTGGAGAACGCACTAGGTCTGCTTTTTGGGAAGACTGATTGTGCAGCTCATAGAAAATAAAAAAAAAATTTACTCATAAAAAACTTTTTATCTATATAAGAGTATATTTGGTACCTATTAAAACTGCACCAATTACCACGACGCCAGTAGTACCTATTACCAAAAGTAAGCATAATTGGTATCAATAATAGTATGGTGATTTTTTATGGTTCACCATTATGAATAAATACATTTCCTCCATCAATTTTGATTTATAGTTCCTAGCTTATTTTTATTTCATTTAGTACCTATTATTAAAATTAGTTAAACATCATTGACGTCACTAACAGTTTACCCAATTTTTATGCCCTCCTAAACGAATTAGTAACATTTCTCTTTTAATTTTGCCTTTTAATACATAACTTATTATTTTACTTCAATTAGTAACTATTACCAAAACTATCAGCGGTGTCAATAATAATATTGGTGTTTCTCTGTTTATCCTCCACCTATTAGTTTTATTCCACCATTAATTTTGCTTTCCAGTACAAAACTTATTTCTTTATTTCGATTATTTTTAAACGATCATTTATTTCGATTATTTTTCGATTATTTATTCGATTATTTTATTCCACCATTAATTTTTCTTTCCAGTATAAAACTTATTTTTTTTATTTCGATTATTTTTAAACGATTATTTATTTCGATTATTTTTCGATTATTTATTACAAAACTAATCAACTACCGTTGATTAGTTTTGTAATAGCCCGCTTCAAAAGCATAACTATAAATAAATCAAATGCGTGGTTTCAGATAACCTTAGAAATACTAATTTGGTGATTTAGTTCGCATTTGCTACGTTGATCCCGTTGATTATTCAGATAACCTGGCTTAAGAATAAAAAATAATTACTCACGCCGAAGTAGAAACGCAATAAACTACAAGCACTAAACAACTTTTTTAATTAGAGTTATAAGCTGACAAATATAAATACTTTACAAAACTGAATCAAGCCTTTGCATTAAAAATATAATTAAATAATAAAAAATTAGAATTTTTTTACAATTATATTTATTTAGCTTCATGCTAAATAGCATTACTTATAGAGCTTACAGCATATCTGCAATCGGGTTTTCAGATTCAGAATCACACACAAATTCTTTATTTTATTATGTGTATAGAAATTTCAGTAAAGCTATACTTTAATATTTCAAAACTAATTCACATTTTCAAAAAACTTGAATATTATTATTGGAATTTTGCTTTTGAATCGAATTTGTCAATTTTTCGAAATGAGATGAAACGCAATCTAAATGAAAATTTGATTGCATTATAAATCAGAATTTTATTTCTAAAATACATTTAAAAAAAATAATTATCCATTAATAAGTCACAATGCAATGTAAATAAAAATTCTACAAAGGCTATAAATCGGAGTTTTTATTTGTACCAGATACAATTCCATGGATGAGGAAAACTGCGCCGACGCATTTCAGTGACAAAAATTTTCGCTTCGTTTGTCGCTGTTGCATACAAAGCTCACTTGAGGGCGTTACCTCTTTTTTTTTTTTATTTCTAGAAAAAGAATATGTGATAGAGGTATGTTTTATAGTTGTAGAATGAGTTAGATTTTCTCATCATTGCGCTACCTTTAAACGCCTTTTTGGGAAAGTTTTTTGACCTATTATTCAAATACTAAAGCTGGGAAATATTAGAATTTTAATGTCACGATATATCGTCATAAAATATCATTAATAATATACAGCGATATTTTTCAATTATACAAATTTACATTGGGCATTATTTTTATTACTCAAATAAAGAAAAAAAGTAGAAATTTATTTTTAGCTGCTCTGTCTAAAACGTTTTTTTAAGTAAAGTTTTTTGACCTATTATACCAATATTTGAGCAAGGCAATTTCGGAATTTAACATCACGATACTTTGTTATAAAATATTGAAATTTAGCGAAATATTGCAGAGGAATTTTTATGCATGACAATAATTTTTTTTTAACCAACTTAATAAACAGCATTTTTTTAAAAAATCTATTTTAAACAATTTTAGTTATTATAAAAGAAAGCAGAGCAACTTTATTTAGTGATACTATCCTCGAACGATAATTATTATTATTAACCGTGATATTTCTTTTATTGTTTTTATAACCGTCGTTGAACAGTCGACCCAATTTTATGGGTTTACGAGTTTTTTTTTTCTTTTCTCCAAGCTTTGGACATGTGCCCAGGGCATTATGGACCCTTTACCATATAGCCCAAAGCTTGGCTACTGGTCCGACTCCACACCAGCCTAGGAACGAGCCCAGTCAGCAAGAATTTATTGAAAATTTTGATATGTACAAAGTCACAATGGTTAAAAAACACAAAGGATTAAATATAGTACAAGTTAATAAATAAAAATAAATAAGGAAGATTTTGTATTATCAATATCATGAAGTCAAAAGTCAGTTAATAGAATGAATTATACATAAGCCTAGAACAAAATTAAAAGCTAATGTTAATTTAGGAAGATAAAGAAGAAAAAAAATTAGAAAATTGAAAAATAAATAGATAAAAATGACTAAAGTAGAAAATCTGTAAAATGGTTATGTATTGAATGGAAAAAAAAGTAAATAAATATGAGAAAAGATAAATTTCGCCTAAGAGTTGAAATTGAAGTTGTAGTTTGCTTTAAGGCGTTGAAGTTCTGATAGGTAACTAGGACAAGTATGGTGGGATGGGTTTACGACTACTAATATTCAACTCCGTAGCCTTGTAATTTTGAACCCAATCCAGAAGACAAGAGAACTTCTGGATCGAGTATACGGTGATATGTGCCTTCGTGGAGCACTTTTTTAATGGAGCTAACCCGCGTCTGCGTTACATGGAGAGGAAAACCACGAGACTATCCCACGGTTAGCCCGACGGCAAGGGGACTCTAACCCAAGATCCGTGTACCACTGAGGATACTTCAAGTTAGCACTGTGGTTAGCGCAAGCCGGATGCGAAATTCGTATCGATTGGGAATCGAACCCGGTTCGCTGCATTAGAAGACGAACGCTCTATCCCCCTGAGCCATCGCGGCCCCTGACCGTGATGTTATCATTATCGATTTTGTTTCATCAAATTCGTTATGAAAATTTTTCTGTAGCTTTAAATTTTACTTTAAAAAAATGACTGCGAAACAAAGTTAATTATGCTCACTAAAAGATCTTAATAGAACTATAAGGGAAAAGTTTGAAAGTGAAAAGTGAGGACACAAGCGTAAGCAAACAGAATTTTTTTCAGAAAATATATTTTAAGTGCTAAATTCCACCTTTCGTAGAAAAAACTTTCATGCCATGATTGCGAACCAATGATCGAGGTTAAGTGAGAGGAAGCGAACAAGAGGCTCGGCCCTTTTTTTAGTGAAAAAAGATATGTGTATAAAATTAATTTTTTGTAGTCTTTAAATTGCAAGCGTCATTACAGAGTCAAAGTTATTTCATGAGAAATTATATATATAGTTAATTATGAGAAATTATAACATTATGATGCCTATTATGACCTGTTTTAAATTAACCTAATTTGTAGTTTTTAAGTTAAAGTTTAATAATTTATTGTATTATTTAATGTTAAAGCAGTGATTTTGCGTATAATTCTAAGTTTGATATCTCATTTCAAAATAGTATAAAATAAAAAAAAACTTAATTTATAACTATTTGAAACAAAACTATCACTTTTGACGATTCAGTAATCCTTGAGCTGTGTTTCGTTAATTCTGGGAATCATTTGGTCACGTAATCACGATATTTGTCACAAAACGCGAACTCCAAATATATGACGAAAATATCTCCTCAACCCGGAACCTCATCGCAGTGCATTGTGGGAGATTGTTAACTAAAATGACGAACGAGCGATTAAATTTCAAAGTGACCAGGTCACGCTATTGGTCAAAAATGACATCATTACTTGAGAGAAGGGAGATGGCATGTATCGGCTGGCGTTAACGCGATTTTATAAAATTGCTGAACATTTCGCCTTAAAACAAAATTTATTTTTAAATTTTTTATTTTATTACTATTAAGTGATTTATAATTGATTTTATTACAGTCTCAATATATGTAACTACATTATTTTCAAACGTGTTTTTTTTTTTTTTTTTTGTCTTATATTTCAAAAAATGTAATTTAAATCAAAGAAATGGCCGTTCAATAGAAAACAATAATGCAATTTACTGATTTTTAAAAAGGTACTACTGGCAAGAAAAATTATAATAGTGCTACTTAGAATAAGTTTTTTTAACACCTGATAGGTAATAAATACAAATACTGCGACTATCAACAGTATTTTGTTTTGTTCTGTTACAAATGTTATAATGCATAATGCATACGACTAAATAAATATTTCTTTTAACTAATAAAATTGATCGAAATAAAAAAAAATACTGTTTACAATTCACCCAATTTTTGTGATAATTTCTTTTAGAGTCAAAAGTCACGAAAATAAAATTTAATGCTAACACTACGTAAACATTTATAAACATCAAATAAATCTTGAGCACACGTGAAAACAAAATTAAGCAAACGCCAGCAGGTACATACCATCTCCCTTCTCCTTAATTTAAAACTTGTTACTAAGATTAATAGAACACAATTCAATAAATAATTTGAAGCAAAAATTACTCAAAAATAATAATTTTCCATAGGTTAGCATGGAAGGATTAAAAATTTTTTACAAAGCCGGATTAAGAGAGGGGCTACTGGGGCCGTAGTCTGAGGTCCCAAATCTTTTGCGGCCCACTAAAAGGGAACTTTAAAGATTGTAATGTTGATTTTCGAAATTTTCTAAAGAAATATTAGATGTTTCCAAACGTAAAGTTTTGCTATTTTCTTTTATACGGATATCACACGAGAAAAAAATAAGATCAACCGTAACCTTAACACTAAAGGTAATTTAGCAGTAGGTTCGGAGTTGGAGAATGGTTGCTCGTAATAGGGTTACCATTTTTTGCTACTTATCTTAACTTTTGGCTAATATTATTATTTTTTCATGGGATGCTGTTGTCTCATATTTTGTTAACGATGTTTGTAAAGGGAAGAAAAGTAAATCGCAGAAGCTTTAAAATTGATATCCTTTTAATTTTATGTACCTAATAAATTTGTATTGACTCAAAATTTCATTCGATCATCCTCTTCATCAACGTCGCCGCCATTTTTATTTACATTTGCAAACGTCATCAAATAGAATTGTTGTTGTAGTTGTAGTTCATTTACGTCACACTAGAGCTGCACAATGGGCTATTGGCGACGATCTGGGAAGCATTCCTGAGGATGATCCGAAGACATGCCATCACAATTTTGAACCTCTGCAGACAGGAGGGCACCGCCGCTTTGGTAGTCCGACGACCTGCACGCGAAGTCGAGCACTTTAGGGTAGAGCAGTTTAACGAGGACCAATACCGCACACCCTCGGTCCCTAAGCAGACAGACCGGTCACCCACCCGCACACTGACCGCAGCCAGTGATGCTGGACTTACGTGATTTATTGGGAACCGCGTCTTAACGATCAGTCCACTACGGCAGTATTCCCCATCCTTTTTATCACCGCGGACCTGTCTACGTATGATAATTTTACCGCGGCCCGTTTGAGAGGGTGGGGACGTTGATTGTTTATATTTTAGATTATTTTGATTTTTTAATTTAATTGTATTTAAACGTGCCTTCAAAATAAAATATAGTTACAGCAAAAAATAAATATAAAGTGATTTAGCATTTTAACTCACTAGAACGTTAAATCAATGAAAAGCTGGGCTTGTTTCTTTGCAATGATACTGTTCCATCTGAGGGTAATCGGATACAATGACACCCGAAGTGTGTTGCTTACGTCCAGTTTATTCCGTTGCTTTGTTTTGGTTGCTGTTACTGCTAAAATGTAATGGAACACAGGTATTTTTAATTTGGGGTATAAATCTAAAAATTTAAATTCAGTTTCAATGAAATGGGCGGCCTGGTATCATTTGATCCACGGACCGGGGGTTGGGAAACACTGCACTACGATGTCCATGTACGAGTTGCTCTTATTTATAGGTCAATTTTCTTTTAGCGGAGAGAAACAGTTGCTGATATTTCGAACAACAGTACATTCTATATCGCGCGAGGATTTTCGAGCAATTTTTAGAGAAAGTGGAGGATAATATTGCGCTTACGGTTGACTTACCGGTTTCGTTGTCGATAATTTTCATCGTGTGATATACCCATTTAATTAATAAAAATTTTATTTATATAAGTGCAAAATTCGAGAAATAAAAAAAAAATTCTATTTGGTCTTTAAATTACACATTATCTTCTTATGCTTACGTCACAAGTGTTTGGCGATCTTTCAAACTAATTTTCTGTAACCATCTACAAAACAGTTACAATATCCCAGAGGTCGTGGTTGGCTGTTGTTGTTGTAGTTAATTTACGTCGCACTAGAGCTGCACAATGGGCTTTTGGCGACGGTCTGGGAAACATCCCTGAGGATGATCCGAAGACATGCCATCACAATTTTGATCCTCTGCAGAGGGGATGGCACCCCTGCTTCGGTAGCCCAACGACCTGCACGCGAAGTCGAGCACTTTACGGTAGAACAGTTTAACGAAGACCAATACCGCACACCCTCGGTCCCTACGCAGACTGATCCAAGTGGTCACCCACCCGCACACTGACCGCAGCCAGTGATGCTTGACTTCGGTGATCTGTTGGGAACCGTGTCTTAACGACCAGTCCACTGCGGGACAGGTCGTGGTTGGCAGATATGTAACGAATTTTGTAAAAAAACGGAAAATTCGAATTTGTTGCTTTCGATTTTTAAAATTTGCATGTCTGCTGTTTAAATGTTGTATGTTCTTCTAACAATTACTTAACATTTATAATTTGATGCAAGAGATTTCTGCTGACATAGAAACATAATCGAAAGTCTATGTTTAATGCAGTCATTTTTATAAAAAACAAAAAATTTCTAAAAGATATTTTTTTAAATTTTTTGTAAAACAATTTTAACTGGAATTGAATTTCATAAAAATTGCAACAATTCTGAATGTCTCAATATTTGGATAATTTGGTATAGGTTGGGTCCCAAGTTACACATTAACATCAAGTTCCATCATACCTTAATTAAACCCTGTTTTCATAACTTAAATTTTTACAACTTTAAATATTGAAAAGTTTTTAAAAAATACTTATAACGTGAGAGTATTCCTTTCAAATATAAAAAAAGCAGCAAAATGATGCTAAAAATTTAAAATGTAGGAATCGCAAACACTACTAAACTAGATAACTCAATTTAATAACTCTATTATTATCGCACACAAGGAGTGCATCCTGTTTTTAGGTCGATTTCTTTAAGAGAGGAACAATTAACCTTTATTACGATTCCTATAAAACTTGAAAGAGCAAAATAATACCGGCCTATTGCCAAGGTGGATTAATTTTAATTACCTAAACGAAATCGTTGCAGAATATGACTCATTTCCGTTGACCAAAAACCAAATTTTATCACCACTTAAAAAGAGATTATGCAAACGCAATGTCTATGAAAAGTTTGAAAAAAGGATGAAGCAAAGATACGGATTTATAAAGATATTAAGAGAAAGTTAAAGGCTTTAATTGCCTATAATAAAAGATAAAAATGCTTTTATTTTTTGATGCAAAAAAAAAAAAAAAAAAAAAAAAAAACATAATGTAGCAGTGAGTAAAACTTTCAAAATGGCTTAAATTGGGTGAGTATCCGGAAGGTTAGGAATCGGTAGGAATATATATTTTAACACTTTCGGCTCCGCCGGGATATGTATGTCTCGCAGACAAAAACACCACTGGGACATATGTGTCCCGTCTAAAAACACACTGGGACACATATGTCCATATGTCCCAGCATCCGCAATAAATAGTATTTTTATTTTTTTTTTTTATTTTATTTATGCAAAATATAGCTATTTTTACCTTATTTGATCTATTAAAGTCACAACTTGTTTTTTTTTTATTGGAAAAGAGAAAACTGGCCTTATGGGTGGATGAAATTTTTTCTGGACAGTTTTGATTAAAAAACGTGATGCAGGCAGATAAAACAACCCTAGGTTAGAGTGTTTAAAGTAGCTGTAAAGTAATAGAGTGAGTAGAACACATGGATATATATTGTTAAACGCAGTTTTTCGGAGCTCTGTCGCCAAGGAAAATAAAAAAGAGCCATAGTTTTAGTACCTTACACTTGAAGCAATGCGATGGTTTTAAACTAGTATGCATATAATCCTGCTGTGAAGAATTATCCGTTCTTTAGAACAGACAAATGACTATTTCAAAAGTTTTTTTTTGAAAATCGCCAATTTGCGACATTTTCCCACCTAGATGAAAATTATCAAAACCACTGCTTTATTCTCAATTTTTGCAAATTTTTTATGAGCCCAGGTAATGCAGCATTGGATTAAGTTTTTAAATATTAAAAAATTAGACCACAAACGCTTTTAATCTTCACAAAACTGTGGCTTGTCTCCATATTGACATTTTGCGTCATTTTCGAAATAAGCGTAGACAGCGCTGTCTTAAGATAGGCTAAAGTTGACCTAACAGTCATGAGTAACAGTTGCAAACTCACAGCAGTTATAAAAAATAGCATACTATTCGCAAAAAAAGCATATTTTCATATTACGACGGAGCCTTCGTAAAACAGCTTTAAATGACCCATTAATTATATGCAGTCCACTACAGGCAAACAGTTAAAGTTGCTGGTAATTTTAAAAAGTAATAATAATAAATCATACATTAAAGAGATTAAGCAAGCGCAATAGCTATGAAATAAATAACTGAAAGAGAGACAAACCCAAGTAATAAATGTATAAAGATTTCGGGAAACTTTTAAAGGCTCGAACTACCTATAGTAAAGGATATGAATGCTTTTAATTTTAAAGTCAAAAATCAAGCATTTGTGAGTATAACTTTCAAAATGGCTAATTTAGGTGAGCAAGAACATCTGTAAAACTAACAATGTACAAGGATACCCAATAAAAAATTCCAGATGACGTTACTATAAAAAGTTTTTATCATAATTAGTTTAACAGTTTTTACCACAAAATCCATGTTTATCCAAACATGTCAAGGAACTAACCAAAAATATCATATATCGTAATTTTTACAGTAATAGTTACCTTCAAATCACAGAATCACTCTAATTAAATAAATATTACTGTAAAAATTATGTTATAATATTTTACGGTAAAAATGGATAAAACGGTAAAATTTACTTTACGGATTCATGCATCCAAAGTGCCGGTACTTTATACTGTAATTTTATCCGGAAATATTTAGACAGTATAATTTTTCACATTTAATTTTATGCATACTAATTTATTAAAAAACGTTTTTTTTTTTAATATTTTTAATTAAAAATGTGATAGACACACATGGGTGGAGCTTATACCGATACTGATGATTTAAAAATAGCTTATGATTAAGAGACATATCAACTTAAAACTTAACAAATAACTTAAAACTTAACAAACAAATAAAGACTTAATACATTCGACTTAACACAAGAAAAAAAAAAGAAAAAAAAACATTTTGATATTTTTTGTGAGCAAAACAGATCATATATATAAATACATTTTTTAATTGTTCTAAAACCACATATGGCCATTGACAGACATAGTTCATTATTTTTAAAATTGATAGTAAAAATTCTTTCATAATTTAAATTAATAAAGAAATTATGCAAATGCAAACACTATAAAAAGCTGAAAGAGAGATGTAGAGATTAGCCTGAGTCAGAGATAAATCAAAAATTAAAAGACTTTAAATAACCAGTAAGGGTAAGAATGCTTCTATTTATGAAATAAGGAATGGCATTTGTAAGCAAATATATTCTAAAACATTGTTAATTAAAATTTCCAAATTTTAATCATAATTTAGAAATCTAATGGCCATGTCAGTGTAATGACCATGAGCGAATTAAACTTTATAATTAATCATTGCTTATGATTATATAATAAATCAAAGAAAATTTTATACTAAATTTAATGAATAATTCCACTAAATAAATAACTTTACATTAGAAATAAATTTTAAACAAAAGACAAATGATAACAAAAAGTTAATTACAGTGATATGTCAGCAATATAAAATAATTAAAGAACAATAAAGAAAACTTATAATACAACCTACAACAATACAATAACCATACAAGTAAGTCTATTCATTATCCTCTGCAGCGACGATATCGCTAAGAAAACAAATGAACACATTTTCAAAATTCGCCACCAACAATGATCACAGAAGTATCAAATTTTGTCTAATTATTTTGTTATGAATTATAACATAAAGAAATATAAACTTGTTCAAAAAGATTCACGTCAAAAAGTAATTTGAGCTTATTAAAGATATCTTAATAGGCATAGCATTACCTGAAAATAGCATCGATAATTTACAAATCCAGTTATTAAAATAAGTTTAGAAACCAGTTCTTGTTTTCGACACAACTGCTGATAAGGGCAATTATTTTCTTTAATATGATCGTTTAATTCAACAGCACCAAAACACTTTATAAATCATTAATGTTTTTCGATAGCACTTATTCATATTCAATAGGGTTCGAGTATTTTTTCCTGAATCTGAAATCACCATTTAAAATTCCCGAAAATTACATTTACTTCACAACTACATAAAAACTATAAAAAACATATAATTAATTTTAACGATACGAGCAGTGACGCAACTTATAGCTTTGAGATTCTATTTTAGTTACAACTTTTCTATTATTTAGAAACTGCTAGGCACAAAAACTAATTTTTTGAGAACATAAATTACTTACCTATCCAATAACAAAAATTTCTGAGCGCTGAAAGGTTTTATGATTAGCAATTTAAATGAAATCTCGTGAAAAGATGTTTAAATAATTAAGCAATTTCTAGCTGATTTATATGCAAAACCTTTAAAGCTTGTTGTGTAAGTAAATAGCAATTTAAACAATCTATCTACTTAATAGATAATTAAGCAAAGTAGAAAAATATAGTTTTTTATTTACTTATTTATTTTTTAAATTTGAATTCCGTTTTACTAAATAAATATTTAAAAGCAACTGAAACTAAACTTCAGCTAAAAGAAAAGAAAAAAAATAACAAAACAATATGGTGTTGTTTTAAATGACACTTGGACAATCCAAGCTCGCCAGCCATGGGCTTTTTTGAGAATTAAGTCAGGAAGGGTGTGCCTTTAGTTTGATAAGACAACATCCCAAGGGTGAAAGTACGTCTTGGCTCACAGCCCCACGGATAGATGGCAGCACTCATTCGTAAAGCCACCTCCTCAATGGATAAATCTGAAGGGAAGTCCGATTCTCTAACCACGGCCTAGATGCAATATTCTAGGTAAGGATGGAAAAAAGTGTAACAAATATCGAGAATAAAGTATTAAAATTGTTTATAGCCACGTGCCTATTCAAAAAGGGAATTATCTGATTAAAAAAATTAAATTCAGTAAGTAGTCAATTCTCAGAATTATTAAAATCGAAATTTCAAATGAAAAGAAATAAATGTACTGTTGTATTTTTATTCGTTAAAAAAATCCATTAAAAAATTTCTTTATCTTAACCCTTAGATGCAGATTGGACAACGATGTCCCTTTTATATATTATTTTTCTGAAACTCTAAAAGTACATTTTGGTATTTTATAAATATAAAAACCTAACACTTACTAAAACAAATTAGTTAGATAATTGAATAGTCGGATTTAAATTTGTAGTGAAATATAAAATTTAAAAAAAGTAGTTTGAAATTTTTTTCATATTTAAAAAATTTTCAATAATTTATTTTGTAAATTTAAAGACATTTCAATGATGAATAACTGTTTCTACTAGATCTAAATAATTGCAAATTTGAAAACTTATTTTTTGTAAGTGAGTTGCGTTTGGAAAAATTTACTTTTAACGCAGAAAAATACGCTGGTGTTTCAAAAACACAAATTATTAAAATGCTAAACATTAGATATTTCACTTATTTCGACCTACATTAATGTAAAATAATAAAAAAAGAGCATGAAAAATATGTTTAAAAAAATTTTGCGTCAAAAGGTTAAGTTGTTTATTTTTAAATAATATTTAAATTTCTAACTCAATTTCTAGTGATTTAAACAAAATAAAAGTATATTTAAATTTACAATAAGAAATCTGCATGCAAAAAATTTATAAAATTAAATTTTCTACCCAAAAATACGCATTACAAAGTTTTTATCTTTCAATAATTTTTGAAGAAAAACAAAATCAATTTCTAAATTATCATTTGTTATTTCTACCACCATAATGAAACGATTTATCATCTTTTATAAAAACCTTTCTCTCTAAGGGAACCGAAACTAAAGTATGTCCATCTTTGAAACCTTATTTGTGCTTTATTCAATTATTTTTACTTTATTTATTCGACAGTATCTTCTATATATATATTTCTCTTACACGGCACCAAAAAAAAGCCTCATTACAACTTCCCGAACTGCAACGTTAGAAAATCAACCAATGATTGCATCTAAAAATGTCACATGCCAAATCTAGCTGAGGTGGCTCAACATATAGCACTTTTAAAAACGGAAACAATAACCAGAGTGAACATTATCAGGTTGTTCAATTCAGCTGCGGCAAAAATAAAAATAAACAACTTAAAAAATAAAAATGCTGTTGCCAGCCATAGAATTTTTTGAAAGTTAACTTAGCAACATAAATCAAAATTAAGATACCTGAGCGCTTGACGTAACAAATCCTTCAATTCTATAAGTGTTGTATCGCCAAATGCCCAAATTAACAATTGCAATTTCAAATTAATATTGAAATGTACAGGTTTAGAATGTTCTACAGTGAAAAATTTTCGGAACTTCAGTATTCAAAAAATTATACAAAAGCTAGACGTTAAGGATGTATCCAATGAGCGAGCAAAGCGAGCATTGGATTGCGAAGCAATCCGAAATGAACTGCGAAAGCAGTTCCGGGGGTTGGTGAGCGCCAGCGAGCAGGGGGCGAAGCCTCCTAGTTGTATTTAAAGCATCAAAAGTTTTACAAACAAAAATAAATGTCGCTTAATATGCAAATTTAACATCTGATTTTCCGCTACACTATTATCTATCGTTAAATCTTTCACTTCCAACGTGTTACCAATGTAAAATATGAAAAACTCACGAGTTGGTTATAGAATAAAGCGTCATATTGATAAAATCAGAGAATATAAATATCGCATAGCACGAATTAGCAACAGATTTATTTATTTTTTTCCGCGCAGAGTTACAGTAACACATTACAGAACGAAATCTCGAGAAATAATCTCACGTTCACGTTTGAAGAACAACTTGTTTCTCAACCTGCAATTATATCTCTAACAACAACTATTCAAAGAACCAGAATATCATTTGAATAATTTGGCGGGAAAATGACTTTCGACAATTGTGCAATTCGAATTATCTTCTTGTTTTATGCGCATTTTTTTTTTTTTTTTCAGTTCTTCTTCCAATTGAGTACGCTGAATTTTTTTTAATTATTTTTTTATTAAAAGAAAACATTTATCAAGTAACATTTGAAAGTGGCTTCCAGAACTCGTTTTAAAATCAAAATATTCACGTCAAAAACGATTGCAAAATTTATTTCCTTTTATTTTATGGTGAAAGATATAGCCTTTGGCGATAATTTTTATGGAAGCATTAATAATTGCTTGGAAAAAAACTGTAATTAATTAGATAAATAATTTAATGTGATTCAAAGGCCACTGACGTCATAAAACCCCTTTGAAAAATTTAATAGTTAGAAAACAAGCCCCACATCATGATACATATCCACTTTTTCAGAAGAGCCACTTCTTCTTTTGGACAAAAAAATTATTAAAACCACGTTTTTTTCCCCCTTAATAAACCACGCAATAAAAATCATACCTTTTTTTTACAATGTTTGACAACAAGAAGTGCAAAAATTTTAATTTATAAAAAATTATTCTATTTTTTTGTTCTTATACCATTGATATCATACCGTTAAATTTGTATGCAACTATTATATAAAAAAGGGTTTTTATTTCATCCAAAAACCTCTCAATATTAAAAATTAATAAATATAATATCAGACACTTTCAGAAAATTTTCGCCATGCATGATTTGAATACAAAAACTATTGGGTGAAAAATATGAAATTTTGCAAATTATAAAGGAAATATTGAGAAAAAAAAACATTTGTTAGTTTAATATCAAAGTTGAAGATTCAATGTTATGTTAGCTTTATATATTGTGAAAAATTATGAATAAAATTAAGGGAAAAAATAGACACTCTTAGTGCCGGTACTTTTTACCTTAAAATCTATTTTTAACGGAATATGTTGCGGAACAAAAAGAAATCTCATGTACCAAAATTTTTACGTTAATAATTACCGTAAAATCACTGAATCATTCTAATTAAATAAAGATTACGGTATGCTACTTTACGGTAAAAATGGATTTTATGAACGATGCACTCGAAGTGCTGGTACTTTATACCGTAATTTGATCCGGGATTTTTTTACAGTGTAGTTGCGTAGTTAAATTTAGCGAAAACGATTTGCAGAATTATTACATTATAGTATTCTTACATCTTAAAAGGATTACTGTCTCACTCTTTGTTAAAATATTTGAATAAATTTTGGAGCAATTAAATAGTTTATCTTTCTATTTTTTTTATATTTTATGATACTAAAAAAATCAATCATATTAAAAATATAATTTGTCTATCTCGTATATATTCTACGAACTCTCGTATCTGAAAATAAAATTTTTTTAAAATTACGAATTAGTCTTAGAGTTACTAAATTGTCTTTTATTTGCCAAATTAGTCTTGGAGTTATTAAATTGTCTTTTATTTGCCGAATTAGTCTTGGAGTTATTAAATTGTCTTTTATTTGCCGAATTAGTCTTGGAGTTATTAAATTGTCTTTTATTTGCCGAATTAGTCTTAGAGTTATTAAATTGTCTTTTATTTGCCAAATTAGTCTTAGAGTTATTAAATTGTCTTTTATTTGCCGAATTAGTCTTGGAGTTAATGGGATGAAGCAGATTAGGAAAGGTAAAACCTTTTCCCAATCAGCTTTATTCTTGCAATTTTCTTAGACACGTTTATTGGCTGCATAGGGAATCTATAAGATATTTCTTCCACTGATAATCGATATCTACTTATATCTTATTTTAAAATTATATTCCAGAAACTTAAGACTTTCGCCATAAACCTAGGACTAATTTCGCGGACCAATTGTGACATATGAAATAGTTTTAATTAGTATTTTAACACTTTTTATACGCAAGTAGTAAGAAAATACAACTTTGAAATATCGTTAACAAAAAAAAATCTAATATTAGTTACGTTCTTTTAGATTTTTTAAAGAAAAAAACTACTCGAAATAATGTATAATTTAGTAATATCATTTAAGGGAAAGCATTTGAATTTAATTTAACTCATTTTTGTGCAAAATTATTTATAAATTTTCAAAATTTTAAAAAATTGCAGATAAGGTTAAAGTTTTTAATTTATAAGCATTTTATAATTTATTGCAAAATCTTTATGTGTTTTGATATATTATTTCCATTCCTATGTTTTGAAAAAAAAAGGTATCGAAAAATATGTGTGTTTAAGTACGAAAAAGTACATAAATGATTAGCGCTATAGTTTGTCTATAGAAATAACTCCCCTCACCACGAAGTCTAAGGCCGTTTGCTGTTATGGAAATAAGAAACCGCGCATTTCAAAGAGGAGAGCTTCTCTCCTCCTCCGATTCCCTTTCTCTCGCCGATCCAATGAGCTATTGCCCATCTAAAATCTGTCTTAATTAATGAACTAACTTGAAATAGTTAAACCTCGTAACCATAGCCACCGCCACTACTCCAGATGAATGTCTAGGGAAGTTCTTTACATAGACGAACTACAAGTAACCATTTATAATTCGGTTGAAAAGTTCTGAAGACCACTAAAATTAGTAATGAAGATTAGTACCCATATTTTGAGAATTGAATCTGCACAAGTGGTGTTGGATGGCACCTAGTAAATGGTACTATTATAACGATTCTAGATCCTACGATGTTTGGTTGATTCGTTGGATAGCACCTAGATAATGGTACTATAATAAGGATTCTAGATCCTAGCAAGATTGGTTGATTCGTTGGATGGCACCTAGTTAATGGTACTATAATAACGATTCTAGATCCTACGATGATTGGTTGATTCGTTGGATGGCACCTAGTTAATGGTACTATAATAACGGTTCAAGATCCTACGATGATTGGTTGATTTGTTGGATGGCACCCAGTTAATGGTACTATAATAACGATTCTAGATCCTACGATGATTGGTTGATTCGTATACTTATTCCTATCGGTACTATCCACTGCTGTCGTAAAATATCCCCAGTAGTAGTGTCCCTCTAGCCGTATCTATAAATGCGAGATTTTCGTAGTTTACCTATCCGTGTACCAAGAATGCGGGTTAGTTGAACTCAAAAGATTTTGTCTTAATGTCATATCAACTAACGCACCTGTTTTGGTTCAAAATTACAGGATTAAAAATTTAAACTTAGTCATAACCCAGTAGTAGTAGTAATACTTTACGTCCATCTGCACAATGAGCTATTGAGGATGGTGTTGGTAACATCCCTGAGGAGGATCCAATGATATGCCATCACAATTTTTATCCTCTGCAGACAGGATGGCTCCCCCGCTTTGGTAACTCGACAACCAGAGCGTGAAGTTGATCACTTTACGGTATAACAATTTAACGATGACCAATACCGTACATTCTCCGCCCTTTCACAGCCTGATCAAACTGTTTACCCACCTCCGCACTGACCACAGCCAGTGACGCTTGGCCTCGGTGATCTACTGGAGCCGTGTCTTCCGGACAGTCCATTGTAGAATGTTATGAATCCAATATGGTTAGTCTTGTTTAATTCTGAATTTTCTTTCTACGTGATAATTACACTAATGACCTTCACATAGTGTCACATATGAATGTCATTAGCATTATTGTGTCACATATCGTATACGCAAAATTGTGATAAATAATTGTGAATGTGTGATCATTCAAAATCAAAATGTAAAGATTATTATAACCACTCTGAATGTTAGCTATAAGGGAACATTTTCATAATTGATTCCCTTTTTATGATTTAAATAGCTGATGCCGAACTACTTACAGTCCAACACTTGCACAATACATTTATTTACTCAAAAATAACTTCAATTAACATAACAATTAATTCAAACTTAAACAACATTTATTCAAAAATAGGTTTAAAAGTTAGTGATATACAAATTATTTTTGAGACAAATCGTTTAGAAAATATTTTGTTCAAGAAATCGCAATTGTTTATTCGGAATTTGTTTTTTGTTTTGTTTTTTTCAATAAAATATATAGTTCTGAAAAAAATGCCAAAATATCCAAACATATTTTCAAATTAAAAATAATCTATGTCAATATGTAATTTGTAAATAACATAATTATAAGATTATTTTAATATGCATTATTTTAGTATGCTCTTAAAAATGTAAATTAATGTTTTTTCAAGTAAGAATTAACATCTTTAAAATAAATATTAAACATTAATAAAATTTTTAACTTCCATTTTGTGGTACAACTAATAAAAATTTTTATTTATGATTATAAATACTGATTAAGTTCGTTAAAACTAAAAAGGGACTTAATTTGTTATACAAAATAAAGATAAGGTACTCTCTTTCCTCATGACAGACAGTTGTGCAAATTTTAGCACAAAAGTACCTTTGTGAATGGTCCCTGAACAAAACACTTCCTTATTGGCCTATGGAACCTGAAAGTAATTAATCTCTCCTATCATCTTGATGAATGGTGCGGGATTTTGATGTATATTGAGGTATGTGTTCTCTGGGCGTGTGGGTTGCATCATTAGACCTGGTTGCTATGGTAACGCATGCCGCTATACCTACTATCACAAAACCTCGTGCCTTCTACTGATATTGTCTAAGTGAATTCAACAGTGAGATATTTTTAAAGGTTTATATTTATGAATTTAAATTCAAAAGAAAGCATAAATTTTTTTAATTAATTCGTGAAGCCATTTAGGTTGTTATTGCATAATAATGAACTAAAGAATCATAACTTTTTGGCTATCATTTTCATAAACATTCATCCATAAAGTACAATGATAAATCTTATTTAATTTAAAAAAATAAAACTTTTGAGATTGAAAAAAAAAAAACTGTTTCGAAAATCTAAAATTTCATGCATTTTTGATTCGAATATTTTTTAAGAATTTATTTTGTACAAAATGATCTTAAATTAATAAATTTAATTTTATTAATTTAAAAGCATTTCATAAATAATATTTGAAATTAAGATACTTAAAAGTAATAAAAACTCTTAAATTAAAAATTAATAAATAAAGGAAGGGGAAAAAAGCTTTTTCTTGCTTTATCTTATTTATAATCTTTATTGCTTATAATCTTTATTTTATTAGCTTACCTTATTTTAGTTAAAAAGGGAATTAATTTTATAAAAAAATTATGATTTCGAAAAGGTGAAATTTATAGAATTATTTGACTAATATGTTTTTATTTTTAATCATTGCTTTAGTACAAAATTGAAGCCTGATTACGTATTTTTTTTTTTTTTTCTTTCTGAAACTAACTTTTGGATCTGAAAATAAGAAAATGCTTAAAGAAAAAAAAAGCATTTTCTTGCTCCATCTTATTATATTATAACATCTCAGACCTAAAAACCAACTTTAAACATTGAAGAAAAAAACGATAGCGAATATTCGAAGTTTTTGGCGTGGTTAACTCAAAATATATTTATTTTATTTCTAAATGCTATTCTTGTAAAAAGTATAAATACTCTTCTAGTACAAAGTAAAACTTTATCGCTCTCATATTTTTCAGTAGTAGATTCAAATAGTGTAATTATACCTGATAGAGATTTCAAATAGTTGACTTGGAAATAAGTAAAAAAAAAAATAATAATAATATTAATAAGTTATGAAATCATTTGCTTGAAATATAACGTAATTATTTAGATTTGTCAAGATTGTTTTTGTACAATAAAACTCCCCTTTTCTACAATAGCTAAAATATTGATTAAATATTGTTTTTGAACGAATTGAGACATTTCAACACATCTAGATTAAAACAATTTTTAGAGTAAGTTTGTATTATTATCGTAGAGAAAGTTTTGAACGATATTCCAATGTTACCATATTCTTTTTTAATCGTAAATATGAATCCGTTATTTTTAGAAAAAAAAAATTATTTGGAACAAGAAATAATCGAAAATCCTACTAAGAAGTAAGTAAAAAGAAAAATTTGCAAAAAGGAAAGAAATATTTCCAGCTCAGCCCCCACCTAAAATGAAATTATATTATCAAAATGGGGATAGAGTAGAGTTTGTGCTGTGAAACAACAAACATGAAACAACAAACACAACATGTGAAGAAAGCACAGCAAAGTGAATGTTTTGTGCATTATTTGTGCTTTATTCATATAGTTTTAAAGTAATATAAATCTTATATCATACAGATTTAAAATGACCTCAGATTATTAACAAATTGAGGACTCTATTGAGGAAATATTGTTCATTAGCTAATAATTTCAAGCAATAATAGCAATAACACTGGTTGAATTTTTGTCAATATTTAACTAATATTTAATTGCCCAATCAGGTTCTTCAAGAGTTTTCACCTGTTTGTCTTTTAGTAATATAAAAATACAGCACAAACTTAATACAAACTGCAAAAATTAACAAGGAGCTGCAACGGCACAGGGATTAAAGCACTGAGCTGTCATTACAAAAAACTGGGCGGGTTTTTTATTCTGGAAGAAGATGAACCCAACTTCAGATCTACGCGAACTGATTTGTCTATGAATCTGATTTATTGGTCTGATTTGACCATCTTTTAGTATTAACATTAGAAAAAAAAAAAAAAAAAACCTTAATCCGATAAAAGTTAGGAATCTCGGCAAAATTTTATAAAGCAACGAGAATTAAACTCTTAAAGACTCTCAATTATAATATATACACTTTCGTGTGTGATTTATCACAGCGTTATAAGACAATTTGAAGCCTCTGAAATCTAGATTAGAATTAACAACATAACAACGAACATTTTTTTCTTTTCAAATAGCTCTTAAAGACTCTCAATTATAATATTTACACTTTCGTGTGTGATTTATCGTAGCGTTATAAGGCAATTTGAAGCCTCTGCAATCTAGATTAGAATTAAGAACATACATTTACTTTCATAAGAAGATAACCGCTTTTTCGTGTAGCCGGAAATGTTTATGATATAATAAGCACACACAAAGACATTTATCAATATTAACTGCACAATACCAAACATCATTGCTGTCCTCTTTTTTTTTTTTTTTTTTTTTCTTGATAGGCACTCATCCTATTTGCCGATGAGGTCTGAAAATAACAAGGCATTTCGGAAGCTTGTTCCATCAGGCTTTTCCGTCTCATAACGATAATTTAAAAGCATTCTCCCTCATGCGTTGATAGATAATTCAGAAGCAACCATTACTTCCGATTTTCCTGCATCGAGAAGATAAATTATTTGCTCTTGTTTTCCGTTCCACAATCAGGGAGTGGATGCATGACGATAATGGTTCTGATCAAAAACGGAGAGATGTTCTATTGGAATTGTTCCTGATAGTTAGAATGTTTTGATTAAATTTGTCAGCGTCGTTTAGGAATAGTAAGCTACAAATCAATTTCCCCCCCATCTTCATTTTCTTGATTTAGGCGACAGTAGTTACTAACATTAAAAGAACCTTTGTTTAAAAAATTAATAAAGTATAAATATTATTTAAATATATATAGCTACTATATAAAATGTTATTAATATTTTATCTTCTGAGCGTTTTTACTATTTGTTTCCTACTATACTAAACTAAACACTCTCGTACCTAAGTTCTGCTCAACGCTGTTACTACAAAATAACTACAGTTCTCCAAGAAACAGGCGAAGAGCATATTTTCTGGGGAATGCGAAATGGTACATGAAAATGTGAAGAAAGATTATACATTTCACGTAGCATGCAAGGGCGCCGGCAGGGGGGTTCAAGGGGGTGCACTTGCACCCCCTGGCTTTTTTTTAAACAATTAAAGAGATACAGAAAAAAAAAATTTGTTATAAAATTTTTTTATTTGAAATATTTTTATTCAAAAATAAATAATTAAGTAATTATTGAAACATAACAATTAAAAAATTGTCTAATCAAACAAGAATTGTAATCGTCTTGTTTGGTGTCCAAATCTGTTTATACCTTTTTCAATGAATTCTGAGTCATCTTTGATTCTTTTCTTATGCACACTGAGTATGCACAAACTACTTAATCTCTCACGAGACATTGTAGACCGATTCCATGTTTTGTTGCGTCGCATTGTACTAAAAGTGCGTTCAATAGTGCACGTAGTAGCTGCAAGAGTTAGGCCAATTTTGATTGCCTCCACTACAGCTGGATAAAACGTTGTGGCTTCAATAACTAAATCGATGTAATCGAAGGATTCATAAGAATTTTTTCTCTTCCTCCACATTTCGTACCACGTTGTGGCTTCAGTGATGAAATTCGGTGAGAGCAGATCTTTATACATAGTATATATGTATATCTTCTAAAACTTCAAGATATGACGCTTTGTCCAGTTTGTTCATCGCATTCGGGTGAAGCTGTAAGAGTGAGAATGCTTTTCTTTGTGTAGAAGAAAAACGGTCTTTCAACGACGGTATGATGGAGTCCAAATAATAAATAAAGATTGACCTCCAGAAAAATTCTTCTGCGTTTTCAGAAGGCATATTCAATCTATGAATTTGTCTAGATGCCACTCGAAGTCGATTCATTTCAAAGACTAATTCTTCGCAGATGTGTTCTGCTTTCGTGAAAATTGCAGTAAACTCTTCAGAAGCATTGTTTCGATGAATTTGCAGCACATGTATCAATTTGACTACATAATCAGTTACTTCTTTTAGAACTTTGTTTACTTTTTGAAACTGATTGCACACAGGTTCAAGTTTTGCAGAATAAGTAGCAATAACAAAAAGTGATACAATGTATGTTGGCGTTGTAGCAGCTGTTAAAAGTACATTAGCTTTCACATTTGTGTTTTTGTTTGTCGCTTTTTCTGCAAGGCCCTCTAAAGCTTTTATAATTCTAACAAACTTTTTCAGAAAATCGTCTGGTACTCTTGTACTTTTCTGACCAGCGTGTTTAACAGAATAAAGGGATGTTGGTAATTTCTTTTCGCCGCAAGGTACTTTCTCTAAAAAAGCTAATTTACTTCGCTGTCCCTATAGTATTTTGTACTTCCTTAAAGCGGTTTAAGTTGTTGATCACTGGATTCAATACATGATTGGCACAATGAAAAAACACAACTTTAGGATGTTTGTCTCGAATCAATTTTTGAACGCTACCTTCTTGGACAGCCATTGCCATACAACAGTCATATCCTTGACCACAAATCGTGTCATATCCAAATTGCAATCATTCAGAAATTGAATGAATTTTTTTGAAATAAAGTGAGCGTTCAATTCTTCTAGTAGGGTAAAGCCGAGGAATTCATCACGCATTGTTGTCTTTTTGTTACTCTCATCAAAAATCTACATACCAGACACCGACGGATAACTGCTCTGTTCCACTAATATCTGCTCTCTCGTCGGCCAATACCGAGAAAGCAGATGCCTTTTTCACATCTTTGATTATTTCATCTCTAAGCACGTCAACTCATTCTGTATTTGATGTGAAATGTACAGTGCATTTCTTGCTCCTGATTCTAAATGTGCCTTGGAAACTTCGTCTCCAGATTCAACACGAAAGTGCAGCAGATCTTTGAGAACAGATCCTTCATCATTTTTGCCCCGAAAAAGAAGTTCAAACAATCGAAAGTAATTTTTTATCTAAACTGTCAAAAAAAGATTTTTTTCTTGGCCAGATATCTAAGCTATATTTTTAAATTTCGTTTAATAAAATATAAATAATATTATATTTTTCATTAGTTATTTAGTTTAACAAAGGTGTATAACACAAACTGTCTTCTCACAACCGTAAAACTTCATCAACAGAATATATACCAATGTTAAGCGTGAACAAACACGAACTACTGTGCGTGTACGAAACTACTGTTTGTAGTTATTTGTGTTTCTAAGTCTATGCCAGTGCCATCAATACAGTTTCTCGTGGCAAAATTTGCAAGTACAAGAAATTTATACTTTTTTTTAAATATCTTGTTAGCAATGAAGAAATCTTCCTTGAAAAAAATTAACAGATGAAAGTATATGTAATAGCAAAAAAAAAAAAATTAATAACGGAATATTTGTAATTTTTTTTGGGGGGGGGGGGTTAGCTTATTAGAGGGTTGCACCTCCCTTTATATTATTTTGCCGGCGCCCTTGGTAGCATGCTACACGTTCACGTACATATTTTCTGAGGAGAACATCTTATACGGAACAATATCGGTTCCCTAAGAGCTTCCGCAGAACATACATGCAGGATGCCACGTGAAAATGCTTAATCTCTCAAGTCAATGAAAAAGTGATATATAGATTGGAAAATTCCACATAAGTTTGCCTAGATACAGAAGTAAAATAATCAGAAAATTTTAGGATGTAAGTCTTTAAGATCTAAAGGTTCGTTTATGCCGATGTGTACAGCACGTCACTGGCGATTTTGTGACAAAAGCACCTTGACGTGTGTGACATACCTTTCCAGCGTAAGTGTTTAATAGATTTGTTTCTACTTTGTAAATAAGTAAATGACATTCAAACGCTTGAAACTATGTGGAACGTTTCTGCAATGTTTTTAAGATGTCTAAAGAATGCAACTGAAATTTTTTATGTTTTGATTAAAGAAAACCGAACAATTTTTGGGGAAAGATTATCCAATGAATTTAATTCAATAAAGATAAAAAACAATTTAAAATAAATTGAAGAGACACATTTACAACCTTATTTAGTCGGAAAAAAAATTAACAGAATTTTAATTTGTTTTCAAAGTCGGAGATTTGGTCCACAAAATCAGTCTCTTCATCCTCTCTCAACGCTAGTGTAAATTAGAACTTGTTTACCCAGCGTTTCAACACGTTCAGGCTTCATTTTATGTTCCCTCGCATGAATTAAAACTTGCGCGAGCCTTTTATTGGAATTTGGATTATTGAGACTATAATTATTAACTATTTGGAACCTTTTATGTTCCCTCATATAGACCTAAACTTGCGCAAGCCTTTTATTGGAATTTGAACGATTGGAAGTATAATTATTAACAATTTGGAACGTTTTTTGCAATATTTTAAGATGTTGAGAACTGTTTGCAATATTTTAAGATGTGAGATGCTGAAATTTTTCATGAATTGATTGAAGAAAACCGACATTTCTTCGGCTAGGTTTGCCCAATGAATTTAATTCAATTCAATTTTAAATAAAGATACATAAAATTTAGGATAGTGTGGAACAATTTACTTACAACCTTTTTGAGGGAAAAATAAATAAACAAAATTTCATTCGTTTTCAAAATCCAAGATTCAAAGGGAAAAAAATCAATCTCTTCATCCTCTTTAAACGCTACTGTAAATTAGAACTTGTTTATCCGGCGTTTCAACACGTACACGCTTCTTTTTATGTTCCCTCGCATAGACTAAAACTTGCGCAAGCCTTTTATCAAGTCACCCAATCGCCGTGCGTGTCCAGAATGGCAGATCAGAATTGCTATTTACTATTTTACTGCAATGCTTACGTTTTTTAGTTTTTTTTTTTCTCTCTACTTCTTTCCAGCTCTAACGAATAATAGAAGATGTGAATCATGGTCCCATAGCTCGCGATGCGTGAAGTTTTTGTTTCGTGAGTTGTTGATAGAGTAGGATTGTGCTAATCCACTGGAACTTGGGGCAACTTAATACCTGAATGGTTTTAACCACGTCGAAACAGTAATGTGACCAGTAAATAAAATAATTTAAGCAATCGCAGAGTATGTTTGCGTTTCTTAATTTTTCTCAGTCCGCTAAGCACACAAGATTGACCAAACGTAGATTGGTTTTCAAAATTTAGATGAAAAATTAGAAAAAAAGAAACATTAGCTTGATGATAAGTTTAACACTAGTCAGAGCTCGATACAGTAAAACCTTTTTTTGTGCGGTGGATAGGGACCGCATAAAAGAAATCGCACAAAAAAAAAATTCGAAAATTTTATAAATTCTTACATGTAATAAACAAGTTTGTACGATATACTACCTAAAACTTTTTTTATACGGTGGATAGGGACCGCATAAAAAAAGTCGGACTTAGAAAATACATCCATGATTTATGAAATAGATGAGAGAATGCTTTCAATTGAATGAAATAATTAAATTAGACCTAAAGAAATTGTAAAAATATTTAATTCTTCATTGTACGTATACCTGGAGAAGTTTTCAAATTATACATTAAATAGTGGAATTGTCTGCCTTTTTACTTTCTTTTGGCTATAATTATTCATTTTAAGGGAGTACTTATGTCTAAAAATAAAATAAAAATCATTAAAACTACATATAAATAGAAACAAAAGTAACTAATTTATTTATCTTTAATCTCACTATAAAATGAATCCTTAATCACGTGAATCGTGTATAAAACTCTGAATACAAAGCGTATACTGTTCTCGCGTCGAGCGACAATATGTACGTAACTGACTCTGCCTTGTCAGGAGATTGTTTAAAATCAATGACAGAGCATCGCGAAGTCCAGATACATCCTTGTCAAGGAGGCCACGTAATCAGAGTTCGTCCACAACATGTATATGTACATTGATAGTAAACATAAACTGGTGCTAACGCCGCTAAAATTCATATACCACATAAAAAAAATTGCACAAAAACAAATCGCACAAAAATAAAATCGCACAAAACCAATCGCACAAAAACAAAATCGCATAAAAATGGACCGCACAAAAAGAGGTTTTACTGTATGTTAAAACTACTAAATTTTGTTCTGTAATATCACCATAGCAGCCGATGATACTAACTTTAACTTACAGCTTACATATACTCAAATAACAAATAAATTAAAATCTAGCTTACAACTTACATATACTAAAAAAGCAAATAAATAAAGTCTAGCACTTTTAACAACATACGCTTATAACTCTCAGTACAGAAAATTAGAAACTAGTAATTAAATTGAAGACGTAACATAGTTTAAGATTAATTTTTAATAACGTTACATGTAGGTAGTTGGAATCAATAACTTGTAGACAAAAGAGCTTTTATATAGGTGTGCGATTTCATCACATATTAAAACGAACAATCGATTCACATAAATGCATGTTAGAGGAAAAGGGATGGAGTGGTCATTTGAGTTTTTGTCCTTTTATATTTTTGTCACTGCGCTGTAACGAACAAGACAATTAGCGTCAAACACTATCAGTGTCATCTCTAATTTTGAGTAGCTAAGCTGTATTGTTTTTGAAACCCATTTTATTATTCGACCTTAAGTCTGAGTAAATTTTTGATAATAGGTCAAAACTAACAGAATATGGTTAAATTTATGATGTTTGGATGGAAGCACCAAACACACTGTATGGGAACACTAAAAAGTTCGGTAATCTTAACATAAGCCCTTTGATGATGATTTTGAATGATTTTGTTAAAATGGAGAATAAAATATTGTTTTATAACGTATAATAAAATTTAGTATATGTGATACAATTTGGAAATTTTATCATGATACTTTAGAGCATTTATTCAAAATAATTTACTTCAGTTTTGTAACAATGTGGTAATAATATCTATAATTTTAAAAACCAGAATTTCCGGTAAACCGTTACCATATGGAGGAAACAATTAACGAATTAATATTTTAAATGCCGTATGTTTTGATTTTAATAACCAGAATTATGTTTTTTTCCTTCGGATATGTCATTCCTATAAAGTACGGCAATTTTACCAGAATTTTTCTTGCTGCCGTGTAAATGGCAAATAGTAATTAGTCTTGCAGCGTAATTAGTAATTCGTGTTTGACAAGTTGACCAGCGTGCGATTGCCCCTACATTGAGTGTGCTTGAAAATGCCAAGTTATGTAAGTTAAAGACTAGAACACATCGCTGGTTCAAAACTAAAACGATACATCTGCAATGTTAACTCAATTGGAGATGTGTCGTTTTAGTTTTGAACCAGCGACATATTTTGTAACAGGGTTGAAAGGGGTAAGTGAAGCCGGGAATGCTGATTTAATGAGTGTTGCCTCCCAATCAGGTGACTCATGTTCAATTCCCAGCGATGGATGATCAGTTCTCGTGCTGTTCTTGACTTGAACCAACCACTATGCTGACGTAAAATATTCACAATGATAGATGGATTAAAGTACCAACCGCCTAGTTCAAGTAAATTTCAAGTAATAGAAATATCGGTTAATTTCATTCAAATATTCCTCCACCAAGTTTAGTTTTCTGAATAATAGATACGGCAATTCTCGTTTTTAAAGTGTTGGTTTCAAAATTACTAGGCTGCGAAGTTAAACATTGATATTGAAATATTGATTTGATTGGCTGCAAATTCAATAAGAAAGGCTGATCAATGTCGGTGATAGTCGGGTGAGGTGATTATGCAGATAAAGGGGTAGAAGGTAATAAAATTTAGGTTGCAAGTCTGATTGTTTTAATATTTGCCTTAAATTTTAGTTTTTTTTTTTTAATAATTTGGTGTGCAAATTATGAAAATACATATTTTGCCTAGTATTTCATTGACATATTGTTGAAAGAATCAAAATTGTATTAAAGAATCATTGCTAACTTCATTATAGACAGAATATTTAAAATAATACCTTAAAACGTACTTAAGATTGTGTTCACTAAACATACGCTTTTATTCAATGTGACCCACATGTGCTGTTAAATTGATCATCAGCATGTACAGCCACTTTGAAGCTTTTTCCTCTTTTATAAAACATGTACAAAACATTCACTTTTATAAAACATCCCCCCGATCATAAAATTACTTTTAATTTTATGATCGGATCTTCACGTTCTAGGACTCAATCTTAAAAGTTCAAGGGGGTAACCTTAAATATGCTAAAATAGAGTTAGAATTAAAATTAGATTAAGTAATTACGACATTAGTATACGAAAACGTACTTCCTCTAAATAACATGCCTTTTTTTCCACGAATTCGGATTTCTGACCCCCGAAATATAGAGGGTAGCCACAATCTGGGAAATATGGTCCCCATAGTTTTGTCTGGAGTGCGATCCAAAGTTTGGACCCCATATTGTTAATTCTCGAGAACTTTTAAAGCGAATTGAAATTTTTTTGCACACAATTATAAAATTCGCTTATTCAAAGATAATTCCATGTAAAAAACAAATTTTAATAAATATTTATTATTTTTTATTATTTTATTTAATAATAGTCGAAAAAAGTTTGATTTATAAGGTGAACAATTTTTTACATAATATCAAAGTATGTAAATTTACATGGCAAAATACAAAATTTGGCCGAAATCGGGCGAATAGTTCTTGAGAGATGGAATTGTAGAGATGCCGTATATTTAATCAAATAAATTATTGATCATTATATCATAAGTTATTCTGTGTAGTCCGTTTTTTTTTTTTTTTCGCACTATACATCGTAAAACATTGTGACATCACACCAATTACTACATATGCTATCACTTTTGGAATATTTTAAATTTGATTGGAAAAATTTTTGGAAAAATTTTCAAAAAAGCAAGTGACTACTTGGTACTTTCTTTCACTACTTTGCTAACTTATTGTGAAGTCAGAAACATAAAAAATCGTTGGCATTCCCACTAGATGATTTAGGTTTAATAGCTTTTTATTTTATTCACGGTCATGTGGCTCATAAAAACAAAGAATGCTTAATTTCAAAAACAGTTCTTTTAAAAAGGGGCAAAAAGCTCCTAGTTTATAAAGCAGTTCTTACAAATTTAACCATCTAAAAAACAAGATATATAATCAATATGATGCAAAATCATATGCATGAAGAAGAAAAAAAACTGTTTAACCTGTGCGATGAACTGTGTAAAATGAATAAACGGCAAACCACATGAACTTCCCAACATGGCCACCAAATAGTACTCACGAGTCGACCTATCACTCTTGTTTTCTGAATACATACATACTTCCGTCATACCGGTTTCTCGACAACGTCTGAGTTCTGTTGAAAAAATGTTACCACAGCAACATTGTTTGAGTGACGAACATTCTTAAGAGAGATACTCGGCTTTTCGTAATAATTCTTTTAGAATGTTCTATCTCGCAATTTCTTTTTTCCTTTTAAAAATTCTAATCATGATTTTAGCATAGTAGATTTTTTTTACAACCTGCGCCTAAATCTTAAAGATCTGAGAACTGGGAATTGAATCCGAAGAAATTAAATTGTCCTAAGGAAAAACTTTACATAATTCCTAATTCGCTGTTGGATTTAGTAACTTGCAGACAGCGTCTCTAAGTTCGATTGAAGCATTGTCAGAGTGATTAAATTTCTAATTAGAAACGCTCGTTTTTCTTTAGGATTCTTTTCGTATGTTTTATTCAGCAAATTTAAAATATGATAATCAGTTTAGTATAGTAAAAAGAACACGATTTGGAGACAGACAACCTGTGCCTAATTCTTGAAGTTCTGAAAACTGGGAATTGAATCGGAAAAAATTAAATTGTCCTAAGGAAACACTTTACATAATTCCTAATTTGTTGTTGGATTTAGTAACTTGCAGACATCGTCTCTAAGTTCGATTGAAGCATTGTCAAAGTGATTAAGTTTCTAATAGAAACGCTCGTTTTTTTCTTAACTTTCTTTTCGTATGTTTTATTCAACAAATTTAAAATATGATAATCAGTTTGGTATAGCAAAAAGAACACGATTTGGAAACACTTTTCTTACAACCTGTGCCTAATTCTTGAAGTTCCGAAAACTGGGAATTGAATCGGAAAAAATTAAAATGTCCTAGTGGAAAACTTTACATAATTCCTAATTTGTTGTTGGATTTAGTAACTTGCAGACATCGTCTAAGTTAGATTGAAGCATTGTCAAAGTGATTAAGTTTCTAATAGAAACGCTCGTTTTTTCTTAGCATTCTTTTCGTATGTTTTATTCAGCAAATTTAAAATATGATAATCAGTTTGGTATAGTAAAAATAACACGATTTGGAGACACTTTTCTTACAGCCTGTGCCTAATTCTTGAAGTTCTGAAAACTGGGAATTGAATCGGAAAAAATGAGTTGTCCTTGTAAAAGTCTTTATATAATTTAAAATTTGTTGTTTCTAATTTGTTTGGATTAAGAAACTTGCAAACATCATCTAAGTTCGCTTGAAAAATCTTTACAACAGAATAGTTAGAGTGAATAAGAACGAACACGATTTCAAAACTCTTTTCTTACAACCTGTGCCTAAATTTTCTGAATTGTTAGAAATTGAATAGGAGAAAATGAAGTTGTGCTTGCAAAAAAGATAATATCATTTCTAATTTGTTTTTGGATTCAGTAACTTGCAGGCTTCATCTAAGAACTTAAGAATAATATCATTAGAGTAATTTAATTTCTAATGGAAACACTCGGCGTTTCTCAGCACTATTTTTTCATACGTTCTATTTAGCAAATTAGTATAGTAACAAGAACACGATAGAAAAACACAATTCTTACAATCTGGGTCTAAATTTTGAAGTTCTGAAAACTGGAAATTGAATTAGAGAACACTAAGTTGTACTTGCAACAAAGTTTATATAATTCCTAATTAATTGTTGAATTTAGAAACTTGCAGATATCGACGTCAGATATGATTGGAAAAAAATTCTTACAATAGTATCGCTAGAGTGATTAAATTTCTAATCGAAGCGTTCGGTTTTTTTTAGCATTCTTTTCGCATGTTCTATTCAGCAAATTTTAAAAAAAAGATGACAATTTCAGTATAATAGTAGGAACACGGTTTCGAAATACTTTTTTTTTTACAACCTGTTGAAATTTTGTAAATTGTAAATTGAAATTGGAGAACACTAAGTTGTACTTGTAACAAAATTAACAAATTTTGACGGTATAGTTACTTTTTGTTAAAGTTAAAAATCGCAGGCGTCATCTAACTTTGACTGAAAAAACTTTACAACAGCATTGTTAGGGTGATTAAATTTTTACTAGATACGATTGGTTGTTCTTCATATTCTTTTCGTTTGAGCTATTAAGAAATTTTAAAATCTGATGATGATGTTTAGAATAGTATTTAAAAACGCAAATTAAAAAACATACAATGAGTGTCCAAGTTCTAAAAACTGGAAATTAAATTAGAGAGCATTAACTTGTTATCATTCGTAATATTCCTGTTACATAGTTTACAAATTCCAAAGACATAACTGCTAATTTGTAGTTGAACTTAGTACCACGTAGACGTCACCTGATTTGGATTAAAAAAAAATTTGTCACATCAAATTTTTTTTAGATTGACGAAAAGTCATAATATAAATGTTTAACTGTTCTTAATATTCTTTTCGAATGTTCCATTTGGCGATTTCAACTCTTTACTGAATTATAAAAAAGTGTTACGTGATTATTTTATAATAAGAAATTAGGAATGTAAATCTTAGATACAAGAAAATTCTTTAATGTTGTTCGTAGACGTGAACTTTTTTCATATTTATCTAAGGCGGAATCTAAGATTACAAATGCACGAGAGGGCAAACAAATTTTATCAAAACCTCAAAAAAAGATTAGTGTACATGTTGGATATAAAGTGGTTCATTAGTTTGAAATTGATCTGAATATGCGATAATATACTTAAAGGAAAAGACACTTGTCGTAATTTGAAAAATGTAAAAAGTATAATTAAGTATTTAAATGGTTATTTAGTATTCTGTTTTAAGAGTAAATAAGAAAATAGCCATATTTTCGATATTTTTGTACTGCTTTCCAGAACTGTTTTGACACGTAATATGCTGCAATTGTTCTTTAAAATATAACTGTTAGATAAACAGTTAAAAATCTGAATTTCAGTTAAATGAATACTTGTTCTTTAAGATTTTACTACTAGATAAACAACTACACTTCTGAAACTATATCATTGACAAAGAAAAAAAAAAGTCTGGTAAAATCACCGTATTGTACGATCGTGACATTTCTGTTAAAAAAAAAACAACATAATAATTGGTAAATAAAACTAAAGTATACCATATTTAAACCATGGTAATTATTCGGTTCATATAGTAACGATTTACCGGCAATACTGATTTTCAAAATTATAATTTAAGTAAAAAATACAGAACTGAAAAGTAAATTCAACCGAGTAAATGGTTTTTATGCTGTGCTCTAAGGTATCATGATAAAATTACCTAATTTTTTCACATATACCAGATTTTATCACAGATTATATAACTATATTTTATTGTTAGTTTTACTAAAACCAATACCAAAGCACTTCGGTGATAATTACCGAGCTTTACAGCGTTCCCATATAACCGAACACACGATTATTTTTATTTTATTCTGGTAGTTTTGACCATACTTTTTTTTCTCAATGTACGAGTTAAAAGCAATCAATATGCACTTTTTAATGGTTACATTTACGCCCCAGAGATGTTCTATAAATGTTGCTAAACATTCTAAATGCTATAACATAAAGACGTATTGTGAAGCTATCTATTTATTAGATAGCAACGACTAATCAAAGTTATGAAGAAAAAATGAGATTGAATTTTGCACATTTGCTTGCTGATTAAAATTACACCTTAACTTACACTTCAACTAATGAGGTCATACTTTCAATTCTCATTTCGATTATGTGAATTTTAAAATTTTCTTCCCAAAAAAAAAAAAAAAAAATGTCCCAACTTAATGTTATAAGTAAAAGTTAACTCCTAAATAATTTTGCACAACTAAAAAATATTATTAAGAATACATTTTTACGACAAAAATTTGTTTACTCTGCAACAATGAGTTTATATGTATTTCGTATGAGTGTTTTTTATTTTTATTTAATTAAAAAACTTATATCTGAAATTCCTCTCATAGTAATTGCGTTTTACTCATATTTTGTTTATTAATTATTGTTTTTACTTTAAGTATAGCTAGAGCAAACATTTATTAAAAACTATTGTTATTATGAGTAAAATATACGAATATAAATGCAATGTTCTGATACTATCATTATCCACTAAAAAGTAATTTTTCGTTACGTTCAAATGATAAACTTAAAGATTTATTTATTAGTTTATATTCAGCAAATATTTTAGTAAATACAATTGTAACAGTATTTTTATTTATGATGCCTCGCGTAAATATTAATTATAAATAAATTTGTATTTTCATAACTATTTTGCCCCTGTGCAAAGAGTCGACATTTTTTTTAAAATGACGAAAAGTTTTCAGGCAGGAATTTGTAATCAGGCAGCAATTTGTAATTAGGCAGGTAACTTTTTTAAAACGAAAAATCTTTAGTATGAATTAATAGAATCTTTTTTTTATTTTTTTATAGCTTTTTGAAATTTTGGAAACGTGAGATTTGTTTCAAATAAATCGAAAGGTTTTCAGGCAGGAATTTGTAATCAAGCAAGAAATTATTTTAAAACGAAAAATCTTCAGCATGAATTAATAGAATCTTTTTTTGATAACTTTTTGACGCTGCGCAATTTGCCGACATTTTCAAAATAAAACGATAACTTTTCAGTCATAAATTTAAGATAATGCAGTTTATTTCAATAATAACTAACAAATATTTGTGAAAATTTCAATTTGGACATAAGTTTGGTTAAAAGGTTTTCATCACAAAATGAAAATAAAATGACTCGCCTCACTAAAGAAGCTTATAACCTTTAATTCTCTCAACTCACTTGTTGCCAAGTGACGTCACGCGGAGAAAGGCACCTGCACTGACGGGCATGCCCACATCGCTCATTAATTGTGACAGATTTTACTACGAAATCAAAATAAATAAGGTAAATGAGAGAAAGAATGGCGGTAGTCATCTGGGTCTGATTATATTCTGTCAGCTGAGGGTGAAGAATACCCAATGCAGTTTCCTTTCTTTTATTTATTCTTTTATGGATTGTAAAAGTAGGAGAAATGTAATAACGCAACTGATGAATTCATAAATATGCAGTTATCAGAATGAATTATACGCGTTTCTTTTTGTTATATTTGTTTTGAGTTTATGTCCTAAAAATAAAATCTGCAAAAAATTACTTTGTTTGGTTTATTTGACTGTAATTGAAAAGCTTAATATCGAAGAACTATCAAGCTATTTTAGGAAATTTAAGAAAAACAGCTTCATAATGTAGAGTAACATGAGAAAATTATTTACAAAAATAAATAGATAAAAGTGGTATAATTGCAGCGAAGCATTAACTCCATAATTTGAAAGCTAATGTTAAACTGTTTTCGATAATGAACGATTTATTACTGTAATATTCCGTTCATATTGTATAAAAACGACCGTAAGGTTTTACGGAACAAAAATTCAGATATGCCGTAATTTTTACAGTAATATTTACTGTAAAATCACTGTATCACTGTAATTAAATATTGCTGCAAAAACTATAAAATTTTGCGATAAAAATTAAAATTTTTTACTTTACTGTTCCGTTTCTATCGATTAAGTACAGTATCATAATACTGTATACACGGCAAAGAGAAATGGCGGGGACATTTTTAATAGCTTTTGTCAGTTTATGTTTACATTTATGGTTATATATTTTTTAATGATAATTCGAACAATTCAATGATAATTCGAACAAAGTACCGGCACTCAGAGTGCCAGTACTTTTCCCCACAAAATCCATTTCTACAGTAAAGTTTTACAGTACAAAAAATCTGATATACATTAATTTTTAAAATAATATTTATTGTAAAATCACTGTGATCAAATAAATATTACTATAAAAATTACCGCCTGAAATTTTACAGTGAAAATGAATATTACGGTAAAATGGATTTTACGGATGTTCCAATACTTTTTATTGCCATTTGATCCGAAATTTCTTACAGTACATTTTAATTTTCTCGAATCATTTAATTTCTATAGGGTTAAAAATCGATTTTTCAATGAATTTAACCTTTTGGTAAGTTAAAATATTTTTCGAAAGGATTTTTTTCAAATATTTTATACTTACCAATAAATTTTTTGAAAAAATATTTATCAATTTAAACAAAAATGTATTCGTTTTATGACTTGAAATAATTTGCGCATTAAACATTCGCGTCATAAACATGACATTATGAACTTAGTTAAGCGCTTAAAATTCCACAGCTGAATAATTTCTTCAGATGCGTAAATTTAAGAGATAATAGTGTTTCGAGATAAAAAATAATAAATTTGTTCCTGATTTTAAGACATTTTAAACAAATAAAAGAACTGTAATATTATTGCAGTATTGCATTATTACTCCAGCGGAAGACCAGCATAAAAATGACGTGAATTTTTATTATTATTAAATCTTTGTAAAAAATATTTTATTCACTCTTCACATAATGTTTAAGAGAAAATAAAATATAATTAAATCTTTCAAACAGCTGTTATTTTATCAATTTTATACAATTTTTTATTCACATTGTGTAATTTTATCCATTTTATTTAATTTTTTAAACATCCTACACTTAAACATACAATTTTATATTATTCCGTTATTACACAAATTATATAGTTGCATATTATTATAGATATCATATTTTGTATTATATTCTATTTTGAATTAATGAAAAAGAATCTAAAGTAGGTAAAAGTATAATAATTAATTATATTAACTGATACCATCAATTTTTAATCACTGTAATAAAAAAAAAATTGGTGTAGAATTGCCAACATTTTTGGTGTTGAGGTAAACTAAATACATTTTACAGTACAGAACTGTAATTTATTGTGCAAAAAATTATATAAATTGACAAAATAACAATTCTAGCGAATACTTGACAAAAAATGTGCTTGTTTTATAAACGAAATATTTTTGCAATGAAGCCATTAAATTGATTGCGCATGAAAATAAGTGTAGTCAGAAAATAAACGAAGATAAATTGAATAATTATATAAATAAAGCTATAACAGTGAGAAATTTAATGAAAAATGCGACTATTTGCACTGGATTTTTTAAAAATTTATCTCAACATTTAAAATCATAGCAACCACGCACTATATTTTTTGCAGTGATTTTAATGAATATTTCTGATAAGTATTGTGCAAATATTATAATTATAATATAATAACCAGTCGTCATTAATTATAATTGAGCGCTATGAAATACATGATATTGAATTTCAAAACGATACCTCTTAAAAAAAGTAAATTATTATCTAAAATATTCCTTTTTCCCACGAAATGAAGCGTCGCCAAAATGTACACACCAATTTCCTTACACCCAATTTATCGCCATTTCCGTTCAAGTTGAACGCCATATCAAAATGATTATTTTATCATTATAAACCATTTTCAAGCCACTCTTTCAAGTGGCCCACTTTATCGCCTCTACAAGAACCCATTTCTGCAAATATAATTCACCCAAGATAAAAATAAAAAACCATAAATCTGAGTCGCAACAACAAGAACTACTTCATATCTTGATAATAAAATATCTCGTATCTTTACTATGTAAACATTTGATAAAAAAAAATAACAAAATTATTTACCGCTGCTCCTTGTCTAGAATTAGGGCCTAAAGGGGTAGAGATTATGAATGAACTTGTAATTTGCTGACTCATTATCAATTTGATTAGGGAAAAAAAGAAGTTAAATAACAATTAATTAGATGCTTGGTTAAGAAGATAGTCGTTTTTAACGTCAACACCATCCTTATTAGATGAGAACTAACATTTAGATATGATTATGTATTTAAAGAATGGTTCAAGTTTCAACTAGAGAAATTACTCAATTCTTGAGTGGAAACTTTATCTCTTATACACTGTTAGAATTTCCATTCTAAAATTGCGGTAAAATAACCGTCAGCAGTCTGTTCATCCAATTAGCCGTAAAGTTTGCGGCAAATCATCTTTACGATCTTAAAACCATCTACAACTAGTATGGTTTTAAAAAAAAACATTAATACGTTTTTTTAAACAATTTACATCTATGGTATTTGTAAAAGTTTGAAGTCTTGGTTTTTCTGGGAACCAATCTTTGAGTAATAAACCTATGTATCTATTACTGATATTTTAAAAAAATAAATATGAAAATAAGCTTTATTTGTACATTTCCGAAATTGTGATATAGCTCATTTTAAGTAACAAACTCATCGTATATAAAATTTTAAAACAACTTTTTCGTATTTCAATGCTACACTGAGAAAAAAAAAGTACGGACAAAATTACTCGAACACGGTAAAAATTTGGCTTGTTTTTGGCGATGGGAACTAAAAAATAGATAATTAGATAATTCTTAAGCGACATAAAATAAATATTAATAATATACACAAATGAAATGAATACCTTTTCGTTTGCACACTTAATTTTACAAAATTGTGATATAATTTATTGAAAACAAATCTCATTAAAAAGCTAACTTTCCAAACAATTTTCTTTATTTAATACTATCAAACTGTAATTCATAATCGTGTCATTCACAACAGGAAGAAAAAGAAAAAAAAAAAACGAGTGATTATTTTGATAGATTATTTAACAGACGCCCGAAAAGAAATGTTCGTGACAGTACGTAGTTAAAAAATATTCTTCATTGATATTCCAACCGTTGCCCATAATTAGATGAAAGAATGCCGGTAAAAATACATTGTCCAAATAGTTAAGTATTCCTTTCAAGATTCGTATTGTTGCAAATTTTTTGATGCATTGTTATAGGATTGCGCGCACCTTGTATCATTTGTATTGTTGTCGCGCATCATTTTAACACTTTCATTGATCACAATAATTCTTTTAATGCTAAAAAAATCTTTTGTTTCATTTCGGTTTCTCAAAATACATAATAATTACAATACCAAGACATTTAGATTTATTGTTTTATTAAAGTTCTTCAAACTAACATAATAATAACCTAAATATTGGAAATGTATTGTCTAATTTCAAATTTTAAACATTTTAATAATCATATGACAATTAGAGTTATTGTTTCACTTCAGTTTTTCAAAACATTATAATAATCATATGACTATTGGATATATTGTTTCGTTTTATTTTTTCAAAATAGTTTAATAATAGCATGACTGTTGAATGCATTGTTTCATTTCAGGTTCTCAAAACAATATAATAAACACATGACTATTGGATATATTGTCTCATTTCATTTTTTCAAAACAGTTTAATAATGACATCAATATAGGACATATTGTTTCTTTTCATTTTTTCAAAATAGTTTAATAATAGCATGACTGTTGAATGCATTGTTTCATTTCAGGTTCTCAAAACAATATAATAAACACATGACTATTGGATATATTGTCGTTCCGCAGTGGACTGATCGTTAAGACACGGTTCCCAGCAGATCACCGAAGTCAAGCATCACTGGCTGCGGTCAGTGTGCTGGTTGGTGACCACTTGGATCAGTCTGCGTAGGGACCGAGGGTGTGCGGTATTGGCAGGGGTCTGTTTAGAAGAAATTTGGGTCCGTTAACGGGCCCTTCACAAAATATCTTTTCATAAAAACGGACCCTTCACAAAATATTTTAACTTAAAAACGGACCCTTCACAAAATGATTTTTCTTTTAATCGGACCCTTCACAAATTTGTTTATCTTCATTATTGCTTTGTTAATCGAATAAACCCTTCCCAGGGCAGAAAACAAGAAAGATGTATGTAAACGAATTAAGTTTTGTCTTCGGCAGACGATTCTTCCATAATTCGTCCCAAATGAATATTCTGCGTTCAGCAGTATAGGCTAAATACCAAATATTTGTATGTTGCATCTCTAATTTAGAAGCAGCAATTGCTGTCTGTTTTTGAAAATTTAATTTTTTTAATTATAATTTTACAGTGCCGAGCATAATCTTGTATCTATTTACAATTTAAAAACTCATTGAAAAAGTTTTTTGCAATAATCGGACCCTATTTGAACAAATTCATAAAAGCGGACCCTGGTTGAATGAATGTGAAATTTTTTTTCACAAATTTACGAAAAACGGACCTTTCACAAAATGTCTGGACAGACCCCTGATTGGTCCTCGTTAAACTGTGCTACCGTAAAGTGCTCGACTTCGCGTGCAGGTCGTTGGGCTACCGAAGCGGGGGTGCCATTCCCTCTGCAGAAGATCAAAATTGTGATGGCATGTCTTCGGATCATCCTCAGGGATGTTTCCCAGACCGTCGCCAATAGCCCATTGTGCAGCTCTAGTGCGACGTAAATGAACTACAACTGGATATATTGTCTCATTTCATTTTTTCAAAATAGTTTAATAATAGCATGACTGCTGAATACATTGTTTCATTTCAGGCCCTCAAAACAATATAATAAACACATGACTATTGGATATATTGTTTCATTTTAGGTTTTCAAAACAGTATAATAATCACATGACTATTGGACATATTGTTTCTTTTCATTTTTTTCAAAATGGTTTAATAATAGCATGACTGTTGAATGCATTGTTTCATTTCAGGTTCTCAAAACAATATAATAAACACATGACTATTTGATACATTGTCTCATTTCATTTTTTCAAAATAGTTTAATAATATCATGACTGCTGAATACATTGTTTCATTTCAGTTTTCAAAACAGTATAATAATCACATGATTATAGAATGTATTGTTCTGTTGAAGTTATTCAAAATATTATTATAATCACTTGAGTATTGAATATTTTGTTTCATTTCAATTTTTCAAAACAGTATAATAATCACATGATTATAAAATGTATTATTCTGTTGAAGTTATTCAAAATATTATTATAATCACATGACTATTGAATATTTTGTTTCATTTCAATTTTTCGAAACAGTATAATAATCACGTGATAATCGGATACGAAAAATATTCGAATATTTCTTTAAAATTGTAATATGAATCCCTTGAATTAAATTTTATTTATTTTAATATAGTAATTAGATAGCACACAGAATTTGTTGAAAGAATGAAAGAAAATATTTTATCTAAATAGTTAATTATTTTTACGAGTGAAATGTATCGATTTATAATAAATTAAAATAATAATTTAGACTTTACTTCATTACGATTTTGTAAAATAATTTTTAAAAGATTATTACTAATATTAAAAAATCACAGCAACTGAAAACTGCAAATTACTAAAGCATTTTTTAATAACAAATAACATCATTTAGGTAAAAATTTGAATTTGAAATACGAAAAAAGTATATTTATACAAGAATAATTATAAGATACGTGATTTTTAATTAAACATTATAAGTAGTTATAATTTTTCTTATAATTAATAAATTTCATTATTTTATTATGATTATTAATTTATTTTTTTTAAAAAAAGTGGTTCCTTAGTATTAGTGTCTTAATAGGCAATATTTTTTAAAAAAAAGTTTGTTTAACAGAATAACAATTCAAATGAAGTAAAATATTGTATATTTTTAAAGAAATTTGAAAAATCATTTCCTAAGAGATAAAAATTATGTCACTTAGACATAATGCCCTGATATGTACACATGTGTACATTTGTTCAAAGAGTTATGATAGGTTAAATAAATAAAGGGTAATTTTAGTGAAAAATTCACTAACTACAGCTGGAATATCATTTCACGTAATATTCAGAAACAATTGTCTATAATAAAGTTAAAATAATGATTAATATCTCACAATGTCATTGATTAAAATCAGTTTCACATAAACATATAGTGTCATATGTTTATGTGAAAAAAAGTCATTTTTATGGTTTTAAGATAATTTTAAAGATGATTTTGAATGAAAAGAATTATACGAAAAATAAATTCATTCTTCATTTTAAATTAAAAAGACATTAAAAATCTGATTTTGTGATTAATTATTCCACGCAAAACAAATGATTGTAAAAACGTATTTAAAACATCTGTTTGAAAATTTTTTTTCATTTAAAAAGGAAGAATCTTATTTTGTTGATAAAACGTAAAAACGTCCGTTTTTTTAAGCATCTATCAAAACCTTTAAATTATATCTCTGAAACGTCGAAACTGTTTCACAATCTTCATTTAGACATTCTGTTGGATGTCGACATAATATTATTTTAATATCTACTTGTTATTTATCCCTTGCCATTGATTAAATTTGTTGCAAAAATTAAATTGAATATTTAATATCAATATTTAAATATAAAGTAATAAAAAACGTATTTAAAACATCTCTTAGACATTTTTTTTTTTCATTTAAAAACGAAGAATCTTATTTTGTTGATAAAACGTAAAAACGTCCGTTTTTTTAAGCATCTATCAAAACCTTTAAATTATATCTCTGAAACGTCGAAACTGTTTCTCAAGCTTCATTTAGACATTCTGTTGAATGTAGACATAATATCATTTTAATATCTACATGTTATTTATCCCTTGCCGTTGATTAAATTTATTTGCAAAAGTATATCGAATATACTTTAATTATTTTAATATAAAATAATTATATAATATTAAATTTTATTAGTAACTAACTAAATTTAAACTTTTAATTTACTGTTAAGATTATAATGTTGAATATTTTAATCAAATAGTTTAACGAATCAAAAACTATGCTTCAACTACACAAAAAAAAAAAAAAAAAAAAAAAAAACATCCTCGAATTATTATCCGGACAATAAAGCTGTTTATATTTCCTCTAAAGAAAGAACACAAATAACGTTAGGAGTTGTAATTTAGCGTGAAAAAAGGAAAATGATTTCTCAATGAAATTATTTCTTTTAGAGACATGTATGATTTGAATGTTGAAACATTTTATGATTATTTGAATAAGCAATTCGGTCTCTAAAAAAATTTATAATCAAAAAGTTAACGTACAAAAAGAGCAAAGTGCATTCTTAAAATTTTTATTAAATATGTAACCGTGAATTGAAACGTGTGATCAATAAGAACCGTCAAAGAAAACATAAACCGTCATTTTTTCAATGAAAAATAACTGAATAAAAGTAGTTCTGATTTCATAAAAGATCAGCAGTGAATAAAGGATTCTAAATCTCGACACTTTTAAATAAAAGAAATCAGTTAAAAATAGACATACATTGAAATTTGATTAACATTTACCATCGATTTTTTTCGTTTAAAATATCAAAGCAAGTTTTGTTTTAAAAACAAGAATAAAACAGAAATTAACCTCGCTAATTTCGAAATAAAAAATATTGTGTTAAAAATGAGAATAAAACAATATGCAGAGATGCAGTGGTGTTTGCCACGGAGGGTTTAAAAAAGCAATGAACTTTTTTAAATTTTTAAACTCGCTTCCTTCTAATAAAATGAATTATTATATTTAATTTTATTTCATTTATTTTTTTTACAGTTATTTTTATTATGTTTATGTAAAAATAAGTACATAAACGTTATGTTAAAATAGGTACATTTTTTTGAAGAATACTTTAATTATTTAAGAGATTGTATGTTTATTTTATCACAGTTGAGCAACACACTATTTCCAAACTTAATGTAAAATAAAATCGTGTAACGCATTCTCGTAATTTTGTGCCCAACTCATACACTGTAAAAAATTCAGTCTAATAATAAGGTTTAAAGTATCGGCGCTTTAGGTTCATCATCCGTAAAATCCATTTTCAACGTAAAATATTATACTGTAATTTTCACAATAATATTTATTTAATTTGAGTGATAGTATATGATAATTATTACTGCAAAAATAACGATATAACATATTTTTATTAAGTAACATGTTCTGGTAAAAATAAATTTTACTGTAAAAAGTATCGGCACCCTAAGTGCTGGTACCGGAATTCGATCTGGAATTTTTTACAGTTAAATACAGGTGAAATTCTGAGTCAAGTATCACGTCTCCTTGTCAAATATCAAACTCAAATTCACGAGAACTTTTAGAGAGAACCAAATATTAATGGAATCCTAACTATAATCGTTTTTCGCAATGGATATTTCATGATAATACAATGGTGAGAAACATTTATTGCCTACGAATTAGTTAACCCTAATCGAATTTTAACATAGAAAACTTATGAGAAGCTTAATTACTGTCTAAAGACTGTTTAGCTTAATAAGTCACATTCATTTAATAAATATTGTGTAGACATATTGAAAATTCTTGGACTCATTACGTCTAGTTTATTCTTAAAAAGTATTTTTTTGTCGCGATTAGTTTAGCCACAACGTTTGTGGTACGTGGAACGAAGTTATTTTTAATATCACAGATATAGAATAAAGTTTTTAAAAAGAAGTCTCTCTACAAAAAAAAAAAAAAAAAAATCGTGGGAACTATTTGAATATTGAAAAATGAAATGAATTGCTGCTGAATTTACTCACCTTTGTATAAGAGAAAGGCATTACATTCCACACCAGATTTCAGGCAATAACACCAGTGGCTAAACGGTTAAAATCAGGCACTCATAGATAATAGCACCATTAAAACAAACATAAAAATCACAGCTCACGAGTAATATTTGTATTAATCACAAATGTATCCAAAACACAATAAGTCAATATACTCCAATTCTAAATCAATCCAATATAATCCATTGGATTAGTTGTCAATATCCTACGTCACATTCCCAACACGTGCTAATCCATGTGTTTCTTCATCCAAAACAATCCCTATCGGTAACCATTGTTGAATTACGTCACGTCATAGCGCACGCTGTTTCAGTATTTGTAAACAAACACTGACGATTTTATTTTTATCTCCCACGAAATCGCCCAAAATACACGATTCGTTCATTTGAGCAGACAATAAAGAATTCCATGAGAAGCAGACGATTATAAAATTAAATAATTTTGTTCACCGAAAGTGGCAGCACAACAAATTCTTCGAGTGAAACCTTTCACTACCAACACACTACTGTTCTCTTTTTCTGAAATGGTACAAAAAAAGTTTTACGCTTTTCGTTTTCGTTCCGATAGAGCGGGTTTTAGAAACAGGTGCCTTGAATGGTTGGGGAAAAGGCAGTAGATGTTAACCCTCGCTCTGGCGATCATTTGTGTTGCCAGATCCGCGATGAGATAGTTATCGCTGCGGGAAAGCCTTTTTGGCGGCAGTTATTATAATTTTTTTCTTTTCCAGATTAATTTTTTCTTTCGTTTTCGTTTATTTCATTTTATTCCTCTCCCCCACCCTACTTGGCTGGAGCGGTTCCTTTGAAACAGGAATTTTGGAAAGGAAACTTATTATAACTATTGTTCTCTTTTTCTATTTCATAGTTTTATTTGAAGTGTAATATCAGAGGAAAATATGGACCACAACCACTGTCGGAGTAGTAGATACTAATCTCAAAAAAAAAATGATATCATACATTATTTTTTACTTCTTCATAAAATGAATGTAGGAATAAAAGTAAAAATTAAATTATACGTTCCTTTTCTTTTTCTGTTAAGATTTACTGATTTAATAAATGTACAACTTAAAACTATAAAACAAAACTATCACAAAAAAATTTTTCGCGAACTAAACAGAGGTAAATTAATAATAATAACAATAATAAGAATTCTAAATTAAAAGTGCATTTTTTTAACTAAACAGTTTGCGCTAACAAAGATTCGTATTTTATTATTTAATTATTTAATTCGAATTGTTTTATCGAAATTCTTTAAAAATTATAAGTTATATAAATTTTTGGGTTTACGTCATTTTTGACAGAGAATACGTTTGTTAAAGTATTTCATCAGAAAACTATCGTTTGCATATTTTTAGGCAAAATTGTTATTTAGCAATCAATATATCGATTACTATATCGATTACTATATCGTTTGCATTATTTTTAATCTTTTATAGAATTCTAGTTAAGAATTTAGTTCAATCTTTGTTTTGTTCTGCCTCTCACAAGGGGAACTTCTGTTTGTTTTTTATCACTTACAAGGTGAGTTTTTCTGTAGAAACATAATAAATATTTCCTATTTAATAACAGATTTTTTCAAATTGTTTATTTGAAGCAACAAATCTAAATGTCTTATTTTGGCTTTTAACAAAAAATTTTTAACATTGAAGTGACTACTAATATATACATGGTTTTTAAAGAAACGTTTTAACAAGTTTAAAGCGTTTTTAAAATAGAAGTTTAAATTTTTTTCTCCAGTTATTACAAAACATTTAAGTAACGGTAAATATTACTTAATTTAAAGTGCTTTTAATTTTAAAACATTTACAGTGCTACAAATAAAATAGAGGCCATACGTTTCACGTACTAGAAAAACTATTTAAAAATATTTTAAAGTTAAAAATTCAATTCAGTAATTTGTCATTAAGATATGGTAACGGAAAATTTACAAAATCAAATTAAAAATTTGTCAAAAGATTGATGCATTATATTGTTTTACGATAATATTATTTGTTATATTAAATATGTGATTACTTTATTGTACTTTATGTACTTATGTACTTTATGTATATTTTTTGAAAATAATTTTGTGCTAAATAAGGTTTATAGAAAAATGTAAGAAACTAACTTTCTTACTCATAATTAGCCTGCTATTGATAAGTCTCATGAAAAAAAAAAAAAAAAAAAAAACTAGAAAGGTTTAAAGGAAGAAAAAAAAGTTTTTTCTTATCAACTTGGCACAACCGCCACCAAATAAACCTATACTTTTAATTTTGTCTTCGTAGGGCCCTGTATAACGCGTTAATAAAGATGCAAACATTATTTTGTTAATTACCGAAATTTAAAACACTCAAAAAATATCAAGCAAAACAATTTCCAAGAACTGCAAGCAAACGTAAAATATGTGGAAGTAAATTCTTTTTTCAACCAAGCGAAAACTGAGCTTGCAGTTTCCGTTCTTTAGTATTTTTCTTATTTAGTTTCATTCACTTTAAAAGAAGACTTTATAAATGCGGAAATGTCAGTTATTCTTGTTTAAAACAAGTATTACCATCAATAAGACTAGGTTTGTTTGTTTTAATGTTTTTTTATGAACGGAATTGAACAAAAGTAGTGCTTAGATAATGTTTTCCTTCGGTGCAAAAAACACCTATTTCTTTTGGACTTTCTCCGTATATTTGACGGTTGAAAGTTGTTTTGTTGACAAAACGGGTTTTCTCTGTTTCCACCCTAATTATAAAAAAATCAAAAACCATTAGTTCAAATTTTATCAATTTAATTATTTTCAACATTCAGTGCGTCAACCAAGATAATAAGCATGATCAAAGATTTTTTTATAAGAATGGTCCATAACAGCTTTAAACGTTTTTGTTCTTAAATATGATTTCAACTTGTCAGACCTTTAAGGTAAAAACAATTTCAAACTTTTCTTCATTATAAAACATTCGAGCCGAGGGGACTCAGGGATAGAGCTTAGCCCCCCAATGAGGTGAACCAGGTTCGAATCCCAGTGGTGGCTGGTTGATACGAATCCTGCTCCCGGCTCGCATTAACCTCAGTGCTGGCTCAAAAATATTTACAGAGGAGAACGATCATGGGTAATAATCCCCTTGCTGTCAGGGTAACCATGGGAGGTCTTCATGATTTTCTTCTCCATGATTTTCCTCTCTATAATAAAACACTAGAACAGCGTTGGCTCAGGTGACTGGGCCTCAAAACGGGATGACCCAGGTTGGAATTCCAGCAATGACTGATTGATAAAAATTCTGCTCACTTAAAATATCCTTGTCTGGTGCGAGTACAGATTTATTTACATCGTAACATCCACAAAAAAACATGTTCCCATATGGTAAAAAACTGTTCTGATTATAAATGTATTTAGTAATTGTTTTTGTAAAAACTTATTTTGGTATTGTAAAAACGAATCCGCCTGAGGATTTTCTTTGTAATTTGTAGCGAGAAAACATCTCATATTGGAAAAAATAGTTGTGACTACGGATTTACTTTGTACTTTTACAGAACTTCTACAGAAGAACTTGCTCTAATACGGTAAAAAAATCTTTGAAGCTACGAATTTGTTTCTTAACCTCAACTTACCCAACTACCAGTTTAAAACCGAAAATTATAAAATTATTTTTTTCTTAGTGTGTTGTCGAAAAAAATGAACCACGTTAAAGAAAATTGTTCAAAAAAACTAATTAATATCATTTTTGATTTAATTTTTCTAAAATGCAACATAAATCAAATTTTTTTAGATGGTTTTTGCTATAATATCAATTACGACTTTAACGCTAATGCTCCCAAAATAAAGTTTTGTATTACTTTTGATAAAAGTTCTTGTTTTATCTCATTAATAAATTAAATGTGATTAAATACATATCAAAATTTAAATAAAAATATCCAGTTGGATGTTTTACCTAATTTATAAATGTTTATTGAATTAAAGAATTTATTTTTTATTTATTTTTTTTTTTGTTGCTTTTTTATCTAATGGTTTAATATAAACAGATAGAATTTATAACATAATTACTTAATATATTTATCAAATGACGTTTAAAATGTCTTAATAATTTAAATTTGAATAAATACTTAAAATATATCTTTAGATTTTATGTAAAATGTTTTTTCAGAAAAGAAAGTTTAATTATGTAACAGAAACCTTTAAACAAGTGAATAAAATGAAATATAATGAAACGAAGACACAACTTTGTTTTAAATTTTCTGATTAAAAATAAGCATAGCTTAATCCTAAAAAAATTTAATAGTATATATTTGCAGTGAAGTTAGTTAAATTCCATAGAATATTTTAGTTCTTATTTCTTTCTTAAATGTATCTTCTTATGCCATGTAAAATATTACTTTATACAAGAACATTTATATCCAAAATCTTTTAACCAATAATAAAACATAAAAATTTTTTTCCGGTTTTATATATTCTGTATTCATTTCTTTTTTTATTTCATAATTTCCAAAATGATTTCCAATAGTGCACTTTAGTGATTAATTTCCATAAAATATTTTAAATCCTTTATAATAATATTTTATTATAAAGGATTTAAAATAAATAAGGAAAATAAATATTTTATTTTCACGCTTAAATTCATTGCCTACTTGAGGCAGAATTTGATTTTATTTAAGAAATATTTATATCAGAAACTTTTTAACTAGCAATAAATAAAATAAAAAGAAGACATTTTTTACAGGTTTTTTTAATGAACAAATAAAAGTAATAAGATTTTAAAAGATGCTATAAAATGTTCAAGAAGTATTCGTATATTTAGTAGTGGTGAAAGTTTTCTTTAGCTACAATGACATTTTCAGCGAGAGAGACAGCAAGAGAAAATATACCTTGAATAACATTAAATCGTTTGGACTTAAAAATTATATTTCATCTCCATTATTCATCCCGTATCCTATTGAGCCAAATTTTTTCCCAGGGATTCACTCATTGCCTCCGTTTTAGAATATTTTCACCTAGTTCCCTCTTCATCTTCCATCAAGTATAAATACAAAATAAACTTAAAAAGATTCTAGCAATCCATCTGTGGTGGAAGACTGGTAAGCCAGGTGGATGAATGAAACCCATTGATTCCAAATGTAAAGCAGGTGCCCCATGATTTACGCAGTCTCTAAGAAAAAGAAAATCCAAAAGGAAAAACTTTATGGGTTCTATTTTTTACGGGGGGAGGGAGATTGAGCATTTACCAATTTTTTTACCATTATACTCGCATGGCAACATACACAAGAAATGTGGGGTTCATAAAAAAAAGTTTTAAATGTCTATGTGCCCTTTTTTTGCGTTCGTTTTCCCATAGCGATTTTTCAAATTTCCACGCATCACAGACTGCCTGATGTTCGTCACAAGAGAACTCAAGTGTGTAAACGAAACGGGTTTATTTCATTTTATTCTATATATTTTTTTATTAAATTTCTATTGTTATATTTTGTTTTTGTTTTATTTTTTACTTATTTTTATTTTATTTTATTTTATTTATTTTAATTTCATTTTTTTTTAAAAAATTAATTTAGTATATATTTTATTAGTTTTGATTTAATTAAGTTTTTTATGTCAAATGTATTTTTTAAATTAATTCGTATTTTATTTTATTTCTTTTTTACATATTTTGATTTAATTTAATTCAATTTATTTCAATTTTGTTTATTTCAATTTAAATTTTTTACTTATTCTTATTTTATTTTATTTTATTTTTTACACATTTTGATTTAGTTTTATTTTATTTATTTCAATTAAATTTAAAAATTAATTAAATTATTTTGTTTATTACAAATCTTTTTAAAATTAATTCAATATATTTTATTTTATTTTAATTCGTTTTATCTTATTTTTGTATTGAATATAAATTTTATATTATTTTTAATTTATGTTTTATTTTATTTTGTTAATTCATTTTATTTATTTATTTATTTATTTTAATTTTATTACATAAATAATTATTCAGACACAATTTCTTTAACTTAAAAATATAACTTAAGATTTGAAACTGCTTCAAATAACGATAAACAGTTTAAATAAAGTTCTGAGCTCAAACATATTAGTCATCTTTTCGAAAATGACAACTTCTATGAAAAATCTAGTTTATATCAGAATAAATAGTCTATTGATGGTAAAATGAGTAGAACGCATCATTTATTATTTTGTGAAACTCTATTTTATAAAACAAATTTAATTCAAAATATAACACTCAAATTAAATATTATTTTATGTATGGAATCGTTGCATAATTTTTTTTAAATAATTTAAAATTTTTTTTCATCGATAACGCTTTTAGTATCTCGCTCATAAAAAAAAAAAAAGTAAGGGCCGCTGACATTCTTTTGGGTGTTCAACTTAGCATTGCATTCGGTTTTTTCAAGTACAAATTCAAATAATCTATTAACATATTAATAAAATATTCTTAGATAAAGCCACAATAATCGTACATTTTCAAAACAAAATGTTCTGTGTTAGTCTAATGTTGTTGTTGTTGTTGCTTATCCCTTTCTGGCCTGACAAAGTCAGATCAGATCTATGAAACCGTTGACCTGAAGAAAGTCAAAGACCAAAAGAGGAGTAGAGTAAATGTCTAATAAAATTAATTATAAAAATCTGATTGCAAAGAAGTTTCGATTATACATCGTTTAAACTTTTGAGACAAACTAATAACTCAGTAAATAGTTTATTAAAATAAATAAATGAAAATAATAAAAATAAATAAATAAAATAAATAAATGAATAAAATAAATAAGTAAATAAATAAATAAATAAATAAATAAATAAAATAAATAAGTAAATAAATAAAGTAAATAAATAAAAATAATGATAGATTTTTGACACCTATTTATCAGCTTTTCCAGAAAAACAACAGTTATGAAAAATGCAATATTTATATCAGAATAAATAGTTTATTAATGAGGAAGTGAGCAAATTATTTATTTTTTATTCCGTTGTTTTTTACTTATTAAATTCATTCCCTTGCTATAATGCCAAAATGACTGTCCAATTTATTATTTTTATTTTTATCCTAACTATTGCTACCCGATTTTGATTTTTCACGCGTGCACCCAAATAATTGTCCAATTTAGGTTTTTTATTTTCTAACAAAATGATTCTTCTCGAATCAGAAACAAAGTCCTATTTATAGCGTTTAATTTTAACCCTTTGCTCTCACGTTAAGCATAGTTCTCATACTATCGGAATTAATTTTTGATGAACGAGCATAATACGCAAGGCAATGAAGAAAAAAGTAATTATTTTTTAGAAGAAAAAAAACTACTTGTAAAAATGATGATATTATTATTAAAAATATTATTTATAATATTTATTCAATTATTATAAAAATATTTTAGAATAGGAACTATTAAACTGATTTCAACCCAAATTTAGTATTTTACAATGCTAAATTCCACACTTTTAAATGGCGTAAAAAATTGTATGCCTTACAATTCAAAATTTTTTCGACTATTGTTTAATAAAATAAAACATATATATATATACTAAATTGTATTTTTTGCATGGAATTATCTTTGGAAACATGAATTTTATAATTACGTGCAAAAAGTTTTCAATTGCTTAAAATGTTATCGAGATATAGCGAAATACACAAAATAAAATTAACATAAGGGATCCAAATTTTGGATCGTTCTCCTGACCAAACTAAGGAGACCCTTTTTCGTAGATTGTGGCTATATTTTGGCGGTCAGAAATCCGAATCTATTGGAAAAAAAGGTATGTTTATTCGGACAAAGTACGGCGTGTGTGCGTGAGTGCAGGCGGTGTTTCATGTGTGATTTCGAAATTTAAAATATCGTCAGCGCTAATTAATTAGCATATGCGAGATCACCCTCGCGAACCATTGAGTTTGAGTCCTAGAAAGTGAAGATACGATCATTAGATCAAAAGTTATTCCGGACGGTCCGGTTTTTATTTTTTATTTTTATTTTTTTTTTTTTTAAGTGCACTGTACACAAATATCACATTGAAAATAACTGCTTGTATAAGTAAGTAAGTGTATAAGTAATAATGGTTTTCTGTGCAAAAAGCAGACTGTTTGACTGACAATGTTGTCAATGCATCTGACAATGTTGACTAGGCGAATTCAAAACACTTTCAGCTGTATTATTTTACGCTGAAACGATGGAAATTATACACGACTTATATTTCGAAAAATTACAGATTTTTTCCTACCGTAATTTATTCCCCCCCCCCCCCGATGACTTTCTTCAAAGTTAATACATATTCTAGTTTCCATCAATTTTCTAAATGTGGAAAGCAACTAAACTTTGAAAAAAAAAATTAATCAACATTGTTTTGCAATACCTTTTAAGTGAATCAAGGGAAGAAAAAAAATTTGTTTAAAATAACCTTTTCCAGTAAAGTATGTAAATATCGCTTGAAATTCGCTTCTTTAACCTATTTTGAAAATGATTCAGGGAAAACGGACGGAAAAAGAAATAAAAGTCGTTTTCTATTCCAGCAGTAAAACCACGTATTTTGTTTACTGGTAATCCCGTGGAATATAAAATCCAAACGATATCCAGGAAATGCATATCCATTATTCTCCGTTCTTCAAAGATGAGGGGGAAAAAAAACAAAAACAAAAGAACAAAAAACTTCATTTCCCTCTTTTTCCCTTTCATCCAATTTGATTGTGAATCGCTTTTGCTTTTATTTTTTATTTTATTTTTTTTCCTGCGAGATAAATCTTTTCTAGCATACTCTCGTCTAAAAGGAGATTGCTGATTCTGAATAGAGATATGGATGTTCGCAACGGTCACGGTTGTAGACAGAATACTAAAACCAGAAATGAATAATTTTAGATCTAAGAATTTCAGTGGCTTGTTGTGTAATTGCAAAATCTAAAATGGATGCTTAATTTTAGAGGTAATAAAAATTTAAAGTACACCATTAAAGAAAAAAATATTTTGTTTTCTTCAAATCTTTGAACAGAAAGAATACGTTTGCAAGTTAAGTATCTCGTTTGAAAAAAAAATCTAGAAGTATAGTTACGCAGTGTAGCATAAGCCTAATTTAAATTGTAGTGTTTAGAATGAATTCTAAACATTTTTCTACCAAATTTTGAAGGAAAAAAAAGCATTGTTTGTAATGTACAGAAAGTTTTACATTGTGTCTCAAAAATTGTTATTCTCCCTAAAATGTAGATATGCCTGATATACCACAAACAATATTAAAAGATTTCAATTAGTTGCACATCGCAAAAACATTACAAAACTATTTAAATAGTTTCAAAAAACTGTGGCGTAATAATTTTTGAGTGCCATTTTTTTATTAGATACCAAACTTATCTTTTCTAGCTAATGAAAATTATATGGAAAAGAAAGATTGATTTTTGCTCACCTTTTCTTATTTCGTCTCATAGTTTACTAATAAATTACTATGTCTATCTAATTAGCACGCTAAAATAATTTGTTTTTTTTTTTTAATTTTGAAATTTTTTTTAAAATTCATTTTTTTAAAATTTTGAACATTTATGAATTATAATTATATACAGAGATCAGAAACAAGCTTTTTTTAAATGGTTTAAATTAAAAACTGTATTACTTTTATCAGCATTACAAGATGGTGAAATACCAGCAATCGTTGTAGGTAAGGTCGGAAAGAGCTTCGCTCCTGAATTTTTTTCTCTCTTGAATGATTTATTTAGGTGGGAAATTTCCAAAACAAATATCCAATGCAAATGCATGAAAAAAAGAAAGCTACAGGTAAACGCCTAGATTGTAAGCATAGTTCTATTTAAAATTAATGCTTACAGCTTCGTAGATAAAAATCTTTTCTGAATGCAGTTTGAACCAAGTTTTATAACTCTTATAAATTTTTCCACGATAAAGAAAGTGTTTCATCGTAAATATTCAGAGATTTTCGAGTCTATCTTAAAAAGGAACTAATAAATGAAGAAAGTTTGATTGCGTGATGCATTGTATAGATGTAAAATTACATTGACAGTAATATAATGTAAAATTCCCGAGAAATAACATAAATTTCTGTAAAAATACAGAAAAATATTACAAGGAGACTCTGTAATTTCGCAGAAATATCTTTTAAATTGGAGAAGCGAACCCTTACTGAAGCCGCAGAAGGTGTAAAATACTTGCATAAGTTAGAAAAACGCGAAACATCCATTAAACATCCCTGAGGGATTTCTCTTAGGGATAATCCCTCTACAGAAATGCACAGGGAAAAACCTGTATTTTTTTAACGAGAAACTCTGTTTGAACAAGAGCAAGCGCAATTCTAGCCTTCCTAGCAATGGCAATAGAAATAATATTGTTGTCAAGTTAATTTTCTCGAAATCTACAGTGAGGCACTTACGTTGTTTTTTCAATTGCACGGCAGTATAAGTCGCCACAAGTCTAAGTTAACTGTATTAAAATCAGTATTTATTTTAACATTGTATTAGAATGTAATGACAAACAGACATTGTAATAACAAGTATTTTTTGAATCAAAGTATTAAAATGAGACATTAAAGAAATTTTTGCATTTTGTTAGATTTAAAAACATCACACGAGATTAAAAAAAAAAAGTTTTACGAAAGTATATTAACCTTGCAAAGAAAATATATATCAAAAAATGTAAGAGAATCATTCTCAGAAAAATCGGTTCAACGTTGAATTATAAATCGGTACAAATTTTCTGCAACCATGATAAGGTGTTGATGCGAACTATGTTTCTGTTCAAATTTAACCTTTCCATCAAGTTTAAAAAGTATTGTACTATGATTGAATTAGTACCATATTAAGTCTATAGTAAATTTGAAAGATATGGTTAAATTTTACTCTGATATTTCCAGAAGTGTCCTTAGTCTATTCATTCGAAGCACTTCAACAAAAATTGGTTTATAATAAATCTTAAAGTTGATCGGATAAATTTGCTGAGAACATATTTCACTTGAACCGTGACAAATTTTAGACCAAATTTTAACAGAACTATGATTTAAAATGATACCTTGGTTCCACCAAAATTGCGATATAATTTGATTAGTTCATGCATATTCAATTCGTTAGACAAAGCAGAAAAAAATCTGTTCATCACAACCAATGAAATTATTCTCACAATCAATATTGGCAACTTGCAACAATATTCGTAACGAAAATAAAAACGGATATTCAGAAACTGAAAACTTGCATTAAATCTAAAGCTTGCCAAACATTTTAACATGGATTATTTATTATCTTAATATTTTTCTTTTACATTCATTTTCAAAATAAAAAAATTTTATGGAAATAATAACTGAACAATTTTAGAAGAACAGTTTTTTATTTATTTTATTTTATTATAAACAATATTCTTCGTAATTCTCACGGAACTTAACAAACGAAGCTTTTATCTCTGTTTTTTTCCATATTACCATCTATGACATATTTCAATCGAATGACATCCGACATAATTGTGGGAAATACCGTTGCATTGCAATGATAAAAAAATTCTGCAATGGACCTACCGTTTTTCTCTTGATAAAAAAAAAGAAAAAAGCAAGCAAGCTCAGAAACGTGACACGTTCGTGCCCATTTATGCTTTTTTTTGTCATCATTTTATTTCTCCCATGGATGTCATACGCCACTGCCTTCATCCCCTTCATAAAAGATGCGCATCGAATTAAACAATTAGCTTTCAAGTGTCCCATCCTGGTGAATTTCATACGTGCATGGAATGCATTATTGATCATTTTTATGCGAAATGGCGTGTTCTGTTATCATGGAAGTATCGTCAATAACTTCTGTATATTGACGATTCTGTAAGTTATTAGCAATTATATACTTGAAACGTATTTTATATTAGGAACCATTTCTGTTTGTGAAGAATAACAATAAATGCGTTTGTTCCAGACATGTTAGTCTCTGTTTTTGGATAAAAACAAACCCGAGTATTTTACAAGAATAAAAATTTTAACACAAATTTTTTATAATTTAAATACTGATACTGTTATATGAAAACTATACTATAAAAATTATGGATCGAATTAAGGTAAAAAGTACGGGCACTCAGTAATTCCTACCGTAAAATCCATTTTTTCCGGAATATGTCACAGGACAAACTATCTAATGTACAGTAATTTTTGCAGTAATAATTACCGCAAAATCGCTGAAACACTCCAATTAAATAAACATTACTGTAAAATTTACGGTAAAAATTATTATTTTACTTAATGATTATTTTATTTAAAAGTTATTATTTTACGGTAAAAATTGATCTTACGGTACAATATATTTGGATGCCCCCAAAGCGGAACTTTTTACAGTGTGAGGTCTGTGTTTTAATAGCCAAAGTCCCAATTTAATATATTTAAAAAAAAAAAATTTTTTTTTACGAGGTTAGAGTCAGTTTCTCAAACAAAGTAAACTCATAAAATTTTCTAACATTTGAATAAAATTTGTAAATATTCTTGCAACTCTTTTGTGTACTTTTTGGTTTGCCGGGCGAAAAGAAATTCAAACTCTTTTTTTTTTTTAATTTTTTTTTAATTTCATTTATTTTATTGTTTTATTTATTTCATTTTTTTAATAATTTTATTTATTTTATTACATTATTTAGTTTTTATGTGCTTAAAAATAAATAAAATAAAAATAAATGCTGGTGGAGGCTCAAAATTTTTGACGACTTTTCCCTTGCTCCCGGTTAAGTGAAAAATACCACCTCTTACGACAATTCAACTAGCAGTGCCGCTAAATGACAGCGTGTGAATCTTTTTATTCCAGATGCCTGCGGCTCTAGGTCTATGTTTGTAAGAATTTTCACTTTTAATAATTTTTAAGTTATTTTTCATATTAGTAATTACACAATGAAATCATTAGCAAAGTAGTAAGGCGCAAATTACCTTTAACCTTTTCAAAAAGACGCGGTAAATTTTACCATATTTTGGTTGTCTTTCCCCTATATTTTACATTGTAATTTTTGTAGATTTAACCAGTTATTCTTATTTTAAAAGAATGATTCAAAGCAATGAGAAAAAAATATCCAACCTTCTCCAAACAAAGGTTGAATTACGCGATTTTTTTTTTTTCTGTCATCTTTCCTTTGTGAATCACTCTTTTTTCAAGTACTGAATACAAAAAACAAGTTTTGAAAATGCTCAAAATCGAGAAACTGTACCATTATCGGGAAAAAAAAACTGGAATTGAACTGATGAGAAAATCTTTCTTTGGAGTTTTCGTTTCGTGATTTCTGGATCTCCTTTATTTAAAGTTGGTAGCATTCGGTTCGAGTTGGTAGCATAATTCGTATCAACCAGCCACCTCTGGTATTCGAACCTGGGTATCCCATTGGGAGACGAATGCTCTAGCTCCTGAGCCACCGCGCCTCCGTGCATTCTCATTGGACAGAAAAATTATATAGTACAGTGGTCTCCAGCCCCGGGAGCGGATACCAATACCTGTATTTTATTTTGAAGGCATGTTTAAATACAGTTAAATTAAAATTATTAAATCAAAGCCATCTAATGTATAAACAATCAACACCCCCCCCCCCTCTCTTAGCGGGCCGCCGTGAAATCATTAAACGTTGACCGGTTCCCGGGAAATAAAAAGATTAAGCAGCACTGATATAATAGCGTTCTTAATTAAAAAAGAAGATCCAGAAATCTTATGATGTCATCAACTTAAAATTTAAAAAAAAAATAATAATAAAAAAATAAATAAATAAATAAATAAAAAATAAAAAAAAAGAAAAGAAAGGTTTAACGGTATCAACAAAAAAATTTTTTATTTATCTCTCATCAAACGATATGAGTATTCTTTTCTATTTTTATATCAGAGATTTAACAGACATGTGTGGAAGTTATTTTCAACTATTTTTAACTTTATACTGTTTATATTTAACTTATTTTTTCATTTCAGCTATTTTTTATCGCATTTTCATTAAAATTAAAGGCAGCAATAATTTATAACACGTGTAAAATAACAATCTTGTTCAATATAAAAACTTAAAACTAAAAGTGGTGTTCTTTTATTATTTTATACAGTAATTCTATGATTACCTTACTGCGCAACATTTTTGATAAACATATTGAATTACTGTTTTACAATAAGTAACGTTTAGTTTTCATTACTTTCTATTAATTTTTACATTGTGTCTTATATAAAATTATTTACAGTCAACGTATGCAAATAAAATAGGACTGTATATTTAAATAGTGCTCATATTTAAAATATAATTTGTTTTACTATAAAAATTTAAAAAAACATTAACACATAAATTTTGTTTGATAATTATAGACCAGTTTTTTATCTAAATATTTTTTTTCAATTTAAAAAGAATGGACAGTTTATTTTTTTATACACATAATGAAGTCATTCTTCTAGATTGCATATGAAAATGTCCAATCATTTAGAAAATATTTTAAATTCAGTTTCTGAATGTAAGTCAGTAATTTATAAATATTAACTTTTTGCCCTCAACATAAAATGCTTTGCAGGAAATTTCGTAAATTTTGTTTAATTTACATTACATTAAGATTATTTAATTATTTAATAAATGGAATAAGAAATTAGATTCTGAACACACGAACAATTCAATGGCAACTGAAAATGACTGAAGATATAGTAATTGAACTGCCTGATATAATAGTTTGACAACTGACTGATAGTTAATTTAATTTCAGACTCAAAACAAAAGGTGTAGAGCCATCACTTTTGGAATACATAAAGGTGGGGGGCAATTAATAAGAATGATAGAATTTTATTACGAAAATAATGCATCTTATGTTTTTCGTTTCATGTCTTATAAAAATAAAATTATTTTATCTGTTTTTGAACTACTTTAGATTGCTGGTTTTTTTTTCTATATTTTATTCAACTCTTTTCTTATTTTCAATTCTGCTACTATTTGTCCGTTTCATGTGTTCAGAAATTTCCAATTGAAATTTAAGCACTCTAGCTTTTCGGAAAGTAGTTGAAATTTTGATTGACGAAACAATTCTGTTTGTATCGACCAGAAAACTAATGAAAATGATATTGTTAACAGGCAAGTGCACCAAATGAGATTTGAATTCTATAGTATGTCGGAAAATTATCTAAATTTAGACTGGAGATAAAATTATTGTTTTGAGATATAATTACGATTTATTCAGATTGCAGTGGTCAGGAAGCAAATAAAAGTTGTAATGTCATCAAACACGGAGCTATGGTAGAGATTTGAGTGCTCTAGCTTGTAAGAAAATTGTTTAAATTTTTTTTTGCTTTAGATACCACTTTTTATAAACACAAAAGCGACTTAACAAAAAAAAATTGTAAATAGTTCTTTTTCACTGTCTATGTTCTTTTCAAAGTTCTTTTTCAAAATGATCATGATCAGGAAACAATGATCATTTTAAATGATCAATTGGTCAATAATCATTTTAAAGCAATGATCATTTCATTTGTTTATGATTATGAAACAACGAAGGTAAAAAATGAATTCCCAAACAACCTGATTATGTATATGAAAACAAAATTCTTTCAGGAAATTAAGGACACAAAGTAAAAATGGCGACCAAAGATTAGACATCGAAATAGATAAGAAAAATACCAATTAGAATGCTTCGTTTTTTCTTAATAGTTCATGGTGAGGTACGATTATTTCCATTAATTATCGAATCATCAAAGATGGCAATCGTAGCAAAATAAAAGTCTCCGATCAATTTAGAAACAAGTTACGCTAGTTGAATTATTCATTACAGAAACTTCCTTTATCTGTAGAAAATGTAAGCACGATTTAGAATTTATAGTTTATATTTTGGCAAATATTCAACTTTTTTCTCTTAAAATCAGTGAAAAAAATCTAATAAATAGCCTACAGTTTCTTTGAAATAACAGAAAAATTTTACCTGCACAAAATTATATAAAAGCATAAGTTCTCAAAATGTACGTCATCCGTGGCACTCAAGAGTGCCACATGCCACATGGCGAAACGATGGATGCTGCGAGGCATTCAATTGTTTAAGTCATGTATATTAGTCATATTAGCATCAAGTTCATTAATTATGCTTATTTTCTCAAATCTAAATGATATTTTACCATCAGAGCTCTCTACCCATTCAATACTACATACTTGAGTAAAGCTGTCCTTACTCAATGTTCTATAGAGCTAATATCTCTCGAAAATAATTACCTAAAAAAATGCGAACTTATTTATACAACTCATTTAAAATCAATACTGAGAAAAAAATTCTGTCAAAATTACTGAACTAGACAAAGAATAAATTTAAAAAAAACAACAACATAATTTTGGTAGTAAAACTAAAATATATGATATTTAAACCATTCATTTGGTTACTTTCTCGTTGGTATATTAAAAGTTTACCGGATATTCTGGTTTTTAAAATTATAGTTCTTATTATCAAATATTTATTAAAAAACATGATACTGAAAAGTAAATTTGACTGAATAAATGGTTTTGATGCTATGCTCTAATGTATCATGATAAAATTACCTAACGTTACCTCATTTACCAAATTTTGCTGCATATTATAAAAACATATCTTATTGTTAATGTAACCAAAGCTTTTCGGTTAAAATTATCGAGTTTTTTAATGTTCCTATAGTCCCAGAAACACTGTAAGTTTTACCATATTCTGGTAGTTTTGATCATACATTTTCTCTTAGTGTACATTCAAAGGTTTCTGCCGTAATATTTTTTTTATTTACATTTTCTCTTATATTAATATTTATCGTAATATATCTTGCTATTAATACCTTATTCTTTATTACAATTAAAATACCTTAGTTTATTTTAAACATAAGTTGTATTAACTATGTTTATATTTTAATTATTTACTTATATAGTTTCTAGTTCATAATCTTATACATATGAAATTTACATTATATGATCTAAAATAACTATTATACTTCAGACAAAAATGGGAAACTAAGGTGGCGTTAGACAGTATTAATTAGAACTCAATGCAAGTTTTTTAGGTCCCGTGCTACAGGTCCTGGGTTCGATCCTCGGGCCGGGCAAGGTTAACTCAGCCTTTCATCCCTTCAGTGGGTCGATAAATGAGTACCAAGCATGCTTGGGAACTAAACACTGGGGGTTTCGCGTTCGGCTGACCGCCTAACCGGAACATCTGCTTCTGCACCCTAGAGCCCAAGGTCAAGAGAACTGAGATGGGCACAGTAGGCCTTGGCCCTCTATGGGCTGTCACGCCACTGAGTTTAGTTTAGTTTAGCAAGTCTTTTAGAAAAAAAGTAGAGGTTGATAGCGCGTTTTTGCGAAAGTAATTATTATTATTTTATGAATTTCGCATAAAGTATCGTTTATGGGTTTCAAAAGTATCATGAATTGACAAATTACCGCTAAATATACTTTTTAAAAAATTAAAGATTATGACCAAATAATACTGTCGAAATTTATTATTTTTCAAGCCTATATTCCAAGCTAAAAATCAAAATATTGCAATCATCAAATTTTATATTCATATTCTAAAAAAACTCGATTCAATACTGTAGCGCTAAAAACAAACGCTATTACTTTCTTCAGTAGCAAACTAATCAATAGTTAGGGAAATTTCAAACTCGTTTCAGTGCATTTGGATGTAAATTTATATCCTTTTTTGAGCACTTTTTTAAAAAACATAAACAAAGAACATTTATGAATCGACCGAGATTTGAATTCTAGATCATTAGGAAGCGAGTGTCATTCCCCAGTGGTAGACGGATAACGGGTTAAAATCTTCTTACTTTCTCTTTAAATATGGTAGGGTTTTGTGGTTTTCCTCTCTCTGTCACACAAATCAGGTAAGTTTCGCCGAAATGAATTGGAAATGGTTTAAACAAATGAACAAATTTCTAGAGAGTAATTAATCGGAACTTGACTAAAGTTTTGACACGGAATATTTTCTTCAAAATACTACGCATATTGCCGTATTTTATGCTGCATTAAAAGTAAAACCCTTCAAAAAATTAGAAAAAAATATAATGCTCAAAAGTTCAGTTTATTAAAAAAATAATCAGCATGTTCCATTCTTGAAACATGTTTTTAATAATATTGATTAAAACAAATTACAAACAGCATTTTAAAGTCGTGTGTTCAAAATATAAACAGGTTTCCTCCTTTTTTTCTTACTTAAATTGCTTTAAAAGCATAAAAGAAGAGAAAAATTGTATTTTAAAAGGAAAAAATTATTACTTTGGCAGTTATGTAAAGAAAAATAGAGGGGAGGGGGAGAAAGTTTTTGTTTCTTTCACTTTACAAAACTTTTCTCTCACGCTTTTGCTCTTACACATTATTCGTCAAGTCTAGCCAAGCCAAGTTCCTTTTGCGTATCTTTGGCATTTTTGACTCATTTGTATTTCTGCCAATCAAATACAAACGTGAATGAAAAGGAGGAAAAAAAGCTTTCATTTTTTTAAAACCTGAAATTCTATAGCGGCAATCACAAATGACACAGAAAAAGTAAATTTCATTTACTTATGCAAAACTAAATTGTGTTTTACATGCATTATTTTGTAGTAAATTTAATTTTAATTTTGAAAGAATGTAATTTTCTTTCCCAGCAACTGTTATATTATGTAAATGATGTACATGTTACTGTGAATGACCGAAATCGGTGGTTATTGACTTTCACCCGTGAATGTTGACAATCACATAGTCGCTTTGGTGAATGTCCGAAATATTACATCCGATTTGATATTAATTTATTCGTGGATATAATTACATTTATTCTATATTTTAATACTTACTGACGATAGATTAGATCAGTACTGGAGTATCGGGCAAATATATACCGGGCTATGGCACTTGACCTTAAAAAAATTTCAGTGTAGGGTATACCGGGCAGTGGCAATTGACCTTAAAAAAACATCAGTGTAGGGTATACCGGGCAGTGGCACTGAACCTTAAAAAAACATCAGTGTAGAGTATACCGGGCAAATGTATACCGGGCAATGGCACTTAACTGGACCTAGTATGACTAGACCTTTGGTAAATGTCCGAAATATATACTAGGTCTAGTGCTACTGTCCGGTATACATTTGACCGGTATATCCTACACTGATGTTTTTTTAAAGGTCAGGTGCCATTGCCCGGTATACCCTACAATGATGTTTTTTTAAGGTTCAGTGCCACTGCCCGGTATACATTTGCACGGTATGCCCTACACGGATTTTTTTTAAGGTTCAGTGCCACTGCTCGGTATATATTTGCCCGATATATTTACTCCAAACACGGATGTTTCTTCTAATCAATCGTCAGTAAGTATTAAAATATCGAATAATGTCAACATTCACGGGTGAAAGTCAACAACCACCGATTTCGGTCATTCACAGTAACATGTATATTATTTACATAATAACCTCATCAGGGCGAGTATTTCATACTTTGCCTAAATAGCATCCGGCATTCTATACAATGCCAAGTATGTAATACTTCTCACATTTCATACTTTGCCTAAAAACGTCAGGCATTCTATACAATGCAGGCGTTTCATACTTTATACCTAATCTATATAATCTTCCGAAATGGTTTGACCGATTTTGATGAAATTTTATATGTATATTCAGTAGGTCTGAGAATAGGTTTATAATTTTTTTTTTCCTTTTTGGACAAAATTTAACGTATATTTTAAATATATCTTTATTTCATAATATTCGAATCCAAACTAGGCATAGAAACATAATAATTCAAGAACAATATTCACGCACGCTGCAACATGTCATATTAAACTTTAATACTTATGCTCACCCTTAAAAGAAGAGCATCAAATATATTTGCAAGTATGTGAATAAAGGCAGTAATACGGCAGTATTTTGAGTTGAAAATACCAACGTGACTGCTCTTCCAGTGAATAACAACGATGAAATAACGCAACGACGATAATTGGCCGGTACATCAGCTCCAATGAAGCTGTTTGGCCTATCTTTGGTTTCCCAATTCATGAACGGGATCCAATCGTTATTCATTTTGCCGTCCATCTTGAAAACGGTCAGAGCGTATATTTCACGAAAGAGACAGCGATTGACCGAGCTCTAAATCCACCAAAAACTACACTCACCGAATTTTTTGAATTGTGTAATCGTGCGGATGCTTTTGGCGCCTTTGCACGGACATTACTCTACTCAGAAGTATCACACTATTTCACATGGGCTCAAACAAAAAAATGGACACCCCTCAAGCAAACCACACCGGGTGATGCATGTTCCGGTTTATTCAAATCAAACGCCTTGGGGGGAGTATTTACAGTCAATCCAAGGTAGACTGAGTGCTTTTATTCTCGACTGTTGTTAGTTAATGTCACCGGCTCATTGTCATTTCAAGATATACGTAAAGTCAATGGACATCAGCATCCAACGTATAAAGATGCATGCCTTGCGCTCGGCTTGCTGGAAGACGACAACCAGTGGGAATGTATGCTTGCTGAAGCAGCATTGAACTGTACTGCAAAGCCAATTCGTCTACTATTCTCTACAGTATTAACTACATATTTCCCGGCCCGTATAGAAATGTTATGGGATAATCACAAAGATTCGATGAATGATGATATACGGTATCAACATCGCACACGTTGCAACGATCTCACGATAGCATTCAGCAATGCTATGTACAATGAAGCACTGATTGCTATTGAGGATCTTTGCATTATTATTGCCAACTTGCCACTCAGTCATTTCGGTATGCCTTCGCCAAATCGAAGTGCATCTGATTTATTAAACACTGACATGAATCGTGAACTTCAATACAATACGATAGAAATGGCAGCGATTGTTACTCGCAATGTTCCACTAATGAATGAGGTACAAAGGAACATTTATGATCGCATTATGCTCGCAGTTTCGGCAGGATAAGGTGGATTTCTTTTTTGGATGCACCAGGTAGAACTGGCAAAACATTTATTATTTCGCTAATTCTCGCTGAAATACGATCAAATAATTGCATCGCGTTGGCCGTTGCATCATCTGGCATTGCGGCAACTTTATTGGATGAAGGCAGAACAACTCATCCAGTATTTAAGCAGTCACTAAATATTCAAAACAACCCAGATGCAGTGTACAACATAAAAAAAGCAATCGTCTATGGCCACAGTGTTGAAACACTGTAAAATTATCATCTAGGATGAATGCACTATTGCACACAAACATTCGCTTGAGGCGTTGAACAGGATATTGAAAGATATAAAAAACAATGACAAATTATTTGGCGGCACTCTGTTACTCCTTTCAGGTGATTTCAGACAAACACTTCCCGTCATTTCGCGTTTAACGTACGCTGATGAGATCAATGCTTGATTGAAATCCAATCATCTCCACTGTGGCGTAATGTTGAAAAATTTAAACTAAAAGTAAATATGCGCGTCCAAATGCTTCAAGATCCATTTGCTGAAACATTCTCAAAACAATTTTTAGATATCGGTGATGGAAAAGTTACAAAGGATGAGACTGGATGCATAAAATTACCGGACGATTTCTGCACAATCATTGATTCACAAGATGCTGTCATTAACCTAATATTTTCCGATGTACACACGCAATACATTCATCATGAGTGGCTGGCAGAAAGAGCGATCTTAGCAGCAAAAAATGAGGACGTCAACGAATTGAATCTGAAGATACAACAGTTATTGCCAGGTAACTTGGTAACATATAAATCCGTTGATGCAGTTTGCGATCCCATTGAAGCTGCAAATTTTCCAACAAAGTTTTTAAACTCATTGGATTTACCAGGCATACCACCACATAATTTAATACTCAAAGTTGGATCTCCGGTTATTTTGCTTCGTAATTTGAACCCACCACAGCTGCACAACAGCACGCGATAAGTCGTTAAAAAATTAATGAACAACGTTATTGAAGTCATTATTTTCGATGACAAATTCCGGGGTGAAAGTATATTACTTCCACGAATCCCTATTATACCCACAGATGTGCCAATTCAATTTAAACGCATTCAGTTCCCCATTAGATTGGCATTTGCAATGACAAGGCCAAACAATCTCTGTTTGTGGCTTAGATTTGAGCACACCATGTTTTTCACACGGTCAATTATACGTGGCATCCTCTCGAGTGGGCAAACCATCCAGTTTATTTGTGTTAGCTAAAGATGGAATGACAAATAATTTTGAACACTCCATTGCACTAGGCGATTAATATTGTTGATTAATATTTTCAGAATTCGTTGTATATATAATTTATAAAAAAAAAGTTTACATAAATTAAAAAAATTATTATTTGGTGTGTTGTTATTTTCACATTCCGTCATCGTTCACAGCGCTCCATGCCTCTTTCACTCATATACCACATACGCACACACTTACAATAAATAAGATATATTTTCATACTCTAGAAATAATTCATATGGCAAAACAACGTTTGCCGGTTCAGCTAGTATATATATATATATATATATATATATATATATACATCAAGTTTCTTGTCTTTGAAAGATGATGAAAGAGAAATCTGATATTCATTATTTATTACAAGGTTTAATTTTTTTAAAAGTGTAATTAATTAATTAAGATTAAAAAAATATTTAACTTGGTGAAGAGGTAATTCAGGTTAAATTTTAACCTAAAAATATTGTTGTTTTTTAATAATATGCAAATTAATTATGCTGATGATTTAAAAATGATAAATTTAATAATTGATAAATTAAACATTTTGAACAAAGTGTAAAACAACGTCTGAAATACCTGTTTTGAATTTTTCCCTCCTTCTAGTAAATGGAGACATAACGTTAGTCCTTGTTTCGACGTATGACGAATTGTTAATCAATTACTTATGAATGTTATGAGGTAAGAGTATTCCATTCATTCCGAAGTTTATAGGAAAGTTTGAGCATGTCATTATTTAAATATGGATAAAAATCCAAAAATTGTTAGTGGATTTGTAATCGAAATTCACCAGTCTGAAATCCAATTAGGAATAGAAAGGATATTTTGAAAAATCGGTTAGATATAAGATTGACTTTACAATTAAAGAACGATTAAAATTTAAGATTGTCCTAACGCATGATAAATAATGCCTTAAGAGTCTAATTCCGCGATCGTAAAATTAAAAATGTAAACAGTGCACATAAAAAAAAAAAAAAAAAAAAAACACTTTGTGTAATTTTTTGTCTAATGATAGGATTTCATAATGCTTGCAATTCATAATGCTTCGAGAGTAATCTTAACTATGCTAATTAGTTGGAAGTTAGAATTAGTTAGAATTAAGTAATTATTAATTAGGTAATTAGAACTGAGTAAATATTCGTTTATTTTTTAATTAGACAAAAGACATAGACATTTTTTAATAAGCCCAATTAGCGTTTATATTGTAAAAAAGCATGTATGAATAAGACTGGTCGGTCAGTTTAAGCTAAATATTTATTTGAAAGCTTGTTTTTTACTCTCTAGCTTAATAAATTCAGCTTCCAACTTGTTAATAAAGTTTTCTTACCGTCGATTCATAGGCTAACAATGGGAGGCTTTCGTGGTTTTTTTTTCCTCCTTGTAACTCAAATACACGTTAGATTCTCTTGAAATTATTTGCAAGCAGGCAAATCCACACCATGTTTGTTGCTTGATCTAAGAGTAATTTAACCTTTTAGGGGTTAAAAATTACTTGGATGCGAAGATAAAATCGTAACATTAAGGGCAGCAAAACCTCTATACGAACTATAAGGTCAACATTGGTTATGAGTCAAAATTTCTGATCGAGCATCAGAAAGGTTTAGACATTGTAGTACAGAGGTAGATCTCGTTACATTTTAACCATGTTTATAGCTATCGGATGATTAAAAATTAAGCCCAAATAGTTAAAACATTTTTCATTTAATGTACCGTCATTTTATAAAAATGTTTTTAGATATTAAATTTTTGACTGAAGCTGCATTAACAAATGCTGTTGAAAATTTAAATAAATTATAGGAAAAATTCATTTTGAAGGCACCTATTAACGTCTGTCTCCATTTCATAGCAAAGTTTTACGTTAATCGAGCTACATCTGAATAGTCATCCCAAATTTCTTTTGGGAACATATTTTTTTTAAATTAAGTTTAAAAAAATTAAAAATAACAATTATTTTTTATTTATATCTGCATATTTTCTTCAAAATATATCTTGCAAAATATTTGTGGGATAGAAAATTATAAAATTTTTATATAGTTTTGCAAAAATGAATGATTGAATGTAAAAGATATAGTTTTGCAAAAATGAATACCGATGAATTCAAATTTTATCGGTACCCGGAAGGTAACATATGAAATTTTCACAGCATACCCAGATTCGTTAATGCTCTTATTTCCAGTTACGTCAAGTTACGTCACATTAACACCAATCACCAAACATGATTTATATTACACTAGACAACAACAACACTAGAATATTTCTGTGTACGTTTTTATTTACTTTATTCTTTAACCATTCCTATAAACTTTACATTAAGGAAAATAATAACCATGTACGAAATGTCTCTATTTTCAAGTAAAGCAAAATAATAATGATATTTTCAATTTTACATTTCAGCAATTGATTCTTAATTATGTTAAAGTCATTTTGTGACTTCTATTAATTACCTTTATATCCATTCTTCATCGCCAATATTTACGCACGAATCTCTGATTTAAATGTTCAAGACAACATTAATCGTAGCAGAAATGGTTATTACCTGGCTATTGTGTTTTTTGCTCCATTGTATACTGTAATTGAATGGAAAGTCTTATTAATATCGTATTACCTACTTTTCGAAATTAAGATTAATGATATTTATTTTCGCAGAACGAATCGGATTTAATTAGAAGTTTTATTATTGTTTACAACAAAATTATTATTAATTCCCCAAATATTTTCCGAATTAATCTAACACATCAGCAATCACCAAGCATGATTTATTCAACACCATTATGATTTCTTTTCTGTTTCGACTTACATTATTATTTTAAAGATCAAAATTTACTAAGCATCTCCGCAAAGTTTTACGTTAAGAAATATAACAAATTGATTCGAAATGCTTATATTTCCATAGTTAAGCAAAATAATAGATATTTTATTTTCAATATTTCTGCAATTTATTCTTCTAAATTGAGTTGGAATCTTTTTGTGGCTCAAATTTGCTTCAGAATCACCTAATTATCCAGACTTTATCACCAATATTTGAGCATGAATCTCTTGTCCGAGTGTTCAGAGGGTTTCAGCAGAGTTACTCGTAGCAGAACTGGTTATTATCCGGCTATTTATTGTATTTTTGCAGTATATTATTTTGTTATTGAGCAAACAGTCTTATTAAAATCGTATTTAGTTATTGTTGAAAATTAGTGATGAATTCATATTCAAGGAATGAAGTGACGATTATGAACAGTTTTATTATTGACTACAACAAAAATGAGCATAAATGGAGTAAGAATTGATTAATTAAATATTATTTCTAACCTGTTTTTGATAACTAAAAACATTCTCTGCATTTTAAATTCTCGAAAATTAGATTAATAATATCTCCTTCATTCCAAGTCAATTGATTTTGATTAAAAATCAAATCTAAAACATGAGATTTCAAGTAAAATAATTTATATTTTCGTACCATTGACTTGACGCAAAAAGGAAGAATATAAATTAATTTTTAGTAAAAAAGTTACTAAATGTTAGTTAATGTTAAAGTACGTATTGTTGTGTTTTATCTTATGGTACTGTTGAAAGGTATTGTTGAATTCATATTCAATGAATGAAGTGACGATTATGAACGTTTTATTATTGATTACAACAATATTAGCATAAATGAAGTAAGAATTGAGTATTGAAATATTATTTATAACCTATTTTTGATAACTAAAAACGTTTTCTTCATTTTAAATTCTCAAAAAATTAGATTTATAATATCTCCCTCATTTAGAGACAATTGATTTTATTTTAAAATCAAAGCTAAAACATGAGATTTCAAATAAAAAGATCTATACTTTCGTACCATTGATTTGACACAAAAACACCGAAAAAATAAATTTATTTTTAATAAAAAAAGTATGTAATGTTAAAATATGTATTGCCGTGTTTTTGTGAAAAGAATGAAAAATACAAAGTATACTATTGTTTATTATAAAATTTGATATTAAAATAAATTTTAGATAATTCAGGAAACAAAAATTGCAAGCAATATATTACTATTAATTTTAACCTTCTTTTGTTGAGACATTTTTATCGTAACAATTAGAATTTTTCATTAAAAAATAAATTTAAAAAATTTTTAATTTAAATTTTTTCAAAAGTAAGTGAAAGTATTCATTGAAAATTACTTTCAATATTACTTTCATAGTTTAAGTTGCCATCTTTTATTTTTTTCTAAAAAAACGTGTAAAAGATAAAGTACCAATAAATATACAATGTTTTTTTTGTCCTCTGTTCAATACTTCTCTACATTTGTGTAGACAAATTATACAAATTTATTATTATTTGAAAATTTTCAAAACTCAAGCATTGGTCAACTCTTTGATCAATGAAAGCGGAAGTTAAAAACATTAATTTTGTTTCCATAATTTAAGATGTCATTTTTTACTTTAAAAACATGAAAAAATAAAAGCTAACATTAAAATCTTAATGTTTGTACAGAGTACTGTTCAACACTTCTGCGTATCATTAACTTTTCCCGGGAAAAACACTTTCCTATTCACTAATAATCAGAACTAAAACAACTCGAATTCTTTGATTTGGAATACCCGTATTTCGAAAACAATCGTCTGCCTTTTTTCGAACTGTAACGAGGTGGATAGCCAGGAAGGAAAAACAGTGCGATTCACATTTTAAAAAAAATTCTCTTTAGGTTAAAAACAGTGCGTGAAACTGTTCTTTCTTTTTTATTTATTTCAGCTGTGTTTCGAAGAAGCAATCTTGGTATCAGGAGAATTTCTCTATCGTCTGTCAGGTGAGCACGCGATTTGGAAGTGTAATTTACATGAGCAAATTGATCTTTTTCCATGATTCAATTTCATCATTTCTCCAGTATTATTTATTTACTTTCTGCGAATTAGAAACTTAGCAAACATGGTGACAAAATAAGATTTCTCTTTGCTTCTAATATCATTATGTAATTCGAAAGTTACCGATACATAACAAATGATTGCATTGATTTGAAATATATAATACTAGGAGGCTTCGCCCCCTGCTCGCTGGCGCTCACCAACCCCCCGATTCATTTCGGATTGCTTCGCAATCCAATGCTCGCTTTGCTCGCTCATTGGATACGTTCTTAACGTCTAGCTTTTGTATACTTTTTTGAATACTGAAGTTTCGAAAACTGTTCACTGTAGAAAATTCTAAACCTGTACATTTCAATATTTATTTGAAATTGCAATTGTTAATTTGGACATTTGGCGATACAACACTTATAGAATTGAAGGATTTGTTACGTCAAGCGCTCAGGTATCATAATTTTGATTTATGTTGCTAAGTTAACTTTAGAAAAATTCTATGGCTGGCAACAGCATTTTTATTTTTTAAGTTGTTTATTTTTATTTTTGCCGCAGCTGAATTGAACAGCCTGATAATGCTCACTCTGGTTATTGTTCCCTTTTTTAAAAGCGCTATATGTTGAGCCACCTCAGCTAGATTTGGCATGTGACATTTTTAGATGCAATCATTGGTCAATTTTCTAACGTTGTCATTCGGGAAGTTGTAATGAGGATTTTTTTTTTTTTGGTGCCGCGTAAGAGAAATATATATATAGATTTGTAACGTATTCACCGCACATAAATGTTTCGAGACATTCAGGAAGTTTTTTTGGTAACTCTCTGAAACGTAGAAATGTCCGTTTTTCTGCACCCATCATTGATTGCTTTCATTTACGCTTCTGATATGCTTAATAAACTTTGTGAAAATGTTACAAATAATCCTAAGTGCTATAATGTCCGCTTTTCTGCACCCATCATTGATTGCTTTCATTTACGTTTCTGATATGCTTAATAAACTTTGTGAAAATGTTACAAATAATCCTAAGTGCTATAATGTCCGCTTTTCTGCATCCATCATTGATTGCTTTCATTTACGTTTCTGATATGTTTCATAAACTTTGTGAAAATGTTACAAATAATCCTAAGTGCTATAATGTTGAGAATATCGCACTGCCATCTATGTGGGTAACAATATAATAAATATCCTGCATTTTTTTTTTTTTTTTCAAAAATCGATTTGAATTAGGAGTTCCCAAGGAAAGAAATGAAGTATTAGGAGGATTGAAATAATAAGTTCCGTTTTTAAATTATTCAGAATCACGTTTTTGTGAAAAGCACCGGTAAATAAACATCTCTGTGCATTGTGCTATTACCTCATGAAAATTTTGGAAACTAGTTAAGAATCTATCTAGAAATAGTTTGATCAAATTTTATCTAGAAACAAACTGGTTAATTCAATTCTATCTGTGTAATTAAAATTTAAACTTCGAAGAAAATGTTTTTTTTAATTTTTTTTATTGTCCCAAGTTCTCCGAATGGGAAAAGTTATATACTGATATTAGAGTAAAGTTAACAACTGAAATATGACGAAAAATTCGCCAAATAATTAAAATGCATGGCACTATAAAGCATGTAATTTTCTTATTTATTTTTAAATATGTTGGAGCAAATAATTGTTTATGGAATATGCTTATTAATAAAATTATGTTAATAGCTTGTTTTCGTTGTCATTTCCTTAAATTTTTTATTTTCAATAAATGCCGCACCCCCTGCTAGCTTCGTTCCAATCTCCGCAGTTTCCCATTTAATTTTATTTTTTATTGATTAACAGAAGGCAACATTAAAAAAAATATATTGACTTAATTAAACGATCAGCAAATTTTTTTATTCTATTAACACAGACTTAGTTTCGCAAATTTAGTTACTACTTTCACTGGAGAAAATTTAAACCAAACCGCTTTGTTCTGTTACCAATGAATTCACCCACAAACTTGTTTATTAAAACATTATTTAGTTTTCGGTTATTATGATCACTCCTTAAATTTTTTTAGTCCAAAAAAGTTTTTTAGCAATAGTATGCGAAAAATTAATTAATAATATTGCTATAGAATTTTAAATTGTCATTTTGTATTCTTTCATCAGCATGGCAACCTGATACAAACCTGAGCCGCCCCAACTGTTTGTTTCCATCTGGCGAGACTCCATTGATGCCCATGGTCTTAAGAAATTTTTCCATATCTTAAAACCGTGGGCATTTCATATATTAATTTCATATGTTGACTGGACACAGTTGTAAATAAAGGTTATTCTAAAACTGAAAGTAAATTATTTATCATTTAATAGTTATAAAATGGTAACGAATTATATTCTTCATAAATGCTGCATATTAATGTAAAACAAACAATTACTTTACAATATAACTTGCTGAATACCCGTCCTTCGTACGAGCTGAAAAAAAGAAGAAAAAATGCAATATATCAGCACTTAACTACACTTCGAAATCATGAACAAAAAGAAGAGGCATATATACCAACACAATAAACAAAAGAATAATACAAATTTTTATTTACTTATTATTATTTTTTTTTAATTCCAAGTGGCTTTACGCTATTAAGTTCAGCAAAACACGTTTTTTGTTGTTCATCCCATTAGTATAGAGATTAACTATACTCAGTATCTCCTGGCATGATGCTATTGCTCACGGCAAACTCTTTTATCGTCAAAATTAAACACTATCAATCATTTTTCTTTGGTACTTGTTTTTTTCGAGGGGTTATAAGACATCTATTTCCACAATAACTCTATTAAAGCTGCGTGCGAAAAACATTTATCAGTAGTAGCCAACTAAAGCCAAAATTAAAAAAAAAAACAAAAAAAAAAACAAAATTTTACGACCTTGATAAGGATTATAGCATAGCCATTTCTCTATCTAACTTCTAATAAAGTGTTTGAAATATTTATAAATAGTGGTGAAAAAAAGTTATTTAAATTCTGATTCATTAAAATATTAAAACACTATCTTTGCTACCACTGGAAAAAATATTTTCCTAATAAATAATTTCATGGTAAAATTATTAGTACTGTGAAAATATATAACAAATAAATTATTTTATTAAACAAACAATTTACTTGTAAAATATTGATAATTAAATTTAACAAAATAATTTACAGGTAAATACTGTTATAACTGTTATTAATTTCAAGCTGATATCAGCCAACTAAATCTGTATCTTCTTTGTTTATTGCGAATTATATCAAGTGGTTTTTGAGTCCAATGAGAACGCACGAAACGGGTAAAGCTGCAATTATAAAAGGAAACCAGCATAAATAAATATATGCGCCGCTAACAATTTTTTTTAGCATCAATCAATCATTTTAAAGATAGTTATTGATAGCTGTATAAATATATAAATCTGGAGAAAAATACGTTATATTTGATTATAAATGTGTGTAGAAATAGATCAGGAACTTAATAGCTTTTCAATCCTTAAGACATTTCAAAGCAAAGCCGCACATCAATGACGGTTACTTAATTTTTGTCAAAACTCAACTTCATATAATGCCGTTCCCATATCAAGTAGAGTTGAGTTGTCTTCCTTAAGCCGGATATTAATCCGGCATCACCAAATATGAGATGGCAGGCGATAAAGGATTTGGGATCATGCCTGTCACGTCGAGAATAACTCTCATTGAGGGTTTCTGTCTGGATCAAATATTTATAGGACAATGAACTTCTAAATAATTTTTGTTGACTGATTCTGTTCTATTAAATTCCACAAATTGCTTTACTTTGTGTATGAAATTGAAAGTAATTTTAATTAAAAAAATTATTGAAGAAATCATACGACCAAACTTTTAACAAAGTATTAGTTGATGGCCAATTTATGTATAAATTTTAAACGAGATTTAATATTGAATAACGTTTTATAAATAGACACTATGAACTAGATAAATTTTTTGGTATTAATTTTTTATAAAAAATTTAGTTATTTAAAATACTAAATAATCTAAGAAAGTTTCCAAAATTAATGGAATTTATAAAAATGATTTAGTAATTAAAAATAAATATTTCAATGCTTAAAAAAATTTAAATTTTTAAAGAAATCTCGTGGATTGATTGCGAAAAAAATATAAAAATTTTTATGTCTTAAAAAGCTGACAGTTTTATAGTTTAAAAAATTAAAATTTTATTTAATTAAAAAAGTCTTTGATTATAAGATTTTTGCGTAATTTTCAACAATATCAAGTACATAGGCATGTATCATGATAAATATTTGTCAGCAAATCATTTTTTTTTTCTTTTTGAAGACATGAAGATACAAAGCATACGAAGCTATAAAATAACATAAAAAACTAAACATAAAAAACTTATAAAACTAATAAAAACAAAACTAACATAAAAAACTAAATCCTTAAAAACATGGTACAAAACTAAAATTTCAGAGGTTCTGGTTTTATATTTTGTAAAAAGTAGTGAAACTAAAAATAAAAGACATCGTACTGTTAGTTCAAAAGTTCAAAAAGAAAATAAAACAAAGGAAAATTACAGAAAAAAAAGAAAAGTATTCAAAAAAAAAATTTCCAGGAAAAAAAAGAAAGAGAGATAATCTTTTTATCAGCCCACACGATTATATCTGCAAAAAAGAGTGCTTTCTAATATTGTATTAACAGAGCCAAAGCAAAATATATCAATACAATAGTGTGAGGACCACTGAAAAAATTTTTACGAAAATTACAACAAATAAAATAGAACACAATAAGTAAAAATAACACGTAAAAACAGAAAGTAAAATATAAAGAAAAAACAGAATAGAACATAAAACATAATCTATAAAGCGAGTAGCAAAATTAAATGAACTTACATGAACGGGAAAATTTTCAAGAATGATTTTAAATATTTTCGTAACAAGATTGCCAGATTCTAAAATATGAAAACAAAAGCGCAAATTGAGATAGCGTAACTAGAGCAGTTTTATTTTAAAGTGCGTTCTTGCTGCATTATTGAAGCGCGTTTGATTTGCTAGTTACCAAGGATGGGCCCGAAAATGGATGTGAGGAAGGTAATATTATACTGGATAATTTAAAGAAGTTGACTATAAATAATTTTAGAAAATAAATATTTATTTAAGAAAAAAATATAAAATGGAAAAGAGAAAGAAACATGAACTGCCTGTTTTGCACATAATTTTAGCCACGGATTTGCCCGAAATGGATTTGCACATGGAAAAATTATATAAATTAACAAAGAAATCTTTTTAGTAAATAATTTCAGCCACGGATTTGCTCGAAATGGATTTGCACATGGAAATATTTTATAAATTAACAAGGAATTTTATTAGTAAATAATTTTAGCCACGGATTTGCCCGAAATGGATTTGCACATGGAAAAATTACATAAATTAACAAAGAAAAATTTTTAGTAAGAAAATTTTAACCACGGATTCGCTCGAAATGGATTTGCACATGGAAAAATTTTATAAATTAACAAGGAATTTTATTAGTAAATAATTTTAGCCACGGATTTGCCCGAAATGGATTTGCACATAGAAAAATTACATAAATTAATAAAGAAAAATTTTTAGTAAAAGAATTCTTTAGTTAATAATTTTGACCACAGATTTGCCCGAAATGGATTTGCACATGGAAAAATTATACAAATTAAACTTATTGTTTTTCTTAATTTTTTTCGTGTTTTTTTGTATTTATTTATTATGCTATATATATATATATATATATATATATATATATATATATATATATATATATATATATATATATATATATATATAAGCAATATCTCAAATAATTATATCTGTTAAATAAAGATATTAATTACTTTTGCTTATAAAACTGCACTGCAAAGGATTGGAGCTTTTCTAGATAAAGCAGCAAACAATATGGCAATTCTAAGTAGTGCATCCACACAAAAGAGAAATAAATTGATGAAACAACATAGTAAGTCATTAGCGTGGTGTCAAAAGATGGAATAATAAATGTCGCCTAGTACAGTTTGAATGGGAACTTCAAAAACTAAAATTTTGAATAATAAATGCATATTTTTATTTTTAATGATTAATAAAGTTTTAATGTCAAGTCTGATAAAAAGGCTGATTTGTCAGCATTATGTTTATAATTTATTTACTTAAAACGGAAGTTCAGGTTGTTCGTCTTAGCGTTATTACTAGAAGATGACATTTCAACGAGTCTAGATTTTCCGAAAAATAATCAAATAAAATGACAAATGGTAGTCTTTATCAGTAAATGTTCAGCGAGGCAAAACATAGGAAGTGATTTAAAATATAAAAAAAAAAAAGAAAATGTGTACATGCTTGTGCTTTAGTGCAAACTATTTTTATAAATAAAACTTTTATTCTTTAATACATTTCGAGAGAAATAATTATATGTATTAACGAATTTACAGTTACGAATTCTTATTATAAATACGAGAACGCCGAATAGTACAATTTTAAATAATTTCTTCAGGGTCAGCAAAAGATAAATTTTCCACTTCATTAGTCTCTAGAATGCGTTTTATTGGTCCAAATACGATAAATTAGAATTACAGATAATTCAAATGATGAATTTGACATGTATTATATAAAATTAGTCCAAAAAGTCACTCATAGATGGCGGTGTCCTTTAATGGCAACTGTTTTTTTAAAATAAAAATAATACTATTAATAAATAGTATAACTAATAGTTTTATTGCTATTTGGGATAAATGCTTTTTATTTTAATAAAAATAAAAATCATTTTAATACAGCAAACATATGCACGAAAGTAGGCGAGCCACTTTTAATCTAGGTTCCTGAATTTACATGCATAGAAAATTTAAAATCTGAGTTACAGCGCAAGGCTATTAGCTAGTTTATGTGCATAAGACCAGTGGGCGGAAGAAGAGCATTACAAGTAGTGAAACTACTGTAGTCGCTACTTTTTTCCGTAGTTTGTAGTGTAGTGTGCTAATTTTTTAAAAAAGTAGTGTAGTATGTAGTGCGATTCGAAAAGACAGTAGTTTGTTGCAATTCCTGACATCTACTTTTTACGTTAATTTAGAATAGAAATACGGTTCTAACGTATTTAATTTTTCACATTTGATGGGTACGTCAATGGATGCAATGAAAAATGACCCTGTTTCTGTAGCTGAGAATTAACAAAGTTAACAAGTTAAAATCACGTATAACTAATATTTAAACTAGCCATTACGAAAAATAGATAATTAATCACACTATCGGAAAGGACACTCGGGAAACATTAATGTTATTTCAAACAAAGGGAACGTATTTACGATGCACTTAATTTCTTAGAGTAAATAAAAGCACATTAAAAATTAAAAAGTTGCAATTATTGATAATTTCGCATTTCTTAAATAAAATATTCGCTGTCGAAAAAGGCATTAAAAGTTGAAGGTTAGATGAAGAAATCCAAAAAAAAAAAAAAAATTTTTTTTTGGAAAAACAAACTTGTTCTTGTAAACATGAATAATTTAATTATTCCCTTAAATTTAACGTAAGACAATTTTTTTATTCAAAACCATTTTAAACATAGGTGCAATTTCCTGCTAAGTCGTCTCCTTAAAGTAGTGAAACAGTTACTGAATTCCAAAGTAATTTGCAGTCCTAGATTTAAAAAAAAAAAGTAGTTGTAGTTGAAGTTGTAGTAAACTACAAAAATATAATAAGTTTTTCCGACCATTGCTTCAGACGACAGCGAATTCTTGAAATACAAAGGCTATTGCGTGATAATGCCTTTACTAGAACCAGTAGAACTCTTTTGCTCTGCGAAAAATATGTTTCGACGATTAGAGCACTCTTCTGAACATAAAGGAAGATCTATCGAGCAGTTTCAATGCTACTTTTTTTACATTATTTAACATTTATAAAGTATATTAAATTTGCTTATAACTATTACAGCGCCTTTTATGAACTAAAATTTTTTGTTTTTTTAAAGTCGAGTGCATCATTTGAATTCCCTGTAGTTCAAATATCATCTCATTTGAACTAATGGAAGGAATTTTGAATAACCCAATAGAATAAGTAGAACCAATAGAATGCTCTTTGAAGTGGAAAACTTATTTCCCTGCCACCTAGTATATTTCGTGTCTAGCACATTTCGATTCAAATCAGCTGAAATTTTATAGACTACAATATTTGAACACTTCACCATGTAAGGCATTTTGTTTAGGTTTTAATGTTTTCACTTAGAACGAAGGCATGTTATAGCACTCTAAATGTAGTGTGGTTTCTTCGTTATACTCACAATTCATCAACGATACATTTTGTCGTAGTACTACATTTTGGTGCTATCGGACAAAATTAACATCATACTTTTGTGGCAGGACTTGTAGTACATTTATTGCACAGACACATACTACAGTTTGGTGCTATCGAACAAAATTAACATCATACTTTTTTGGCAGGACTTGTAGTACATTTATTGCACAGACTACATTTTGGTGCTATCGGACAAAATTAACATCATACTTTTATGGCAGGACTTGTAGTACTCGTCCCTAGGCTAGGATGGAGCTGGACCAGTAGCCAAGATTTGGGCTATATGGTAAAGGGTCCATGACGACCTAGGAACATGTCCAAAGCTTGGAGAAAAGAAAAAAAAAGGTACATTTTTTGAACAGACTGCATTTTGGTGCTATCGGACAAAATTAACATCATACTTTTGTAGGAGGACTTGAGTACATTTATTGCACAGTAATGGCAAGAGGAACGAGACAAATGAGCAAAAACTAAAAAGTAAACAACTCTTTGGTATCATTGATCACAGTCTTAGCATAAAACACCCTCAAAGGTAGACAAATTTGGAAGTTGGAGCCCCTAAAAATTGAATGCGCATGCTGGTGAGTCATATTAAAAAATGTGTTCGGCTAAGGCATAATGCTTGAATATGAAGTTGTCGTATTTTTCTAGATTACGTTTAAAATTAAAAAAAAAACTAAGAAGAAATTTGTTGAAAAGCAGTTGATCGAAAACAACTGATATTATCTTTTTAGAATTCAAATAAATGACCAAATTTTCAAAAATTAATTGCTCCTTGTTCATTTGAAAAATGTTAATATCAAGAAACAGTAAGTTTTGAAGAGATTTTTATTGATGCAATCTTATTTTTTATCTATTTAGTTTTACCATAAAGGCTTTCAAGGTGTACGCTATAAGATCAATATCGATTTACTTTATTTGTCCAACTGTTTTTACATAGTATTTTAAATTGATTTCCTTTTTCTTAAACTTCTGGATGTTACAGCCTAAATTAAGTCATTTTTTTCCCTTTTTGTAACAATAAAATTGTCGTTTTCAAAATTCAAGTACGCAAAATAACTTCTTTCTCAGTCATTAAAATTCGATTTTCCTCTTCTTTCAGACGAAATTTTCTACGCTGAATTGTAGTAATGATAAAATGCAGACGATTAAATTTCGAATGCCGTTACACCTCACGCTTGCTCCGCACGCGGAACGGGTCCCGGATCACGTGCGATTATTTACCACCTGTACCGGTCCGACAGGTACGCATGTTAGTGTGACGTCATGCAAATCTCTTGTATATTCCATTCTTCGAAAAACCGAACCGGTTGAGGTAGCACAGGTGCAATGCTAGTTTATTTTTTCCTCTTTCATTCGAATACTTTTATTATTATTGTTTTTCATTTGTGAAGTTGGCATTAGCGGGGATTTTTTAAGATGATAGGTCTGCAACTTGGTCGAATTTTAATACCCTGTTGTAGGTATGGCGGTGTGTCATTATGTTAATGCCCATTGCGAAATGAACTGGCGCTCCGAGTCAAGCTGAGATGACTTGCTCCTGTTCCGCCGTTCAACTGAGACGAGGAAAAAGAAAAACTTTGTCAAGAAAAGTTTTTTAAAACAAATAGAACAGTAAGAGAAAAAAAAAAATCTTTTACACATTTTTTGGACTAGTTGTTTCATATCTCATAAACTCTTTCATTTGACTTTATTGACATAAGGGAAGTTTTACATAGTTTAGAATTATTTAAAATGCGTTGATAAAATTTTCAATGATAATTTTTCATTACTGAGGGGCCACCGCGAGAAATCTATTGTTATAAATCATCACGATCTTGGACGCATAATTTCAAATAACACTATTTGAAATTTCCCTTCGGTACAGCGGATAATCCACTAAAGATTCATTCATTGGGAAAGTTTACTCATCATTACTAAAAATAAAATTTTCGTACTCAATAAAACACTTTTGAATTGAATATTTTGTGGAAGAAGGTTCAAGGTGAAGTTTGAAAAAAAAATTAGATTTCTCGGAAAAAGATTTCCTTTTATTATTGTTTAACATTGCAACAGTGAAAAATTTTAGATTTGTCAGTAACTGAAGTAACTTTGAAAAATCTTTGAGAGTTTTCGGAGTAAGAGAAAGTTCCTAGTGCATTTGGCAGCAAACAGCCAACAACAACCATACTAAGTCATTTCTTTAACATTATATCTAAACGCCAATAATGCCATCAATAAAGCGTGAGTAGTTTAAAATGAGTTTTGAGGATTTACAGATTTTCTCCATCGAAAGCTCATGAACAAGAAATAAATGCAACGCATAATTACTATTTTCTGACACACACTTAAAAGCAACCTATGAATTTTAAAGCTAATTTAGTCAAGTTCATAAAAACTTCCCCAAGGACCTTCATCCACTTCATTCTTCAATTCTGCTCTATATATACTACTTGAACTACAATTTTAAACAGCCATATAATCTATGAAAACTTGAATCGAAATCAGTCCGCAACTTTTTGAAATATTTGTTCATATACCAAAATTGCACACTTAGATAATTTACTCTGATTTACAAGAACTTCACCAAGAACCTTCACCCACTTCTTTCTTCATTTGTGCTCTATAAATACTACTTTAACTACGATTTTAAACAGCCATATGATGTATGAAAACTTGCATCGAAATCAGTTCGCAACTTTTTGAAATATATTTGATGTTGTTGTTGTTTTCGTGTCCATGGATCTTTAGATCACATCAAAGGTCTGGACTATCTTGGCCGCCAGTTTCGGCACCTCTTGACTGTAGAGAACAGCTCTCAGATTGTCCTCAATTGGCACCGATCCCAATTTCAAAACATGTGTGGTGAGTGCAGGGCACTCGAAAATGTGTTTTGGTGCCTACATGACATCCGGGCAGTTTCTGCAGGGAACGTATGTCCTGGTCTTATCCGGGAGAATTTTCATTCCTCTGAAATGATTTGTTCTAAGTCTTGCTTTTACCGATATCAAGGTTCTAGGGCAGTTGAAATCGCACAATCCACGGAATAGAGTTGCCAGAGTCTCAGAAAGGTTGCACTTCTACCTGCTGGTTCGCGGGAGGTATTTGATCATATCCCAAAACTGCACTCTTAGATAATTTACCCTGATTTGCAAGAACTTTACCAAGAACCTTCATCCACTTCTTTCTTCATTTGTGCTCTATAAATACTAATTTAACTACGATTTTAAACAGCCATATGATCTATGAAAACTTGCATCGAAATCAGTGCACAACTTTGTTAAATATTGGTTCAGATCCCTAAATTGGAATCATAGATCACGTTTTACACATGGGTACTGTACCTGCAAACGTCATCCTCTGCCATTAAAGCATAGAGGAATTTTATCATTAAAAAAAAATAAAGCATTATTGTCTTTACTTAGCCTAGGCCCGTTATTCGTTGAGATGCATGCATTTTAAGTTTTATCATCACCTGTGCATAATCAAAAAGACGACGTGAGAAGCTTTGAGCAATAAAACCAGTTAGCAATTGATTTTGCAGCACAATCTCAGCTCTTAACTATCGTTTCATTTTAAACGCATGGTTCATGAAAGGAGTATATATATATATAAATAAAAAATAAAAAAGAAATTGAAAGAAAAAAATTGCAAATGTATTCTTGATAACAGCAACAAGTAATATCTCGTACGATCTTTTTGGATTCGTGTGATTTGTAACCTTCTAAACGTGTTATTATGTATTTCGCCAAGAGACTTGACGTTGATACATGGGGCTCATAACGTGGTTAGTTGCACAATGAGCGTGATGTGACATTTGGCGCAAATTACATGTTTGGACTTATCTACGAATTTCTTGAGAAGAAATTAACGGGTGCATATGAAAATCCACTTCCAGCTATAAGCTAGGAATTTTCCTTATGAGAGTCTAAATGATGAATTATTAAACCCTTCCACTAAATGCGAGAAGGAAGTACTTACAGATTCTTGTTTCGTATTCTAAGTTTTAAATTTAATTCTTGAAGACAAGATAATGATTGATTTGTTTCTAGAATGTATACGTTAATTTTTCAGGATAAAATTATTTTACGCAAATGCAACTACGTTTCTGTATTATTTCAGATCATTCGCTTGATCTATTCATACTCCGGAACGTAGTATATGTTTCGTAAAACCAATCATAAGACATAGTATGTCTGTTTTTGTACCTTTATTTGTGTTTTATTCACAAATAAATTATTATTAGAAATAAAACTATGTTTACTTTTGTATAGACAGGATGGATAAAATGAAAATTTGATAGCTTGAGTACTTTTTATGGTGCATGTTCAGTTAAAATTGTATTCAACGTACAGAAGTAAAAACTCTCAGAGGAGTACTGTGGTATAATCCACTTTTTATAATTCGAACCTAGATAATTCGTAATACTGGGTACTTCTAACTAATATTAATTCCTCTAGGATTTCCTATTGATCCTAATGTTAAAACTTGATCTATAATTCGAACATCTACCCAATTTTTTGGTTAACTCGATGAAGGGGGGGGGAAATAATAATTTTATATTGTTAAATATCTTTTCTGAATTAAATCAACTTTTATCTAAAAGATTCTAAGTGAAGTCTATTTTTTTTATTAAATACTATATTTAATATTTAATAATGATAAATAACTGACATAAATATATTTACATTATTTTTGTTACAATATTTATAATATTATATACATCACAGATTATACACAACGTTAAAATATTTATTATTTTTCTTTTATCGGTGCTTATTTTTGAATTTGTTGATGCAAATTCATTTCCCTTTGAGTTTGAATTGAAAATAATCTTCTGTAAGTTGAATCATAATATTAATAAGATCTTGTTTCAATCTTAATAAGTTGTTAAAGTTAAAAAATTTTTAGTTCAAGTTGTACCATTGCAGCGTGTAAGCAAATTTAAAATTGTTTAATTTGCACTAAAATATGGTTCAGCCGTAATAAAGTTGCAGAAATCATCCCAAAGCTGTGGTTCTTCGCGTTCCAAGATTTCTACGGGGTATACCTGATAAATTGTCTTTTAAGTAATGTCAAAGTAATAATAAAGAAAAACATTCCAAAATATTGTTTTATTAATTTTAAGTAATAAGCGACTCATTTATCAATCTTACTCTATTTTCATCTAATCTTTATGTAAACGATTGAAAAATTTATTACAACTGGCACGCACTGCTTCTCCTGGAACTTGCTCTCCTAACCGAATCAAACATTCTTTGAACTTTTCGATAGTTAGTCCTTTCGTACTCTCAATCTTTGAGAGAATAACCCCCCCCCCCCCGCATTAAATAATCAAGCATATTTAAATCTGGAGAAGAGACAAGTCACTCTTCTGATATTGATGAAATTGGGGAAATTTCTTCCTCACCATGTCTGAACTTTATTTTTTCACTTGTGGGTGGGCGTTGAGTCTGTTTGGAAGTAATGCGATTAAATCAAAAGCAGAATCAATCGAATGCTTCTTCAAGGCTTGTTCCAAGTTGAACTCAGCGTTGATTTTAACTCCTGGATCAATAAAAAAAATATGGAAGCTTTCTTTTCTGGAAAATGGCAGCTCGTACCATCACTTTTGCATTTTGGTATCGTTCTACTGCCAACTTTTCTCTGAAATATCGGCAAGACTTGCTGGATATATACGATCATTTTGCTGGTTTTGACTGTCTTGTTGGATAAAAAGTTTCTCATCTGAAAAGAGAATGCTTCAAACCGCGTGCCAACGTAGTAGTATCGTGCTCTTTTTAACACTAACTTGCTCTTATGCATTAAGACCATGAATTGATTGTTTTATTTATTTTTTATTATTATTTTGTTTCAGCTGTAAATATGCTTTGAGTATTCTGTTCAACGTTAATGATGATAGTTGCATCTTTTTTGAAGAAATACCTCGTTCAGATTGGCATGGATTGAGCCTAATCCGTTCTTTAACGGCTTTGATCACGTTTTTTTATCTTAACCTTCTTTCCGCACCACCTCTATGATGAATTGAACAATCAGTTCGTGATCTTTTTAAAGTAAGAAAAACAAATTTTGGGGCTCACGCCAAATTCTTTAACTCTCGAGAAAATTTCACAAGATCTTAAATTTTACGCATAGAGATTCTGAATAAGTTTTCAAGCGGCATCCATTTCAACTGAACAAATTTACACAGCGTGTACAGTCAGAAGGAAGTTCATGCTTCAATTTTTAATTCATATTTTAAATGAACTTAAGAAATTTTCATTTTTTAAAAAACAACTGGTGTGTATAAAACAAAACGAAAATTGTGGACTCTATTTTTTTTTCTGGTGCTGATAACGTTGAAATTGTTTTTTTTTTTTTTTTTTTTCATTTTTTTTTTTTTCATTTTTAAGTATATGCATTAGCTTTTTTTCGTTTCATTTCGTATACTGTTAGATATGTTGGGGTGAGTAGAACCAAAATATCGTGTAGGTTTGCCACAACCTTAATATTACGCCAAGTTTAACCACTTTATCGGCCAAATTAAACCATCTTAAACGTGATTGCACATTAACTATGGCTTAACTTTAAGGGAAACTTGGCTATATTTAACGCCTGATTAAGTTGTTGCATATTTACCCAATATTAAGGTTCTAGGTATTGACATTTTAATTCAACGCGAAACTGATTTTTAACATATATATATATATATATATATTGAAACAGAGTGAACAAACATAACGAGGAAAAGAATACAGAAAACAAGAAAAAGAGCTGAAGCAAATAGTCTATGACTCCTTGGCCTCCCATTAGCGATCCAGAACAAAACGTTTGCATATTGCTCGGCAAAGGATGAGATAGGAGTAGTTAAAACTAGTAACCTAAATTTAAATTCCTATACCTATCACAATAAGAAATTTCAGAATTTAAAAGCGAAATAAACTGAGTAATTTCGTGGTATCGGATACAGTAAGCGCTTTTATGTGTGCGCCTATCTTTGACTATTTGAATTTTTTTTTTCTTCGTCTTTTCTCCCACTCGTTAAAGCTGTAAACGAAAACTTGTAGGATTTTAATTACGCCCAAAATCCGGCACATTTGAATATTAAAGAAGAGAATGTTCGAGCAAGAGGAGAAAAACAACTTAGGTATATACACGTACTTCAAAGAATTCTTCAGATGTTTTCGAGAAAATGCTAATGTTTTCTTTCCAGTAAGTTAGCGAAGAAACTACGCCTAACAAAACACAAGTTCATAAACTATATGTTTTTGTTTTGTGATTGAGAAAAAATTATTCAAGAAATCCTTATATATCAAGCATTATATTATATCATTAATCATTATTTATAATAATAATAAAATGCAGAGTTTGTCTTTTTGTGTGTCTGTCTTCCTTATAACTCTTGAACCGTTTGTAATAACGTCCTGAAATTCGGACTGTGCGTGAAGGGGTAATTTTAGCTCCCGATCCTAGAGATCGTTCGAAAATTTTAGCTCGATTGTTCTTTAGAGACTTTTAAAATGAAATTTTCTCATTTTTAAGAGCCATTAATGTAAATTAAAGTGCAGTCAATTCTATTTTTTTTTTTTTTTTTTAATATTTTGATAGCATTAGTGATGTTTGCTAGCTTACACAGCTCTAATTAATAAAAATGAATTTTTTTTTTTTTGTACGTTGTCAGCCTCATTATTTTTTATTCGCCATGTCAGATATACTTGATGATTAACGTGGTTATATAAACAAACTACATCACCAAATTAGTATTCCTAAAGTTATAAAAAAAACTACGTATTTATTTTGTTTATAGTAGTGCTTTCGAAAGGGGATTCTATTAAACTACATTATATAAAAATCAAGGTTTTAGAAATAAAAATAAGTTATGTACTGAAACTAGAATTAAGGGATCAATAGTACTAACTTGCTGAAATGAAACGTAAAAATTTGTCATTACTGATGCCATTGGTGTTTAATTAAATTTGGCAAGCTCTAATTTTTATTTTATAACCGTCGTTGAACAGTCGACCAAATTGGTGGGTTTACGACTACTAATGTTCAACTACGTAGCCTTGTAAGTTTGAACCCAATCCAGAAGACAAGGGAACTCCTGGATCCAGTATTGGGAGAAATTTGCCTTCGTGGAGGGTTTTTGCTGTAACTAACCCATATTTGCGTTACATGGAGAGAAAATGACCATGAGAACATCCCACGATAGACCTGAAGACAATGGTACTCTAACCCATGATCCTTCTACCACTGAGGATATTTCACATCAGCACTGTGGTCACTGCAAGCCGGATGCGGAATTCGTATCTATCAGCTATGGCTAGGATTTGAACCGGTTCACCTTATAGGAAAGTGAACGCTCTATCCTGACTTCGATAAGTTAAAATTAATTTGAATCTTAGACACACAGCACTTGAGGAAGAGAGCACGTGGGATCCACGCTGACTATACTTGCAATTGCGTTCTCAATCTGTCATTACATTGGTGTCCCCGGTAGCAATTTTGCTTGTATAATTTTGCTCTGTCAAGTGTTCAGATTATGACTCAACGAGTCTCAAAAATTTCAACTTCCAATCATATCATTGTGGTGTATCCTTTACTTGATTTTTTTTTACGTAAACAAAAAACACGCAAGGTTATGCAATGGTGTGAAGTAATATTATATCTCCTCAGGTTTGGAATACAAAATTTTAAGAATAGATAGTAGCAGAGAGAGCATATCAGCGTTAAAGTAGCCAGAGGCATATGTTAAACGAAAAAGTGCCATCCAAAACATGATTTGTAATCAATAAAATATTATTTGGCGAATTTATAAATTATTTCAATGTTAAAATATAAGATGGTTTATATTTTCTGGTGCAGTCTTTTTGCGCCAATTCTAGTATCGTAAAATCGTATCTGTTTCGATAGCAATAAAATAAAATGATACCAGCTATAAGTTATGATTCGATTGTATATTCATCAATCGAAAAATCATTTCTTCGATTTTTATTTTGCAAGTATTTTTTATAAATGTTTTATCAATTTTTAAATGAAAAAACACGAAATGAAACGGCATAGCACATTTTGTAAATGTATAATGTAGTTGTAAAATATTTTTCTTATAAATATTTGTTTCAGTAACTGTCTGACATAGTCCAAACTAACAGATCTCGAATAACCTTCAAGACGCCATACAGCGAAAGAAAATTTTCCTCGCAATTTCTCTTTTTTCTTCATTACTAATTTAAAATTTAAAGTGTAGAAAAAGTGAGTTCAGACAAGTCTAGTGTAAGCCATGAAGTTTCAAACACTGAAAAGAAAATTTTAAAATATACAAATGAAAATAAATTATGAGAAGAGTTCTCTTCCAATATTTTGTTTGCATTTTAATATTTTGAAGTATTTTTATCAGCAACTGAAACTTTATAACTTACTCTACGTTTGCCCGAACTCACTTTTCCTTTCTTTTAAATTTTAAGTTAGTAATGAAGGAGAAAGAGAATTTGCGACGAAAGGTTTCTTCCGCGATATGGCGTCCTCTTAACCCATGAGAAATGCTGATAATTGATCAGTTTCTTTGCTACATTTTCACAGAGAAAGACACCGATTTGAACTGTTGCTAATATCTTCGCTAATACAATAAAAGCAAATCTTAGGAACGAACCTTTAACAGATAATGTGCCAGAAAATTTGCCTCATTTAATATTTTTAGAATATTTCATCAGCATTTTGTATGGTGATACAAAATCCAAGGCCTCATTTAATTTTTTTTTTTAAATATTTCAGCAACATTTTGTGGGGTGATACAATAATCCAAGGCCTCATTTAATTTTTTTAAAATATTTCAGCAACATTTTGAGGGGTGATACAATAATCCAAGGCCTCATTTAATATTTTAAAAATATTTCAGCAACATTTTGAGGGGTGATACAATAATCCAAGGCCTCATTTAATATTTTAAAAATATTTCAGCAACATTTTGTGGGGTGATACAAAATTTCTTGGGACTTACTTCAGAGAGTTAATGCGCACTGTAACCCTATCTCTCTTTTAAATTCCAATGTGGAAAATTCCTTTCCAAAGAGAGACGGAATCTAGGTTAATGCATGAATTAATTAAACTTCTCTCTGATACACCCACATCTCTTAAGAATTCAATGCCAGGTAAAATGCTAATTAAATAGTAGTCACTCTTCATGTCCTTTTAATCTAACATTTGCCATTCATTTTCAAAACGTTTATTTCACTCAACAAATTAAGGAAAAAACTATTCCGATTTAATTAAATGCTGACTTTTAAGAAAGTGTCATTTGTCACAATACTTATTTCTTTTGAATTAGTCTTCATTTTTTTGCACTAAAAGTTGTTCCAATATAATATAAAATTGCGTCGTCAAATTTTTAATAGTCCATCTTGTTTTCGTGTCCTAAAATACAGTATTAAATGATATTTCGTTCTGTAACTATGTGCAATGTAAAAAAAAAAAAAAAAAAAAAAAACCCAGATACATTATGAATAAATTAGATTATTAATAACGTTTAGATTAATGAACTCAGCCGCATTTGTTAGTTATAATCATTAGGATGAATAGCAATTTAGATATTAAAATCAGCACAGAAAAACGCACTTCCTTGGATAAACATAGATTTTTCAGACGGAATTTAGATTTTTCATCTCCAGATTGAAGAGCTTAAAGATCTTAAACAACATTTTTGTTTAAAAGAAAAAAGATGCATTTTTTGGAAAATATTTTCATATAACATTAACTTAATAAGATTGTTTAATTTTTCTGAGCTATTAAATTGAGATCTCAGAGAGAGTGTATATCTGTAAGATATTTTTATGGTTCCATTTGGCAATCATTAAAAAGTTCTGGTTCACTAGAAGAACTTAAAAAATCCATTTCGCAACAAAAAATGGACGTATAGCTTAATACATCCAAATTGAAAACTTGCTTTTCGACAGCAAATTAAAACGCCAAGAGTGCTAACACAAATGTGTGAACAGTTTAAATGTGTGTTAAGGTCTTATAAATTTCGCTTATCGTTGTTTTGCGTCTTACGGATAGAAGGCACATTTTACATTGTTAATGTCAACGCATTAACTTTGCGTATTGTCAAAGCTATGTAGTCTCAATCCAGAAAATAGACTCACAGTAGTTTAATTATGAGACCAGTCGCTTAGTTACGAATCGATTTAGTTAGATCAGTCGATTTAGTTAAGGGTTACCTTTTACTTTTTTAAATATATTACCATATCTTCTGAACTAAATGCATGAATCAAAATATCTTTGTGCTCATTTATAAAACTCGTTTATGGAAAAAACACATTACGTAAAAAAAAATTTTTTTTGTTGATAAAAACCGAAAAAAAATTGTAATTTGCAAGATATAAAAATCCTTTAAGTTTCTAATTCTAAAGTTTAAATTAGCTTAATAGTTTTTTTAAATAATAAAGATTTAGTTTTAAAATATATTTTAGTTTCAGCAAAACAGCTATCGTTCAAGTTTTGAATTCTGACATTTACATTTATTTAACGCTCATTTATTTACAAAATCGGGCACAGAAAGTACTTCCTCAAATTAAATCTAATTAAAGTACCTTATCCTTGACGTATTTTATATTTTTGACGCTCGTAATATAGTGAGGGTAGCAATTATCTGGAGAAAAAAAATATATCCCAATAATTGTGGTAAAATATTATATGCCCTTTATTTTTCAATTTTTTTTTTGGGTCATATATTTTAAATTTTTTGCGAGATTTAAATACCTTTGCATTTTTTTTATAAAATTTGCTTAGCAAAAGGTGCAAAAAATGATTAGCTTTGAAGTAGAATACCATGTTTAAACTTAAAGCTTCCATATTTCATTGAAAATCATTGTCGTCTTTAAAGTATTAAACAAAAACGTTCAGAAACTTTAAAATAAATTAAGCAAATTACTATCCTTAGGGTCTTAAGCGAAATTTAAATTCTTACTTCAAAGGTTAAGAAATCTACATAAAAATCACAAACTTAGAACTTAATTCGAATGTTGACCTCTGTGTTTGTTTACACTTAAGTTCGTTTTCTCAGTTTTTCCCCACTAATGAATATTTCACTTCCAAAATCCACACGAGGACCACCTTGGTGAGGAAGGGTTACGCAAGAGAAGCTAATTTTAACCACAGGTGGGGAGGTAAAGTAATGACTTGTTCGAGTGCCCTATTCATTATTTCGTTCGGGCCTGAGCATTACGCCCAGCGGAGATTAATGGCACCGCTTTTTTTTTATATTTTTTATTAACATTTCCTTGTTGGAAAAATCTTCAGGGAATCCTTACCATGTCATCAGTCTTTGTTTTTAATAAACTGTTTGCGGAAATAAAGAAGAAATAAGAATAATATAAATAACATTGTTGAACGGATGCAATAAATTTTGAAACCTAACAGGATGCATCTTCATAATTACTTGCAAATCATTGCTTCCCCTAGAAAATAGACGCCACCTACAGTAGAAGATTGAAGACGAATTTTGCATTTTTGTCATTCTATTGCAAATCTTTAGAAATTTTGTTCAATGACAAATTTGTGAGACTGCCCTTACACAGTGAGAGCGAATTTTATCAACTAGAAATTCTTTGGAGTTTCATTCTGTTTTATGTCAATTTTTTTGACATTTTATTATGTTTTATGTCAATTCATTGAAATTTCAATCTGTTTTATGTCAGTTCTTTGGAATTTCATTTTGTTTTATTCCAATTCTTTGGAATTTTATTCTATTTTATAGCAATTCCTTGAAGATTTCGTTTCATATATTCTATCTGTGGACATCACATTCTATTTCAGTTCCATTAACATTTTTCCTGGAGCAGTTCTGTAGACATTACATTGTACAATTGTTCTGTAGACGTTCTATTCTAGACCAGCAAGATAATTCTGGTTTATAATTCTACCGTGAATATATCTATTATTCTAGTATGAATTTTATCTATAACTTATCTTTATATTTTAGGGCAACAAAAATGATTGAATAAAATGCAATCTGTTCTATATCTTTTCTATCACCAATCTGTTTTAAAATAATTCTGTAATTACTTTATTGTACGTTTGGACATCGTATGCTGAAGGAGCTCCATTGACATTCTTAGGCAGTTCAGTAGACATTGTATTTTAAGGCAATTCTATTGGTTTATCTACAGAATTCATTTCAGAATTCAAAGTGATCTCAGTGAGCTGATCAAGAAATTTCAAATTAGGCTTCTTCTGCGCTGATGCATCGCTTTCTACGACATTGTTGATCGAAGACGTTACAGAGGGCCTATGGCATGTCTTCAAGAGGCTTAATGTAATGACTCTGACTTATCAATTATTCCGATATGATTTAAGGCGCAAGGGAACAATTGAAAACTTTGAATCGGTGAGGGAAATGAGTCACGAAAAATGTTAATTGGAATAATGAAATGAAGCTTCGATGCCGGTACATTTTTAAAATGTTTTCTGTCTGTGCCCTTTAATGAGCATTCAAATGACGGCCTGTGTTCAAAGACTTAAATGTGCCGCATTTCTGTCAGTGCTCAGAGCAAACTTCACCATTTCCCTCTTTATAACTTTTTAAAAGCTTCTTGTGTTACCGGTAGACTTGGTATCTTGGCAAAAAATCAGCTCCAAAGACCGTCTTTATCACGGAAAAAATTCTATTACATACATGTTGGCAATGGATCGAGTGCTGCATGGCAACTTGCACTGAAGACAAAACGAATTTCATGAAAATGTTTATCCGTATTATCCCAACGGTCAGAAAGGCTGAGTGACCACGCATGAGTGAGGTGACACTCTACTCCACAGATTCTAACCAGCAAATATCCTTGGGGAATTGATTGTAACACACGGTTCCCAGGGGATTACCTAGTTAAAAATCACACACTGAGGTCAATGAGTAAGTGTCGTCAGTGAGCAAGTTTGATCAACCGGTGAAGGCATCGAGGGTACGCAATATCAGTCCTCGTTAAACTGTTCTACCACAAAATGCTCGACACCACACATAGGTCGTCAGGCTGCGAAAGCAAGGGACGGGGCATCTCTTCCACAGAGCATCAAAATTGTGATGGCGTATCTTCGGATTATCCTCAGGGTAGCTTTTAAAAAGTCCACCAATGCTCATTGTGCTGCTCTAGTGCAGCATAAATTTGTACAACTACTACCCAAACAGTATAAATAAAATCAGTGACATTGTTTTTTGGGCAAACCATATAGTCTCTGGGGCAAGAAGACATTCTATTCGAAAGCAATAAGATCGTTATTCTGATCTAAATATTTTCTTCAACAACATAACAAAGCTAAAGTCGCAACTTTCCGTGTATAACATGACAAACATATACAAAATATAAGTCACAAAAGGCATTCGTAAATGGCTGTAGGTCAAAAAATTTTAACTGAAAAACAGAAAAGTGGATATTAGCGACTGCTATTTCTTAGAAAAAAGCATGATACATAGCAGGAAATAATAAAAAGTTAAATTTTCCCAGTTTTATAATTAGATTAATTTAATTTAAATTGATTAAAATTATTAAATTAATTTAATTTTAAAACTAATGATTATTATAATGCAGCCCATTAAACAACTTATAATCCGGATTTCAAGTAAAGCTTTCTCTTTCACGAAGCCTAAATAAAATTAAAAGAACAAATAAGATCTCCCCCTTTAATTTATAATCTGGAAGATAATTTCATGCTATCACGAAACAGAGAACCCAACAAAGAACTTCTTTAAGACATTCACAGCCTGCAGTCACAGAAGTTTTCAACTTTTTTTTATATCAGAAAAAAAGCAAACAACATGCAATGGATTCTGTTAATTGCTATGTATACATAATAACTATTAAACATACAAGATCTTATTGTTAAATTTGAATAATAGATCGTCCGTCGCGAATTCGTGATCTTAGTAAATTTTATCACACAGTAAAAATTTAAATTATTTAGGCTTAATATCATTCAAAAAATTTCTTTTCATTAGAAAGTTAATGAGACTCGCTGCATTTTGAAACGTGCTTGTGAGGTTAGAATGATATTTTTGATATTTGTCCATCGTATCGAATAACTGCTCATAGAAAAATTTTTTAATAATATAATTAACATAAAAGAAAAAAAAAACACTATGTGTGTGTATATATATAGATAGATAGATATTTTCTCATACTGTTGCATTGATATAATTTGCATTTTTAATGCAATATTAATGCAATCTAAGAAAAGTACTCTAAATTATGCACAAAAGCGTGTGAGTTGGTGATGAGATAATATATTTTGGCCTTCTGTCTTTTTTATAATTTTTGTTGAATTTTTCAAAAAATTGTGTTAATATTTTTGAAATTTATTTTTTACTTTTAATATTTTTTTCCCTCTTTTTCTTAAACGTATTTTTTCTTGTTTTCTTTGTTAATCTTTTTTTTCTTTAGTTCTTTTTTGTCTCTTTATTGTGTTATGCATTCGATATGAACTCCATTTTATATTACAACATTTATATTATATTAAAACTAATTATGTAATTTATGAATCTGTTGTGAGAAACTTTTTCGCCCTCTTTGTTTTCATTTTATTTCGAGGAACATAAAAAAAATAGATATATTAAATTAAAAAAATTATTAGTATTAAAGTTAAAAATTATTTTCACATATATTGGTTTAAAATGGAGGAAAAAACAACAACAGTTGTTAGGGAGGGTAGCATAATCTCATTTCAAAATCTTCAATCCCATGAATATTTTCTTAAACTCCAGATGAAGGGATTAAGTTATATTTCAATCTGTTTTACCTGCTGCATTAAGGCACAGGCAACATTTTTTTCTGGTCTGTTCAATCGTCTTCAACCTGGTAAGAAGAAGGAAGCGTAACTGTAGATTGGGCGTTGCCTGCCACGAATCTAAATAATATTTCCACACCAGCGTGTTAGCCTCCAAAATCAACAGGTACCTTTGGAGTTATTTTCGAGATGAAGGTGGAGCTGCGGGATCAGGTACAAACTAACGATGAAACTTTAAGGGAAAGAGCATTGTTTTTCAAAAATGCTATATCAAAAAAATATTTTTTTTTAATGGAAAAAAAAATTATTTTGTTCGGAAGTTTAAATAATATTATTAGATTAAGACATTTACCTAGGAAATCGTTAATTAACTCAATCTATTTCAAAAATTCTACGCCAGTAATTTTTTTTAATTAAGGTATGCTCCTTTTTTATAATTAAACATGGTTTTTCGAAGTCCAGGAAAATGAAAAAAGCCACAGTTTAAGTGCCTTACACTTGAGGTAAAGCTTTAATTTTTAAACTATATGTACTATATTGCCGTGAAGAATTATCTGAGCTTTAGAACGGACAAATAACTTAAATTTTAATAATTAATTATTTTTTTTAAACCGCCAATTTAACGACATTTTTCCATCAAGAAGAAAATTATCAAAATCGATGCTTTATTCCCGTTTTCGCAAATTTTTATGACCCCAAATAATGCAATATTGGAATGAGTTATTAATATTAAAAACAATTGACCACAAATGCTTTTGATTTTATCAAAACCGTGGATTTTCCCCATATGAACACAGAAGGCGCTTGCTGAAATTAGGGTAAACTTTATCTAACAATCATGAGTAACTGTTGCTAACTTACATCATTTATGAAAAAAGCATATTATTCGCAAAAAAAGCATAATTTAATGCGACTACAGAGCCTTTGAAAAACAGCCATAACTAGCTGTTTTTGGCAACTAACGGGATCGACATTCTGCTGATCATACTAATCAGGATTCTAAAGTAAATCAATTTATATGAAACTTATTTATAGATTAGCCATGCATTTCTTCGAAAAGGTTGAATAAAAAAAGTGGAAGCAAATATCTATCCGAAAATTTACTTGATTAAGAAATAAAGACAATTATTACTTTCCTGTAAACCGCCACCTATTAATGCATCAAGTATAGAAATATGGGGAGATAGGATAAACATCTATATTTTTTGCGCAAACCGGATCACTTTTTAAGTATAGTGTGGCTTTTAGGAGAACTACTCCAGATACCCGTCTCACGTCGTGGCGGTTACTATGGTTACGAGGAAAGTACACTTCGAATAGGGGTGTTGGGTGAATAGTTTTGTCTTAATCTCAACATAGATCGTCGTGAGTAAACCAATCGACACTTTCTTTCCTCCATTTCATCCACATTAGAATTGGTTCTTGCTTGTTACCATAGTAGCAGACAGCCCCAGACTTTTAGTCTGGAGGAGTTCTCCTCAAAGCCGCACTATACTCTGAGCAGATTGTTTTCAAGATACCATATGAAGATTATTTGATGTATGAGGAGAGAGGTCAATGCGAGCCAGGAGTAGCTCGAAACGACAAACCTTCATAGAGATTCGAACCTGATTCACCTCATTGAAGAGTAAGCGCTATATCCCCTAAGACTTCCAATAATTGTAAATACAAATACAATCTTAAAATTATATTCTATGATGAAATCCAGAATTCAAAACAACAACGGGCCCCACGCACATCTTGCTGACCTAGTTTATCAGATATTTATTTCAGTTTAGCTTCGGGTGTATGCTGGTGTTCTTTTCAAAATAAAGTTCCAAAAACATGCAACATTTACATTCTGTGAAACCTTTGATTTATAAACATTCCATTAACTTTATAAACATTTCGATGCCCATGTTTCATTGAATTTTCCTATATACAGAATTGTGTTTGGAAACACAACGCTTAAAAAATATAAAGCTTCGAATGGAAAGAAATAGTAAAAAATTTATATATGAAGTGTAACATTTAGTTCTTCCGTCCACATAAAAACCTTAAATTTTATTAAAAAATTCTGATATTTTCAAGCCTCAAATATTTAAGTGAAGTTATTAAGCAGATTTCGAGTTGAATTACGGGTTTTAGGTAGATTACGAAATACTTAAATATTATTATTAAAACATAATTTTTCTTTTAAATTTAATTTTACAATCTAAGTTTAACAATCTGGATTATGAAAATAAAAATGAACTTTAGATGTATGCTTTTTAAAATAGAGAAATTTAAAAAACACATTTTCGAGCCCTACACCCCCCTCCAAAACAAAATAAAATGAAGTCAATTCCGGAAGACATAAATATTTTTCAATCAGACTAAAACAAATATATAATTTTTTTATCTCGGTACTTTTTTTGTAAGTATGTCATCACGGGGACAATATTTTTATAGACCTGAAATTTTTAAGTTTCGAAAAAAAGTTTTTTTTATACACCCTAAATCATACTTCGTTGTGTAAGGAATGCAACTAAAGAATCTTATAGATTTATTACACAATTTGAGTATGGTCCCTCTGTCACGCTCATTCTTAAGAATAGAACACATAACGCATTAAGAGAGCCATGAAAAAAAGAAGCATATATTTTGGCGGGAAACTTTCAGCTATACAATCTTACCATCACTTTAACGAGGCGGCTTATAAAGTTGACCCTCAGACCTTAACTCGCACATTAAGTGAAGTTTATAAAAAGGAGAGATGAAAAAAAAGAGAAAAGGGTGGAAAAAATAACAAAGTAGAGAAAAGAGAAAGAAAAATAAATGCTTTCAATGAAGTTACGTAACGTGTTTGTAATTCAGTTTGAAAATACGATCATAATTGAATCACGCTGCTTCAAAATCAAAAGATGTCTTACTTGATTGAACAATTCTCTGGTGCTCGGTTTGGGAAAGAATTTAGTGGATTACCCACGACTTATATTCTAAATATAGTTAACAAAACTGTTTGGAAAGTAACTCGATTTGTTGGTTTTCGTGGAATAATAAAGAATTTAAATTTTTATAAATTAGCTCGTGTTATATTGCTACTTTTCTATTAACTCTTTTGCGTGCATGGTGGTATCTTGCAAATGGAATTTGACACCACTTTCCGATTATAGACCAGTCAAATTAGACTTTTAGTTCGAACTAATCATCAGAAAGCTGGAAATTATTTTATTTCACTTTGATAGTTAGGTACTTTATTTACGTCGCACTAGAGCTGCTCAATGGGCTATTGGTGACGGCCTGGGAAACGTCTCTGAGGATGATCCGAAGATATGGCATCGCAATTTTGATCCTCTGCAGAGGGGATGGCTCCTCTGCTTTGATAGCCCGACGACCTGCGCGTGAAGTCTAGCACTTTACGATAGAACAGTTTAACGAGGACCGATACCGCGCACCATCGGTCCCTACGTAACTGATCAAAGTTGTCACTCACCCGCTTACTAACCGCAGGCAGTAACGCTTGGCCTTATCTTTGCGATCAGTGCATCCACTGCGGAACTATTTCACTTTGGACATTCCAAATAAGAATAATTTGAGTTTTCGACGGTTTCTGAAGTGAGCTAAACTCTTAAAAGCCAAAAAAACTACTAGATTTTCGATATTTTTTTTTTAGTTTTTGCCACATAGCATCTAAAATATATGCATCGCACGCAAACTTCAATACGAACAAAATTAAAGATTTGTAAATTCCACATCGTGTGACATAGTTAAATTTTGCTCAGTGGCTTTGTCAGAATCAGTAATCAAAAATGAGTAAAATTTTTGCATCGCCTAAAAAGACGTTGCGCTAGCTTTTAAACGCATATCTATCGTAAATGCCATTCCAAATAAAAAATGTTACGCATGTTTGTGAGTAAGCTAACCAATGTCCTCAAGCATTTAAAAAACTGGTAGTAAAATTTCTATAAGAATATTTGACAAATAACTGCTAGCTTTTTTTAAATAAATATTCTTCCGTCAGAGATCCCTGGCAAAGATTTTCTAACAGAAATAAAATAAAATAAAATAAATAATAATAAAATAAATAAAAAAGGCTAAAAGGAGAGGTTTCCGAATGTTCTTTTAGAAATTTAGCTAACATTTGTTTAGTTTTTTGAGGACGCTGGTCATCTTATTTTAGAGCATGAAATTCAGCTTTCAGACAGCACTAAGCTTTACAACTGTACTCATTTTTGCACATTAAGACAAGCAAAATAATAATAATACTCACAGCTCTTTTTTTTTTTTTTTTTTTTTTTTTTTGTTGCATATTGTAAAAGGAATTGTTTTAGTTTTCTACTCTTATTATAGAATTAGCAGTTATGTTCGGAGAATCGTGGGTGAGAAAAGTGTATATCCATCCTTTTTAAAGCTTTATTTTCACATTGATATCAAAATTTTTTCCAGTCTCACATAAATTGGACTTAGTGCATCTAGTCAACTTATTTTTATGTATTATTACCTTCTTTTCTGCTTTTAGTAACAAAGTAACAAGAGGCTATGAAAAATGCCTTCTTTTTAGGCAATTTAAAGTACCTATTGCTCATAAAAATAGAACAAGAAATTCGCATTACTAATAATGTTAAATAGTGCATAGTTTTACCTGCCTTGACTCCATCATCACCGATTCAGGAAATAACTCAGAAGAAATGCATGCAAAAATTCTTAATGGAACGGTCATACTTTTTATTACAGTCACCATTTGAAAAATAAATGGCTTGCAAAATCTTAGAAAATACGACTTTATGAAACTAGTTTTAGACCAAATGTTTAGTATGGAAGTGAAACCTGGGCAATGACCAAAAAAGATGAAAATGACTTGCTGGTATGTGAACGATAGGTTCTGAGGAGAGTTGTAGGACCTACTAATGATAGAGTCGAATGGGGAACTAGATCGAACCTAGAAATCGAAAAAAGGAAAAAGAATATTGCTCGCTTTATCAAATCCCAGCACCTCTCATGGCTTGGACACATAGAGCGAAGAGACAATTATTACGGCTTAAAAAAGATCATCAACTGGACACCTATGGGAACTAGGTCCAGAGGCCTCACAAGGAAAAGGTGGAGGAACGACGCTATTGACGACTTGGAAATAATGAAGATCCATAGGTGGAGGATAAGTCGAAACAGGGCCTTATGGAATGGAATTGTGGAGCAAGCCAGAGCCTAAAAAGGTCTGTAGAGCTGTAGAAGAAGAAGAAAATATAAAAAACATATAAAAAGTTATGGCAAAAATGCCTTATTTTTAATTACATTTTTGCCTCTCGGCAGAAGATGGTCCAAAAATATTTCCATCTGTTTCAAGAATGCCTTCTAGATCTTCAAGTTCGAAAGAGTTATGAAGTAAGTCCTGTTCTTCATCATATGAAGTTTCCAGTAATAAAATGTTCTCCTGGGAGAGACAATTAGTACAAGTGTGGCCTTTGCAGTTCGCAGATATCACAGGACATTTCATTCCAACTTCCAATAAGAGCAGACAACTTGACATCCTTTTTTACAGGAACATGAAATAAACAAACTAAACACATCACTGAAGAACTTGAAATATTTAAAATAAAAATTTTAAATACTGCGTTTTCAAGTTGACTACAGTACCGTCTTCACGCATGGGCACACCCGGGCAGAGCCCGGGTGCCTCAAGCACTCAGGGGGGCCTTTGAGAATCTTACTTTTTATAAATTGCATTAAAAAAACGAAGAATAAACAACACCACTGCATAATTTTTAAAATAAATATATTCTCTGTAAAAAGTGTGAATTTTTTCCCCTACCAATTGTGATTGTTTATCATGCAAACACCAATAATTTGAATAGTTTATCACCAGGAAAACTTAAAACGTCAAACGAAATCTATTTTCCTCCGTTAAAATGAATGTTTTTAGGTACTCAATTCTCTAAGTCATTTTGTCTCTAAATATGCTTGACCACCACCAACTTCGTTTAGTATTTAAAATGAGTAAAATAAAGTAATAATTTAGTTCAGATTTACAGAGCAGTATGGGGCAGCAACTTTTAAACTGGTTGAGTCTGATGTGCATTGAAAGATGTTTAGTTTGAAGAAATAATTCGCAGTTTTTGAATTTTTTTATATTTGTTACACCCTTAAGTTTTTTTAATTTAATTATTTTTATTAGCTTCATGGTTTTGAAAATTATTTCATTATTTGAGGATTGCAATTGGTTAGTATCTAAATTTTGTTTTTAAAAAAATGATGCATATAGGGGTTCTTTATTATTTATTTAAGACCACATGTTTAAAAATGCTTTATTTTATGTGCATCGAATTTTTGGGGATAATAAAAATGTGTTTGTTTGTTAAAACTATTGCATATCTTAAAAATGGTTTATTTTATGTATGTGAAGTTTTTTGTATAAGTTTTTTAACAGTATGACATGCTATAGGGGCCCAAAACATTTTTGTATCCGACGGCCCTAGTTGACAAAAAAGAAAATATAAACATATTTTTTTATATTAACATAAAAATATTTAAAAAAAGCATCTTCAAATGTTTTTTTTAAATTTTATTTACGTAATTAATAAAATGAATATCTTAGTCTAAATGTCAACATTTGTCTTCTTTTTCTAAACTAAATAAGATAAAAGAAACAATGTTTTTAAACATAAAACAATAACATACTTTAGAATAACGATATTTATAATTTCATAATATATATATATATATATATATACTTATTCTAAAGTATGTTATTGTTTATTATTATTATTGTTATATTACTCATATCTTTTCTCCACATTAGAAATAGAAAATCTATCACTTATTGTGCATAAAATAAACATTTTATTCACATTGCCATATTCAATAAATTTTTCTGACAAAATATTTGATAATTTGAATTATAATATTTTAATGAAATGAATATTTTTGATTAAATATTTTATTGATTCAAAACGTCCTCTCGTCCTCTCCCTTTTTGTTATATATATATATATAATCCGAAACAGGAAAAGAATGCTAAATAAAACCCATAAAAAACATAAATAAAAAAAGCGCCGGTTAACAGAATAATCCAAAACTTATCCGCGGTCATAAAAATGTTAAACTTGTCTTTGTACTTAGACAATTTGCGTTAAAATGTGTGGGATAAATAAAGAAAAGTACAAAAATATTTGCATTGGTATGGGAATATCGCAAAAATAAATGAGCTATTCCCATGTAAACAGAGAGGCGTGGCCCTCATCTTCATGACGTCATCGAATGTCGTAACCGAGGACCCGTATAAACACGAAGACTTGCAGTCATCATTCACGTTTCAATCATTAAGGTTAGTGGGACATGTAAAACTGTGAGTGGTTAGCTTTTTTTTTTCTATCAAACTCACATGAATTGCTGTTTATCAAATAAAAAAATTGTTTTTGAATAAATCGTGTTTGATTTATTATGATTTGTAGTGTTTTTGAAAAATATTTCGAGAATGAATAAAACTTTTAAATATTGAAAATTTTTGTTGGTTGTTTTACGAACTGCTTGTGCATATTTTTTATTACAATTCAAGCGATGCTGCAACGGTTATACAGAAAACATGTTTAATTTTAGAATGATGGAAACTTTTAAATAAGTAAAATATTATTGCTTGGTTATGTAACAAATTACTCATTCATTATAACCATGACTATATAATAAGTGTTAAAATAACAGCTAACTTGAAGATTAATTGGAAAGAATGGTTTATGTTCATAGTTCACGAAAATGAAGATTGGATCGTCATTTGTTGCATCTTGAAGATTACCAACTTTTGACGAATCAGTAACGGGAAAGTTCAGAGGATAGAGCACTCACCTCCCAATGTAGTGACCTGGGTTCGAATGGCTGGCTGGGTCGTGAATTACGTACCCAACTCGCGCTGACCACAGTACTGAGTCATCCTAAAATTTATTTTACTATAATTAATTATAATTTAATAACATTATGTTTATAAAACTAGTACTATAAAATAAGAAGATAATTTACTTGTCAATAAAAATTTCATTTGCTATAAAATGGGAATTTTTTTTTATATATTTCGAGTGCTCGAACACCGGCACTCATTCTCAAAACATCAACACTTTCATTCATAACCGAATCAGTATGTATATGAATTTCATATACATACTGATTCAGTTTTAAATTACCTCAGTTCCACCCTAAGTGTACATTTCGTATGGAAATACATTTTGCTTCTAATTTTCCTTTTGTTAGTTGTAATTGTGTCTTGTCTTAATTTAACCGTGTCCCGCTTGCTTCATTCACGAGTTGTTGTTTTAAAAATTAGCGCTATGTTCAAGTCATGTTTTTTATATTTTATTATAAAGCAAACAAAGCTTTTATTGACATGCATATCATTCTACTTCAGTTATTAAGTCATTACGGGATTATTCGTTTCAGGAAAATAATTTGTTAAAAAAACCCGACACATTTCACTAATATTGTCGCATTTTCTTATAACTTATTAGACATTGTAACATTCATTAAAAAGTCAATGAATCACATAAAATTATTTTGCTTGGAGCCTCCAAATAGAAAAAAAAAATCTAATTATTATTGTCACTCATGTGATTAATTAACAAAAAGTATCAAATATTAATAATTTAATTATACCAGAAAATATCATCAATATTTTTAATTTCCCTACGATTTTTCTGCTGACGATATAAATTACATATTTTCCAAAACCTGTCGTTTAATTAATTTACTGACATTTCCAAACACTTTTGATAAATGAGTGATAAGATTTTCACTCATTTGTGACACATCCGTGACATACATCACAAATTTATCGTTTCATTCGAGAACCTTACGAAACAAAACAGTAAAATAAGTTATGAAAATCAGTTCTCTTAATCGCCATCTTCAATAGTTTTTTTCATGTATGCACATTCTGGTCACGTTTAAGAAGGGAAAAAAAATCAGCCAAATGTTTTAATACTCAGGACGGCAGGAAAAAAAAAAACATTAGTTTATTCTGATGGCTTGTTTTACTATGTATTTCACCAATCCTCAGGCCTACATAATTATAAATGATGTTTTTAATTTGAAAGTTAATGGGTAATGCAGGTGGCAGTGATTAATACATTTTAAAATCATTGCAAAAGTAAATAGATTTCATCAACGAGTGGAAATAAAACATTTTTGCTTTTAAGTTAGTTTAAGGAGAGATAAAAGTACAACGATTTGCGTATTTTATTTTATATTTTATATCCGTCGTTGAACAGCCGACCCGATTTCGGGTTCACGACTGCTAATGTTCAACTCCGTAGCCTTGTAATTTTGATCCAATCCATAAGACGAAGAAACTCCTGGATCAGTACCCCCAGAGATATTGATTTGTTATGGGAACATGGAGGAGTTTGTGACTCGACAGATTTAACGTGCATCAGTCACCATTTACTAGACGGGGAGCCTTCAGCCGGCGGGGATCGAACCCACGAACTCTTAGACATGGGCCCCGTGCTCTACCAACCAGGCTATCTCAGCCTAGATTTGCGTATTTCCAGTTTATAATGCAAAACAACCAAATTAAGGAAAATTAATTTGAAACAACCAAGGTATGAAAAATTATTTAGGTTTAAGAGAAGGCTAATGTTTTAATGACTAAATGTCTGAAGTTAGACAAGAATGGGGAAAAAATGATCCATTTTAATGGCATACACTGTAAAAAATTCCAGATAAAATTACGGTAATATTGGCAAATCACTGACACCCTTAGTGTAGTATCCATTTTTACCGTAAAATTTTATAACGTTATTTTTACACCAGACTTTTTTGTTCCCCAAAATCTTACGGTAAGAAAGTAGATTTTACGGTGAAAAGTACTACCCTCCTATTTTGATCCGGAATATTTTACAGTGCACATTTGCACCAGTTTGCACCGTACATTTGCACCCGTTTCATTAAAATGCACAAATATTTGATGTTCATGCAATGATAACGGCTGCTTTAAACTTAAAAGTTCAGGCGGAAGTGATTTTTTTATCTTTTTTTTTTTTATAAATATCATTATAAAGCTGGATAATTAGTTGGTTTCAGTAACTAATTTTTAACTAAAGTTATTTTTTTTAAAAATATTTTATATTCACACTATGAGCGGTGAATTAGTGTATTTCGACTTATTAGCTAAACTAAAAACCAAATGAAGCGATTAATTGAATTAAAGCCAACCAAATAATTTAAAACTGGTGCTTTGAACTGTTATTTAATGAAAAACATTTGTTCATTCTGAATGCTTGTTTCTCATATTTTAATTTCACAAATGTACCAAAACATACATAATTATAGATCTTTTTTTAATTTAACAGTTAATGGATAATTTAGTCAGCCGTGACTTACATTATCGATTCATAGCTAAACTAACAGATTTAATCATTCAGTGGAAATAAAACATTAATGCGTTTAAATTAATTTCAAACCAGAGATAAATATTTATAACTGTTTTAGACTCAAAGTAATATATAAATTTGCGTATTTTCTGTTCATTATGTGAAAACTAAATACGTTGAAATCAACGAAACGAAAATATTTTACTTACGCTAAAAAGAAGCTAAATATTTTAAAGGTTAATATTTTAAACTTAGAAAAAAATATAAACATTAATCTATTTTTATAGTTTAGATTTTTTCGTTTTGTTTTGATTGTTCCGTTTTATTTAATTGCCCAAATCTTTAACGGTTTACGTGATTATAATGAAAATGTTTTTAATTTAAAGTTAATGGACTATTTAGGCGGAAGTGATTATTGATATTATTTTAATGTAGTAGGAAAAGCAAGGCTAAAGAAATTTATTTATAATTTTATTAAATAATTTAAAACTTGTATTAGCGATACTTTATAAATAATTTTGCATTCACAATATTGTGGATATTTGACTAGGCTACGACCTATTGGCTAAAAATTTCATTGACAAATTGAGCAAAATATTTTAATCCTTTTAACTCATTTTACTTTATATTTTATAACCGGGTTTGAACAGCCGACCCTATTCTGAGTTTACGACCACCAATGTTCAACTCAGTATCCTTTCAGTTTTGAACTTAATCCGGAAGACAAGGGAACTTCTGGAACAAGTATTGGAAGAAATTGCTTTCGATGGAACTAACCCGCATTTGCGTTACACAGAAAGGAAAACCACGAAACCTCCCACGGTTAGTCTGATTGCAAGTGGGCTTTAACCCTTGATCTGTCTACCACTTTTTTTTTCTTTCCTAAACCCTTAACCATATAGCCCAGGACTCTACCTACCACTGAGGATATTTTACGTCAGCACTGTGGTCGCTACGAGCCGGGTGCAAAATTCGAATCGACCAACCATCGCTGGGATTCGAACCCGGCCACATCATTGGGAGGCCTCAATCCCCTGAGGTACTAGGGCTTATTTTAACTCATTCAAGAAATTAACAATATGTATAATGCAACAACTAACATAATTTCCGTAGCACTTAACTCTTTTTTCTTTTATTGCACGAGGAAGCTCCGCTCCACCTACCCGATAATCGCTCCTCATTCATTATTGTTCTTTTTTTTTTTTCCTTTAAAGTTTATATTTGTCACAAAAACACAGAATATTTTGTTTTCAAGGTATGCAATTATTGTAACTTTTTGTAAGAATCTTTTCTGATTCTGTTAGACGTTGTAAAATGAACGATTACCTAGAATTGAAAAATAATTATCTGTACTTGAAACTAAAAGAATTTATTTTAGGAAAACAGATTGTGTGACTCAATGAAAAGAAATAAATGAAAAACAATTTTTCTCGCTAAATTACTTTTTGAAAAAAATTAATTATTTATATCAAGATTTCTGTCTGGCAACATGTAATCGTTCTCTCAATCTATTTCTTTATCGCTTTTTGTTACTATTGATTGACATCAACTCGAAGACATAAGTTCATAAAATAAAGATCTGGGAAGGGGAAAATAAATTTTCTGCTACAATGCATAAATAGTCAATATTTAAAGCAAAAAAAAAAAAAAAAAAAAAAAAAAACTGAGATTTTTTTTTCTAATCCTTTTTGTTTCTTCTCATTCACGTCAGGCAAATTTTGAAAATGGGCACCTGTTTTTGAGCGCTTAAAACACGTCGACTGTCATTTCCAATTTGTATATTTTTCATTGTATATTCTTCATTCTTTGAATTGTTTATTTAATTATGTCTGGAGTATTTCATCATTTTCAAATCTGTTATTTTGCAGCTTAACCTGAAATTTTTATTTTCCATTAATAAATTTCTATGTAATTGTTCAATTTTATCTGTCGGTAAGTATTTAAACATAGTTTTACTTCTTAATACATATTCTATTGTCAATTATTTACATATATAAAGGGTCGTAAATAATACATAAGAAGGAAGGCGATAAGAAAAATATCAAGATTGCCTGGTGGATTTAAGGATACTTCTAAAACTCTTCTTTACACTCCTCTCTGTTTCCTTATGCAGTTAAACTGGTTTTGATGTTTTCCGTTCGCCTTCCCCAGTAGTGATTCGTTAGATTTCGATAACATTTATATTTTTAATTAGCTTAAAAATAAATTAGAGATCCGTAACGTGTATACTTTTTAATTTCATTTTTGGCAAAAATTTGAGAAATCTGTTTGGCTTAGAAGAAATGGGAGTTCTATTTCAAATAAGAAATTGTAATGCTATTTTACCGCTGTACATTTTAGCAATTATTAAAGGACCGATTCGTAATAAAATAAAAAGAAACTGTCTATATTTAAAATTCTGTTCTGCAACTTGACGAGTAGCTCATCTTGCTAGATAATTTGCGATAAAATAATGTTTCATAATCCCTCTCCGAATTCAAGAAACCACGGGGCAAGAAAATAATTGCTGTTAGCTGGTCTTCCAAATGAAACAGTGAATTACTAAAGTTTCAAAAGAAAGAGATTTGCTATCGCCGCATACAAAATAATGAGCAAAATGTAGTGCTAAAGCAAGTACCAACACCGGAAGTGACGTTCATCTGGCTCTTTGATATGCTTTTAGAGAGCAATAAACTTACTTTAACGAAGCTAATAACGCAGTTTTTGCTTTCTATCTTAATGAGCACCTTATCTTTTTCTGCGTAGGTTTTATGAAACAAATGCCTCCTTATTTTCGCTCATTTTCTGCGTTCTTAAATTTCAAAAGCAGTACCGGCCTAAGTCAACAGATACCTGTTGAGTTGCTTTTGTTTGAGTCCTTATGATGTTGCCTTACGCTCATTAAAAATATCAATTCATTAGCTATTAATTTATTCAAAGACGAGTTTAATTAATGATTACAGAGAGAATTAAACAGTAGCTGTAAAGTTTTATTGATAGTTACTGACTAATTATTCTGTACTTTTCCGACTAATTACTCAGTCAGCGGAAAGACATATTTGATTTGATTGAAATTATCCGGTTTTATTTAAGCCAAGCACAACTTTTCGGATGCTTGTACATTTTTGCAATAAATGCTATTATGTAATAAAAATAATTCAATACTATAATAGAATATGTTGATTATGTATAGGAATATTTTGATATTACAAAACTTAAGTGAAAATGAATTTTCAAATTCATGCCAACTTAAATCTATTATTATTCAATTTTTTGTTTCACTTTTTCGAAACTGACAGATCAGCTGGAAAAAATGTTTTATTTTTTAAAATGAACAAATTTCATACAATTTTCCAATCAAAGCGACAATAATTTTTTATATTATGTTCATTATTAAAAAATTTTGATGAACATTTATTTCAAACAAAAAAGCCCTTCAAAATAATTTTTTCAGTTCTGTGTTAGATTTTTTTAAAATGGAAAAAAATTAATTGCATTTTTTTTTTTTAAATTTTCTCTATAATTTGTTTAACTTAAACAGAATCCGTAAAGCTTTATTGAGTGTTACTGACTTATTATTCTGTGCTTTTCTGACTAATTAATCAGTCAGCGGAAAAACATATATGATTTGATTATTCAATATTTGTTTATTTACACATTTTCGTATACTTTCATCTCTTTGCAATAAATAAAAGTATACCATAATAATAATTTGATAACATCGTAATGATTATATATGAATATATTTTGATTTTTATAAAACTTATGTGAAAATTAATTTTCAAATTCTGCACAACATACAATCTCTGTTTCGTTTCATTTTTTCAAGCGTCCTTGTTTAAAGTACTGACAGATCAGCGGGGAAAAATATTTCATTTGTTTAGAATGATCAAATACAAAAATTTTAAATAGTTATATGCCATACTTGTTTCATATTTAACATAAATTTTTAAAACAACATTTATAATTAAATGACTTACTAATAGAATCATACTAATGAGGAATATCATACCTTTATAATAACTAAATCAAGAAAAAACTTACTTCTAAGAAGAATCGTGATATTGGATTTTAAAATCGCGTAAATAAGAATCACGATGCATAATTTTTAGATCGCGTGAATCTGAATAGCAATGCGTAGTTTTTAAATCACGTATAAATGCGAAAATCGATTGAACTATGCTAATCGCGAATTGGATTTTAAGAACGCTTGAATGCAAATCGGGACATAGAATTTTTAATTCGCGTGAATATGAATTGCGATATTGAGCTTTAAAAACGCGTAAATACAAATCGCGATGTACGATTTTTAAATTGAGTAAATACGAATCGCAAAGCGTAACTTTTTAAACAGGTAAATACGAAAATCTATGTTTGATTTTAAAATCGCATGAATAAGAATCGTTATATTAGCAGATTCCGGCACAGTTCCAAATATTCAAATTGGCGAAAATCCGCCAAACCAAGAGAATCAAATTAGCGGAAGAATTACATGCATGTAAACGTCTCGTAAACGGGATAATTTTTGATTCGTGGAAGTCCGCAAACCATTGGTTTTGGGATACAATGCGATATTTGCGGAAAAATTACATGCCCTGTTTCCAATTTTTAGATCCCGAAGAATGATACGAAAAACCCGGAAATCCAGGATACTCGCGGAATACAATCACCCCATTGATGGAGTGAACATTACGGAGTTGAACATTAGTAGCCGTAAACCCATTAAGTTGGGTCGGCTGTTCAACGACGGTTATAAAATAAAATAAAATCACCCCATTGAGAGCCGCGATGGCTCAGGGGATAGAGCGTTCGCCTTCCAATGAGGCGAACCGGGTTCGAATCCCAGTCGATACGAATTCCGCATCCGGCTTGCACTGACCACAGCGTTGACGTGAAATATCCTCAGTGGTAGACGGATCATGGGTTAGAGTCCCCTTGCCGTCAGGCTAACCGTGGGAGGTTCTCGTGGTCTTCCTCTCCATGTAACGCAAATGCGGGTTAGCTCCATCAAAAAGTCCTCCACGAAGGCAAATTTCTCCCAATACTCTATCCAGGAGTTCCCTTGTCTTCTGGATTGGGTTCAAAATTACAAGGCTACGGAGTTGAACATTAGTAGCCGTAAACCCATTAAGTTGGGTCGGCTGTTCAACGACGGTTATAAAATAAAATAAAAATCACCCCATTGAAAATTAATTGTTTTTGTTAGGTATGCAAGTAGCAAAGAATATATATATACATATATATATATACATATTAGAAATACAAATTGTTTTTAAAATAAGCGTAAAGGTTATCTTGTATATGAGTAAAGAAAGAAAGAAAAGACCAAAAAACAGACTAATCGAAATCAAATGAAATAAAAAATGCTTTAAAATTAGGTTGACTAATCTACCAATTAACGAAAATTGCTAAAAAGTGAAGAAAAAAAACGTAATAGATTTGCTTTAAGGTATTCGGCTAGTTTCGACAACTTTTTAAAAATATTATAGCATAATTTAAAAAAAACTAGTTTGTTTTATTATATGTAAGAACTAGCAAAATTATTATTATTATTATTTTTAAATGCCCATTTTTAGGTAAAAATAAGTTTTTTTTGCACACACTCTAAACAGTAGTACGACTCAGGAAACCGGTTCCCTAAATCGTAATCGTAAACCTAATCGTAATTCGTAACATTTGCTCCCCATGTCCTACCACCCGGAAAAATATTGAGTATTTATGGTTAAGTGAATATGTAAACCATGTGTAACCCAAAACAATTTTTTAATAGCCTAATCATAAAGGTGATATGAAATTTTTGAATTGTTACAAGTATAGTGGCAGTATTATAAGCCTATGAAATCTTATGAGGTTAAGTATTACCAACTTGTTGTTATATTTGTTGCTTTTTAAGACTGTATCTTTTTAGGGTGTCCATAGCCATCTATCCTTTTGTAGGTTTTAAAAATGGGGAAATTGATTCGGTTAAAGCTTTTAACATAGAAGGTCCTGGGACAAACGATCTATCAAATTACATTGCTAACAATAATTGCTAAATCATTATTGGACTAACCAGAAGGCTCCTCGCTTAAGAGGTATTCAACACTTTATCTTGCCTTGGAATAATGAAAATAAATCCCATCGAAAGAATATTGAATCTCATTAAATTTGCTGAGTTTCATTTCTTTCCGATTGGTTCACGTATTGATAAAGGTTTTCTGCCGATAAAAAGTCAGTTTAATTAAAGATTGAGGTGTCAGAATACTATATATCCTTTTAAACATTGTTCTCAATTGTTGCAGTCTTATAAGTTTCACTCATGGGATGAGAAATTGTGTAATGGGCGAAAGTTAACTACGAAATAGTTCTCAGCCATTTTTCAACAGTTTACTTGAAGTACAGTTTCAATGGCCTGAAACTCGACCTGTTCAGTAGTTGAAGCTGATACGGGGCTCCTAAATCGTACCGGTACGGTTCAAGAATGCACTCGAAGTACGATTTAGGCAATTACGCAACGTTTTAAATAAGAAGTTATTCCAAGCTTCAAACAATAATTAGTTAGCAAAGAAGGTTTATTTGAAGTACAGTTTCAATGTCTTGAAACTCGACCTGTTCAGTAGTTGAAGCTGATACGGGCACAGGGGCTCGTGTCGATTGAAGATGTCTAAAACAGTTCTTAAGACTCCAAAAATTTATAGGTAGAATCTACAAGAAAATACAGCAATATTCAGAACTCAATTACGGCAGGAAAACCGGCTAGTACACAACAAATCACAGACTTAAAAACCTCAGACGGTTCAACACGTAAATCAGAACACTATTGCAGTCTCAAGCAGACTAATATTTTCTATTTCTTTACTCTTTTGTGAGGCACACTTCTATTTATATAGGCTTGGCGACGGAATCCCGGAACTTAAACACAGATTCTAGAGGATTCTCGCATAATTCCGTAAATATTGGTCCGTGGTCCTATCGTTTCGAAATTCGAAGTTTCTAGAACTATCATTTTGTTGCCAAAATGGTCGCCAAGTCGCCAATAATGTTGCCAAACCGAGTCTTCCATGAGAAATGCATTAGGCGTTATTTTTTCTCTAAGTTACGCTAGAACTACGTTTAGAACTACGTTAGAATTACGTTAGAGTTACGTTAATTACGTTAGAACTACGTAAAATTTGTAAGAACTACGTTTTTACAAATTTTCTTATTAAATTGTTTATTTAGAGTCCGTCTGAGACATTAATCCTAATAACAGAAGAATATTTACAAAATTATATACATATTTGCACAACCGCTACACTATTTAGCTTGTATGCATTTAGCATAATCGGACAGAACTGCACATTTGGCATGAACTCCATTGAGATGCTATGAGATATCACAATGAAGTTTAAGGTGAAGCGAGGGCTGAGGAGATAAATACTCGCCTCTCATTGAGGTGAACCCAGGTTCGAATCCCAGTGTTGGATAGTCGATACGAATTCTGCTCTCGGATTACACCGACCACAGTGCTGATATAAAATATCCTCAGTAATAGATGAAACTCTGGTTAGAAATCTCTTGCTATCGGGTTGACCGAGGGAGATTTTCGTGACTTTCCTCGCCATGTAACACAAATGAAAGTTAGTTCCATCAAAAAAGCCCTCCGCGAAGACTTGTTTATCCCAATGCTTGATACAGGAGCTCCCTTGTCTTCTGGATTCAGTTAATTTAGAAAATTACAAGGCTACAACTTACAACATTGATTGTCGTAAACTCAGAATGGGGCCGGCTGTTCAACGCAGATTATAATATAAAATAAAATTTAAGATACGAATTGACACTTCAACTGAATTTCAGCTTAACTCACTTTTGAATTTAACTTTTTTTAATTTATATGATAAAATGTTAATCTTATATAATTCTGTCTTTAGTTAATAACAGCTTGAGCCTATTACGCAATGTTGCGGTACGTGGGTCACCTGCCTCTACTCGCTTAACATAAACACTGCGTTTTGAGTCCTAAACCAGTTGCTTCAGTTGATACACTAAATAAATAACTCAATTTGCCCACAGTTGATCTTTATGTTATATGTTACAAGGGGAGAATCTAAAGTTTTAGAATGAATTAAGTGAGGTATGGCCCGCTGATCTCTTCTGAGTACTTGGACCGCGCTGATTCAAACGGTCGAAACGAATTCCTCATCTGGCTCACACCCACCACAGTGCTGACATAAAATTCCCTCAGTGGTTGACGGATCATGGGTTAGAGTTCCCTTGCCGTGAGGCTAACCATGGGAGGTTTTCATGGTTTTCTTCTCCATGTAATACAAATGCTGATTAGTTCCATCAAAAAGCCTTACACGAAGGCAAATTTCTCCCGATACTTTATTCAGAAGTTCCCTTGTCTTCTGAAATGGGTTCAAAATTACAAGGCTTCGGGATTGAATCTAAATAGTCGTAAACTCAAAATTGAGTCGGTTGTTCAACGATGGTTACAAAAAAAAAAAAAAAAAAAAAATTTCTTTTTTGACTAATCTTTATAAAACGACACTGCAACTGAATTTGACAGCTGCTTCTGGATTTGACTTACAGAATTTTGAAGCTGAATCAAGTATCTCAGATGCTCAATTTTTTTCATCCTTAACAATAACTTCCTACTTTTTGTATGAAAAACAACAACATTATTTTTTATTCGCTATGAAAACTGATCTAATTTCAGAAAAGAGGCCCTAAACTAAACTTGGTTTCGGTAATAGTGACCATTTTGAAATCCGTTGCGTTCTTTTCCCACCCGTGGTCGTCGACCAAATAGGAAGACGTGAACCGCGCACGCTTGCCTTCCTATTGATCTCTGGGCAAGTTGCGTGCCGTATTCATGCACACATGACTACCGGTTTTCGCGAAATACACGCGACATACCGTGACATACGCCATATTCATAAAAGAGCCCGTCTTCAGAATGACGACATCCGGGCGATTTTTTTTTCCTTTCTTTTTTGCATTGTTATAATCGGTATTACAATGAAGGATTCTTATATCCTCAGTTGGGTCATTTACATGCTATCACGTCGGTAAGTGGATGCCATCCCTTTACCATCATTTAGCCAAAACTTGCGCCAATGCAATCGTATTAAGGTGTGTGCAATTATGTAATTTGCGAAAACATTATTTTGATGAACGTTGAGAGAACGCTTATGAAGATGTATATGAAAACTGATATGTCAAAAGATTTGATAGATATAGATAGAGGAAGGAAATATTATTTCTTCACGGGGTGATATTTCCGAATATTTGTATTTTGATTGTTCTTTTTATTCTTTTAAAAGTATCTGGGGAGTTTCAAAATATTAATATTTGAAGTATTTTAGTAAAGTATATTTTACAATTTGTAAGGATTAATGGTATTTTTCTTTTATTGAGTCAGTCTTTGGAAATAATATATTGAAAGTACCCACAAGCACACAAGAAGTCGAAAAAAGAACGAGAAATTTAACCTATTAGGAAGTAGACACATACGTAAAATTATACATACATGAGAGTACGAACAAGCAAGAAATGGAACAGAGTTAAAAAGTAGACACAAACGAGAAATTATGCATACTTGAAAGTAAGAACAAGCAAGAAACGAAAATTTTGAAAAGTAGACACAAACGAGAAATTATGCATTCTTGAAAGTAAGAACAAGAAAGAAATGGAAAATATTTGAAAAGCAAACGGACGCAAACGAGAAATAATATATATACTTGAAAATAAGAACAAGAAGTTTAACATATTTGAAAGCAGACACATACGAGAAATTATACATGCTTGAAAGTAAGAACAAGAAAGAAATGGAAAATATTTGAAAAGCAAACGGACGCAAACGAGAAATAATATATATACTTGAAAATAAGAACAAGAAGTTTAACATATTTGAAAGCAGACACATACGAGAAATTATACATGCTTGAAAGTAAGAAAAAGCAAGAAATTCATTATATTAAAAATAGACACAAACGAGAAATTAACAAATTTTGATATTAGTTAAAATTTATTCATTTAAAAAATTTTATAGATTAAGAAATGGATATTGAAGGAATGACAATTTTAAAACAAATTTGGCTTATCTGCGATTTAATTTCATGCATATTTTCCTCTAAATCTCTAAAACGTAAAATGTATTCATATACCCGTTAATGCCATGTCTGTTTCGCCCCCTTACGCAAAATAAACATATTTGGGGGAGAATAACCATTGGTTATTCTCCCCCAAAAGCCATTCAATTCACTTCAAACCTGAAATACTCTTAGTTATGTGTATCTTATTTATGATTAATACATTATTAAAAATGATAAATACTTTTCATTATTAAAAATAGAGGACTCATTTCTTAGAAATTTCATGAAGACAGATTAACTGCTTAGCTATCACGCATATAACCATGAGGAAATAAATAATCTGACCGCGTAATAATTATTAATTTAGAGATGTAATTTAAGAATTATATTTAAAAGTAGTTTGGTACTTAATAAATTTTCATATTTTAACTGTTGTATTGAAAGTTCGTGAATATAAAAGCTAACAGTTTGAAAACCCAAATCCAAAAAGGTATTCTGTCTGCTCCACTAGCTTTCTTGAGACGCCTATGACGCGGAAGAAAATTTTCGTCTCAAACTCTCTTTATCCTTCATTACTAATTTAAAATTTAAAAGAAAGAAAAAAATACTTCGAAATATTAAAATGCAAACAAATTATTAGAAAAGAACATCTCCGTTGCATAATCCTATGTTATTGTCTCATAATTTATTTTCATTTGTATATTTTAAAATTTTATCTTCAGTATTTGAAACTTCATGGCTTACTCTAGGTTTATCTAAACTCACTTTTTCTACACTTTAAATTTTAAATTAGTAATGAAGGAGAGATAAAATTTGCGAGGAAAATTAGGAGTAGGTGCTAGAGGCAAGTTCCTCCACTACGTGTCCCCGACAAGAGAAGTATAATAATATAAACAGTAAAGCGAGTGGGAAAAAAAAGCTAATTTTATCAAAAGGAAAAGAACAATGCAATAATATATTATCATAGAAATCAAAATTCATTTTTATATAAATTTAATTCTGATATTTTTCTATAACAAAGAATTCATTATTTTCAACAAAATATTATGTTTTTTATTCTTCCTATTTTGCAGCTTAGTATTTTGCTCGTGCCAAATATTTACTGAATGAAAATTTAATTTTATTATAAAAAAAAATGCATTGATAAATTTAAAGTTTTAGTACCAATCAGCGAATCATTGATTGGATGCTTCCTCTGGCTGGATGCTAGGCAGTGCCGTGCTTCGGGGTGGGTGAATTGGGCGACTGCCCTTGGCCGCTTAAAATTAGGGCCGTTAGAATTTCAAAACTTGTAAATATATTGTGCGGCTATGAGGAGAACTCCTCCAGACTAAAGGTCTGGTGCTGTCTGCTGCTATGGAAACAAGCGAGAGCACATTTCTAAAGGGGGTGTAATGGAGAAATGAAGGTGTCGGTTGGTTTACTCACGCTGACCTATGCCTAGCTCAAGAGAAAACCATTCACCCCACACCCCTATTTGAAGTGACTTTTCTTCGTAACCATGGTACTCACTACGATGCGCAACTGGTGTCTGGAGGAGTTCTCCTAAAAGGCACACTATACTTATGCTACACGGTTTTTTTCCTCCCTTCACTTTCTTGCCTCGTTGAGAAAATTTATTTAAGTCCTTATAAATTAAACTCCTAGTTCTGTCTCTTTCTCAGAAGAAAAGGTTATTTATCTTATAGCCAGCTATTGTGGCATGTGTAACTATGTTAATAGATTTTTCACAGGGGGTTATGAAGAAGAAATTGCTATTGCGATCTTATTATTTAGTTATACTGTCAATGGATCGGTTTCCAGTTTCAAGAAGGAGGGTGAATACTACAGTAAAACTCCCTTACAGTGCAAAAACAATTTTACTGATGCTATACCAAATTTTGCAATTGTTTTTAAACTTTTTTTACTCTTTCTGTAACCATTACTACTGCGAAACGTTCATTTTCAAAACTAAAACTGATAAAAACATATTTGAGATCATCGATGATAATGCCAGGCCTTTCATCTTAGGCCCTCATTTCCAATGAGAATGATCTATCAACTTCTTCAGATTTTTTTTTATTTTTAATAGACGATTTTGCTGCTCAAAAAAGCTAGAAAAATTGCATTATAATTAATTTATCAATATTTGTAAGCAATTTTAAAATTTTTTCCCCTTATATTTGCTTAAATCTTGGTTATATTTTTTATAGTGCTAAGATATTATTATTCATATGAATTATTTTAGTTTATATTTCCAAATCTGTCTAATTTCGATTCATTTAATGATCCTTTATATCATGAGTATAATTTTTAATATAATAACATGAATTCCACTTTGGTCTCATAGGAAATAATTATAATCAAAATTTCAATTATTGCTCATTTGTGAAAGTGTGTAGTGCTATCTCTCAAGAACTGCCGCAGATAACTTCAAGAAAATTAAAAAGCAGAGTTGGCTTGATTCGAGAACATTTTACTTAAAAAAAAAAAAAAATCTGTTAATGGGTAGAATCCGGGCTCCTCTGATATTTGGCAATTTGAAAACATGCCTATGTATACAATTTGAAAACATGCCTATGTATGCAATTTGAAAACATGCCTATGTATATGACAATAAACCAAGAACCAAACACATAATTGTGAATAGAAATTGTGGTTTCCCCTAAATTAGAGCCTATTGTAGAGGAGCCTTAAGCAAGAAAAGAACATCATGGTAACCAGAAACTGAGTTTCAGCAAAATTTTACAATTGAAATTTGTCGCCAAACCAAGGCATTTTTCTTTTTCTTAATCATAGATTTATGTAGAAAATATTCTTTATGCTATTCAATTATGTATATATTTAAGGCTGTGATAATAAATCACTGATATCAAATCTCATTGATAACAAATGCTTTATTCTTATTATGATGAGGAATATGTTTTTTTTTTTTTTTTTTTCAGTTCAAGAACTTAAATCTAGATACGAATTTAAATTTTAAATGATACTCCATATTTCATTATTCTTTTCGTGTCTTTTTCATATATTAATCATATATAATATGTAAAATAGTTTGTTACTTCACTGTCAGTAAATATACTTCAATTATACCAATTTAATTTTAATTAAATAATAATATCAACCTCTTTATTATTGATGGTACTGTTAAAAATTTTAGTTGCAGTATTGACTATTGTTGATAAATAATAATAAGTATTATTTATACATTTTTTTAGAGTTTTGATCATTAAACGAGAATAGAATTTTAAAAAAAAATATGATTGAAATAAAATAAAAAAATCCAATACTTAAATATATTAATTTTCAAATAAGACATGATTTTGATCAATTCTGACTAAATGACTCAATATTCCGCCAGGGTCTCTAAAACCCTAAGCATGACCCTGAGCCAGGAGCCGTTTTCCTCTCGGCACGCCACTGATGGCAATAAAATAAAATAAATTTTTCTGAAGTTTTTCTTTTTCACTTTTAGAGTGCTTTAAATTATAAATATTTTTAGAAAAATTATCTTACAAAAATCCAAGTATTCGGATTCCGTAACATCGAATTTTCCTTTTTTTTTTTTTTTTTTTTTTTTTTCCTTTTTTCGATTCCTCAGATTAAGATTTAAGAATTTTCTTACTTACTAATTTAACTTAATAAAATACAACAAGTTACAAAAGAAAATTGTTTGAAACTCGAGAAATTGAGCATGGTGTTTATTCTAATTTACAGCAAACTAAAACTGTTCAATCGAATAATCCTTCCATTCAAATAATTAGACTAAACTGTCGCATAAATAAAAGCAGAAATTTAAACGTAATAGTTTGACACAAAATCAAAATATCTCTTTTTATTGGAATCAGCGATTTTAATGTCACAATAACACATTAAATTCATATGTGATGATCTTGTTTTCCTTAGCATTTATTCGAACCAATATTTGGTGCTGCTATCTATCGGCTAAAAATATATTTAAACCCAAAAACATTGTGAGAAGTTACTTGACGACAATAAAATCAATTATGAAATAAAAAATTACTCTTTAATTCTAATATATTTCAAAGGAAGGAGCTTCAAATATACTTTTACTTAATTACATGATAACTCTTGAATCTTTCAGTTTAATTCAGAATGTAGAAAAAAAAGAAAGAGTTAAAAAAATAAAATAAGAACTTTTCAACAAGGCATTATATGTTATACTGAAGTTCCTTACCATAATTAGACTATATAATAAAGGAGTATTTCGAATTTCAGTGCTTTAAAAAATAGATTTAGAAACTCTTTTTTTAAAGGAATAAAATATCAGAAATCGTAATCTGATTAATCATTATTAATATCGGGTGTTGTGCAATAAGTGGATTTTCTTTTGAATAAATATAAGGTCATCAGGCAAGATTGATAAAAATTTTAGGTCACTAAAATCAATGTTTTAAAATTTTCAACGTGATACATAGATGCATAGTAATAATAAAAATTAATTTCAAATTATAAATTTACTTATTTAATTAAACGATAATTATGAATTATAAATTTAATTATTTAAAAATTGCATATTTAAAAAATAGATTTTTTTAAAAAAAATTTTTGAAAAACAAACATTGATTAGAGTAGAAGGAGGTGTAATACAATAATACATAATAATATATAATTAAATATTATTCCGTGAAAATTTATATGATTCATTTTTCAAAAATAAACAATATTAAGAAGAGCATTAATGCAATTAATAATTTTAATTTTTCCATAATAAACAACATTATTTAATTGTTTATTATTTTATTTATTTTATTTAGTTTATTTATTTTATTTCATTTATATTTTTTGCATGAAACATTAAATAATTGAGTTTAAAAAAACAAAAAATCATAAACAAAAATGCTGTCAAAATCTGTCGAATCAATTCTGATTTCTGAAATAAACTGAGGTTGAAAGTTTTTATTTTAGACCTCGATAATGATTAGATAACTCGGACAAATTTTGACAATATTTTTACTTAGAGCGGTAATAGCTCAGAGGATAGAGCGAACCGGGTGAACCGGGTTCGAATCCCACCAATGGCTGATCGATACGAATCCGCATCCGGCTTGCACCGACCACAGTGCTGGCGTGAAATATCTTTAGTGGTAGACGGATCACAGTTTAGAGTCCCTTTGCCGTCAGGCTACCCTTGGAAGGTTCTCGTGGTCTTCTTCTCCATGTAACACAAATGCCATCAATAAGTTCCATGAAAAAGTCCTCCGCGAAGGCAAAATTTCTCCCAATACTTGATCCAGGACTTCCCTTGCCTTCTGGATTGGGTTCAAAATTACAAGGCTACGGAGTTGCACACTAAAAGTCGTAAACCCAAAAATTGGGCTGTTCAACGACGGTTATAATATATATAATATATATATATATATATTTGGGAATAGTGTGGAAAAATAAATCACGTAAAATTGTTGATTTTTCTTCAGGTGCAACAAAAATAAAAATTATTAAAGTTGTGACAAATAATATATAACGGATATTGTTTCATTAACATTAAACAACTAAGACTCAAAAATGGAGTTACATATTTATTATAAAGCAATTAATCTTTTCACAGTGATTGCGCGGTGAACATGATTTGTCTTTTGACAGCAAACATGATATTATTTCCATTTGCTTTTGATCGCACAAAAATTTTGAAGTATATCACTTCATCTTGGAAAGTGTCACTAGTCTTCTGATCCAGAATTAGTGACTTTAACTCTGTGACTGTATTTAGGGATAGAGGCGACGACCACATTACGATTTCTTTCACGTGATTCCACTCAGCATCTGTTCGTGATTGCTTTGAAATTAGATTCTTCTTAATTCCTTTCTCAGATAGTATAAGTTCAATTTTGTATCGCTTCACTTCATTGATATTATCAAAAGATGCATTCAAAAGTAAGGTGGCACTTTCAAGAAAACCTTTACTCAATGCATACTCTATACAAATACGACAAATAAGTCGAAACTTTGCAACGTTTTCAAGTGAAGACAAGTTGTAATTTATAAATTTTTGTAACATATCGCCTTCTCTTTTTGATACAATGAACGGCATGTCTATGAATCGCTTGAAAAAATAATTACCCCATTTTCGCAAAAAGTCTGCTTTAAATTGTTGAATTTCCTCTCCCGTCAGGAAATACCAATTCATGAACTGGTCCACACGCTCATAGTTGGACAAAAATATTAATGTTAAATAGATAACATCCGGAGACGATATAGTTTTCTTAAATGCTTCAATTCCCACAGATTGATAAACCCATCTCAAGAAGGACTCAGCTGCTTGGATGTTACCATCACATATCCACTCAATACAATTATGCCAATCGCTAAATATAATAAGTTACGATATTATCAGTCTATTTTGCTCTATTGATTTTATAGAGATAACATTCTGGTGGCAAGGTAGATTTTGATAATAACACGTGAAGCGAATTCAGATTGCGAATTCAGATTAAATATAAAAGTCACCTCAATGTATTAATTTGTACCATCCTGGAGAATTATTAATTTTCTTAAAATTAAGTTGCTGTTCTTTTTCTAGTCATTGTAAGCCATGATAGCTCAATGAATATGTCACTGAACTGTCATAGTGTGAAACTGGGGTTCGATCCCCAGGGGCAGCTTTAGATGGATGGACATTACAGGATGAAGATTGCCAACATAACTGGATTTTCCAGTAGACTATTGGATTTTTGTAGTTTCTCCTGGTTTACTGGTTTAATAAAAATTCTCCTGGTTTTTGTATATTTTAGAAAATTCCCTAAAAATAAGCAAGTTTGCTAAAAAAATCCCTATTGGAAGGGAATTTTTGCACAGATTATTGCTTGCTTGTATATTTAAGTAAGTATTACTAATATATAATGAAGCGAGTCTCATTTATAGAGATCAGTTTAAAATATTCTTTGTTTTTAAATGTTCAGTTTATTTTTATTCAGATCTCCCTTTCTAAATTAAATAAAAAAATCTTAATTGTTTCTTACAAATTAAATGTCTATTATTATTCAAAATCATTAGTAAACATAATTCATAGCTTTCCAAGCATATTTAATGCCAATAATGAAATGCCAGGGCTTAAAGTTGTCCTTAAATTTCTTAAATTAATTTTAAAAAAAGAACATGTTCTTAAATGTCCTTAATTATTAAACAATTCAACAAATGTTCTGAAAAATTTTCGAGATTTTTTTTTAAATTTCTGTGGATTTTAACAAGAAAAAATAATATTTATCTAAAAAAGAAAGAAAATTTCAAATTCAAAAATTATGCTATATGCTATGAGAAAGTAAGAAACAAAATGAAAGACTAAGCCTTCATAGCGCCATCAAGTACGATATGATTCTACTTCCAGTGTTATAAACAATTACCCTTGATTTAATATGTGAAAGCATTCGATGTGGGAGATATATGTAAAAGGTTCTGATCCCTCTACTCCCACCTCATCACTATATCATACTTTACTGTTTTTCCCAAGAGAATCCTCATATTTTGCTACTATTTAACAATTTTCCATATTTAGACTATTTTCTCACCTTTCCTGAAAATAATGAAAAGTGCGTAACTTAAATCGAATTTTTTTACGTCTTTTTTCCACTCAAGCGCAAGAACTTCTAAAATTATTACCAATTGCAAATCTGCGAACCCACGTTGGTATTGTACAAATTGCTCACATGAGAGAATCAGCATCCTTAAACTGTTCATAAATTTAGAGGCATGTACTGTCCTTAATTTATATATTTCGAACTTCCAGCTCTGATAGTGAATGCAACGCAATTCTGATGTTCTTGAATTTATCTTTATCAGGCATTATTTTTAAATTACATACTTATTTTAATTAGTATCTTATTTCTTTAATAAATTTATAAATACGTATACCGGTTTATAATTTTCTTCTTAAAGAAAGCTAAGATGAAATATGTTTTTAAGGACATTATTTTTCTTTTTAAGGTCATTTCTTATGGGGTTTTTTTTAAAAAAAAAAACCTTTTTTTGCATCTTATGAGAATTTTCAGAATATCCTACCCCTGGTTAATATCATTATTTTTATTAAGTTAATAACAAAGTGTTGCAATTGTAACGAATGCACTAATGATCACCTACTTTTGTAACAAAGACACTAATGATCATCTATTATTAGCAGAAGGATTCAGTTCGATTTTTATTATGTTTCTGGATTAGCGGTTATTAAGGCATCAAAATTGGCCCGATTGAGGTTGGTCCATCCTATATCAAATACAAATAATCTCAATTTGTAGCATCCGGAAGAGTTATTAAAACTTTTAAATAAATTACTTTTCTTTTTCAAATCATCGTGAACCGTGATGGCTTAATCATAGTTAGTTGCCAACTCTACTAACTTTTCTAGTAGACCTTTGCCAGTTTTTCCTGATCTACTGGCTTATTAAATACTCTCCTGGTTTTTGTACATTTTAAAAAAATCCCTAAAATTGAGTAAGTTCCTCTTAAACAAAAAAATGTTGATTGAAATAGAATTCTTGTGCAGATTATTACTTGCTTGAATATTTAAATAAGTGTCACTGACACATAATGAAGTGAGCTTCGTTTATAAAATTCACTTAACTATTTTTGACTAAATAAATGCCTTTTACTATTCAAAATTATGAAAAAACATAATACTTAACTTTTCAAGATCATTTAATTTCATCATGACAGAAAAAACAATCATAACTGGAAAATATTTATGCATGATTTGGTTATTCTACCAAAAGTATAGCAGTATCTTTTTTTAATATCTAAGCTCAGTTGTTTTCCCAGGTATGTTCAGTAGAAGAACAAATTCGAGAACTGAGCTTGACAGTTGAAAAAATTTAAATTATATGGGCTGAAATTCCAACAGATCCTGACAAATCTGAATGCAAAATATACATTTACGAATGCAAAAATTTTAATACTGCGAATGATAATAAAGTTTTTTTTAATTAGTTTCGTTATAAATGTTGCTTTCATTTTAATTATAATTCATCAAATTCATAATTCTAATTCATCAAATCGAGAATTACATAAGTACCACACATGTAATCTCTGAAACAAACTACCTTACTAAGAGAAAAAATGCAATTTTAAAATTAGAGTCTCAGAATCGATGAATTTATCGAACCCTTTAAAATGAAATTTGCGAAAGTCACGAATGCATGCAGGAAATTCCGATGTGGTTGCAACAAGAGTATGCAATATACACTTCCAATTCGTAATAATGGAAAATATTCAACAATTCACATTTTTTTATACCCATAAATAAACTCTATACTGCCGAAGTAATAATAGTTCTAATGCTACGTAAGTAATAGGTAGTTTAGTCACTATTTCCACATTCCTATTGAATTCATGATGTTTCACGTCGATTGAATGGTAACGCCAAAAGTAATAGTAGTTTGACTAATTTCCTCCACGCTTTTTTTAACCGTGGACTAAATCTCACAGAAATAATGTTAGTTGTCAACATGCATACTAAACACTTTTTTTTTTTTTTTAGATTTCTTGAGAACAGGAAAAAAAATGAAATTCGGTTGTTCTTTTTTTGAAATGCGTGCTTCAGTTTAGACGGTCTAACGGCCGTTAAAATAATTCGATTTGTATTTGATAAAAAATGGGACTTCATGTATCGGTCGTTATAATTGTAGGTTTGTAGTACTATGGAGAGGAGCATCGTACTAAAGAGCGTAGCCTATATATATATATATATATATATATATATATATATATATAATCCCTTGCCAGATTATTAGACGCACCTTAAGATTCTCTGCAAAATCTTAATTATCAGGTGATACTTTACAACTTTATTGTTTTTACGCAGATGTAACCGGCCTGCACTTATTTCCTTTCGTGTATCAATTGGTTAACATTGAAATGCAATACGTTAAAAATATATGCAAATAGGAAGTATATAAAAGGTCTCCTTAATAAAAACCCATTACCTGCATGTTTAAATATAAAAGTATAGCATATGTACACTTGCAAAACATGTAATTATTAAAAAACTACAGTGTATCTAATAATTTTCTCTAATTACTATATTATACTAATATAATACCTGATATAATAAGTATTCTATATTTATATTATATACCATCTAATTTATTGAATCATCGAATTTATATACTATTATATATCGTCTAGTTTAACCCATTGATACACGAACCCAAAAAAGTGCAAACCGGTTTCCGTCATGTGAAAACAATAAAGCCGTATCGTCAGATGGGTTGACTTTGTGCAACGGGGGGTGACTTTGTGCAAACTGTCATTTTTTCAATTTTTGCGTCGTGCCATCTCGGGGTATTTTTTTAAAACTCGGTATCAACTGATTTGAGTTGTCAACATAACAAACTAATGGATTACCAAGAACTGGCAATGTAAACATCATCGTTCTTGGAAAATTGTGAGCTCAAGTTACAAACAGTTTCAAATTTAAAACGTCGCAAAATCAGAGCCTGGAAAGTCTGCTCGGTTGAAGAAATTCTAGTTATCCTGGCCAGGAAGGTAGGTTATACTTTAAAAGTCTTAGCAATTGAGGAAACAAATCAAGCATAATTTTTTGTTTTTAATTATTATAATGTTAGTTATTTAATAATTAATAAAAAAATGCACCCTTGGGTGACTTTGTGCAATTTTTTTTTTCAGAGAAAAACATGCCAAGGATATATAAAAGAAAGCCTGGAGCAATAAATTTTTGTGATTACTACAAAGAAGCGTTAGAAAAATGATTGGCAGAAGTAAAAAATGTTTTAATCATTTCGAAAGCGTCAAAAAAGTTTGGAAGTCACCGAAACATGATTTCGAACAAAATTCATGCAAAGCATTCAAAATCTCACAATGAATATTATTTTTCATTTTCATATTGTTATTTTTCATTTCAATTTCCATATGTTAATTGTTTAAGACATTTAATAAGAGACTATTAGTAAGAGAGGATCATTCCGGGTTGCAGAGTTGGAGACAATTTGGGGGCGTTAAATGAGGGAATTCATTCAACTGTTCATTTATATCAAATGTTTGATTGTACCTGAATATCATAAAAAAAAGTTACCTAAGATTTAATTAATAAAGCAAAATCTAAAATGTTACAAAATCTAAAAATTAAAGTTTTTATGTTCATTTTAAGTAGATTTGTTAATACATAGTACATATTTATATATAATATACTTGAATTGCACATTAACAATGTTAAATATTGTTTATTAAACGATTTAAGTCAAAGTGTGTAAAAATAACTGAACTAAGCCATTATTTTATTGCATTGCACAAAGTCACCCCATCCCGGGGTGACTTTGTGCATTCGACTAATTGATTGTTTACAAATAATAAACATTTCAAACCAGGTCTTAACTACGTGCATATGGTTCCCAGATGGCTAACAACAAATTTTAGACCAAATGCTGTACGATTCAAAATCTTTTATCTATTTTTTTATTAGTTCAAAGTTGGAAAACTGAAAATTCAAGCTCAAAGTCACCCCATCTGACGGTATAAAATTGAGATTTTACATAGAATCTTTTAGTACGTCTAATAATTTGGCCTGGGACTGTATATATATCTTCCTAGTGACTGTTTTTTTGGGAAAAGTGATGAAAAATAAGTCACGTACAATTGCTGATTTTTCTTCAGGTATAACGAAAATAAAAAAAGAAAGTTGCGACATTTAAATTAATTATTGAAGTTGTGGCTAATAATATATAGCAGATATTGTTTCATTAACATTAAACAACTAAAACTGAAAAATGGAGTTACATATTTATTATCAGCCAATTTATCGTTTGACAGTGATTGCGCAGCGCACATGATTTGTCTTTTGACAGAGAATATGATTTTATTTGCATTCGTTTTTGATCGCAAAAATATGTTCAACTATCTTTTTCAACAACATTCTCCAGTAAATCAAGGAGAGCTGAAATCTGTGGATTCAATTCATCTTGGAAAGAGTGAGTAGTCTTTTGCTCCAGAATTAGTGACTTTAATTCTGTGACTGTATTTAGGGATAGAGGTGACGACCACATTACGATTTCTTTCACGTGATTCCAGTCAGCATCAGTTAGTGATTGCTTTGAAATTAAATTCTTCTTAATTCCTTTCTCAGATAGTATAAGTTCATTTTTGTGTCGCTTCACTTCATTGATATTATCAAAAGATGCATTCAAAAGTAAGGTGGCACTTTCAAGAAAACCTTTACTCAATGCATGCTCTATACAAATACGACAAATAAGTCGAAATTCTGCAACATTTTCAAGAGAAGACAAGTTGTAGTTTATAAATTTTTGTAACACGTCGCCTACTATGAACGGCATGTCTATGAATCGCTTGAAATAATAATTACCCCATTTTCGCAAAAAGTCCGCTTTAAATTGTTGAATTTCCTCTCCCGTCTGGAAATGCCAATTCAAGAACTGGTTCACACGCTCATGGTTGGGCAAAAATATTAATGTTAAATAGATAACATCCGGAGACGATATAGCTTTCTTAAATGTTTCAGTTCCCACAGATTGATAAACCCATCTCAAGAAGGACTCAGCTGCTTGGATGTTACCATCGCATATCCACTCAATACAAATATGCCAATCTCTAAATTCAAAAAGCCACGATATTATCAGTCGATATTTTTCTCTTTGCTCCATAAGATTGATTTTATAGGGATAACATTCTGGTGGCAAGGTAGATTTTGATAATAACACGTGAAGCGAATTGAGATTGCTTGAATAAATAGCACGCTTAAATTTTGGCCGACCAAACATAAAGCAGATAAATAGTTTAATCTCTTCGTTGGAACCATCGTTTAATATCCTATCAACCATGCTTATATTTTCTAATCGCACCAAACGCAACAGCACTTTGACGAAAAGACATTTATTTTTTAGAAAGGATCGTCTTAGTCTTAAGGGACTGGCACTCCATATTTCTTTAAAAATCATCATTTCATATCCGCTTTCACTCATCTTAGAACCAATACTCTTCATTATACATGCATAAATGTCTTCTTGCAGATTATCTAATACTTCAAAAATAGTGGACAAGAGTATTCTTCGATTATGGCCAACTTTCGAACAAAACCCTTAATACATCAGAATGATTCCGAAAAAATTCGGTCATTTGAGTTAAACGATTGACATGAGATAATAAAAAACATAAAACATCTAAAGTTTCTGAAGTATCCTGATAAAAAATACGTTTTAGAATTCTCATACGTTGAGTAGCTTGCAAAAGCCACTTACTCAAATGATCGTTTTTCTCCTGCTCCGACAATTTTTTCCAAAAATACTTTAGGGCAACTATGTTATGAATTCGAATCGAGCAAGTAAGCATATTTACATCAATACTAACCTTATTATCGTATATGTTTTCAAAATTAGAAAATTAGAGTCCAGTTAGAAAACTCCCTAAATTATTGTCGAGGACACATGTCCAATATTTTATCAAATCATTTGAGTGCATTCTAAAGCTGTTTCTATGTTGTTCTGGAATTTTTACCCACAAAATTGAAGCATACTCCTCTAAACAATGAGAGCAGGCTATCTCATACAAACGACAAATATCTAAGCTTTCTAAGCTTCCATTATCGAATAGTTCCTTAAGGGATTTCACTATGTCAACTATCCCCTCAACTGTCCAATAAATTGTACCACGCTTCATATAATACTCACAGAGTTTTCTTTGACGTCCTATCCACATATAGTAACAACTATTAAACACATTCCACAACTGCCACATAATGGGTGGAATAGCATATGAGATTTCGGTCTTCAGCGATAAGGGCAAATAGCTATTGGACAATTTGCTTAATATTCTTCTCTCCAACTCAAGCATACATCTGCAATAGTTTGAGGAAGAAGAAGGTGTAAAGAAAGAAGATGTCATTTCATTCCTCATATAAGGCGCCGTCCATAGCCCAATTGCAATCGACACTACTGTAATATGCTGCAGGGAAGGAGGTTCAGAAAAATTGTTTATGAAGTCGATTTCAGTTGATTCTGTTTTAGAAATTTTGAGTGGCCAGCTTCCAGATCTCTTTTCTTTGCGGACTCCATCTGTAAAATACAATTTTTAAATTTAGTTTTGAATTAAAGATTCGAATAAAAAGAAAAAATCATTAATTTAAATATTTTCTTATAAAAATGAGCGTTTGTTTAATTTATAGGAGTAAGTTAATTAGATTTAACAGCTATAAGAAGAAAAAAATATTTGTATCAATTTTGTTATCCTGGTAACTTATCCTGGCATGTATAACAATGGTTTGAAAAATTAATGCTTAAATATTTTTCTAAATAATTATAACTTTTATATGTATACTTTTTTATTTTAAATGTACACCTTTCACTTAATTTATGATGCTTTTAATTTATATGCTTTTAATATATATATATATATATATATATATATATATATATATATATATATATATATATATATAATTCTCTTACGTGGCTCCCAAATTTTGGCTGAAGTACTTTGTACAACTAAATAAGATTCTTTTCACAACACTTAAATATTTACTTTATTTTCTTCATTTATAAAGAAAACAGTCGGCAAAGAATTCTGTTAGGTTAAAAAACATTTCGCTAAAAAAAGAACGAATTCTAAAAGAAATAAAAATAAACAACTTAAAAAATAAAAATGCTGTTGCCAGCATTTTGAAAGTTAACTTAGCAACATAAATCAAAATGACATAGCGCAACTAGATCAAAATTAAGATACCTGAGCGCTTGACGTAACAAATCCTTCAATTCTAAAAGTGTTGTATCGCCAAATGCCCAAATTAACAATTGTGTTTTTAAAGAAATTCTCTCTCTCTCTACTATTCAGACTACTATTTCATATTGTTTTACAACACATGGCTTTAACACTCTGGTGGGAAAGCCTTTAAAACAAAACTTACAACAGTTACTTTTCTCAACAACTGAAATTTAGAATAGTATGCTTAAGAAAAATATTTGAACTGTTTGCAATTTCAAATTCATATTGAAATGTACAGGTTTAGAATTTTCTACAGTGAAAAGTTTTCGGAACTTCAGTATTCAAAAAAGTATACAAAAGCTAGACGTTAAGAACGTATTGAATGAGCGAGAAAAGCGAGCATTGGATTGCGAAGCAATCCGAAATGAACTGCGAAAGCAGTTCCGGAGGTTGGCGAGCGCCAGCGAGCAGGGGGCGAAGCCTCCTAGTATATATATAAAATCAAATTCTTATTACCAAGTTACCAAGTTACTGTAAGCAAAATAGAAAAAAATTGTTAAAAATCATTTCGAATGAGAAAAAATGGCTGAAATAATTCAACTTTATTTTAAGGTTTTCTTTAAAAAAACACATAAATTAAATAAAAAATATGTATACTAGATTTCTAAGTTTCTGATTGCTTCTATCAGGGTTGGCATAGTTTAAATCACTTGATTTTAGTCATGAATTAAATCCTGATTAAATCATTTCAATTTTTTTAAAGAAATCACTAATTTGAATCAGCTTAATTAAAAAAAAAAAAACATTAACTTAAACAAACATAGTTTTTATAACATTAATTATGAATTAATTTAGAAAAAAATTATTAATTTAAATTTTAAATATTTTCATACAGTATAATTAATAAATACATTCTTAAATGTGTGAATTTTTAAAAGTCTGATTCAATAGATAATGTATGTTTATTAAGGAAGCGATTTTTTGTACTACGGAATAATAAAAGGCATATGCATTGAAATCACTATGTTATCCCTTTCATTATTTCATTATAAAATGCATTGATGTAAATCAATAGTGATTATTTTTTTAAAAAAATAAATCAATAATTTCAACAAAATGATTAAATATTAATTGAAAAAAATATAATTTAAAATATTTTTTACTAAGAAATTTGATTTGAACTGAAAGATTTTTTGACTAAAAGATATTGAAAGGGATATGCATGTAAATTATTGTTTCAAAATAGACTACACTTAAATAAGAGTGATATGAAACGTTTAAATAGTAATTTTCCATTTAATATGTTTGAAATAATTTTCTAGCACAAAACATATTTCAATTATATCCATTTAGTTGTTTGCTAATTAAAATGCAATGCTTTTATATCTTATTGAATATAGAGTTAGTGTATCAAGACTTCCTGAAACCAGAATGACGTAATTTTTTTTTTTTCAGTAATATTTTCTTGTCTAAACTAATTTACTTTTCATTAGATGTCTAGTTGAAAAATTGTCACCCGATTTTTAGCAATTATGACCAAGTTGAACCTGAAAAATATAACTATGGCTTTTTTTTTTAACGCACTGATTAACATGTAATAATATAATAATAATCTTATACTTTTTTAGTAAGAAATATTAACTATTTTCCTTATATTATTTTTAAACAATAATATTATTAAATTATTGTATCAGTATGGTAAATTTTAAAAAATACAATTAATTTTATTCAAATAAAAATAAAATCCAATTTAAATCAAATATGCACGATTTTGGAGTAAAAAAAATAATGATTGCCAACCATGACTTCTGGTCAGAGTTGTAGTCACAGAGCCGTTTTTAAGGATGGGCCCAGTGGGCCCTGGCCCAGGGCACCGAGTTCTGATGGGGCCCCCGAAAAGTCTGAAATCTTATTGCATTAATTGTTTTTTTTTAATTCAACTAATTTATTATTTATAACTAAAGAGGGCCCCCAGATCTCACTTTTTCCTTCTTTTTTTAAAGTTTTATTCAGAGCTGGGGCCCTCTGAAACCCATAATATATATATTTTTTTTCTTTCTTGCATTGTCGGATGCTTTTCAAAATCTTATCGAAATGTTTACAGATATAAAATATTTGTTACTTTTCATTTTTCTAACCAAAAGAGCAATAAAACGCTCGTTCCACTGATGAAAATATTCCCACTTTCGTAGCTACCACCCACAGAGTTGTCAAATAGCCTCCTCACTTTACACTGAGAGAAAATGCTTTTAGCTTCTTTATATTGCCCTGGGGCTCTTTTTTCCTAACTTTGGAAATACCAGATATCCACAGAAACACCCTTTTGTCTGATTTCTGGTCATAAATTTCTGGGAAGAAAACATTTCTAGGGCCGTAAATAGGGGGAGGGTCTTCCTAAAATTTATCTGTCTTGAGATTTCCATAGTGCCTTTAAATTGGGCCTCGTTCAATTCTAAATTTTCTTTCTTACAAAATTTAGAAATTTTTTCTAATTTATTATAAAAGCTTTTTTTCCTTTAATCATCCTAAATGTTTCAACTAGCCTAATTGTTTAATTTACTTAATTATTGTAGTTGATTTTATTTTGTTATTTTATTTATTTTTCAAATTAATCGCAACAGAGTCCGTGAACTAGGAATTTCTATATCAAATTTTCGTAGGATATTAAGAAGACATAAATCTTTCACGTTGGAGGTAAGGGAATTTTTTTATTAAATAAATTTTGGTTGTGGTTAGGGAAAACGTGAAAGGTTTGCGCAGTTTTATATACATATACATTGTGATTTTTTTGTTTATTTATTTAAATGGCGAATCACTATTCAATTCCCTCTTTGTCTGGGCCTGTCTGCCAAAACTCTTGATTTGATCGGTTCTGGACAATTGAGATAACAAATGTAATTTTATTTTAATATTACTTACTGCAAATAGACAGAAACAACATATGATTTTGTTTGATTGAGCATTGAAATCAAATGATCATCAGCTAAACAAATGTTTAAACATGAGAAAAAAAATTTTTTATAACTCCTATATGACCAAATATTCCATGTTTCCGCTAAATATGTTTAATATGTGATATTATATTTCGTACACAAAATTAATTTATTTGGTTAGCTTATGATTTTATTGTTTCTTGATCATATTTGTTTCTATTTTTAGCTGCTTGATTTTTGTTGTTATTATGTGTTTAAAGTTAATAATGCTTCTCAATTTTTTAATTAATAAGGCTTTTAAATTTCCAAATCAAAGTCGAAACAATTTCTTAAAATTGTAAATCGAAACTATATATGAAATTTCGACAGCTTTGTTTTTATTTTAAACGTGTGCATTTAATTTAATAAAATAAAAATAAATTAAAAAAATGAAAAAAATATAAATAAATGGCTGAATAAAATAAAAAAACTTCGTTGTCATATCATCTCTTAAATAATTTGAGTATCAATTAATTGTTTAAAAATAAGCAAATTTTTAGTTTAAAAGGTAAAAAAAAAAATTTATTTGTTTAAAAGGTCATTCGATCATCATTCATCTTCATCATTCGATCATGAAACTATTTATTATCTGTTCCTAAGGATCAGAATTCTTTTTTATTTTACTTTATCGTAAAAATGGTATATTTAATACTTTCATGTGATATGCTGCAGTTTTAAATACCTAAAAGATGACTGAAATTGTCAATTCAAAAAACAATTAATAGTTTTGAACATGAATTTAAATAACTCCATACGTTTTGTTTGGCTATCTCATTTTATATTATCGCAGTATTTAGAGCAGACAGTTGCTTGTGGGTGTGTGGATGATATAAGTAAAAGAGGCATACAAAAAAGAAAAAGAAAAAAAAAAAAATTATTTCAGTTAATGCCCTTAATATTATATTTTTAAACTTGTAATTCGCAAAAATTTAGTAAAAAAATAATTGTCGCAAGCAAATTAATGTCAAGTAAGAACGAAGCAAATATGATATCAAAATATGCTGAATCACTAGTAAGACAGGTGGGATGAAAGACATCGAAACCAATTTGATTGAATAGTAAAACTAGAAGGTGTTTCTAAAATCCGGAAATCAACCAGGCTTCAATTTTTTTTTCTCACAAAATTTATCAGGGGCTATTCGTTAGATTTCAATATGCGTTATGTTTTTTCTTTGATTAAATATTAAACATTAACAAATATTTGTCCTTTAAAACCTTTCATTCTATAATAAAAATAATTATTCTATAATTGTAATTCTAAAACTAATTGCTAATTGATATAAAGCTTTAGTGTGTTCCATTGATATATTAAATGTCTTCTATCGTCGGAACCCCGACATTACGGTTAAAGTTTATTAAGGTAATTACGAACATTATAACCCCTTCCTTCTCGCTCCCGTGAAAATGACGGGTTGAGATTTCATTCGTTATTTCTCGCTCCCGTGATATTGACGGGCTGGAAACTAATTCATTTTTTTTAGCCCGGAAAACATTTTATTTCTCATTTTATACACTAGACAGCAGTACCAGGATATTTTTAAGGTAATTATAGATAGTTAGTATATTTTAAACCAGATGCCAGCACTAAAGTCAACTAATCAGCACTAATCAAATGCGTGTATTTGTGATATGTTATTTGTAATCTTAGCAAAGTTACCTAGTTAGACTCTTTGTGAATACACCTGGTTTGTGCTTTTTAATTTTATTTTGAAATTTAAAAAAAAATTTATTTTAAAATTTATTTATTATTCCAGCTGATGACAGTTTTTAATTATTATTTCTTAATACTGAAAAATATTTCTTTTTTTTTTTAAGCAGGTATGCTTGTTAAAAACTAATAATTTAAGAATTATTTAAAAAACTAGAAGGCTCCGCTCCCTGTTCATTTTGCTCACTAGCCCTCGTGGTTGCTTCTGCATTCATTGCAGGTTAAGTGGAAAGACGGTTTATTTGCATTTTTTTTTCTACAAAAATTACGATTGAATTGCCATTTACATTTTGAAGATGACTAAATTTAGGCAAATCAATAAAATTGGTACCACTCAATAAAATTGGAAAATTGGTACCTGCTGCAGAGTTATTACTCAATAAAGATGGACTCAAGAGATAGAGCATTCTCCTCCGAATGAGGCGCACCGAGTTCGAATCCCAGTCATGGCTGATCGATATGAATTCCACACCCGGCTTTTACCGATCACAGTGATGACGTGAAATATCCTCAGTGGTAGGCGGATCATGGGTTAGAGTCCCTTTGCCGCCAGGCTAACCATGGGAGGTACTCGTGTTCTTCCTCTCTATATAACGCAAGTGCGGGTTAGTTCCATCAAAACGTCCTCCATGAAAGCAAAAACTTCTTCCAATACTTGATCCTGGAGTTTTCTTGTGTGAAGGATTTGGCTCAAAATTACAAGGCTACGGAGTTGAACATTAGTAGTCGTAAACTCGAAATTGGGTGGACAGTTCAATGACTGTTATAAAATTAACTAATAATGTGGCCACGATAGTTTGGTTGGTATGGCTATGGACTCCTGTTCGTGAGAATGGGAGTTCGAATTCAGCCGGCTGAATAATACCAATGTATAAAATGGTGACTGGTGCATGTTAAATCTGTCGGGGTCATAAACTCCTCCAAGTTCTCATAACAATTCAATACCTCTGTGTACTGATCCGGGAGTTTCCTTGTCTTCTGGATTGGTTTTAAAATTTCAAGGCTACGTAGTTAAACATTGGCTTAAAATTGAGTCAGTTTTTCAACGGTGATTATAATAAAATAAAAAATAAAAAAATAAAAAAATAAAAAAACTAATAATTAAACTGTATTTTCTTGTATTCTTTCTAACTCCTTGCATATTTTCTACACACCTTCATAATTTGATGCTTCTAAGTCTTACAAATTTTGAGCTGCAAAGCAAACTGTGTGTCTTACGGGAAATTGATTTTGATGATGTGACAGAAGATTCGCCTCTCAAAAAGCGCGAAAAGTATTGTTATCTTAAATTTTCGATAAAAAAAATAATGTATATAAGCTTTTATAATTAATTTATATATTTTTTACTCTTAAAATAAAATAATTTTTAAAAATTATTGAAAATTAAATTTTTTCTCTAAATTTACTCATAAAGGGCCCCCAGATAATGACATGCCCAGGGTCCCTATAAACATAAAAACGGCTCTGCATCCCCCACATGTGACATCACATATTCCTTGTTTCCAGCAACTCTAGGTCAACCCCCCAATACCGGCCTTGAAGTTCAACTGCTGGGCAAAATTTTGTGTCCCCTTGAAGAAGGAAAGCACCCCACACGTGACGTCACATAACCACTTCTTCAATTACTGAAAACAAGAGTTTTCAGCAATTTAAAAGGGCTGAAAGGGTAGAAGCACCTATCTTGACTTTTGGACTCCCACAGGTCTTTGACCATGTGCTTGTGGCAGGAAGCACTGGAATTCCCATTTAAAATTGATTCGGTGAACTATACTATCATTCATTTTATTTTTTAACAACCATATAATGGAGGCGGTGTTTCCAAGAAAACAGTGTTGTTGGAGGTGACATGCTCAGTTTCAGTTTATTTGGTTATATACCCTTCAGAACATGTTTGCCTTTTCGTTCATGCAGAGACGTAGCTACTAGGGTGGCATAGGGGGGGGGGCGGGCACCGCTATGCTCCACTAGTTTCATATATTTCAATCCTTGTCAGCTAAATCTAAGTTGGCAATACCGATTTGTTAATTAAAGTTAGCAATTCTCAAACAATCAACGGGGATGGAAAATTCTAAACACGTATTTACACCTCTTATTTAATTTTCACAAATAAACTGATGGTAAATATTTTCATTATTCGACAGTATCTATCAATACACGTAAAATACAAGGCCGTCACCTTATCATAATTGGGGATGTAAAGCGTAATTTAGATTCTCAAAAGAGAACTTTTTCTGATGAAATTAAACTTCTGCAATCTAGAGTTTTTGAAAGGTGGTTCAATTTGTCTGTTTTAAATGTTGATATCTATCTTTATTTTTGTGTAATTTACGTAATAAGGATATTCGAACAAATTTTAAAAAATTAACAAACGTGTATTTTAAATGACAGATCCAAAATAAAAAATAGATGATTTTTATTGCTTTAAAGTTTTAATCGAGGAAATATCTAAACAAGTTCTGAAAATAACCAAACACTATTTTTCATATTCAATAAAGCAACTCCTTTACTTTCACCTTTTCTTTCTTTTGTTTTTTTAGGGAGATTGTGCCGCCGAATAAAACTACATCAAAAGTTTGTATACAAAATTAAAAAAAAAAATATTAAGAAAAGGCAAATCAAAAATTTATCCAAAAATCTAATATGACGAGGTAGAGGCCCCTTAAAACCATAAAACTGCCCATGAATTTAAATTGTGAAACCTACTGCACCTTAAATACCGTCCCTGGCCATATTATTAGACGCACTATAAGATTTTATGTAAAATTATAATTATCAGGTGATACTATATTGCTGTATTGTTTTCACTAGGATGAAACCGGTTTGCATTTGTTCACGCTCCTGTATCAATTGGTTAACATTGTAATGCAATTTTACAAATAGGAAGTTTATAAAAAAAATCTCCTGAATAAAAACGCATTACATGTATGTTTAAATATAAAAGTATTGCGTATAAACTCGTGCATATCATGTTATTATTAAAATACTGCAATACGTCTAATAATTTGATCTAATTATTCTATTATACAAATATAATGCTTGTTAAGATAAATATTCTATGTTTATATAATACATCGCCTAATTTATCCTATCATCAAATTTATATTATATATCGTCTAATTTAACCAATTGATACACTAACGTAAACAAGTGCAAACCGGTTTCAGTCGCCTAAAAACAATACAGCTATAAAGTATCACCTGATAATTAAGATTTTACATAGAATCTTATAGTGCGTCTAATAATTTTGGCAGGGACTGTAAGTAATTTAGTTTAAGCATTTAAATGTAATTTTTTGTGACAGATCTGAGTATCAGAAGTTCATAATAAGAAGTAAGTTGGATATTTTTCCCCTACCAGATAACGAAATACACAAAATGAATAACAGGTAATGTTACTTTCTCCTTGTGATTGGTAATGCAAAGGAGAAATACTTCGACAGGCTTCTTGGATGGTAGAAAAAAATCTTAGGGCATATTTCGAAAGAAGTTGAACGTTACAAATAACGTTCGCATAACGTAATGTCGATATCGATGTGTCGATTAACGGGGGGATAATTGCTGGTCGATATGAGTTCCACTTCCGGCTTGCACAGAACACAGTGCTGACGTGAAATATCATCAGTGGTAGACGGATCATATGTTAGAGCCATCAGGCTAACCGTGTGAGGTTTTCGTGGTTTTTCTCTCCGTGTAACGCAAAGGCGGGTTAGTTTCATCAAAAAGTCCTCCACGAAGGCAATTTTCTCCGAATACTTGATCCTGGATTTCCCTTGTCTTCTGGATTGGGTTCAAAATTACAAGGATACGGAATTATACATTGGTAGCAGTAAACCCAAGAAATTGGGTCAGCTGTTCAACGACAGTTATTTAAAATAAAAATTACGAAGTTAATTACATCCGAAATAATTAAAAAAAAAATGTTTGGTGAAGTTTTAAAAATAATGTTACCCTTTTTAACAAGAGGGATTCTTTCAATAACCATATCTTGCTGAGATAGTCATTATAGTAACAGTAAAAAGTAGAAGCAAACTGACGAGAATATAGCTACAAATAAAAAAGACACTCTGAGTTTTTTTTATTTATTGAAAATAGTACTTAGAACAATTTAGGCTCAATAAGGGTTTTTATTGCTGTGATTCAACAATCGCTGGCATTTATCATCCATGCCAATGTGTAGCTCGACTTCAAAATCGATGCTGACATCTAATTTCCTTGATATTCACTGTTGAAATGAAGTTATCGAGGTTGGTACACATAATAAGTATCTCCAGGAAACATTCCAGTACGCATGCGTATGGATTCTTCGGTATCACACTTTAAATCAATTAGTAAAAAGCCATAAGGTTTTGATGTGGCATCTGCATAGCATTCTTGAAAAAATTAAACTTTTCGAAGGTACAATTGACGTCCTAAATGTGTAATTTGCGATTGATCTCTTCGATTCTTAAATAATACATGATAATGAGCATTTAAGGACATTTCTCTCATTTCCTTTCCTTTATGAAAAATGTTTTGAACCACAAAAATAATGCTAAGAGATTTATGGTGGGAAAATTTTGTAAATAATTTCGTCAATTGAGGATCATTTCCCAATTCACTCATGAGATCATCAATCACAATTAATGCATCTGAATATTGGTTCAAATCGGAAACTTTTATAAATTTTTTAATTGCTACACTATTAAATCAGACAGCTTGGTTTTATTCTCATTCGATTTAGCGTATACATAGATAATGATACCGCACTTGCCTAGCTAGCATGCTAGATACTGAATATGTATAAATAAACTATGCTTTTACAGGGTGCTTAGCCAAATCTTTCAACCAAAAATAAGCACCTTTTAAGAACTTTTTAGGCACTCAAAAAATATTTTTAAGCACTATGTAAATTGACAAAATGCAAAATAATTTTCAAAATGCAAAGACTTTACAATATCATGATGAAATAACTAGAATTTGACAAATAACTCTTATCTTGATTATATTAGCCATTAAAAAATGATCAAGAGATTTTTCGATTCGATTTCAGAGGGTGGAAAATGAAGCCTGAAATTGAGAATATCTTGCAAAATGCAGCAGAGTTGCACATGAGAGTGCAAGAATCTCACCGAACCCAGCTCACTAGACGCACATGCGGACTTTCAAGTATTTCCCCAAACCTGTAAAACGATTGACGCTTTCATACGCTGTGGACTGACGGTACGCTGAAATTGATCGTGGTTGAATGAATTCTGAAAGCGCTGAATAGAAAAATATAAAAATCACGTTTTTACATAATACGTGGTGAAAATAGACATTCCCTTTCATAAAGCTCATTTTCGAAAAGGGAAAATTAAGCACTTTTTAAAAACACCCATTAAGAAAAGCGTCTTTAAGGGCTTTTAAAAATCGAAAATAAGCACCTTTAAGCACTTTTTAGATACACTACGCACCATGCTTTATACATTACTCACTCGATTCAACGTAAAAAAATCGTAAAAATTCTAGATAGTATTTAAGTTCAACCCCCTTTTACCCTCTTATCCTTTTAGGAACGCAACGTGAAATTCATTGATATCTTAATATCATCTTATATTATGAGGTAGAAATCATAATCCTTTTTATACTATGCTACTTCATTAATGGGGAAATGAAGTGTTCAGAATTTTTATTTGCAGCTGAAAAAAAAAAAAAAAAAAAAAAAAAATTGACCAAAATTAAATCAAAATCAATCAATATTCTAACGCGTCTGTGATTTCTTTTTCCTACCTTTACGAACATCATTGGGAAACTATGATACATACGATAAAATAAAATATGAGCCAAAAGTAAAGATAAATAATAAAATATGGTAACCCAGTTACGAGCAACCGTTCTTGCAATTAAGCAACCCTATCGGCAACTCCGAACGGAGAAATTGCGCTTAGAGTTGCAGATAGAGTTGAAGTTACAGTTACGGTTGCACTTATTTTTCTCTCGTGTGATAGAGGCATAAAGATCGCTTAGTTGTAGAAAATAATTAAATCCATTTTAATATATTGACATATTTTTTGTATAGATTTCGTATAAAAAAAATCTAATAATCGTATAATACATTCCAATAAATATAATAATTTATTAAAATAATGATTTGTTTTAAAAAGTAATCCATAAGAATACATATTATATTTTTTTATTAATTAATTAATTTATTAAATTTTATTAACTTAATTATTTTTTATATATTTTTTGTAACTCGCCATAAAATGTCATAATTGGTGATCGAAATTGACTACAGGTGGCGTAGAGTAGACCTCTCTACCTATGGCAACACTTGGGACGCTTTCACCAATAGCGTGTGGAGAGTCATATGAGAAGGAAGTACGCTAGTTTCTGTCTTGATTTTTAACTAGATTAAAATCCTTTAAGTTATGAAACTATACGGAACTGAAAACTACATTAAACATAGTTCTAGAAGAAAGCGTCATGAAAATTTAAAAAAATATTTTTAACAATTTAATACAAAAAATATTAAGGAAAGGAAAAATATCGTAGTGCATTCCTATGCGACTGAAAAAACGAGAGGAAAGGGTCAACGGCATGAAAATGAAACCGATCATCTTCCTAGATTGCGTATTCGAGCGTTGTGATCTCGAATAAATTTTGGATATGTGAAATTATTAACCTTAAATGCTCAGAACAACTTTAAAATATAACTTTTTTTAAGTATAACTTTTTTAATATTTTTTTAAAAAATTTTTTTTAGTATTTATGACTAGTTAGATGTATTATTATTCATCTTTTTTTTTTTTTTTTTTTACCCATTGGCAAAATGGGTCTTGGTTTGGATTTGATGGCGTCCACACGCTTTTCAACTGTATTCAAGAGTAATAGCAAACAGTGAGCATGCTTCGTCGTTGCATGCGTTGCTATGGCGACCGCTGCCCTTTTTCTTTTTATCAGCAGGCATTTTTAATGTTTTTACATAATAATAATTTAAAGTATTTTTATATATTTTTTATTATTAACATATAATTACTGACTTGACGGTGATTTTAATAGAAATATGAATGCTGAATAAGGAAAAGTATTTTGTGACGTCTTGAATCACGTACATAGGCAGGATATGAAAATCAATCCAACGACAAACATCAATTGAGACAGTTTTTGCAACCCATGATTTGAAATGTGGCGTTTCACGAAGTCAATCCAGAAAGAAAAATCATTTGACCAATGGGTAACCAGTGATCGTAATAAGGCGATCACAGCTTCTTTAATGACTGCTTCTTTTATTTATTTATTTATTTATTTTTTTCATTTATACGTCCATATGTCGCCATTTTGGATAACGAGATTCTAATCTTTGATTCTCAATCAGCGATCTCAAAGCTCCATGAATTGAAAATTTTTATAAGACACCATAATTGAAGTATCAGTTTTTGCCTGCTTTTTCCGAGCTCTAACCAGTATGTAGCGTGTCGTGACATGCACTAAACAAAGGTTTTAAACTTTTGGTGTGGGGATCCCATAATATTTACGAAAATTTTATGGGACACCATAAACATTACACAAACCCGACAAACACGCGAGTGAAACTGTCAATTTTTTACTTGCAGTGTTATACACTTTTGCAGTTTTAAATCTTTAACTTTTTTGATCTTAAGACATGGAACAACGTGAAAATTTTTAAATAAGTAACAAATTTGAAAATATAATATAATAATAAAAATGTGCCAAAGCGTTTTCGTTTCTTCTTTGTCTGTATTGTCTTATCTTTATTTATTTTCAGTTCAAATACATTGTGTAAAAATATTTTGTAATAGTAAAAATTACTATAATAAGCTAAAAAAATATGAAATTTTTTAAAACTTTCGGAGACCACTGCAGGTCCTGTGACCCCAAAAGAGGCGGGACTCATAGTTTAAGAACTTGACAGAGGCAAGGGGGAAAAAACACTGAGGAAAGAACAAACTAGGACTGTAGAATTTTGGGCATTTGGGCAAACTTCTACATTCTCTACAATCAATCAAGATCTTTATTTGATCTGATTTTAAAAGTTAGCAATTAAATAAACCGGTTAAAGTAAAGAACATTCAATTATATACTGTATTTCCCGGTACTACTAGTGATTGTGTTTAATAATTGACAATTCAATTACTGACTACCCTGTTGGGTTGTATAATTGTTATAGCAATGATTTTTGTATGTATGATACATGTAGTGTTGTTTAGTTGTATTAATGTTGTGTTATAGTATACTTTACGACATGTATTGCTCGTACTGGGGTGCAATAGGAAAAATGACAAAAGTGCTTCACTACAGATTTTGAGAAAGATGGCTTGATAACGTTTTTCCTTCCTTACTAGTACTATGAACTTTAAAATGAAGTTTCAGGTAACTAATAAAAGAAATTGAATTTAGAAAAATGTTTTTATTGCAATAAAATGACGCTAATCGTAGAAACATGCATAAGATATAAAAAACTTAATTTCGAATTGTTTGGCACTTATATTGGTTTTTCCATTGCAAGACAGCGAACAAATTGTGCAATGCTAAAAACATTGGTAATTTTTTTTAAAATTATGCTTCTTACATGAATAAACATAAAGTCTCATCATGCTTTAATGATTTGAATTGATTTCATTCGCAATTTGTTGCAAAGGTTACAACTATTTTATTATAGCTTTTCTTCTCATTTACTCTGACGAAGGTTTTAAGATTAGTTTACTATAAATTTAAGAAGTGAGTTCGAGAGCAAGTCACGTGCAGAGTTTTTTTTTTTTTTTTATGGGGATGGCCTCTGTTCGGGTATGGGTATCTTGATGCAATATTGAATCTATATTGTATTGAAGATTTTTCATAAAATTTTATTTTCGTTGATTTTTTCAATTCAAGCATAATTTTAATTTTATGATTTTTTTTTTTTTTTACAATTTTAATTCTTTTTAATCTTTGTAATCATTTTAATTTGAAGGAAAATTAACAACATCTAAAATTAACAAATCATTAATTAGTGAATCTTTATTTCGTTCATGTTTTCCATTTTATTTATGCGTCTTGTAACTTTTTTTAAATATTATTCTTCAATAAATTCTTTTTTTAGCTGACCTATATTTTGTTATATTTTGTCAACATTTAAATAATTGCTAATTTTGTGCACCTCTGTCAATTTTTTTAGCATTCTTTAGTCATGTTTTTAGATCTAATAAATACCGTGTACCCTTATCACGACATTTATTACGATTGAGCTTGTTCAAATAAATTCAATTATGCTCGTGTATATTTTAAATAAGGCTTTTTAAATCCACATTTTTTTCAACTGATTAAGTTATTTACAAATAAAATTATTCATAATAAATAAAGTTATTTTTCATATTCAATTTAATGCTTTTATATGACGATGACTTTCAGTATTCGCAATCGTAATACTCGACTATTATACACCGTTTTCACATTAGCAGCTACCTTGCCTGTCCTTAGGGGAAATTGTGATTTTAATCTTTTACAACGGTTCTCGCTTTCAGATTATCTATAGAACTGTATGGGGTTAGGGCAAAAAAAAAAAAAAAAAAAATCCTTTTTCACCAATTGTTTGTGAAAATGAGGGTGAAATGAAATTAAAAAAGACAATACGTTATTTAGCTTTTCCCTTTCTTTATCACATGAAAGTGAATTATAACATTTACAACATTTACAATTAGCGAGCAATTCTCTATGAATGGGATTTTTTTCGCCTATGAAAAAAATCACAAACAACAAGAACTTAATTGGTAGTTTTTTTTTCTTCTTTAAGTTTTTTCCACCAATCCGGTTCTCATTAGCATTCAGGGAGAATGGTCCTTGAATATAAAGTATTTAATTCTCCAAAACATTTTTTTAAAAATTTCCACACTTTCCTTTGGGATAATAATTCATGTAGTTTTCTGTTCTATATAGTTTCACAACTTAAAAGATATTGAAACTATTTGAAAATCAATACAGAAACTAACATACATCCTTCTTCTATGACTCTCCACGCGTGGTGAAAGCATGCGAAGTGCTCCCATAGGTAGAGAGTACTGCTCTCGTAGCCTATTTCGATTGGTGATTGAAATGGGCTGCAGGTGGCGTAGAGCAGAACTCTCTACCTATGGCAACACTTCGCATGCTTTCACCAGTAGCGCGTGGAGAGTCATAGTAGATTTGATTTGATTTTGATTTGTTCATTTACGTCGCACTAGAGCTGCACAATGGGCTATATGCGACGGTCAGGGAAACATCCCTGAGGATGATCCGAAGACATGCCATCACAATTTTGATTCTCCGCAAAGGGGATGACACCCCCGCTTCGGCAGCTCGACAGCCTGCACGCGAAGTCAAGCACTTTACGGTAGAACAGTTTAACGAGGACCAATACCGCACACTATTGGTTCCTACGCAGATGACCAGAGTCATAGAAGAAGGAAGTACGTTAGTTTCTGTCTTGATTTTCATATAGATTAAAATCTTTTAAGTTGGGAAACTATATGAAACTGAAAAGTACATTAAACACAGTTCTAAAAGAAAGCATCATGGGAATTAAAAAAAAAAAAAAACATATTTATTAATTAAAAACGAAAAATATTAGGCAAAGAAGAAATATCGCAGTACATTCCTATACAACTAAAAAGAGGAACTGAGAAAAGCCAAAAGCATGGAACCGGTCTTCTCCCCAGATGGCGTATTCGAGCGTTGCGCCAATAGTTGCGTAACGTTTTAAGTTAAATGATTATTTTAAGGACTATTCTTACTGGGCATGCACACGAATTCATTAAGGGCCATTCTTACGAAAAAAGTGGATCCACATATTTCCAATCAATTTCGAGGGATAATGTTGTTGTACATTTACATCGCACTAGAGCTGCACAATGGGCTATTGGCGATGGTCTGGGAAACATCCCTGAGGATGATCCGAAGACATGCCATCACAATTTTGATCCTCTGCAGAGGGGATGGCACCCCAGCTTCGGTAGCTGGACGACCTGCACGCGAAATCGAGCACTTTACGGTAGAACAGTTTAACGAGGACCAATACCGCACACTTTTGGTTCCTATGCAGGCTAATCCAAGTGGTCACCCATCCGCACACTGACCGTAGCCAGCGATGCTTGACTTCGGTGATCTGCCGGGAACCGTGTCTTAACGATCAGTCCACTGCGGGACTCGAGGGCTAATGAGAATATGATTAGTGAAATATTTTCATGCGCGAAAAACTCACCAATCAAGTTCATCGTGTCATTCGAAGGTGATCAGACATGCATGGATCGCATGCTGTGAGAATTACTCTTACATTTTCTAACTCGAATAAATGGTATAAATTAAGAGTCCTAAAATGAATTGCCGCACGAATATAAAGAACTTAAGGCTACTAGATTAAGTAGACGAGCGAAAAAAATTCAATTGAATCCAATTCTGCTGTTTCAAAAAAAGTATGAGGATCACCCACGCAAATACCAATTTCTTGGATCCTTTTCTTTGATATTCAATTGCATATCTCAATATTAGCACTGGTGACACTGGTTACACCAGTGACTAGTTCAATTGGGTATACTATCGCCTACGTCACAGGTTGTGTTATTCCTACTAAATTTAACCAGTGAACGGCATTTTCTGCGAGCCTGACTTCAAGCCACAAATAAACAAACGGAATGTTCGATCTTTTAAATAACTGCTCGCCAGATTATATTGTATTATAAAGAAAAGTTCGTTTTGTAATAATTGATTTTGTTGTTTCATCTAAGTAATTTAATGTTTTTAGTAAACATATTTAAAACTCAGTTTATTAATTAAATTAAAAGTTTTTTTTTTCTCTTCTGACAACGTTCTTGACGGACATCATTCTATAGAATCCATAATATTAAAAAAATCGATGTTTTCAAATCAAATTAAATTAGCGCATATAAAATATTAAGCAACAACCACTATCATCCATTCATTTAGCATTGCACGATAGTATATGTTATTCCTACTAAAGTTTTCGAAGTGGAAGTAGTTGTGTTTTTTTTATATTATACCCAATTCAGTTAAACCAGTGTAACCGTTGCAAATATTGGAACGCGACATTAAACTACGTTTTGATTTTTTAGCTGATAGTAATTTTTCTTTCACTTTCGAGTTGGCAGTGGTATGCTAACGGTCGCACCTGGATACCTGTCAGTTTAGTTTAGCTGTTTAGATTATCCAATTCCAACAATTAGCTTTTTTTATAATTAAATATGGGTCTAAAAAGACGGACCGGAACCAAAAATCCACCCATATTTAGTAGTGAATTTTTAATTCAAAATCATGCAGATATTGTCTCCTGTTTTGCTATGTTTTTTGTGTTGGGATTGCTATTTCAGGTAAAGTCTAGCGGTTTACGTGGACAAAATTTTGACCTAAATAATTTATGTCGCGTACGCTTGTACTTAATTTTAGTTAATATTATTAGTTTTTAAATTTTTATTATTAAGTCACCGAATTATAAAATTTTGAAAACTTCATTAAAATTTATGATCAGAAATACGTGGCATTTATAACATATTGTGTAACACTGAACCGGTATTTTAAATTATATAGAAATTGAAGTAAATGTAGAAACAATTGTCTCATTCTAATTGCATTTTATTTTATGATATCTTATAAGCTCAAAGTTTGCGAGAAGATTTTTTCTTGCTGCTTTTTATTTTTTAAGATCAACAAAAATGCTTTACAGGTTTCAATTAAGATATTATAAGTGAAAGGTGCAGTAATTTTTAATATATTTTATTCTATATTTATTCGTTTTAATGATGAAAAATTTTACTCTTGATATTTGTGTTAGTACTTGCCTACTTTAAGTGTAGTAAACTGCTTGGTTGAAGAAATTATTTTCATTTTAATGTACTATGATCTATATATTCAACTTCTTATGTATAAGTAATGTTTAAAAATATTTATTGTTATCAAATAGTTACAAGAATGTTTCAATGAAAAATGCAAATTGGAAAAATCGTGTTCATAAATTACATATACTACATAAATCCAAAATTGTTTGCATAAATTATAGTCCTTATTTTCTTAATGCATGTCAATCTGGGTTTTTTTCTGCCTTGTTATGTCACACCTACTACAATCGCCAAGATGTCAGATGGATTTTAAATTTGAAAAAAAAAAAATAAAAATTTAAAAAAAAGGTAGAGGTTTGGGTAGATTTTAGTAATGTGATCAGTGGCAGAATAATTGGAAGTCTTGGTATCTTCCGAGCAGCGGCCCATGAGAAACTAAAAAAAATCATAGAACGGAACCAACTCAAAAGATATAACTCGTAACCATCCTCGGGTGAACATCCACATATTTTTTATAAAAAATGCAAGTTTAAAATCTGTTTGGCACCTTGGCGATTGCAGTTGGCACGGAAGATCACGATACAGAAATATCCCTCGGGTGGCTACAAGCTATACCCTTTGAGTAAGTCCCTTTCTGCGTTATTTATTTCTCGTGGGCTGCTGCCAGAAAGTAGCCAAAACTTGTCGATTATTCTGTTGCAGATCACAATGTGGAAATCTTCCCTCTTTTTGAGAAAATTTAATTATCGCCCAGTCATGATATTATTTGTTAGTGAAAATTCGGATTTACCAATTTCATTTTTCTTGAATGATATTTTTTCTTATTTGTTTTGTAACTAAGGAAAAAAAATTGCCTTGGTATCAAATTTACATTATATTCTTTTATTCGTAGACAAGTGCTCCAATTGCATCCATTTTTGTTGTTATGCACCATAATGTAACTGAAGGTAAGTTTTATTATATTTTTTAAATGTTCTTGTACTATTAAAATTGTTGTAACAGAAACAATTATTTGCATTTGGTAATATTAATTTTTAAAAGTTAGATAATCAGTTTAATTGAATTTAGTTGTCCTGTTGATAAACTCATTCTGTTCAAATTAGATTATTCTTAAAAATAACTGCTGTGAAAATTAATTTTTCTACTGACTACTTAAAATAAGTTTTCAGCTTAAATTCTTTTTGAAATTAAATTGTAATTTAAAGTATCGAAAAAAATTAATGTAATTATGCCATAATTTGTTTACAACTTATATTTTGAAAAAAAAAAAAAAATGGTAGCAATTAAAAGTATATAGTTAGCTCTTAGTTTAGTTGAACATATTTTTTCTATGTTTTTAAATTAATATACTTGAATGAGAATTTGCTATGAAGAGTTAAAAATACTTAGCTTGTTTTAGCTTAGAGTATTTTGTATTGCTCTTAATAGTTTAGGTTTCAAGTTATCAGCCTGTTTTGATTTTGTGAAGAAAAAAAATATTGGTAGCTTGTACTTATGAGTTTTGCAACTGTGTGACTTAATTTGATATTCAAAACATTACTATGGGTGTTTCTTTATAGTTGCTTCAATTTTACCTATACTGTTATCACTCAGATTTCAAAATATTTTCCTCATTTAAGTTTCGTTGCAAGCTGTGAAATTTAGAAATAATATACAAATAAAAACGTTTATAAGAGATTATTATTAGAGTGAAAAGTTAAGTTATAATAAAAAAAATTAAAAGTTAGTGAATAAAAAAATTTAAGAACTACAGTGTTTTCATTTCAGAAAAAAAATGGGAGAGAATTTCTCACCCTTTCTCAAAAACTGGGTGAGATTTCAAAAAATTAAAAAACATGAATAGACTTGGAAAAACAAACATTTCTTTAATTATAATATACTTTTAACATCTTCTAATTTCTAAACCATTGAATATTTTTGCTGCATCATCATATGGAAAATGTTCTATATCTACTTTTTCATCAGCTATTCTCATTAGGTTGCTCATATGCTCCAGAACTCATTCTAGGCAGAAAAAAGGGCAGGGTGCAAACGTTTAAAAAAAGGGCATTATTATTCTAAAAAGGCAATAATTTCTATGGGTTTTACATGTTCTATTAAAAAACATCCTCAATTAATAAAAGAATAACTAAAAGTAGCAAAGCAATCATATTAATTACTAATTTCTATTAATAAATTAATATATATATTGAGTTAATAGGCTAATTAGCTTAGTAATTGATTTAAAATGCATGCATATATTAATAAAATAGTAAATGTATGTTTTAAGATGTCTGTAGTTATGATTTAATAATTAAAATGATTAATAATAATTATGATTTAATGATAGTGGAAATAACTGCAAACTTTCAAAGACAAGTGCAACAAGGGGGTGTGATGGCTTTCCCATATAAATCTATGTATTGACAGCAATGTCAAACTAAATGAAAAGAGTTGAAAATAAAAGTTTAAGAAATCCATAGTAGAGTTTGGGGAAAAAACAAAGAAGGGTTGAGGAAAGAAAGGGCAAGAAGGGTATAGAGTCTATTATATCAGGGCACTAATTTACTTCAGGGGCAACAGGGTGGATTCTTTTGACTAAAAGGGCAACAGGGTGCTGCGCCCTGTTTTCCCTGCCTAGAATGGGCTCTGATGCTCATCAATCAATCTGTTACGATATTTTGTTTTAATTCGGTTTTGGGTGCTAAATGACTTTGCAACAGATGCTGAACTATTCGGAATCACTAATTAAATTTGTAGCATTGTGCACACACTTTTATATCCTCTACATCTGCCAGCATAGGCTTTTCAATTATTTTTGTTATAGAATACTGAAGTTCGTTGAAGTTATTTCCATGTTCATACTTCTTGTTAGGTCTTCCAGCATAGTTTTCACAGACTTCAACTTTTACAAATTGCTGTAAATTGTCGATGAGGGAGTTTGGTAATTCATTAACAGCTAAAAATAGAGCAAACTTTAAACAACTTATTATAAAGGACTCATTTTTTTCCCCTCAACACTTGTCGTAGCTGTTTTCATGTAGTTTTTCAAAATGGTGGAAGACTATATTTTTTTCCAAAATTCGAGAAATTCGCGCGTTTTAAAATTGATTAATAGAGTGTGCGAACTTCTCGGGTTAATCATTTTTTAATGCGAGAAAAGAGAAAAATAAGCGAGATTCTCGCGCTGTAGTGAAAACACTGGAACTAGTAATAACTTTGGTACATACTTTTCAATACTTTATGAATGTTGAATCCCTTCAATTTCTTACCACTCTTATGAATGATTTTATAATATTAGTGTAAGATACCTAATAAATTCTAATTTTCACTATTAATATTAAAAATTTATTATTAACAATTGCATACAAGCCAATATTCTATTTTGCAAATCCTTATTGCGGGCTCCGGGGTATATTAAAGCATTTTAAATTCTTTTAAATTGCTTTGATAGTATGTTATATCAAAATGTATACATTTTTTAATAGTTTTTTAAGAAATAAGATTGAGCATTTCAATTTTTTTTAAAAATGCTTATTTTGATTCGAATTAAAAATTTTAGAAGTATTAAAAATATATGTTTTGTATAAAGTTACAATGTGAACGAAATTTAATTTCAGTTTATAAATTATGTATAAGTAATTGATCAGAGTTTTATACATTTCATTCGAAGAAAAAAATTTAATTTTCTATCCTGTCAGTCAAAGTAATCAATGTTTTTAGTTTTGAGAAGTCACTTAATCTACTTTGTTGATATTATATATTACTCTTTTTTGACAATGAGTAACTTCGTTATTTTTGTACCTTTTAGCTTTGGAACCTAGTGAAGTTGTGCTTTATACATATGGCCGTTTAGATACATGCGTTGTTACATTCTACTTTTTGATAGCTATCGTAATGCATGCAATTCTGCAGGAGTATGCTCTAGATGTAAGTAATTCATAATGACAAATGAGACAATGAAAAAAATTGGAAAATGACAACCAAAGCTGATGTCTTCTGGACGTCAGTTTTGGTTGTCATATTTTCCAATTTTATTCATTTTTTCATCTTCTAATTTGTTTAATTCCTTTTGGACTCACTACTGCTAAGCGCATTTTTCCATAGGATGTATTATTATTTTCAATTGCTTGAATATTTTGAATTCTTTAATTAATATGTAATTTTCAAATCTGGTTTTAGCTGCATTTTTGTGCTTTTTCTGTTTTGAAATATTATGAGTAAAGGTTCAAAATTCATGACTAGGTGTAAAATGAAAAAGGATGAATTTTATCATTTAAAAAAGATCTTGATTTTTTATTGCTAGAATTTCTAGAAAATATCATTGGCCAGTTGAAGGTTTTACAGAATGGAAAACAAAAATAGTTGAAAGAGTTAAATATAATTTATATAATTCCAGGTTTTTTATTTATCCTTAGGGTACCATTTATTGATTTTGAATTGTTTGAAAAGATTAAAACTCTTAAAAATAAACTTATCACTACTTTTGATAAAGCATCTAATAATTTTCGTATTACGTGTAAATATTCTTTTTAAAAATTAATTATTGGGGAATATAATGCTAATAATACTTATTTTAAATTAAAGGTAGATAAGAAAGTTGTTGAAAAAAGGATTATTGCATTTGTTAAAAAATTAAAATTTAAATTTAATATAATTACTTTTCCATATTTATTTCCTATTGTTAAATTTCATAAGAATCCAGTAAAATTTAGATTCATTGTGTGTGGTACAAATTGTTATAATTGTAGTATTATTAAAAAGTTTTTTAATTATTTTAAAATTATTTTACTTAGGATTAAAAAAGAAAAATATTGTTATTGATAGTAGCATTGAGGTTTTGAATTTTAATAATAATAATGTTATTTCTATTATTAATTCTTTGACTTTGAAAATATGTACACTAGTATACCCCATTCACAAATAATTAGCATGTTTGATAAATATTTATTTAATAAAATATTGATAAATCTTATTGGATGGATATTTGTAAGTTTAATCTCTTTGAAAACGTACTTTTTAATTGCCTTAATTTTTATAAATTCATTTTACTTTTTATAGGGATTCCTCAAGGTAATTCTTTTTCTGGTGCTTTTGCTAATATTCTTTTAAATTTTTTTGAAGCTTAATTTAGCAAGTTTAGTGATTTTAAAGCTTTTAGATATATTGATGATTTAATTTTATTTCATTGTGATAATTTTGATTTTAATATTTATCCTAAAAAATTGTTTTTGAAGAAAACTAATGATAATTGCTTAAGTGTTGAGTATTTAGATTATAAAATTTATATTGTTGATAAACAAATTAAAATTGGTGCTCATGATAAAATAAAAGCTTTTTATTTTAAAGTTATTTTTTTGTGTAATTTTAATACTAATTTGTACAGTAAAATTTTCAAAAATTTAGTTTTTTCTCAATTGCTTAGAATTAATAAAATTTGTAAGAATGTTTTAAGTTTTCAAGAGGCAACTAGTAATTTTTTAAAAATTTTAGAAAATAATGGCTTTCTATTTAATTTTTGTAATATTGATTTTAAAATTAAGAAAATGATTGAGAATTATTAGTTTTTCATTTGGTTTAGTAAAATTCAAATCTTGTTCAAATCTCCACGGTCAAGCTTTTCTTTCAATGACGCCACTACTTACTTAACTTCTGTCCTATTTTCTTTAAACTGCACAGGATATGAGCGTTGTTTTTATGTTTATTTTATTTTAGTTGTGTCTTGCAGTCGATTGTGTTATTTAGCTATTGAATTTTTTTATTTCAAGTAAGCTTTAGTTTTTTCTTTTTTTGTTTTTATTCTACTGTATATGCTTCCGTATTTTAAATTGTATTTTATATTGTATTCTTCTGTGTTTTATTGTATTTTATGCATTCTATTCTTTTCCTGAACTTTGGCAAAACCTTTGGGGCACAGAGAAACCAATTTTACACTTTTGTCTTGCTTTTCTCGATAGAAAAGGTTTTGCTTTTATGACATCTGAGGCTGGTATCCCCTGAAGACGTCAGCTTTGGTTGTCATATTTTCCAATTTTTTTTTCATTTTTTAATTGTCTTAATTGTTTAATTCATTTTGGACTCACTGCTGCTAAGTGCGTTTTTCCATAGGATGTATTATTATTTTTAATTGCTTTAATATTTTGAATTCTTTACTTAATAAATTCATAATGTCTGCATTTTTGCTTTATGTTTTTTGTTATTTTGCTACAGTAAAATATAGTACTGCCTTATCAAACTTTTAGCTAACCAAATTTTGCTAAAGTACATAATTTTGAATTGATCTCAATTTTACATATATTTTTGTTTGTTTTCTTGTTTTTTCTTTTCTTTTTTTTCCATCATCTTTTTGTCAGACAGTGTTTTCAAGGTTTTAAAATCTTTAAGCTCTTTATTTGTAAACTATTAAGGTTTTTTTTAAAAAAAGCTTTTTTAAGGATTTCTTCTTGTTCTTGAAATATCTTTTATTTTCTTATTTCTTTAAGGATGAATCATGCTTTCCAATTGATCAAACTTATAATGTTTGTTACTTTGATTGTGCTAAATTAAGTTTTTTACTTTGAGTTTGGCAGAATTATCCCTTCAAGCTCTTATCTGTTTTGAAATCAATGATACATTTTATGTAGGATTTTTGCAAAAAAATTATTTTGAGTAAAATGGTAGAATATAGAACAATTGATGCACTAAAGGTGTGAGTTTGATTTATTATCTAAACCTGCAAATAAATTTTTTTTAAAAATGTAATTAATTTAAATAAAATTGCATTAATATGCAAAATTTTTTTTAAGTGTATTAAATAAAGTTGAAGGAAATATAGTGTTTGCATGTATGGATAACAAATTCTTTAAAAATGTTATTTAAAAAATTAAAATTTAAAAAAAAAATTCAAACAAGCTGAAATTGAATTCTACTTTATAAGAAGTTTTGGCTAATTTGGTACTGGTGTTCTACTCTTGAAAAATAATTATGTGACTGATTGTCTTTATTATTAGTGATTGTATTTTTATTTATTTATTTATTTTTTATTTTTTTATTTTCATTTTAGAAACTTAATAGAAAACTGCATCTCTCAAAAGTAAAACATAGCAAGTTTAATGAAAGTGGCCAATTATTTGTTTTTTATCTCATATCTTTGATATGGGGAGGAGATATAATAATAAGAGTAAGTTTACTTCTATCTATAATTGTGCTATAAATTTTCTTAATACTAATTTTTTTCTGTCTTGCTGTTTATAGTTTATAACAAAAAGTTAATATTGTGGGTACATTATGAGAAGTATTCTTTTTTAATTATATCATAATAATCATTGTTCTATTAAAATGTATTTATTCATGAAACACACCATGAACACTTTCTTTTATTTTGATATGTGATATTAATTTTCTATTAACATATGATCTTTAATTTTTATTTAAAGCATTTGTTTTATAACCTGTTATCACATTCACTGCCAGTCTAGTGCAGGTTGTTACGATATCGACCATTGAATAGTGGTGTTCTATGAAGATAAAATCAAAGTTACATGTTATAATTTCAGCAACTATTTTAGTTTTTAATTTTTGCAATAAGTTTATTTTAATAAACAATATGTTATGAGAAAATGTCATTTTTTTGAAGAATAATTTACATTTGTGATCTTGATCTGTTTAACAATACAAACTGTAATTAAGAATCTAATATCTCGCCATCGGGTCATTAGGAAGGAAGGTGTTAACTAATTTTCTACTTGAACAAATTTGTACTGTAATTTATCTGCGAAGCACAGCATGTTCATTGAGAAACAATTAAACCAGGATAGGAAAACCAGTTTTTTCTGCACTAAAGCAAATTCAAACCTGAACTGAGTCGGAGGGTGGACAATGTTAAGTTAGTGGAAAGGAAACTAATTAAGAGGAAACTAAGCATTTCTAAGTTTTGTATAGCTTTTAAAACTTAGTCATAAAAAAGAATATTGATGAAAATTTTAGAAAATTTGTTCTGCTTTATATAGTTGAATGCTTCTTCAAAAGTGCATGTTTCTGGTTCTTTCAATGCTAAAATAATACTGCAACTTCAAAAATTAAATTTCTCAATAAGATGTTTAAGCTATAGGATTTTTTTCTATCCAAAAGATATGCTTTGAAGAAGACTTAATCTTAATTTGTAAATAGTACTCAATATTTCGTGAAATCATTCCTGTTTTTTTCTTTTGCCAAAAGATTCCAAAAGTTTAATGCGTTGAATCAAAATTGATACTTTACTTGAAAGTATAACATTGATATTTTTTAATTTAATATTTTATACATTATTGGTTTTAAAACTTTTCCCCTCATTTTTAAAATTACTCTTTTAGCAATGTGTTTTTTTTATGCAATATTTTCTTAAATATGTAAATTTTTTTAGGAAGGTTACTTAACAAATATCAGCAAATTGTGGCAAGATTATCCTGAAGCGCACAGTCAAATGACGTAAGTTATCATAATGTCTCTTTTCCCCCCAACAAATTCCTATCGACCTGCGTAAGTAACAAGAATCAAGGGACACTGTATGAATGGTATAAATTTTTGGCATAAGAACGATGTTCTGGCTATACTGGTCTTAAAAACTAGGTTAAAATTAATCTAATTATGTTAAATAATTTTATGTTGCTGAATGGCTGTAATAAACAACAAAGTTAACAATATTAATTATCATCAATAAACCCAGCATAATAATCTTAATTGAATATAATTTGCTCTTTAAATTGCAAATATATATATATATATATATTTACTTTGATTCAAGTAATAATAATACTTAATAGCATTTATGTAATTATGTGGTAATATCTGATTACTATAAACAAAAAATATATATTTTTTTAAAAAATTATTTCCATGAAAATAAAAATACTCTCAATGTTTTGACATCAAAGCAGATTAACTGCATTTTCATTTGTAATGGAGTGTTGGAAGTTTATTTTAAGTAAAGTTGATGATTTTATTGAGAATAATTTTAAATTACTAAGTTACCTTTGCCACATCGTAGATAAAGATACAATAGGATAGTAATTGATAATTATACTGTTTATCTGTAATAGTTTGTTTTAAGGATACAAAATTGAATTCCTAAACTGTTTACAGTACAACCTGTTCACTTCCCTGCTCAAAATAAGTTTTATTTTATGTAATTTTTGACCTTATATGTTTTGCAAAGTGCAAATTTGCACAACATATCAAGGATTGATTTGTGTCACTGCTACTAATCTATTAATTATTTTCTTTTTAGATTTATGTTCAAGTTTTATTTTATAATACAGCTCTCTTACTGGCTTCATTGTTATCCTGAATTATATTTCCAGAAAATTAAAAAGGTAAGTTTAATTTTTACCATTTTATTTAAACAGCTTTTTAAAATTATTGTGTGTCATAGATATTAAACCAACTTAATGTTTTATTTCCAATAAAATATTAACCTGCTTTTAGTTGTGTTGTATTTAAAAACTGTAAAATAACTTAGTGAATAAATGCTTGAATATGTCTAAAACCATGCATAAATGCTATAAGTTTATATATATCTATATGTATATATCTATGTGTATATATATATGGGTGATTCGCACAAAATATGACCACTGTCCCTTGTTCCAAGATCTAATACTAGAATACTAAGAGAACTTTTTTTTTTAAAAAAAAAATTAATAAATAGCATTGCTGTTAGTATTTTAAAATGACTTTGCACTAGCATTGACTGTTTTGTATACTTAAAAAAATTAATTGAGTATCAAAATGCCATTTTCCTGGCATGTCCCAAACAATGTTTCCAATAATAACTAGCTTCTAAACTTCCCTTAAATTTTTCAATATCTAATTTTTTTTTTTTATCTCAACCAGTGTAAGCATTTCTAGAATATGCGCAGAGGGTATTATTTACAAACACTTTGTTTAAAATAATTTTTTCTGTCAATAATTTGTTTGTCCCAAGAAAATCTCATTTTCCTGGCTACTTTTATTTAGTGGTTTATAACCAAAATAGATAGAGCCAGAAATCAATATCTTATGTTAATAGATTGATTAGATACCCTTCTATATGATTATGTCTTGTTGCATGAATAAAGAACCAATTTTCTGGTTCAAAATTTATTTCAAAAATTTTTTCAAGGTGAGTAGGTTTTTGTGTTGTCATTTTCCTGTTTTCTTGAAATCATTAATAACATAAACTACATAGATTTATCTGAGTTATTTTAAGAAATCCTGTTGTTTTTTTGCAGAATATAAACATCTTAGGCCAAAGTATAAATTTAAACTAAAGTTATATGCTTTAAAATGTCGAATTTGTCATTATCCTGGTTTATGAATGTCAGGACATTGAAGTGTTACCAGAAATTTTTTTTTTAACTGCTAATACTGTAAGGAGGGAAAGCAAATATTAACCTAATACCAAGTTTATGAATGATTGTAATTGCTTGGATCTCATCAAGGTTATTTATTTATTTAATGATTTATTATTATACACAATTTTATTCTGTACATATCAGCAACAAAATTTTTTTTGTTTCTTTCTAAAAAAAATTTAAGCAATTTATGGTCCATCTAACATAAAGGCTTAAGTTGAGTTACTTATAACTTAAAATGACTGTTTTTTAAACTTCTAAGCTAATATGTCATTTTCCTGGCATTTAAGATTTGGTGAATTTCTATTTTATATTTTTTCTCGAGCAAATGTCAATAAACTACACTGTTTTTCTGTAAGATATTAATAAGTGTATCTAAAGAAGTATACGAAAAAAAATTTAGATTATTTCGAAGACTTTAAATTTGAAGAAATTTTTTCGTCCGAATCGTCATGTTTAAAAAGAATCACCCATATATACACATAGATATGGCACTTTGAAACTGCCAAACAAGGTTCCCTTGCGGGTCTGTGACTATGTGACCTGTGTTAAGAGGTGGCTGCTATTTGGAGTTACGAACAAATTGGTGTTGAAAAAAATTATAAATGGCAGACATGTAATGTCATTTTGCTTGTAGTTGTGTAAAAAAAAATGCACAGTTTCGAACAACGTGACGTAAATAGTTAACTTACCTGGCATTACACATTAAGGTACAATGCTTAAAATTAAAAACAGATCACTTTGAATAACTTTTGATCTAATCATCTGATATTCACATTCTAGGATTAAATTTTATTGGCTCGAGAGGATGACTTGAAATATGTTAAATAATTAATAGGTGCAGACGATATTTTAAGTAATAAACCAGACACGTTTACATACTTTTTCTGAATAAACATACCTTTTTTAAAAAAAATAATTATGTCGACCACCCTTGAAGATTCAGCTTGTCTGTAGTTGGTGCATTTGAACTGCCTAATTTACGATTGACTATCATAAGGATGCTTCAAAATGTTTTTAATGCAATGAGCGCTGAGGGAAATATGTTTCCAGAAATTGCTGTTCAGATGTTTCCCATTGTATATGTCCAATGAAAAATGTTCGGTACCATAAACGTGTGGTTGTTTTTTGGAGGTTGCTGTTTAGACACAGTTGTTAACAAAGGTTTTTATTGTGTGTTTGAACACAAATCGATAAATCAGTGTTTAATCCTTTTTAGATGATATGTACCTAGATTATGCATAAATTGAAAAAGGTTATGAAGCAAAATCCTTCATATCATTTACACGATAAAAATAAAACAATTAAAAATTTTTACTTTTTACTTGACACTAATCATGTATAAAATTCGCTCATATTGAATAAAAAAATTTAAGATTTTTCAAACTGTTTTTTGATGTACATTATGAAAATTAAAAGTATGCATTGGTTTTAATATCTGATAAAAATAACTCATTTCAAAGTATGTTGCAGTTATATCAAAGATCTGTATATTTATAGGATGAAATGAAGCCTAGAATAATCTACACAACTCTTTACTTGGTCTTTTTAACTGCCGCCTATTGTCTAAAGTGAGTATATTTTTTATATTTAAATTTACACCATAGTGCTGTACAAAAAAAAGAAGGAAAAAAGAGTAATTTCCCTTACTCCCTTCAGACCTGCCAACTCTCCTGCTTTTGCCTCAAATCTTCGCCGCCAGGGTGTTTTTTCCTGCTTTTTTCTATTTAGTGCATGATAGAGGGAAGAAAAAAAAAACAATTTGTGCAATTTCCTTCCCAATTTGTGCCTCGGATCATGCTCAGCATTTATTTAGAAAAATTTTACCCGATACTAACATCGCTAAAAATTACGGGTGTGCGCAAACTAAAACAACAGCAATAACCGATGAAATGTCAAAATTGGAGAGGAAATATATCTTGGATATGATTAGGCAAAATGTTTTTTAACTTTTTATCGATGGCAGTGTTTAAAAAAATGCTAAATCAGCAACATCTGCAGTTTTAAAATAGTAGCAGTTAAAAAAAAATAAAAAATAAGAAGAAATACTTTTATAAAGTATTGTATTCATTATTGACATATTTTGTTAATTTTGAACCTCTTCTAAATTTCAAAAAAATCAAAAGATGTGTTTTAATGTAATTCTATAGAACCTTATATTTTATAGTAAGAAAACATACCTTTATTAGTCAGTGTCAGAATCTTATTGTGATCTATTTTATGTAATGTAAATAATATATTTTGAAATAAACTAGGAAATGTGAATCAAGTTTAATTTTCAATATTGCGCTATGTCGTGATACAGAAAGATTCTCCAGCTTTTTTGTTTTCTAAGGTTGGCAGGTCTGTCCCTTACTAATGTTGGGCGAATGAAATTTGAAATTGAGGAATAAACTTATAAACTGTAAGATTATTATTATATTTGTAAATTGCTAACATTCTAACTAACGTATTAATATTGCACCCTTAACCATTCCCAAATGGTGAAAATGGAAGGAGAAAAAAAAAAGATGAATCCAAGACATTATAAATGATTCATTCAAATGCTTATTCCTAAGCGGAGCTTACTTATTAAATGTTATTTTACTCTAAGGTGCAACACATCTGTGATTGTTGGCAGTATTAGAGGGATATTGTAATTAATTTTATTGAAGGCTCAATATCAACCTCTCTTAATTTCATTTCTTTCATCATGCTCAATTTCAGTTCAGTTGAAATTATTTCTGAGTGAAAAATTTTAATCGCATTTAAATAGTCATTTTCTGGTTAAATTTTCGCTAATAATATCATAAATCTATAGTGTTTTGATTGTATTTTTGACAATTATTATTTATTATCAGATGGTTTTTAAAATTATTAACAGATATTTTTAATACAATGTTTGTTACAACAACCAAATCTCGAAATAAGACTCCATTTTAAAGAATCCGATTTGCAAGATTTCGTCGTTCTTTTTTTTCAGTAGTTACTGCAAGGAATTTCACAATTTTTAATAATTTTTTTTAATGTGATCATGATTTACAAAATGTGAAAAGGGGCCCCATCAAAACAAAGAATGTTGGCCATAATATTAGACTAAAAATTATTGCATGTTCTATTAAATTAATATGCATACAATTTATTTTATCCAAATAGAATTTTTATTTTTTTGTTAATGCAACCCTTTTGTCACTTTAAATTAGTGACACATATATTTTTTATTATTAAAAGTATCTTGTAGAAAAATATTATTTCTAGACATGTTTGTCACAGAAAGCCCGAAAAAGTTCTGTTCATGTTAAAATGAATTATTTTTATGCTCAAACTGTTATTTATTGTTGTAGAAGACTTACTTTATATTTTTATTTGTAGCTTCACAAGAATTGCTATTTGTTTATCTGTTCTACACTATTTAGTAGAATGTGTCTTCCATATTGCTCGACTTCTGTATTTTGCAGAAAAAGCCAAAGCTGCCAGCTATGGGTATGAAAATATTTTAATTGTTATTAAATCTTGGAGTATTTTTTAGCATATTCCCTACATGTGAATTACTTGCTGTGCAAATTGTAAGTAAAATAAATTAAGTGGAAGTAAAATGAAGTTAAGGTAAATAAAAACTTACTAAACTTTTAATTGGTAGTTATTTCGGATTGTAATGAATTTTTTTGCCAAAAAAAGTTCTTAATAAAGTTAAGAAAAATAGGGAGCAATTCCTTTAGTGCTGGTAGCAACAGTAGCGTTATCGAATCTATGATTTTTCAGCAATGCTTTAATAGTTTTAAGAGACCTCGGCCTGAAAACTTGAACCCTCATTTCAGACATCCTGTGCTGAATTGAAGATAGCACTAACAAAGTGTAGCTAAAAGTGTGAAAAAAAAGTAAAAGCCTGAAGGAGTGAAGTTGGGGACAAATGCTGGTTGTGGGAAAACATCCTGTTGGAGCTTGTGCAGAGTCCAGTAGATACTGGTAGAATCCAGCTCAGATACATGTGCTCTTGTAGTATCTTAATGGAACAGTACTGTCTTGCGTAGGAACTCAGTTGAGCGTTTTACCTTGATAACAGCATCAACACAAACTAGCATCTCGCTGTGCACTGTACTGTAGATTGTTTTTACCTTTTCCGAGATAAACTTAGTGGATAATAACGCATTGGCCCCGCCAGGTACAAAACATTATACAGGGTTATTCATTATTCCCTCCGGGGTTTTGAAGCGTTATAGTAAAAAAACGAAGATGAATATAGCAAAAAAGAACATATGAAATTGTTCCGAAAGTATTCAAGTTTCAATTTAAGCAGTTGCCGGTAGAGGGCAGTAACATGTACCACTGAAGCCAGTTGTAGTAAAAATTGGGTTGTAGTAAACAGAGGGAATTATGAATGACTCTGTATTTTTCTGAGTCAAATTACATTTTGAAAGGCTACTGATGGGCTCACTGGAAGTAGATCAAACTTCGTTTTGGCTTGTGTTGAAGAATGTCTTTGCATTGAGTTTTGAGCAGATTAGTGCAGGCCAGAACTCACCTGTCCTTGTATACTCCGATTTGAAACGTTATCTCCGCTCTCTCTGCTCAGCCCTCAAATGCTCCGCTTTTTTACACACTCGCAAACCCTGAAAAAACTTGCCTAACTTAAGATAAGAACATGCTCAATAGTGAACTACGTAGGCATTCCTCTTGCGTAGAAAAAGCGCACGCATGCGCAAAAGGGTGGGACAGCGGACCGATCTCCCTTGAAGAAGCTTTCAAGAGCATCAGAATCATAAGTCATGTGATAGGACGTTGTAGCAAATGTTAACGTGGGGAGAAAACGAGCCTTAAGCACGATTTCCTTCCAAACTTATTTTTATGGATCTGGCAACGTTGTGGATGTTTAAATTTTGTGTTCAGTGTTTCCTGACGTGCGTTTGGTTGAGAATTAAGAGAACATCTAATTTTTTTAAGATGCCACCGAAGCGAACCCATAATCAAACGTTCCGTGAGGAATATGCTAAACAATGGCCAGTTCTATAACTGTCTAAAAAATCAGAAAATCATGTTTACTGCATGATATGTGATCTTGATTTTTCAATCGCACATGGCGGCTTCAACGATTGCAAGCGTCGTGTAGAATGCAAACGCCATTTCGATAATGCTTCTGCAAAATGTAACAAAATTACGAATTTTGTGACAAAATGAGATAATAACGTTATTCTTGTGGAAACATTATTTACAACATTTTTACTTGATCACAGTTTACCCGTATCTGCATCTGACCATGCGAGACCACTATTCAAGAAGATGTTCCCAGATTCTGAAATAGCAAAAAAATATGGTTGTGTTCTAACAAAGACTGGAGCAATTATCAATTGCCTGGCAGAAGTTACAACCAGCAGGGTTGCTACAGGCGACTAAAATGCAACTATTTTCAGCATGAGGCGACTATGGCAACTTTTTTTGCCTGAAAAGGCTTAAAAAAAACTATTTTCAGGAAATGGAGACTTTTCTGTACTACTAGCAATGTTTTTTAGCATAAATTGGGTTGAAAACCTGCAACCCGCAAAATCTTCTGAACACGCTGAATTTCTTTTCTTAAAAAATGTAAAATAAAAGTAAAAAGTTTTTAAAAAAATAAATAATTAATTAAAAAATAAAAACATTTAGGTTGCAAATTTGAGTCTTCCACTTTTTAATGCGTTCAATTTGCACAGATTCTATCGTAAGTCTTTCGTTTCTCGATTGCTTTTTCAACGGTTATTGCTAAGAAATTCTGCATGATTTTAAAAAACCTAATTTTTAATACAATATTACGATACATGAATTTCGAATTTGGGTAATCATTTTTCACAATATATATATATTTGCTAAATCAATTATTGATAAAAGGGAAAATTTCTTAGAAAAAGTTTTTTTTTTTTAAAATGAAAAAGTATTCTTTGAATGAATTTTAGAAATTAAAAGTATTTAATTTTTCTTCAAACATGCAAATAAAAAATATATGTTTTTAATAAAAATTTAGTCATAGAACACTAATGTTTATATAAAAATTATAATATTTACCACCAGCTTGACTAAATGGATAATGGTATATGACAATTAAGTCATTTAATAAAATTTTAGTCTTATTTTTGCTGAATTTTTGTTCTTATTTAGGCAACTATTTTCATGCTTTAGGCTACTAAAAGCAACTACCTATTTTATTCATTTTTTTCTGTGGCAACCCTGAACCAGTGAACTAAAAGAAGTTTTGAAAATTTCCAAGTTTGCCTTGGCTACTGATGGTAGCAATACAAATACTGAAAAAATTTTGTCTTGTGATTGTTTTATTTATTTTTTGATGAATCAGTTCAAAAATTACTATATATAAAAATTACTATTAGTCTATCGAGTTTGCCTAGGTTAGATAGTGATGCTACTGGCAAAAATATGTTTAAAGTATTGGATGAAGAACTTCAAAAATTTTCGATTCCATGGGAAAATTGCATAGTTTTTTCATATAATAATGCATCTGATAATGCATCTTCAATGATCAGGGCTAATAAAGGTGTAAAGTTATTTTGGAAAAAAATCAAAAGTTAATTATGTGTAGGTGTTCTTGTCACCTGATAAATTTGGCTGCCAAAAGAGCTTCTCAGGCAATATCTGTTAACTTAGAGGATTTTTTAGTTGATATTTTTTATTTCTTGAAAAAAAGTTCAAAACTTCTTGATATTTTAAAGAGTGTCAAAAGCTGTGTGACCTAGATAATCACAAAATTTTAAAGTATGTTTCAACTAGATGGTTGTCTTTATTAGCTGTTGATAGAACACTGGAACAATGAGAATCGTTATGTTTTTGAAAAAGAAAATGATTCTTCTCTAAAATGCAGAAGCATAAAAAAAATTTTGAAAATTCAACAACAAAACTGTACTTGCTTTTTTTGCAGAATGTTTTGCCCATATTCTGCAATACTAATTTAAAACTGCAGACAGATTCAACCATGATTCACTGTCTCCGAAGAGAGATGATATCTTTGTTGATGTCTCTGATAGCCTGTTTTATAAAGCCTATTGCTGTTAAAGAAGCAGAAAGCATATTTCAAATTGAATTAAGAAATGAAAAAAAAAAAAACTGCAATGAGGATTTAGTCATTGGCAGTCAAGCAAAGCTATTTTTGAAAAATGTTTCTCTTGTCAGAAAAAGAAATTGACACTATATGTGAGAGTGTAAGAAAATTTTATTCCTTCTCATGTTCATATATTGTTTAAAAATTTCCTCTCAGTTAGGGAGTGCTGTTACATGCAGAAATTGCAGATATCAACTTAAGAAATGAGAAATCATTTAAATCAATTGAATATTTTCTTGATCTCTTTGGAAAACAATAGTGAAAAACGTGATCTCATAAAAACTGAATTTTCATTGTTTCAGATGGAAAATTTCTCTGAAGTAGTAAAATGTGAAAGGGTGGATGTAGCCTGGAATATGATTCAAAATTGAACTGATCATACAGGAAACAAAAAATATAACACCTTGTCACAATTTATAAAAAAAAATATTGATACTGTCCCATAGCAATGCCTCCTGGGAGAGGGTTTTTAGCATGATGCGGAAGAATAAAACTGACTTTAGAAATAATATTAATTTGAACACACTTCAGAGTATCATGGTAGAAAAATCAAAATTAACTGCAAGGAACATTGTTTGCCATCAAAGGCAGTTTACTGAAAATGAACTGGCAAAAGCTAAATAGGCAACAGTCTTATCACTAAAAGACTAAAAAAAATTTGTGCTGTTTTTATTTTAAGGAAATTAGTTATTTTATTATCTATCAATAAACAAATATTTAATTTTTAGTATTTGAATTTTATTATTAAGGTGTATTATTTTCTTGTGTAAAATAAAAATTTATGTTAAATTTTATTATCTGGAAAACTATTAATCAGAGAAAATTTACATAGAACATAATGGTCTTGTTTTTAAAGGAGTTTTTCTTTTTTTTTTTTGGAGGGGGAGATTTTTTTTTTAACAAAGTTATTTTATTATCTTTCAATGAATAATTAGTTAATTTTTTAATATTTTATTTTTGTATTTTATAAAGTAATAGTTTTATGTTTAAGTTTCACTATTTATAAACTGTATTTCCCAACTGATATTAATCACGATTTGTTGCGCTATTTCGATTATTTCCTTGTGGCTGCTCCTGACAAGCAGTTTGAAAAGTTGACATGTCTGCACTTAGTGATTCAATTTGTATTTATAGTTATGTGATGCATAGCGTGACTAATGGGCATGGCACTAACATCTAACTTCTTAAGCTAGCTCTCAATGCGTTGAATACTGATTTTCTTTCACAAGTTCTTGCTCATGGGCCTCGTCAACATCAGTTTACCGACCAGAGGGCTTAGCTTCTTGAATGTCATAGTTCTTGTTTTTAAACTTTCTGTACCAAACTTCTTCAATGTTGTGTGATACAAAAGTACCTAAAGCTGTACACGTGGTTCAGTAATATTCCATAACTGAATTTTTGCAATTAAATTGGAAGTAAATGAGGGTTCTAATCAGGTAAAATGATAGTTAAATTTCAGATATGTTGTACTTAATGATAACTGTATTTTTACAGATATCATGACTAAATGTTCTAAAGCAATCCCCTTTCTTCCTAAAATTGTCTGACAAAATATGAGCAAACATGTTTGAGCAGACGATATTAGCAGTAGCAGGGAACTTTTGTTACAACCTCAGGGTTCCCACGGCCTTGAAAAAACCTTGAAAAGTACTTGAATTTCATTTTGATTTTCAAGGGCCCCTAGAAGTACTTGAAAATGATGTTAAATCCTTGAAAAATTCCAATGACCTGGAAAAGTATCAGAAACTTGTGAAAACAGCCCTATTTCCTGCATTTCTGTGTTTAACTTTTGACGCTCTTAAGTGTGAGAGAATGACTTTCCTGCCTTTCAGATGATGGCGCGTACTGTTTGATTTTAGGATTTTACGTGTGTTTGGCTGATTTTAGAAGTTTTAAATATTGGGAACTGCGCCGGATTCTGACAAAATCTCAAATCTTATTCAGGCGATTTTAATATCAATCATCGATCTTCGTATTTAACTGATTTAAAAGTTAAGTGTTGCAATTCATTTTCGTGTGATTCAAAAATCGTACTCGCATTCCCATTCATGTAATTTAAAAATCTAATATCGGGATTTGTACTTAAGCGTTTTTAAACCCCAATATCGCGATTAGTTTTTCCGAAAGTTTCAAATCCAATGTCGCTATTCGTATTCACACATTTTTAAAATCCAATATTGAGATTTGTTATCACGCGGTTGTAATATCAAACATCGATTTTCGTATTTATACGCGATATGAAAGCTACTCGTTGCGATTCGTGTTCGTGTGATCATATCAAGTGCGTATGATCGATGCTACTGAAAAAATTTTTTTAAGTATGATTGGTTAATTAAAACAGTCAAAATGACTGCAATTTTTTGCAAGAATCTATCAGAAGATATTGAGGTGAAAGTTGGCAACTATTTCAATTTAAAATGGTTGACCGGTAATAAATTTAAAATGATAATTAAGCCGCAACATCCTATAATTGATTAATTTTCTTTAATAGAGAAGTGGTCGAAATTTTAAAATTATATTTAAGAACAATTTAAATTTCACTGTCTAAATTCTTTTGCCACATTAAATATTAAATAAAAATCTCCTGGCAGAGTTGTTTTTAAATATCTAGTTGATATCACAGTATTATATAGAACACTCCCTCCCTCATCCTCCCAGTGACTACATTGGAAAAGTTCAGCTTTGTTTTAATTTTTGACCTCTTTATTTGGCTCTTTTTTCAATTATATTTTACCACACACATTCAGAAATTATTTAGTATATATGTTAATGCTAGTTTTGTTCTTTACATATCATATAAGACGCTTGAGTTTTTTACAAATAAATATCTTTTAATAGTTTTAATTAGTATGTTTTCTATTTCCTTTACTCTAATTGTAAATTTGTTATTACAAATAAGTTTAAGTGTACTTTGTTTTTATTTTTGTATAGATTGTTTGAAAAGTTCCTCTTTTCTTCATGACTTGTCCAAATCTTTGCTTATTCAGAGGTTGTATACCTAGCTTAAAATAGGCCTTATGTAAAATTCAAATCCGACGTTTTTATTCATCACGAATTTTATTCTTGACTTGATATCAACCACCCTTGCTTTTTTTATGCTTAGATCACTTTCCAAAATCAAGAGAGCAATGGAATTCTTATTTTTCAATACTGCTATTATCATCTAACATTTATTATCAACTAACTATTATTGTCAAAACATTTCAGTTTAAAATGTTAAAATTCAGTCTATCTTTTACTAAAATTTAAGTTCTTGAAAATTTTATAATAAGTCTTAAAAAGTCCTTGAAAAGTACTTGAATTTTATTTTTAAAGTAGAGCATGAACCCTGAACCTGATATTTTTCATTTATAGTGTTCTGTCTTAAGAAAGCTTCCTGTGTTCTATGTCTTTGTAATACTTTTTTTTATATAATGTATAATGTAGGTGCGCTTTTTAAACTCAGATTTCTGTTATATTTTGCATTTTACAGTTTGATAACTGTTCAAAAAAGTTAGAAAGATCCTTTAAGTTTGTAACATGCATAGCAAATTTTGAGGTTATAATATCCACAAAATATCTGAAATAAAGCCTGTTCCTTTCTGCATTTCTTTAAAAAAAAAATATATGATAATAGAGTTTTTTATTAAGCTGTTGGTATAAAACTTTTAAAAGCTTAGCTGTAAGTGACATAGACACTTTTGAAAAGTGTTACATATGATTGATGTTGTCCGGAACGATCTTCAATTATTGGTCTAAAAGATTTTTTTCTGATAGTATGATTAAATTTACACTTGCAGATAGTAGTATAAATTAATGTTTAAAGGCCTAAAAGAATTTTTTATTAGAAAGCAGTCAGTTTGAATTATTTGCATAATTGGTAGAAAAAATAAAACGGTGAATTTTTATTAAAAACTTGAAAAAAAAATTTTTTTTAATGAAAGAATATCATTTATGAATTGATAAAAATTTTTTTAAATAATTTCTTATCTTAATGTTATTTTCACTTTATTTTGAGTTGCTTTAAAAATATAAACATTTCAGCAGATGTTTTTTAAAAGAATTTATCTTGCAACAATTTGAGTAAGTTAACAGCAGGTATTTTCCTTTTAGTCAATTTATAAAGCAGCCGAAAGTTTTGTGACCCCACAGACTCAACAAAGACTTAAAATACTGATCATTGTTTCAATTAATGCTTTTTTTTTTTTTTTTTTTTTTTTTTTTTTTTTAATAGGTTTACCATATGGAATGCTTTGTTTGTGCTTGTGAGATTGGGCTCTATTACCCTCTCAGTCTTGACTTTCTGGTATGGCTTAGCTCAACAGGGTTCCACAAGCATCATTGATCCTGCCTCTGGCAACTTCAATACACAAGTGATTCGCATCAACTGCCTCTTTGCAATCTGCCTTCTCCAAGCATGGATGATGTGGAATTTTATTAATTTCCATTTGAAGCGTATGCGAGAAAGAGCTGCCCAGATTGCATCTAGCAAGAAGAAGGCTCTAGCCAAGAAAGAAAAGAAACTTAAAAAGGATGAATGTAAGTAATGATTATAGGTCTTTTTATTAACATTTTCGTTAGAATAATTTAGCTTTGCTAATTTTCTTATTATAATATTAGTGATGTTATAAACAAATGTTATTATCTAACACAAATATCTTTAAAAAGTTAGCCACTTTTAGCTTTTGTCATTTTGTGAGCTTGACACTATGATTGTGATTTGTGGTTAGATAACTTAGTTTAAATGCAATTTAATTCTTAAATTATCTTTTGCTGCATTTTTCTCTATTAAGGTTTCATGAACCAAAGAAAAGAAGAAAAAAACAAATATTGGTTAGTTGAAAATCTCCATTTCACTAAGCATAGCTATTTATTACAATTTTACAATAAAAAGTTCAGTTTTTTAAATACTGTTAACTGAATGAACCTTAAACATGTGTACAGAAGGGTACCTTAAATTAATCTAATTAAATGACCTATTGCAAGTAAAAAATTTTAATTTTTTTTACTAATACTAAACTTTATTTTACTTACTAATTTTAAAAAATAACTAACTTTTTAACCAACTAACTTTTATTATCACTTCGTATCAGATTCTTATTGTATCACAGATTATGTTTGTGGAGGAGGGGGGGGGTGGTAAATTAATAAATGTAATGTTTTTTTTTTATAATTATTATTATTACTTTGAAAGTTGTTAGTATTGCATACCTGCCTACTTGTTCAGATTTATTGAAACATTTTTATATGAATAGAGTGGTATTAAACTTTATGATTTTACATTTTGTTATTGATTTAATAAATTCAATTTAGAATGATTTTCTCCACCACTACATGCAACTTATATAAATAGAACATTTTGATTGAGCAGAGAAGTTTTTAAATGCGGCCAGAATCAGACAATTTATGATTACCTTAAAATATTAGGCTACTACTGTAAATATTCTGGGAAGTGAGGATTTCTGGGTTTGTAGCTATGGTATTGTGGGATAAACTAAAGTAATTAATTCAGTTAATTAAAAATAACTGAAGAATAATTTTGTTAAATTGTCCGTCTAAATTTAAATTTTGTCTCTCAGTTGCCCATATTAAAACAGTGAGTACTATGACAAGATTAGTAAAAGTATTACTTAAAGATTCAAGTGTGTTTCAGAAAGATTAAAAGTTTGTTAATAGCATATTAAGTTTTGACAATAGCTGGGCTTTAGATTTATAAATCTTATCATGGTTAATGCTGACAATATATTTTTATTTAATTCACATATTGTAATTTTTAACAAACTAAAATTTAAAAAAATAATAATAATTTGCATTTACATAGTTGTAGACAACAGTAAGGCTTTTTAATTATATTAAAGCAACATTTTTTTAAAAAATAAAATCTTGCATTTAACAAAATGTAGAAGCTTCAAGCTCAAATGTAAATGTAAATTTTAACTATTTAGATCCTTTAAATATTAAATTTAAATTTATTTATTTTTGAGTTGATTATATAATTATGATTAACAAAATATTGATAAGAAATATTAAGATCTGTACCTATTTTTAGACATACATATAATTTTCTACTAGTTCAATTTATACAAAAAAAATTTGTCATATTTGCAGAAAAATGAACAGCACAGAAAAGTCACACACGTTGTATTGCAAAAAAACTTCTTTATTATGCAGAACTGTGAAAGAAAAGGAAATGATAAATCAAGCAAAAAAATGAAGAATATTGTGAATTAGCAAAGCATGTGAAAAAATTAAAGCAACAAAAATTAAAAGTTTGAATCATCAAAAACTACTACAAAATCTTCTGTCGAAAGTGAAGCTACTAGTTAAGATTCCTATGAAAATATAGAAAATGTGATAAGAATTAAGTTATTTAAGTATATGATATGCATATGAGAAAAAAAGATGTTAAAATGCATGTTTGTATTAAAAATCTTTAATTTAGTATTCAAATGCAAATTATTTCTTCTACAAAAACAAATTTGTTAAAGATGCTATAGTGAAGGGAGAAAATGTATCCTATCCATATGTACACATAAGGTTTTGTGAATGTGTTTCTTAACATTAGTAGCAAATGCAAATCGTGGTATTATATTGTTTTAATTATTAAAGGGACAATTTGGGTAGAATTGCAGTTATTTTTATTTCCTTTTGATCAGACAAGATTTATATAAGATTTTTTTTCTTTTTTTTTAAATCTACAAATTATAAGTATTGTTATAAGTTAAAGAAATTAAACTGTAAGAAAAAGCTTCCCGAGTGATACAAACTTAAGCAACTTCATTCGAAAGATCAATATCATTCTTTCTCAAAACCGTTCTTCCATTTTATGATAATGTGTATGTTTAACCAAATCAGCCAGATATATTTTGAAAAAGCCAAAGGTGGTAAAAAAAGAGTTTGTACTTGTTAATATAACTGTACTTGAATGAATTAAACATAATAGTTGTACATTAATATCCTAATAGAAAGGTCTTAATTATAAATATTTGCTTTAATGTGTTTTTCAATTGTAAATTCACATCTAAAAGAGAGAGAAAATTTGCTTATTTTTCTTTTGAATAAATCTCTTGTGTTGTAATAATTGTTACAAAATACAAATATTACACCAATAATAAATGCAATTTACAATCAATAGTTTTGTATTAACTCGAGATATACTAAAATCACTGTTGCCCTGTAATACTGATTAATTCAATCTTAGCCTATGAATTAAACATCTTTTTATTTAGTTAGTATTAAAATGTTTTAGATTACCATTTTTTGTTTGTAAAATTTCTTTGGGGTGCATTATTTATATGTTTTGATTTGTGTTTTTCCATTGTCAGGCTTAGTTTATAATGTGATTTCACTATTTTGAGGATTGTTACAAAAATGCACGCACAATTTAAATCTACTTAATAGGTAAAAACCTTGCTAATAAAATCTATACGATTTCGTAATGCTGCAAATTAGAGGGGGAGGGAAAGCAGAAAAAGTGAAAACCTTGCACAACTTGCTTGAAAAAAAATGAGAGTAAAAAATATTCTTAATGGCAATTCTTAAAGGATGTCTATTTTTTACTTTATTATTTAAGTCTTAGAAATTTTTTTTACATAATCTTAAAATTCAACATGTATACAAATGCACAGTTTTCTATTTAAATTAAAATTTTTATGACCATTGGTACTTCATAATTAGTTATTTAATTGTACTTAGTAATAAAAAAAAAGTGGTTTGATCGGTGATTGCTTAAACCATAAAATCTTAAAATTAGTAAGGTTTTATAATGATACCTGTGAAAAAAAAGTTATTGCCTTAAAACTTCATTGAATAATAATTTTAATATTGACAATTATATGAATTCAATGTATTTTAAATATAATTATTGCTATGGTGCATAAGAAAAATAAACCAATTTATTACCTCTTTCATATTAAATATTTATTAACAAAATCTCTGCTTTACAATTTTAGTAGAAGTTTATCCCTTTTCATTAAAATAGATTGTAAATTCTACTCTTTTTATTACTTGATTAAAAATGATTAAAAAAAGATTTCTTCAAGATTGTTTCTTAGTGATAATCTGTTATCTAAGTATAAAAATTGTTAAAGAAATACACATTTACATTAAATGTATTTATTAAAGATAGAAAAGAAATACTGGTCAGTATTTACGAGCAAAAATGAAATGGGATATGAGTAATAATAATTTCTGCTACTTAGAGTAGCACATTGTTCAAGTTTGTTTATTTCATTCTAATGAACTAGAGGTAGTCAATCTGGTATTTTTTCTTCAAGATTTTTTCTTGAATGCTGAACGTTATTAACATAGTTACACTACATCAACATCAGAAATTTCTGTAATGTTGTAACTTGACTGTTTGACTTATATACTTTAAAGTTTAGTCTAATTCTATTTTTTTGGCATTGTCATCCGCATTTTTTTTTCTTCAGTTCTAGTTGCTCCTGCACTAATATTAGTAAAAATGCAAAAAATTAAAGTTCCTTATTATATATTTCAAGCATATGTAAAAATATGGAAGTATTTTTTGACATATTTTTAATTAAGATATTTTTAATTAACTTCATTAAAAACTTTTACTTTGCAATTGTACTAAATTTGATTATTAAAGGAGCTGGTAAGATTTTTTTACTACCTTTGATAAGAAAAACAATTTAAGTGCACTAATTATACACAAAAAAGTACTCCCCCCCCCTTTATCTCTGTTCTAATGGCACACACACAAGTTTTCACTTATGACTTTCATAAAACTTTCTAAGTACTTGCTCGCAAAAAAATTTTACCATAGCGATAATATTTACACTAGCAAAGCTCAATGATAGATGTTTGTAATGTTGGTTTCTAATAGTGAGCATACAATTATAGAGTGTCAGTTTTGGTGATGGTGAGTGTATGTTTAACAAACAGTTATATAATTAACAATCAATTGTTGGATTAAGTCATTCAAACTAAACAACATTCCATCCTTGGGAAATTTAATGCATTGTGGTTCTATAAAATTATTCAAATATTTAGTTATAAAAATTTATGTTGAGACCACAATTACTTAGGCAGTTCTAAAACTATGAAGACAATAATTTTTAGTAACTGTAACCTGAGAGCTAGTTTCAGGTTTTTCTGAACTTTGATTTGTAAGCATTTCTGCATCAAAAAACTGGTTTCCTCCAAGTTATTCAATGGTATCGTACAAATTCATTGGTTTCTATAAGTTTAAAGTTAACAAGAGCATTATTACATCTGAATTAATGTATTTTCAAGAAAGGTTGTGTGATAATATTTATTCATGTATTTTGTTTGAGATCATACTAAATTGTTATCTAAAGAAAGGCTACTGGAAGTGAATTAATTAATTTAGTCTGTGCTGCTAAATTTTATCAGATTTGCAATTTCACCCTCACGTTCTAAAGTTTTACTTTATTTTAAGAAAAGTGTGGGGCCGGGGAAAATGGTTACTTACTTAGTCTGTGTTGTTCAATTTTGTCAAATATGCAATTTTGCCTTCATGTACTTAAATTTTCCCTTTTTTAGAAAAAGAAAGTGTGGGATAGGGGAAAATGGTTACTATCTTTGGCATAGCCTTTTTATAAGGTATTCTTTTTATCATTAATATTTGAAAGGCTTGGGTAATATATTTGATATGCAACAATTTTTCTGAAGGTGGCATTTTACATCTAATTGTTCGTTGGTCTTTATTACTGTTAGGTACTTTTATAAATTTAAAGAATAATCCTGAAAAGCAGTTGCCAGGTGGTGGTCTATGAAAATGCTTTTAACTAACCAGGATTTTTGCTTTGGTAGCATCAATTGAATCACACTTGTATATTATTACTTTTATTGTAATAAGTAATTATAATTTGACTTTTCGTTCTAATTCTTGATTGTCTCCTTAAAATATTTTTTTATTGAAAATATACAATGTGTTTGGTTTAGAACTTCCATCGTGAATAATTTTTCATTTGTACAATTTTAAAAAATTGCCAAAACCTGCGTTAATTTTGTTTTTAATCGAGCTATTGAAATACCCACCCTATTGAATTAAGAAGTTTTCCTCCCCCCCCCCCCAAAAAAAAAAAAAATTTGAGGGTAGTCTGCAAGATTAAATATTTTCTGCTCGATAGTCCTTGATAATCAGAAGTTTGACAACCGCTATACAAGACAACAGCACACTATACAGAAACATCAAATTACCTACATGGAAATCACAGTGTTTCCAAACAAGTTTGCTTTTCATATTGCCTCAAGTCCTCCATTTGTAAAACTTTTTTAAAAACTATCCTGTTTAAAATATATTAAATGGATCAAAATTTATTCACTAATTGAGTACTAATATCTACCAATTATTTGTTTTTCTATTGCTGTCATAGTGTTCATTTTAATATTGAATGAATATTGTAAACTTGTTCTTTTTTGTTTAGTGAAGAAGGCATCAGAAGATGATGTGAATGAGTTACCTGAAGTGGATCAAAATGCTAAGAAGGATTTGAGACAAAGGGCTACAGTTGCTGCTAGTCCTAAATCTAAAAGGCACTAATGAATATACTTACAAAATTTCATCTGTACTATTGTGGGGGACTTTTTTTATTTTAAACAACTTTCTGTTACAGAAAGAATTTTGTATGTTATGTTTCTTTTCAGAGTTTACAATAAAGTTATTTTTTTTCCTAATATTCCTTTAATCTATTTCAATATATTTTCCAGCTTGTTGTGGCTAATTACTCCTAATCAAATCTTTATTACAGATAAGCATTGCACAAAATTCTTTTAAAGTAAATTCTAATTGTGTTTTATTGCATCTTAGTTGTGCTTTAAACATGCACTGAAAGTAACTTTCAGAACATTTTTAGAACAGTCTAATCTGAGTGCTTTGCATACATGGTAATGTATGCAAAATGGGCACCCCTCCTCCGAAAAGTGCATTAAACAACCAAATAAATTTTTGTAGAGAAAAATCAAAATCTGTAATTTTGCTGACTTTATTATTTCTGTATTCAAAGAAAGAAGAAATTATATTGCTTTTTATAATTCGGGTATGAAACTAAAGGTTTAAAAATACAATGATGCTCCATTAGTTGTTCTAAAACAGTGCTCTTCAAACATTTTTGTCAGGTGACTCCCTAATAAGCTAAAAAAAAAAAAAAAAAAAAAGAAGTAAATCATGGCCTCTTTCTTTTTTATTTTTTTATTTTGAGAATTAAGGGGGGATGACTTTTTTGTAGTTCAAGTAATGATTATCATTTAGTATAAATTTAAAGACAAGTTTTTGCTTGTCTGTTGAAGTGCAATCAGAGGTTTGGGTCACAAAATCTTTACAGATATTTTCATCTTTAAGGATTGAAAAGGGTTTTTCTTCTAGGGTGGTGTTATAAGCGAAATATGGAAGAAACTATTCTTTATTGCCTGAAAACAATTTGCTTTTTATCTGTTTCTAACATGAAGCCGTGTATGGAGGAACTTTTTATGACAAAACAAACTCAGAGATCCCCTAAACAGAAAACAAAGCAAAATTTAATTGGTTACATAACCAGGCCTCCCACGGATCAGGGAGAACAAGGAAATCTGGAATTGTCAGGAGATTTTATTTTAACTATAAAAAGCCGGGCCTAGTCAAAGAAAGTAGTAATTTCTTACAGAACTTGGGAAATTCCTGTATCAACTTTGAAAATATTCAGTCTTAGAAATGTCTGCAGCAGTAATCATTTATTGAGATTAGAGTTAAATAATTCTAACATCCATTAAAATTATTTTATAAAATCTCACTTTTTAGTGAATCTTTCCAGTGTTTTAATTCTCATTATGTTTTTGTATATGTTCTTATACTCAACATTCTATCAACTAACTGAATAGAACTTTTTAGTAATTTAATTTTTCGAAAAATTTTGATAAGATAATGTTTGGTAAATTCTTAAAGGGAAAAATTAAATAATTCTTGTGTGTTCAAAGTAAATAGATGTTTCTCATAGATTATAATTTTTAAACAGTGTTTAAAAAAAAAGAAAATGTTTTTATTTTTAGAAAAGCGTCCTAAATTTTTTTTTATTGTTAATGGTGACAATATCCAGCTCTAAATTGTATGCCAATACTCACTGTAGATTTTTCAGAATAGCAATTGTAGGCAAAATAAATTATTCATACATAAAAGCATTGGACATGTGAGCTGTTCATATCCATAATATATTAAGTAGATGCAGCTTATTTTATTTACTAACATTACGATTTAAGTTAAGTAATGATGCTTCGAACAGATATTGGTAAGAATTGGATTAGTCAAGTAAGCTTTCTTTTTCTTAGTCTTAAACAGCGGCATTTGTTAGTTATAGTTTTAAGCCCACACTCATTGATGGACAGGGGTGTTAAATACATGCTTTTTTTTCACATTGAAGCGTATTATATGCAGTAAGCTTTAATCATTGGGCAGTAGTGTTTGTGGTAAACCATTTTGGTTTACATGTTTTCTTGCAGATTAAATTCGTTTCCTTTAATTCTAGTGTGCTCCTCAGGGGGTTTACTTCAAGGTAAACACGGGTCTCACAACCCCGAGGTGCCCCAGTGATCATTCTGTTTTTTTTTTTTTTTCCTTCATCAGACTTTTAAAGTACTGCTGAATCAACTTACCAAGACTATGTATACTATCTACGTTTAGAGCAACATTACTAAGTCTGGTTTTTGCCTGTGCCATTAACTTTTAATTTCAACTGAATTTTGTATGAGAAAACGGTTCATACCGAGAACAACTGTAAGTTCTTGTAGTTTGTGTTAAGCTCTTGTTAGATCAGAAGGTGAATTAACTTAACAATGATCACGGATTCAGATAAACAAACTTAACAACTTTTATTATTAAATATAGCATATGTAAAAGCGCAAGAAAAGAACGATAATGTTTTGATACAGAGCAAATTCTTGCCTAAATAATGAATGAGCGCGACAACTGGTACAGTTTTACGGCAGTTCGTTCAGAAGACGTATGCAAGAAACAGTCTTTGAAAACGAAAATATGCCTTTTGTCCGGAACTTGTTCACGATCTTGTAGATGATGATTCAATTTTTGCAAAAACATATCGACCTTACCTATTTCCGAAGAGGTAAAAAATTGTCCCGAAAGACGAAGATTATCTCTATAAACTAATTGCCTGAGGGTGATATGATGTATCCGAAACACGTATACCCAAGTTTTTTTGCTAAAGTACTTCTCAACTGAGATCCTCGATCAGTTGTTATACCTTCAGGGATCCCATATCTAGCAAACCAATTAGTGTAAAGAGCCTGAGCAACTGTTTCGGCTTGTAAAGAGATCATAGAGTAGATGTTGAATCGAGAGGATGACACTCGTTTATTAAATTTTGAATGCCATCCCTCGACAGGGTTATTTCTTTTATCATTACCACTGTCAAAGTGTGGTTCCAAAAATCTCTGACAAAGTTGACCGGCCTGTGTAAGGGTTAGGAAACTGCCCTTGCATCAGAAAGGTTCTGGGTACGAATCCCGGGCAAGGCATGGATGATCTTTCCTTTGTGCTATCTGTCCTCACTTTGGGAGCAACGTTTGCCCACCTAATATGGTGCATCTGAAAGAGTGGCCAACAAATCTGCCCTTCAGGTACCTGTATGACCTAGGTCATTATCCAGGTGGGCATTGGAAAAAAAATATAAAAAAAGGTCAAAAATATTTTATTAGCATGATACTTAGTACATGAAAGAATTAAGTAATATTTTTTAACCAGTTGACTTTAAGTTACTAGCCCCAATTTTTATACCTAAGTGAATTGAAATATGTAATTCAATGTATTGTACATGTAATTAATGCAATCAGCTAAAGCACCTCAAATTCCCCTCTGGGAAGTTACACACATATATATATAAAATGATGCAGTCGGACCATGCAGGAAAACAGACACAGGATTTTAATAAAAGCAAAATTATTTTATTTGATCATTCTTAAATTGATGACGAGCGAAAAGTGAAGTTTACTCCATCGGCAATCAGTCTTTCAGGTAGGGAAGATCTTGCAAAAAATCCGAAAATATCTCTATTTAGGGAAAAGAGAGAAATCTTAGAAATTACTATCGGTTTATGAAATAGGTCGTTATGAATAGGTAAAGAGAAAAATGCCTTTACTTATAATTATGCATACTTGAGCCAAAAATAGATTTAAGAACAGGATGTGTTTTAAAAGTATGAGAAAGATCCAAGATAAAATAAAATTACAACTATTAACACCACCCCTTAATCACATAGTATTAATATTTCAAAAACTTATACGACACATACTAGTTATGATCTAGATCAATCTACTAGTGACTGTGTAGATATACTTTCAAATGCATCTAGCAGCAATAGTTCTGAGAAAGGCAAAAAGGGAGAAGAACGGGATAGCAGGTTGTCTCTAAAAGAAAGGTTTTTTTTTAGAATTTCAGTCTGCCAGGATAGAGCGGACTGAAGTTCTAAAATCACTGATGGGACAGAAAGATGAGAAGGATGAAATAGACATTTTATTTAACGCCCTTGTCATAACAGTCAAAAAATTTCCAAAAGTATTGCAATTACAAGCAAAAAAGGAAATTTCAAATATTATTTTTGAGCTGGAACAGAAGTGTCTAGAAAGAAGTGGTGAAATTTAAATTTTAGTTATTTGTTTAAATAAAAAATTAATTAACCAACTATGCTTTATTTCTTAGTATATTTACGTAGCTATTTTTCAAATATGTCAACACATAAAAGGTAAGTAATAATTTATTCAATGTATACAATTCAGGTTAATCAAGTTCGTCTTGAAAAAGTATATACACTTTTGTGATTAATATGCAAAATAATATTACTTGAAAAACACAAATAATAAAAATAAATAACCGAGCCATAAAAAATTACAATTGAATTATAAGATAAAAGTTAAAATTAAGATACAAGTGTTGAAAAAAAATTAATAACTTGGTTTCTTTCATTAAATGTGAAATCTATAAATAACAAGATGAACTACAAGAAAACAAAATCTTAAGAATTTCACAATTTCAGATGGACACAGGATACAAAAGTTAGTAAAAAAAAATAATAAAAAATACAAGCAAAAGTATACCAATTATTTTAAATTGCTCAGCAGACAGACTTTAAAGTGCTTTTTCTCATAGGTGATAATTTAGTGCATTAATCTTAATTTTAAGTCCCTAAGGAATTTTTTCTATTTAAGATACAGCTTTGAAGTAAACTCTTTTATCTTAAGTATAATATACTTATTGAAACTGTGCATGGAATTAGCATTTTATGAGGTATTACAATTTTTACAGCATGTTATATATACCTAACAGGAATTTCTAACCTCTTTTTTTTATTACTTTTTTACAAAATTATCCATAAAAAATATTCAAATTGATATATTAACGAATGAACAAAATTAAGAATTTTTTTTTAATTTTAAAAAAATTAAACAGTTTTTTATTATTTTTTAAAGATAAATTATTGATTCTATGTGAAATGAGCAGGTAAAACATCCACAAAATGAATGATTATACTTTTACTTAAAAAAAAAAAAAAAAAAATGCAAGGTTACTCTGACCCCTCAATATATTTATGTACTTAATTTTCAAATACCTCAATGTATAAAAGGTAAATAACAATTTATTCAAAGTACATAAGTGTTGACAAAAAATAATTAATTGGTTTCTTTCATGAAATTTGAAGTCTATAAATAACAAGATGAACAATAAAAAGAAAAAAAATCTTAAGAATTTCGCAGTTTCAGATGGATACAAAAGTCAGTAAAAAAATAAAACAAGCAAAAGTGTACCGATCCATGATTTAAAAAAAAATATATATATATTCATGAATTAATGAAAAATAATATAACAGGATACAAAATTCAGCACATAATAAGAACAAATAATTGGAATAAAAAATACACAAAATTAGATTGAGAAATTAAAGTTGTTGATGATGCAAATTACTGTTTTTATCTCAGTGGATGTTGGTTTGTATGGAAAGAAAGGCGAAGATTAACATTAAAGCGAAATTAATAATTAAAATTTTTCTATTGCAGCTTAGTACAAACTTAGGGAAATAAAATTTGAAAAGATAAAAACAACTTTAAAATGGAGAATATCTAAAATTGAAATTAAAGTGATTAGGATTTGATACAGTTAAATAAAACATATTAAGCAGTGCGTGTTATTTTACTATTTTGCCATTTCAAATCACCCTCTTTGCTGCTGAAATATTTTGAAAAAGTTTGCCGAATATACTCGGCTCTGAAAGATGCATGTTTCGAACCTGTTGCAGCAAGATTTGTTAAATTTTTGTCCGGCATTACCATGTTTGTTCCTTTTTTGGGTTCTGAGGGACATGGTATTTTTCTTTGGCGCAACATGTTGTGCAAGATGCAGCTTGCTAGCACAAGTTTACTCACAGTATCAATCTTGCATGCAATTGGGGTGAAAAATACCAAAGGCATTTTCAGATGTCCGTCTAGCTCTGTATAATCTGTATTATATCGTGCCTTTTCAACATCTGTTTGAGCTTGACTTTCGGGGAATGGTTTCATCATTGCCGAGGTCAATGTAAATGCTACATTCCCGACAAAAACATGTGGGCACAAAATTTTAGTTCCAGGAAGGTTCTTTGGTTTTGGAAGGGTAATAGTCCCTGACTAAAGATTTTTGTTTAGGTTAGACCTTTGAATAATTATACTGTCACCTTCCTTTCCATACGAACCAACATCTACTGTGATAAAAGAGTAATTCGCATCAACAAGTGCCAACAAAACAGTCGAAAAATAGTCCTTATAACAGTAATAAGCACTTCCGCTGTTTTTCGGGCATACAATCCTAATTTTCTTACTTTGCATTCGGCTAGAAAATTTTGTATATACTCGGATAGTTTGAGTGTTTTAAGACAGTTAGAAAATGTGAGAAACGAAGCTCATCCAATTTTAAATTTTATTCAACATATATTGACTTCTCTATACAAGAAGGGTTTTAAAATTTTATTTTGCTGGATTCCCAGTCATGTAGGTATTAAAGGAAATGACAAAGCTGATTCTGCTGCACGATCTGCCTCTACTCCTGTAACATTATCTGTCCCATTTTCTGATGTAAAAAACCACATACGCAAACATGTTCAGTGTTTATGGCAGCAACACTGGGACCTGCAAGGCGAACACAAATTGCATTCTGTTAAACCTATTTTGGAGCCTTGGCCTGCACTGCACATGCGCAGGGCAGATGTCAAACTCACCCGCTTGTGAGTAGGACATACTCGACTTACTCACCTTCATCTGCTATTTGGAGAACCTCCTCCCAAATGCAACGTTTTACTCACGATTCATCACATTTTAATACTTTGTCCATGTTTTAACCAGCTTCGCCTCATCTTTTTTTGTAGCTCCCTTTTATGCATGAAAGACTTGTTAGATGAAAACCATCATCCTAACATCTTTGCTTTTCTGCGCACAATTGGTATTTTAAACTGTATATAACTGATTTATTATGCTAACCATTTTATCAAGTTTTATCCACACATAAAAATACTTGCCTTTACCCTGTTTTAGAATTCTTATCATTTTTACTATACTTATTGATTGTGTAATGGTACTCTATTCTACCTTTTAATATGTTTTTAAAAATCGTGTGTTTGGCGCAGCATGTCCTCACTGGACCTTGTGCCATTAAATCCTACATTCAATCAATCAAACCTAATTTGCTTACCATCAATCGCACCACAGCAATTATGAAAGTTCCACATCTTCGATAAGTTCTTCTCAATTTCCTTAAACTTCTCTTCCGAAGGCTGTGGAAAAACAAAGGCATTACATTTTTTATGATGCTTTCTAGAACCTCTTCAATAATACGGCCAATCCAACTATGGCAAATTCTATAGTTGAATGCCAAAGAACGATAGGATTCTCCGGTTGCTAGGTAACTAAAAAGAAAACATATTTTTACTCCAATAAAAGAAGTGAAAAAATTAAGTCACTTAAATAAAGGTAAATGTTTGGATTGTTCAAATAAAATACATACTGACTAGAATTCCTACAAAAAATTTATATGGAGTGTGATAAATAATGTGCAAGTGAATATTTTTCAATTATATTAATAAAATATTCACTAGTGAAAACTTTGATGTTTCTGAGAATGAATTTTGCAATTATTATTCAGTATCAAATAATTTATTTAGCAATCTTTTGATGTCTTTGTCAAGTTTAAAGATTTCTTTTATTTGATTGTAATTGTTTCAATTGCATATAGCCTTAAATTAATAGAGGAATGAAAATCCATGTAGTAAAGTAATCCATGCAGTGCACGGGCCACCTTTACTTCTCAGACAAGTTGATACCTATCGATCTAAAGCTGAATATATGGATATTTATAGATATTAAAAGAAGCTAAAATTAATTTTTATACTTTATATTAGAAAATTAAATAACATTTCAAATAATAATTCTTGAATGCATGCAGAATTTAAATATAATAAAACACTTGTAAAATATGCTATTTAAAAACGTATAAAATAGATATTAACACTGAGAAATTCATGCATGTTATAAAATAACAACTTAATAAATTTTCTAATACAAAACAGCTTAATAAATTTTCTAATACAGAACAGCTTAATAAATGTTCTAATAAAATAACATTGCTCTTACCTGAGAGTTAGGCACAATTTCTCTTCTTTGGAGATTGGTTGCTTCCTTCTATTACACACTCTGTATGAAATGCTTCCTTCGATTAGTTTAAATAGTTCTTGAAAAAATTCAATTGAGAAGCGAAAATACTGCCGAAATTTCTCATCATTAAACATTAAATGTCTTTTAATAAGAACAACGAATGTTCCTTCAGTCGGCCGATTAACAAAAATTTCATCATCTTCTTTATTTTGAAAGAATAATCTAGCTTCTTCCTCCTCTTCCTCTTGAATTAATAGCGTTATAATTTGTTTTTTAGCGTGATCCATTTTCCAGCAAATCTATAACAATTTTAAGCAACGACTACAAAATCAAAATAAACAATGTCACACGTCATTTAGGCATGCGCAAGACGTAATGTCTACGCCTGAACGTCTACTACCGCTGAGCTTACAAACCACTATTTTTGTTGTCGTCTCGGGCGACAGGTTACCGCTCACGTTAAGCGAAAGCGTCCGTTCTAACAAACCAGGCCTTTAATTCGACGATCCAACTCGTCCCAGAAGTTTTCGATAGGGTTCAGGTCTAGACAGGCCAGTCCATTCGATTAACCCCATTGGCACCATACCAAACCTTGGTGACCCTAACAATATGATAGCTGGCATTGTCTTCCTGAAAGTAACAGGGGTCCAACCCGTAAAACTGCCTTAACGTAGGAAGCATATTGTCATCCGAATTAGTGCAGTAGGCATCGGCGTTGAGCTTACCATGAATGGTTACCAAGGGTCCCAATTTGTACCAGGAGAAACATTCCCCAGACCATAATTCTACCTCCGCCGAACTGTTGGCACAATGCATTCTGGCAGGAGACGTTTTCCAGACTTAGACCCTTGACATCCGAACGGTAGAGGGTGAACCTTGATTCGTCGCCCCCAAAGAACCGCTTTCCACTGATCTACGGTTCAATTTCGATGTGCTTAGCACCAATTAACCGAGCAGTGCGGTTGGACTTTATGATCAAAGGCTTATGGGCAGCAGTACGACCATGAAAACCAAGCAGATGTGCTTCCTTACGGATGGTATTAATTGAAACAACACTCCCGGATGCTGTTGAAACCCCTGGAGTATGTGGGCCATCGGCTTGGTGCGGTTCTTCAGAATTTCTCTGGACAACACGCGTCGGTCTCTATCTCCCAGTTTCGTTGGTCTTCTGACTCGGACCAGTCACACAACCAGCTGGCCAACCTGAAGCTTCCTGCTTTATTTTCAAAAAAGTGTCAATATATGATCTAAACAAATCTGTTGACTGTTCCTTGAAATTGTAAATTTCGAAAATTTCTATCAATTCATAGCCACATTCCAAAGCTTTGTTGATTTTTAAAGTAGTCCATGTACCCTCTAAGCAACGCTCGTTTTCAGAGTATGGTCACATACATTTTGGTTTATTGTGGCGATGCATATCGAACACAGACCAAAAAGTAACTTTCCACTTGATTTGAAAGGTAAAACAGGATGAAATAAAGATTTTGGGGGCAATATTTTGCAATAAACAAGACTGAAATATTTTTCGATTGATTCAAAGTTTTCGAGAATGATCTCAGGATGGCCTACATGATACGCGCAGTACTTATTGACATAAGGGTGAAGCGATGTAAAATCAAAGTATTTAATTTTCTCATTTCCTTCTACGCTGTGATACAGTGTTGCAGCACCCGTTCTCTCTCCGTAAAAACCATCCCGAGGATTGAGACGATGTTTTGCCTAAAGGAAAAAATAATAGATTTGCATTCATTTCATAAAAAAAACAATTAAGGTATAATAATTTCTTTAAGGCGGTCCTAAAGTGAAATCTAGCCTGAAACATGAAAACTAGATGGCGCTGACAATCGCACCCCGCTCAGGCTAAGATCTAGTCCAGCCTTTTCGAAAGAGATTCTAACTCCTAGCTGATTGGCTACCTCGAAAAGAGGTATTTTATCTTTTAACAATTTCTGAATGTAAATAAATCAATGCATCGCAATGATATAGATTGATGTAAATATGCAAAGAAAAACTTCTAGTATCGTAAAACAAATCAATATTTTTGAATAAAAAATTGGATTTTATTAAACATTATAAATTATTAAGAAATATTTATTCATGTTTACATGAACCAGTTTGTTATTCTGAATTTTTTCTTTCGAATTCCTTCATTCTTCAATTTTTATTCGACAGCTAATATTTAGCTAAAAAAATGCTAGGAAGTTGTCCAATATTTGCAATTTTAAGAATTTAAGTACATCGAAAATATGTTCCTTTCTTTTGAAATTACTTCATTGTTTTTCATAAGTGTACATTCACACGTGAATATATGTTCAAATTATTAAATTATCTAATATTCATAATGGCTAGTATAAATATTTGTTATATGTGATTCTAAATAGCCCTCATCAAATTTGAAAAAGTGGTCACGTTAGAACATTGTTGCAATTCTAAACTAACGTTAAAAGTAGTTGTTGGGATTTCTACAAACTACTAAGGATTTTTTTATCGCTCTACTCACTACACTACTTTTTTTTTTGGTTTTGAAAAAGCAGGTTACACTACAAGAAAAGTAGCGACTACTGAAGTTTCACAACTCCTAAAATTCTGCTTATTAAAGCTTTCTTGTTATTTGAGTGTTTTTCTGTATATATGTGCAGCTGCAATAAAACTATAGTGTCTAATGAGATGTTCACAAAATTGGCATAAATAATAAGAATTTTTGATGAGGATGGAAAAAACCATGAAGAAATGATTTATTTTACAAAACAGCAAAAACTGAGGGAAATCTTATTTTTTTATAGAGTGAAAAAACTATAGAAAAACTGGTTTTTTCCTAGGACCTTAAAAACTGCATATGGTAAATATTATGCCGAACCATGCATCTGCACAGAATTTTGTTCTTCCCTCCATTATTCACAAATTACATCTTGCGAATAAAATTTTTGCGACGAAAAAAAAAGATTTGTACTAATGTGTTTTTTCTTAATGTTTGTGTTTTTTCTTAATGTTGTAAATAAAATATGCTGATTATTTTAGTCTTTGGAAATTGTTAAATAGATTTATTTAAAATAGATTGTGTGCTTTCTTTCTTTTTATTGAAAATAATTACCTTATGAACCGATTGATACAATGCAATAAATTTTTATTTCTTTATTTTAGTCATAAACTCATGTCAAGTAAAGGAATATATTACAGTGTTTTCTAAAGAGTGTCTTTTAAATTTACAAAGTAACTTTTTTAGTCTTACTGCTTTTAAGTATTGGGCGACAAATTTGAGGCTTAAGAACCAAATGTCTGGCATTGGAGAAATAACTACCTTTAATTTCTTCAGGCAATCAAGCATATTTTGATATTTTTAATCAAACTTCCTTGTTAAAGATCTTATAAATAGTATAAATTATTCACTTAGGTAACCTAATAAATTATAATTAAATATAAGAATATAATTAAAAATAGCCTTATTTAAATATGAAATAAAAGCTGTTAGGTGCTTTTGTAATAAATAAGTAAAACAAAAATGATTTTGTTCATTTAATAGTTAAAATGAATAATATAATGTTATTTTTTGTAATTGTATATATCGCTGGTTCAAAACTAAAACGACACATCTGCAATGTTAACTCAATTGGAGATGTGTCGTTTTAGTTTTGAAACAGCGATATGTTCTTTGTATATATACAAAATTGTTTGAGAATTTCTAAAAGTCTTCGCTTGAAATTCTAAACCAGTAAAAAGCATAGAACAGTCAGAGGAAGTCTGAGGGCTCTGTTCACCTCATTGCCATAGCAATCAGCAGCTGAGGTAAGTATATTTTTATTTATCAGTGTTTTCGATTGGATATTGAAAGTTCATTTGACGAGAATGTGCTAGTTGCAGGAAACCAATTAAATGAGAATGAAAGAAACTAGTGACTTCTACCATCTGAGGGACGCTTTATTTTCGTTTTGCAAGTTGAGCTGATTACATATACACAAGCATTTTGCAGATAGATAAATTAAGGTGATAAAATGTAAATATTATGAGTAAAAATACTGGAACAGAAGTAAGTAGTAGAAATAAGTTTGGTGTAACATAGTCAGTACTAGTTTTACAGATGGAAACATGTTTTTCTTTGCATTTGTAGCTACTTGCCTTTTCTTACTGGGGGCAGATATTCATATCATGATTTGTGCATAAAAAATGATTAGAAGTTTTTGCTTTGGAGTTTTTATATTTATTATAGTTTTGTCACCAATGTCAATAATTCTCACGGAAAGGAAAAAAATGAAGAATGTTTTTAAACTAGTGTAGTGTTCTTAGAATTTACAAAAAAGTTTGCAGTAGGTTTAAAATTATAGCCCAACGAATTGTTCACCTCTAATTTATTCACCATCTGTTAACATTTTGAATAATTTTTCGAGCTTTCAGTATCAGTATAGCTTTTACACTGTGTAATATCACTTTCACATTATTCATCAGAAAATAATCTATGGATTTTGTTATCTGCTGATTTCCTTTTCTTCAGAGCAATGGTCAAGCGATTACAAATATATTAGATAACCTTAATTGAAGAATCATGTTTTAAATTATTGACCTCAGCAGTAAAACGAGTAATATTATTTCAAACAGTTTTCCGTTAGTGTTTCAGCAGTCAAGGTTATTATTCTGAACCATAGAAGGAAAAACATAATTTAAAATAAATAATAATATAGATAGCCATAATTTCGTAAATTAGCAGGAAACATAAGTTCAAGTATAGATGTGTAAAAAAGAGAGTTCAGTTCAAAAAATTTAGCAAATCATAAGCAGGTATATTTGATTTTTTATATCCATAATAGTCAATTTTATTTATTGGTGTTTCTGAACAGATATTGAAGTTCATATAATGGCTAATATGTGCTTGTAGTTCATACGATGGCAGATATGTGCTTACAGCACACTTACTAAATGTGTTTCTCTTTGTCTGGCACCTCATTACTGAACAATCGGCAAGGGTGACCCTACCAATATCAAATGCTATAGCCGACAATGCTCTATAAATCACTGGTGCTCACAAGCTTCTACACCTTGACAAGGTGGAAACATCTTTGTAGAGGAATTTTAATTATTATAATAAAATGTATGACAGGTAAATATGTATGGCTAAGAATTTAATATGAAACATAAGACTTTTAATTGAAATTAAGGTTGTTATAATCTTTACAAATCAAAAATTAATTTAGGCTTTCGATTCTTTTATCTTTTAATTCTGGTTTCTCGGGTTGGATAGAAATTGCCGATGCTTGTTTCTGAAGTAAAATTACATGTGTGTTTCTTGTTTCTGTTGAAGAAGCTGCATTTTTTGAATTCTTTATGACTCTCTCATTTCTTGCATCAAGTATATGTTGGGGTTCTCTGATGGGAATATTTTTCTTGAAATGGGAATCAACCAGCTCAGGAAGAATCCATATAAAAATGTTCCAAATTTTTAACAGCTTTAATCCAAAAGTTTTCATCCCTGCGAATGTTAATAATCAGCGAATCTGATTCAGAACAAAAAAGCAAATCACACCATTGCCGTTGGGTGATGGCGAGTTGACCTTGTATTTGATAAAAATACTTGTGACTTTCTGGCAGATAGAGAGACCCAGTTTCATCTATCTTTAAACCAATATTATGGCTCTGACTAGCTTCAGACGGATTTCTGTATGGTCTGGCAGCATATGGACATTTTAAAATACTACTAGCCCTTTTCCGATCAGACCTCATTTTCTTTTACTTTCCCACAATGTAGAGCTTTGGTCACTATTGATTCAGGATAGACTATCCTTTTAACCAATTTTCCACAAAGAGTGCTATTTTTTCTACCTATAACTTCTTTAAAAAAGGAGGAAATTCTTTTCGATCTTTCTTCTTTCCAAATTGAGTACTATGACTGTTTTCTATTTGCACTCTCAAATTCAGAAGAAGAAGATTAAATTTTTAGAGAAGATAGAAACTCAGATTTCAATCTTGCAAGAGTTTCGTTAGAAGCATCTGGTTTCTGACAATTATCGCCATAACTTTTATCACCACAATTTGAAATATGGCCAGACATTCTTTTTTCTAAGCTTTTCTACACAAAACTGCTTTCTTCGCCTAATCCTGTTGAGATGAAAATTTTGTCTTCTTACAAACTCACGCACTGGAGTGGCTGGATTTTTTTTTATTCGAGCATTTATGAGCAGACATGAGCCATTTCTGAGCAGGTTCTTGGCTAATGCAGCCGCCTTGTAATTCCACCTGCTTTCGAATGGTCTACTCGCTTGCCCCCAGATGTTTTGCAGAACTGACTCATGTAGTTTTCAGCACAATTATTCGTTGTGTTCCAAATTAGGCTATCTGCAGACTGTATTAATACTCGCTGCACAATTGCTTGTATGTCTAAAAGCATCTCAGTTTCCATCATTAATTTATAAACTGAGTCATCTTCTTGGCTATCTTTTCTATTGCAAAACTCCTCACAATTATCATGTTTGCCAAAGACATGACTCGACCCATTTTTCAATTCTGCACTAAGTTTGGAAAATAGCTTCACTGCTGAAATTTTGACGACTGTTAACATTGAGCATTTTTATACATACTCTGTGACTAAACAGGTGAGCTTTTGTTTGAAGAGTCTTGAACGTGCCTGAGTTCCCATTGAATTTTGATGCATCTGTCTGAAGCTTAGTCAGAGCTCTTCGATACTTCCTTATGGCATTATTTGCGCACTCTATTTTATTTCCCTAAGAAACTTTCTCTCTTATTTTTGTCATCGTGTTGAAGTCTTAATCAACTGAATGCAACGGATTGTTTTGAGATATTGTAATCCTTCCACAATCACATCACTCTCCATTGCTGCTGAAGCACCTGACCAATTTCTCTAATAAAAATGCGGTTTTGTTTGAATTCTTCCTCTTTCAATGGCACTAAATTTCAGACAGACTTTATTTTTTACTTCAATATATAAAATTTTTTGTGTATAATGGCAAATTATATCCATGGCCATAGGTTCTTTTGCACCAGTCTCCTATAGGGAAAACATTTGAGCGCATGATTAACGCACGCCTTGTATATTACCTAAAAAAAAGCTTCTAATACCTAATTTTCAAAGTGGCTTCTGTAAGGAGGATCAATAATAGATAATATTATCGAACTAGAGTCTCGAATTCGAAATGCTTTTGTCCGGCGGAATCATCTAAGCTCTATCTTCTTTGATATCGAGGAAGCATATAATCGAACCTGGCGATATGGAATTCTGAAGGCGCTGTTTGATTATGGTCTTCGTGACCATTTGCCGATATTTATAAAACATTTCCTATTTAGACGCTATTTTCGTGTTAACCTTGGAGCTACCTTTTCTGACCTTAACATCCAGGTAGAAGGCGTCCCACAAGGCAGCGTCTTAAGCGTCACATTATTCATCATTCATATTTCACTAGTTTTAAACATATGGCAACCTCCTGCTTATGACTCTCTTTATGTTGATGATCTACACATTTCTTGCTCAGGATCCGACATGAGAGTCATCGAGCGACAACTGCAATTAGCCGTGAACAAAATTTTAGACTGGTGTGATCACAATGGCCATACCCTTAAACGTTCTAAAAGTTCATGCATCCATTTCTGCCGAAAACGCACCCTGCGTAATGATCCCGTCATCTCCATTCATAACATTGCTATCCCTGTTGTACCTTACACAAAATTTTTAGGCGTCATTTTCGATTCTAAGTTAACCTTTCGTCCTCATATTGTGCAATTGCGCAAAAGATGTGAACAGAAAATGAATATGCTGCGTGTTCTGTCGAATACGTTCTAGGGAGCGGATCGTCTAGCACTCCTACGTATTTATCAAGCCCTGATACTATCGAGGCTGGGTTATGCATGCGCAGTCTATGGTACTGCAATCGTTTCTAACCTACAAGCCCTAGATACAGTACATCATACTGCTTTACGCATGTGTTCTGGAGCATTTCGCACTTCTCCAGTAGAAAGTTTATATGTAGTTCGCCAACAAATACCATTACATCTACGTCGAATTCAGCTGTCTCTTACTTATTACTTTAGTATCATGTCCTCTAAATCGCATTCTTTAAAGTATGATGTTATTCCATCAAGCCTGGAGCGACTGTATGCTGCTAGACCGTCTTTTCAAGTTCTACAATAAAGCCAACGTTATACCCTTTCATAAAATCTTCACTGCACATCGTCACCAATTTTCTCTATGTACTGATTTGTACAGACAGTTCAAAATCTGCTGGATATGTAGGCTGCGGTGTCATCATCGCTGATGATACATTTAGTTATAAAATCCCAGACATTTGCTCCGTCTTCACTGCTGAAGCTGTTGCTATCCTTATGGCACTGCGACTAATATCCTAAAATTCTACTCGAAAGTATTGCCTACACTCTGATAGTATGAGCGTTTTAAGCCAACTAGAAAAGTTTCACTGTGATAGTCATCCAATTTTATGTATCATTATTCATTTGTTAATAAGTCTTCGGAAGAACGGTTTTGAGATTTTATTTTGCTGGGTACCAAGTCATGTTTGTATTCCAGGGAATGAACTGGCTGACTCAGCTCCACGATCTGCCACATCTTTTTTTACACTCTCCGTCCCGTTCACAGACATGAAACTACATGTTCGAAAAATTGTAAAATCATTATGGCAACAACAGTATGCAGTTTGCCCGTGCTGCGCTTGCGTAGTGCTGACGTAAAGCTAACCAGACTTAACACACCTCCATTTACTGTTTGGAGAACCTTCTCCGGAATGCAGTACTTGTAACGTTCCTCTCACAATTCATCTTATTTTAATAACGTGTTCATGTTTTAATCAACATCGTTTAAAGTTTTTTGGGAGTTCTATTTTATGTATGCAAGATTTGTTGGATGGCATTCACCATCCTAACATTTTTGCATTTTTACGTGCCATTGGTATTTTTAACTGCATATAAAAGTTTTAACGCATCTACTGCTTTATACACTCTTAATATCTTATCACCTTTGTACATTTTACTTATTTCTCGCGTTTTATACTTTATTCATACTTTCTATCTGATTTTACTCATACAATTTATCTTGTTTTATTCACTTAGTACTGTTTTATCAGTTTTAATTGTGCTGCAATTAACATTTTGCATGCACTTAGACGTTTGAACTGTTTCACCATGTTTTGGCGCAGCATGTCTTTCTTTATACCTTGTGCCACTAAACTAAACCCTTCTTTCAATCAATTACACCAGTCTCCATCAACAACAACGGGAATACAAGTGAAATCCTTCAGCATCTATACTTTTTTTTTATTTCAGCGAGTATTCTTTCTTCTTGGACATCTAAATTTAAATTTTCTTCTAGGCAAGCATCCAACAGTTTGCTTGCCGTTTTCTAATGTCGTTGCCGTTGCTAAATTTTTCTTCCTCTAGGGCAAAATCACTACTTGTAGCTAATGCACCAAGAACGGCTAATTGATTCACATTGCCCAATTTACTGCCTACCTCTTCTGTGAAAATTATGGCTTTCTTGCTGTAAAAATTGTTGCTGCAGACGAAATACAAGGATGCTTTCAGACCGGATTTAATGATCGACTTAAAAACGAATTTTCCTTGTAAATTGCATAAATAAGAATGCTCATCTAGTGAACGAGCTTGTTTAATTACATATGCCAGGTCACACACCAATCGTCCAGATGGGAGTGAATTGCCAGCAAAATGATCTTGACACTTTCTTTTATCAAAAGGCATGGCAAATTCATCAGTAACCCTATAGAAAATAAACTGAAATCATAGCATAAACAAAAATTAATTTAGCTTTATTTATTAAATTACAATAAAACTGAGTTAGTAATTTGAAACTTTGATTTAATTTAAAGTAGCACGAAAAGAACTAATAATAAAAAAAGAGCAACATCCTTAAAGTTTAAAACTAACAAGAAAAAATCAAACCAATGATTTAAGAAATTTATTACAATGCCTGATATGAAAACTACTATGTAAAATATCAAGTATAATCATGAAGTAAATTATTAATTTCAAAATTTAACATTTTTTTGTTAATTTAATGAATTATTTGAATTCTTCACAGTGGGTTCTGTCAGCAACATTATCTTCTAATGTTACGTAATTAATAGAAGTTCTAACATAAAAAATTCCTAACATAAAAATTCTAATTTCGCACTTTTATTGTAAAGCTTTGACATGTAAAGTGTTTTAAAGATTAATTTCTGATATAAGCATTTAATAGTTGCAAGGAACATTTTAATGTGATTCCAGTTGATTTGTTCAAAGAAATATTTCTTGCCACAATCAATAGGATCAAAAACTGAAATGTAGACAAGAATAGTGACCTTACATGTTTTCAAAATCAGGTTCAGGTAGATTTTCTGACAGCAAAGAATCAAAAACAGACACAGAAGTAGCATCAGAACTGAAAAGATAAAATATATCACATTAACAAATTTAGCAGTTGTGACTAAGGCTGCAAGTTTGTCGCGGGAAAAATTTTTTCTATATAAATGATGCAAAAGACAGAAATTGCACAAATAATAAAAAAAGCTTAACACTGAAACTGAACTGAAAAAACTATTGAGGAGTAAAATATTGACGCACGTGTGATGTAGCAACATCACACTACGTCCTTCATCACTTAGTACATTTTTATACTTAGAAAATGATCTTTCTGCGTCGACGCTGTTCGTAGACACCAATAAACATCAAATTGCCAATTTTGGATATCGTTCGGTCTTTGATTTCCAAAATTGAAACTTCCAAAATTGAAACTTCGTCATCCTCAAACATTGGGATGTGTTCAAAAACTGAAGAATTGTCCTCTTAATTTAAAACACTTAAATATTAATATTGACAGGGATAAAAAAAACTCGGCATGCTTTAAGAAAGTTTGAGGCTGGCTGGCGAAATCTTTGTTTATCGCTGCTGCTGCTTTCAAAGAAATAGTTTTTGATTTTTTCGTCACACAGTCTTAGAGCATTTTTTGATTTTAAGTGCTCACAGCGTTTGAATTTGCTTTCCAATACTTTTGAGAAATCATACATTTCGTTGTAAATAATATGGGAACTAATTCTTTGTTTCTCAAATAAAGTCAATTGATTCAAAATTAATGGTGCATATTTTTCAATTTCTTTTAAATCTGTATTCAAATTTGAATCATGACATTTTTCACAAATTGTGCTTAGAGTTGAGCTGCTACCAGTTTCTTTTTCCTTATCAAAAAATTCAGCGTACATATCCAAATAATTTACATGGAATAAACAAGCTTCAAACCAGCTATTCCACCTAGTTTGCACAGGAACCGGTGGTAAAAAAGCTTTTTTGCCCCTTTCCATCAAAAATGCTCGAAAGCGACCTTTACGTGATGGACACGCTGTGAATGCGCGCTTGATATGAACTACAAATCAATTTACATTTTCAAATTCATTTTGCCATATTTCTCCCAAGAGATTTAAAAGATGAGCATTGCAAGCAACATGAACAGAATTTAAAAAAACAGCTTTTAAGCTTTTTTCCCAGGCTTTGTTCATATAAGATGCGTTGTCAGTTACAAAAGGTGTAATAGCATTAAAGCGATGTCTGTAATTTTGGCAACACTGAATAATTGCTTCACTGACAGATTTAAAATTCACACTTTCTAGCGCAATACTTTCAAAATAAAATGAAAGCAAAGAAAGGTTCGAATCGTCATTTGGTATTTCTATTGATGGAACAGCTAACACTTTTAGAATATATCTATCTTCAGAGTCTGTTGTTTCATCTGTGATGATACTAACACCAGCGGCAGATGTTAGAACATTTACAACTTGATTTTTGTGAAATTCGTGAGTCTTTAGTAGATAGTGGCTTCGTAGGTGACTGGAGCTTGGTATGACACCTATGTCTTAGAGTGAATTTTCTAAATAACTTTTCAACACCGGATTATCAAGTTTATGCAACGGAGTGCTTGTTGCAGCAAAACCACCAACCAGCTTAGAAATCTTCACAGCGCGATGTTGCTCTTGAAGAGTTTTTTTTTTCAAACAAGGAAGTAATACTTGCTTGAATTACTCTCGGTTCCCCAGCAATCTTCTCTTGGTGAATCTTACTTTTCAAGTGTTTATCACAGCTATTTTTTCTTGAGAAATCAACAGGAACATTGCATGCGCTACAAAATAACAGGTTTTTTCTAACTTCAAAAGTTCCTTTTTTGAACTGTTGACATCGCTCAAAAGCAGTTGCTTTACTCGTATGGCTCATATTTTTAACTAGCAAACTTACATAACCATGGTTTAAAATAGAAAAATGGGACTAGCTTTTAAAATATAAACTACGCTTATCCTAGAAAGCGTTCTTTTTAACTTTCCTGCTATCAGACCAATGATTAAGAAAGGCTTCAAATATTCGTTTTGTGACATAGTCACGTGTTTCTAAACGCAAAGGCCTAGTTAACAAAATATCAAGCAACCCCTTCCCCTACTGTATTGTGAAAATTCAAACATTCTTCATTCAAACTACTAGTTAAGAAAGCCTTATCTCCATCTCATCTAAGAAACTGACCCCTATTTAAAAAATCACAAGAAGCCGCCCAGGAAAAATTGTCTGGATGTGTACAAAGGTAGTAGAAATATCATTGCCCAGTGCAATAGCCTGTGTAGCAATTTTTATGTCAAAATATTAAATTATGAAATTTTCCCTTTTTCGTGATTCGGATTTCTTTTGTACTCAGTAAAGTTTGCAGTGTGAGCTTTCAGGCAATTACAGCACTTGGCCGGGGTATTTCTGGGCTTTTTACACTGGTACGAAAATTGCCCTTCGGCACACTTCATACATCCGGGTTCCTTTGTGCAGCTTCGTTGTGAATGCCCGAAACCCTGACATCTAAAGCACTGAATCGGTCTTCTTCCACCTCGGTACTTCTCCACAACGATCGGGAACTGTTTTAAACTTTCTATGTGGTATATCTTGGTCTGATTGGCCAGCAGAGGAGTGACTACGAGGTAGAGGGGGAGTGGCCTATAGGTTCCTCCCACTTTCTTCCTGAACTGGACTACTTTGGAAACCTCTATGTTTGATTTCCCTAATTCTAATGAGATCTTATCTATACTAAAATCATCTGGGAGTCCTCGGATGAGCACTTTTTCATTCTTTACTGGAGGGACTATATCAGCTGTGGGTGAAGTCTCTATGGCTTGGGTGTTAGGCTCTATCAGGATCTCAAAAGTTTTCTCTGGCTGTGGTGGAAGTACTGTTGTTAGGCTTTGTTGAAGTGGCTTTGGCATGCTTCTTCTTCCTCTTTTCGGCAGGAGGTTCAATGATGTTTTCAGAGTCTGAGGTCGTAGCCCCGACACTGTGCTCCATTTTTTCAACTACCGCAGGGGTGGGAGTGATAGTCTCAGGTACTCGGGTGATAGTTTCTTGGATTGTCTCGAGCTCCTTTATTTTCATTTGTTCTCTCCTTTTTTCTTGAAAGATAATTTTCATGCTCTGTAACCATATTTTGAATTTGTCGTAGATTTGTCCATATTCACAAGTATTGAGAAATTCAGTATGTAAGTCCATTAAAGATTTCAGTTCTTCAATATTACAGTTGCGATAGAAATTTATCAGGTGGTAAGAATCTCGGAGGAACTTTACTAGCTTCATTGGCTTCTTCAAGTGATCAATAGCATCAACGTAGATATATTCTCCATCCGATTCCACTGGTTCAGGTGTTCTTTTGGCGGCTAGGTGGTAACACCTTTCCGCCGCGAGCTGTTCTGTGAAACGACATTACGGAGCTAAGAAAAAACGGCGTCTTGTCTCGAGCAAGGCTTGAGCTGACCATGATGGCTAGACACTCTGGATATTTTTACACTTGGTGAAAATCGAAGTGTTATTCCACATTTTTTAAATTAAAGTAGAAGAGTTTAAATAATAACACTCGATTACGAATTATCGATCAATCGCGCTTTTCACGTGCCTGATCAAAGAGAGCCGCCAACCTTGAGAAACCAGATGTTTTCCAAGAATTGGGGGGAGAATGGAATGTCCGAGGGGAACTGACCAAATTGCAAAAAGATATTAGGGGCGATGCATGATTAGGATCAAGAATCAAGCTAAAGCTTGTGACTCGATGTCACACAATCTTTTAACATCACTACTGATAAAAATTGGCTATAATAAGATGTACATATCATTGAATAATTATCATGTGTATGACAATAAATCAAGAATACCAAAATTTCTAATGCAACAACATATATACAATAAAATTCCATTTTTCTCAAACCATATCTTAACACTTTCATATAATTAAAAAGTTCACTTTGTGCAAAATTAAAAAACATTACTGCGAAATACTAATTATTTTGCAAACAATGAAATATTATGAAAACATTATACCATGTTATCATTATGTATGAAACAATTATAGGAGAGAGTGAGAAAAACAAAGTATATTATCAATATGGGAATTCGTTTAAAATATTTTTGTGCAATCAGCACTTAGTATAAAAAATGCTTTAGCATTTCAACCATGAATTGAGTTTAAATTTAAAGCCAAATTTCTAGAGAATTGATAATTTAATCCAGATTCGAAGACTGTATATCGGCACTACGTAATAAATCGGGTTGGGATTTAATAACCTTTTTTGGGTAAAATAGTATTTTTGGCGTATAAAAATAATTACTCTTAAATATTAATAATCTATATTACATAAAACGCTAATACGTATGTATCAATAAAACCGATGATATTTCTTTTCTCGCGTTGGCAACAGTTTTATTTTTAATTGTAGACGTTTTGTACAAATCTCTAAACTTTTTTTTCGTATTTATCCACATAATTCCGAAGTTGTGAACTCATTACATAAACGCATTAGCATTTGTCTTCGATTCTAACCGAATATGGGTGTGCCACATTTCCGATTGTCGCCGAGAAAAAAAAAGGTTATGCTATTTTATTTTGAGTTGAGCGCTTTACTATTCCTCGTTTCGTTATATTATTAGTTATGAGTTAAATGCCGTTTTATTATTTCATATTTTATTAAAAAGTTTTATTTTAACTGACAAATACTATATTATGATTTTAACTTTTTCTATGACTATACTCATTTTCTTACTCTTTTCTTTGTTTTTTATACATTTTTGTGATAAAATAAAAAACTTATAGTTGTTCTGCTTCTGAACACTGATGAAAACACAAAATGATGGGCTTCATCAACAATCAAAAATATATAAATTTATTTTACAAATTCCATATGATTAAGGTGGCGCCCTTCAGAGAATTAAAAATACAAAATTCTCTCCATCGAGGCCGATGCTTTACATCCGGCGTTCAGTGGCAGACTACTATTTCATATTGTTTTACAACACATGGCTTTAACCCTATGGTGGGAAAGACTTTAAAACAAAACTTACAACAGTTACTTTTCTCAACGACTGAAATTTAGAATAGTGTGATTAAGAAAAATATGTGAACTGTTTGCAATTTCAAATTAATATTGAAATGTACAGGTTTAGAATTTTCTACAGTGAAAAGTTTTCGGAACTTCAGTGTTCAAAAAAGTATACAAAAGCATCGGATTGAACTGCGAAAGCAGTTCCGGGGGTTGGCGAGCAGGGGGCGAAGCCTCCTAGTAAATAGAGATATCCTTTAAGTAGGTTGTGTACTTTTTACATGATTTAATATTAGCCGTAAAATTACAATAGTGGTGATCATTACCACATGGTACTTTAAATAGATCTGAAATTAAAATTTATTTTACTGTACGTGGTGGCAGAAAAACCATTAATTATTCATTAAAATAGAAGCTGCAAATATAATACTTAGACTAAAATTTAAGATCTCTTGAAATTACCACCACACGTGCGAAATTAAGGAATTACTAAAGTACATATAGTATAGCCTTAGTACATTGTAATCCCCTGAGGGGGTTTACCTTCTTCGGGTAAACACAGGGAGTCATGTCCCGGGTTGCCCTAGTGATCTGTCCTCCCTTCCGTTTCCTCTTCCTTTTCTCATACTTTCTCCTCTCTCTTCCCCCTTGTCGTGGTTGCCGAATTTACTGGTAAGGGCTTTTTGTCTGTGTTCGATTACCACCCTGCTGTATCGGACCCAGATGGGAAGAGACCCCACGTGTTTGCCGTGCGTGGAGACCCGTGTCCCTGGAAAAGGGGATCCTGGCAGTTGAGGGGCATTCTGGTACCCCAATACACTGATTCAGGTAAACGGGAGGTTCACATTGGCCTGTGTGCATCAATCGGCTAGTCACGAATGTCATCTGTTGGCTAGGGTCAAGTTCGGGGTCACTTACTGGGCACGTCGTTAAGGGTGAAGGCTGCTTCAGGGGTGACTCGCGAACGTATAACTATTAGTCAGCATCGGTGTTCAGGTAACGGAATGGTATCGTAACCGATTTGTTACTTGCATCCACTAAGTAGGACTCCGTGGTGGGTGATGCCGCTAATAGTAGAAGTAATTCTTATTTTCTATGGCTGAAAATGGTGAGGTGTTCAGTTCCGCACACCAATGCAAAAACAGAGGAACCCTCCTTACACCTAGTGAAAAACCTGGCATAACCCGAAAAAAGAAGAACCCCAAATTTAACCAGAACAACAATCAATCTTCTTCTGCTGTTTCACAGAAGATGGATGATGTTTTGACTCTATATCCTTCGGAAGATGAATCGTTTTTCGATGAACTTCCGAACAACGATAGTTATACCCATCTTAAAGCCGGGTAAAGACCCGACAGAACCAATGAATTATCGCCCAATAGCGCTAACGAGTTGCCTTTTCAAAATTCTAGAGCGCATGATAAACTCTCGTCTTGTTTATTACCTCGAAAAGAAACATCTAATTCCCGACTTTCAAAGCGGTTTTCGCGAGGGTAGATCGACTATGGATAACATTATAGCTTTAGAATCACCTATCCGCAATGTTTTTGTCCGACGTAACCATTTTATCTCTATCTTCTTTGATATTGAGAAGGCGTACGATCGGACATGGCGCTACAGAATTCTGAAGGCTTTGTTTGACATGGGTCTCCGTGGTCATCTCCCTGCATTTATTAAAAACTTTCTGAGTCTGAGATATTTTCGAATTAAATTGGGTAATACATTCTCTGATGTCTGCATTCAATCTGAAGGTGTCCCACAGGGTAGTGTTCTTAGTGTCACACTTTTCATCGTTCATGTTTCTCTCTTACACATACTACCACCAACAGTTTTTAGTTCCCTTTATGTCGACGATCTCAACGTCTCGTGCTCAGAATCTGACATGGGAGTAATAGAACGTCAACTACAACTGGCCGTGAATAAAATTATGGAATGGTGTGACCAGAACGGCCATACCCTATCACCATCCAAAAGTTCATGTATGCATTTCTGTCGGCTACGGAGGCTACATAATAATCCTGTCATTTACATTAATAATGCAGCTATACCCATTCTTGAAGAAACAAAATTTTTGTGGAGCGATTTTTGACAAGAAGTTGACATTTGGTCCTCATATTAAACAGTTGCGAAAACGCTGTGAGAAAACTAGGAACATGTTACGCGTCATTTCAAATACGCATTGGGGTGCAGATCGTATCGCCTTCCTACGGATATACCAGGCACTTATACTATCACGTATTGATTACGCTTGTGCAGTATATAGCTCTGCTTCAGCTTCTCACCTTAAAAGGATGGATACAGTGCATCATACTTGCGTATTTGTAGCGGCGCATTTCGTACTTCTCCAGTGGAAAGCCTGTATGCTGTGTGTCACCAACTGCCTCTAGATTTGAGACGCATCCAGCTCGGTCTAACATATTATTTTCACGTAATCTCATCCTCATCACACCCTCTTAAACGTGAAACACTCCCGGTAAGTTTAGAGCGGATTTATAATGCTCGACCCTCACATGTTCGCCCTTTCAATGCTCGCTCAACCAATCATTGAATGTCTGTGAATCAACTACACAATGTGTCGATCACTCGCTTATTTCACCTTGGAACGTTTCACAATATCATTTTCATTCTCCATTTGATGTATATAGTAAGTCTAATGTAGCACCTATAATTTTTCATCAACTATACAAAGCTCATCGTCATCAATATTGTCTACATGTTTCGGTTTTCACAGATGGCTCAAAATCTCCTGGCTATGTAGACTGTGGTATTGTTATTGCTGACATCACCTACAGTTTTAAGATACCAACTGTGTGTTCCGTATTCACCGCTGAAGCAGTTGCAATTCTGTTGGCTTTGAGGCATATTTCAGCTGGTTTGTATCGGAAATACTGCGTTTATTCTGATAGTATGAGCGTATTGCGCCAACTGAAATATTTAGACAATGAAACTCACTCCCATTTTGGGCTTTATACAACATTTGCTATTTAAACTCCATAAGAATGGTTTTTAAATTCTATTTTGCTGGGTTCCAAGTCACGTTGGAATCCCAGGCAACGATTTAGCCGATCAGCGCGATCTGCTACTACTGCCTTAAACTTATCTATACCATTCTCAGATATAAAAATACATATTAAAAAGTATATAAAATCTTTATGGCAGCAACAGTGAGATAACCAAGTGAATAATAAATTGCACGCTACTAAATCGAATTTGGAACCTTCGCCTGTTTTGCTATTACGTAGTGCAGATAGTAAACTTACCCGGCTACGAATCGGACATACCAGACTGATTCATCTACATTTGTTGTTTGGGGAGCCACCTCCTCAATGCAACACCTGTGATGTTTTACTTTCGATTCATCATATTTTAATCATTTGCCCGTGTTTTAACAGACATCGTCTTACCTTCTTTGGCAGTTCTATTCTATCAATCGGAGATTTGTTAGGTGACTCATCATCCAAACATTTTTGCATTTTTACATGCTTTTGGCATTTTAAACTGTATATAAGTTATACTCTATTCATGATTTTATTAACTTTTTACCTCTCTTACAAAATTTTACTGTGTTTTAACTTAGACATGATTTCTTTCCATTATTACCATTAATTGTTTCTATACCATTCTATCAATATTTAATGCATTTTAGGAAAAGTATGTATGCACTTTAACTTTTGACATGTATAAACATATTGTTTTGCGCAGCATATCCTCATTTGGATCTTGTGCCATTAAACTCTACATTCAATTCAATTCAATAGTACATTGTAATGTGCCGAATTCTCTAGAAAAGAATTTTTTTTTTTTTTTTAGTTAACAATACATGGTTGAATGAAAAATTAAACTAAACTATCAAAGGAGACAGGAACATGAACAATACTGTGCTAGTTCGGTTGGGTACCAAAACAATTTAGAGATATTTAAATTTATGTGAATAACAAACAATTATATTATGAATAGAAAGTGGCGCGTGATAAAAAATTATAGCAGTTTCTAACAAAAGCATCGTGTTCCGCAAAAAACACCCAGTAACTCGGAGTTACAGAAAACAATATAGTAGAAGAAAACACATACCTTTTCTTGCAGGAGAGAATTCTCATTAAAAATACATCTAAGGTAAAAAAGGAAGGCAGTCCAAAAAGGTGTTAAGACAGTTCTTTATTACCACAACAAGTCATTGATTCCTAAGTCCAGGCAAAACAACGGAGAAGTATGTAGGAGAAGTGGCAGAATGTTCGAGAAATTGACAGGGTCATCGCTGTATAGCCGCAAAAGAAAAGGATGATACCTTGCTTTGGTGACAGGAAAAAAATAACCATGTGATTATCATAAAAAACAGGCAATTTGTATCCTTCAGGGAACGTGCTGTAACTGTGAGAGCAAAACTGATGGCGACCGGCGAGTAATAAAACACTCCATGCTGATCCCGGCACAGAAAAATTCGATGGCTTAACGACGATACGAATGCACGGCTACATCGAAGATATTATTGTGAGGAAGGTTGATGTTTATCCAGGTGTGAAATTCTTATAAAGTCTGTCATGTTCTTTAGGGGAAGCAAAATTATATTGTAAAAAAAAAAAAAAAAAACAAATAGGAGAAGGTAAGAATCTCTCTTCGCAAGAACTTAATGTAGATTCCAAAATAGGACGAAAAAGATTAAAGATGGCGAAGACAACGCCATGTTGAAATTCCACACCTCAGCGAGGGGGAAGAAAGAAAATAAACTCCGTTAATCGGAGGGACGTGATAATTGAGTAAGCTTGAATCAAATGTGGCCGAGCTTCCCTAGCACTCCGATATTTATACCAACTCCTTCAAGTTGAAGTTGAATTACGAACATTTTTAAAAGTTAAATTTCCTAAATTATTGAGTTGAGGAGTTACATTTATATTTATTTAAGGGTTCTATTCTCACTTTCTTTTTGAAAGTGAAGGTCTGGTTCAGGAATAAGTTTATCTGTGGCCAATGATGGCGCGAAGAGGTGTTCTGGAAATATGTTTCTGTTTAGTGGATATATGCTTGACTGCCTGAATCCATTTGTTGCTGTTTGCATCCCAGCTGCTTTCAAAAAGGCACTACCGAAGAGTTTGCCAACTTGATGAATTGTCACTGGCCTGCCTGGATGCATCACCAGCCACTGGCGAACTTCTTGTTGATAGTAGGTGCTGAGAGGTGCCATGAAGGTTACGTCTAGGGGCTGCAAACGGTGTGAACAATGAGGCGGCAAGCACAACAAACTTACATGATTTGCGCGGGCCATATCAATCAGCTCAAGACTCTTAGTGTGGGTCGCGTGACCATCCAGTATTAAAAGAACTGGCTTTTCAGCACTTGGTCTGGAAAAGTGAATAAAACTTTTAAACCATGACAGAAAGATACCATTTTACATCCAGCCACTAGGATGATACTTCGCGATGCTCCCTGGAGGTGCCTCATCAAGTAGAAGTGGGTTTTCTCTTGCCCTAGGGAATACAAACATTGGAGGCATGTAATTACTTGCGGCACTCATACATGCTTCAACTGTTACTAGAGTTCCGGGTTCAGCGGATGTCAAGGCACCCACTTGTTTCTTTCCTCGTAAGGCCAGCACTTTAGACGGCTTGTTTGGAACTGTAGTGATGCCCGTTTCATCCACATTGTAGATGTCGTTAAGAGGAAATTGATACTTTAAATACAAACTTTCCAGTAGGTCAAAAAATTGGTTCACGGCCACTTTATTGAATCCCATTGCACGAGAAATAGAAGTCTTTTCTGGAGTTCTCAAAGAAAGCTGATTCTTGTGCTTCGACAGGAAACCATATAACCAATCCTTGCCAGCCATTTTGAGTTCGTTGTTAAATTTATGTTTAAGTTTATTTTTCACTGCTAGTTCATAAGCTAACTTTCGAAAATCAGTTAGGGTCAAACCAAAAAGCCTCTTTTCCATCATCAAAATGTGATTGACCAACTCTTCCTCTTGATCTGCAGAAAATACAGTAGTGCAAGATCCCATACCTTTTGCTGCAGTTTGTGTGGGCGTTAAATATTTTGTTCTTGCCTTACGAATTCTGTCTTCCAAAGTAGACTGAGGGACGTTGAACGCCTTTGACGCTTTCTTGTAACCCATTCTACCAGACATTACTTCAATAATTGCTAGTTTCATGCCTTCTTCACTCCATGACTGGCGGTCTGTTTTTCGATTATAGACTCTAGGCATCCTGAGTCCTAAAACAAAGACCAGAAAAGGCTAGAGTGATTTAACATAAATTGGTAAATGAAACCATAAAATAAACATTTTAAACATACACTAATGCGGGATAACGCAGCAGTTTACTTTAAAACAATTCCATAATTTACATAGGCCTATATTTCATAATAAATACATTTTCAACTCTATCAATAGTTTAGTGTTATAAATGTTTTCACAATGAAATACGAGCATAATAAGTGTTTCATCTTGACCTTTTGCAACCTCGGAAATATTGCCTCATTAAAAATCAAAGTTTTTCATCTATTTTATTAGTTATATATCACTAAAAATGGCGTTCATTCATATATGAGACTATTATTACTGTTACTGTTTAATATATAGGATTAAACATTAATATAATACAATAATTATATATACAATAATAATATTTTACTATTATTGTTAAATGTATCTTATTTTGTAACCATTTACATTGCAAAATAATATGGTCAAATAAAAATATTATTATTGCTATATAGACTAACTATGTTTTATAAATCGAGGGGCAAAACCGGGTAGTACCCGATTTTGCCCCGCACGTACAGCTTTCATAAAAAATGGCGTCATCTGACTATATAGATCGCTACAGACAATTACTTAGAATGATAATCAATGTAATTAAATGTTGTACAAAGAGAGCTACATACCTTTACTATTGCAGAAACAGGAACGCAGTATTACCGCCTACTTTTCTTCAAAAATTTTAAGCAAACACCACTCACACTGAATTTTCTTCACAGCAACAAAAAAAGCGAGTTTATTTTGTTCTAGTAATGGCCGCTGCTCTTTCTCGTGAAGGTGGAATGTAGTTCCTCCGTTGTCCACGCGATTGCAGCTCCTACAGAAGCTAGAAGGGGGTACCCGGTTTGCACCCGACTTCCCGGTTTTACCCAACTCTCCCCTATATATATATATATATTTTTTTTATTTATTTATTTATTTATTTATTTTTTTTTTTTGAAAAAAATAATACTTGCTATAACGAAAGGCTTATTCCAAAAAAATTGCAAAGGTAAGAGTTAAATTAATTATTCACAGCCTGCCACTCCAGTCTACCACTTCTCAACTTACAAGAGATCAGATGTTACATATCAATTTGACATTAAAGTCTAGAATTAGGAATGCTGTGCCTCAGACATACAGTTACAATTGTTATCACAACACATACATATAGCAGCTCTACATGGCTGATCTTGAATAGTAACATGGAAAACAATCTTAATTGTTTGCTAAATGAAAGACTTTTGACAAACAAAAAAGTCAAAACATGAAAAACAAATTAAACATAATATGCATTGTTGCTAGTAAATAACTGAGTATTTAAAAAAATCTCACTTAGAAAAATGTTGAAAATTATGAAAAAAGTTTGAGGTAGAATGTTTACCTATATGATTCCCTGTAAGAAGGAATGACAAATAAATTTTATTTGTTTGCTGAAAATTATGTAAAAAAATTGCTTAACTTATGACCAACCCAGTCAAACAATTACTGGTAGTGATATTAATTTATTAAAAAATGAAATAATTATTATTTAAAAAATATTTTTTTATTATTTTTTTTTTGAAGATGCATTATAAGATTTAGTGTACACAATTTATTGATTGTGTAGAAAAATGCATAAAAAATGCTAGAATGTTCTCAAACAAGACAAAAAAATTGTTTAATCTCAAAAGATACAAATTATTATTAGTTTTAAATTAACAATGAAGGTAACATTGTAAAAGTCATGTACATTAGAAAGTATTAACCTGTATATATTCAAAGGTTACACAAAAGATTTCCCAAAGAGTATCAAAACAATTTAATTATTTAATAATTTACCCAAATCATTAAAATATTTTTTATTTTTATTATATCATTTATTTTATCATCTGGTTTCTTTGACCAGGAAATCATAATTGATCATCTGGTTTCTTCGACCAGGAATAACCTTCTGATTCATTTTTGATCAGGAAAATAAAATTAATAATTAACTTCTGGCTCTATTTTGACCAGGGAAAAAAATTATCTGTGTTAATTTACCAGGAAAAAGTAAGAAGAAAAAAAAAAATTCCTGAATGAATAAACCTTAATTAACAGTGTTAATTAACAGTGGACCAGGATTCGAACCTGGGCTTTTGCAATGATGCAATGTACTAACATTTATACGATCATATTAATCAAAGTTAAGCCTCAGAAAGAACCTCTTAAAAAAAATAATTCCCGAAAAATCGTTGAGCTAAGGTATTACCCAGAGCAAATCAGGACATATTTTATCCCAATTACATTTAAAAAAATCCCAAATAAAAAATTTAGAGGCATCTGTATTACCAGACGCAATTCAGGACATATACTATCCCAAATATTTAAAACATTAAATTATCAGATACTCTACTATGAAAATCGTAACCTAATCAATCAAAACATCGACTCACAAAATTTTGAGAACATTAAATAATAAAAAAATTGGGAAAGAGAACATTTGTTTTTTTGTTTGTAAAAAAAGGATAAAAATATTGACCAAAAGAAATCTAATTCAACCAAAATAACAGTCATGAAATTTTTCTAATTCGTAAAATACCTAAGGTCACGTTTAACTACAGTAAGGGTATAGTATTATTATTTGTTACATATGCCAGTCATAATTTGGGGAGTCGTTAAAAGAGGGCAATGCTAATCATCCACAAATAGAAAACAAATTACTATTTGAATACCTCATTCAATTAAAAACAAATTAGCAAAAAATTGAAAGCTTAAGGATGCTGGATATGAGTGTGATCTCAGTGTTTGGCGCGAAGCGCCACTAACTGATTCATCTTATTCTTTTGGTCATAAGCTGAAAAGACATATACATAAACATAGAAATAAACAATTATAAAATGGAAAAGGTGGGATTGGAGAAGTATCTCCATTGTCAAGGATGATATTGAGCACATTAAAATTGAAGTAACACTGAGTATATTTACAAAATTAAGACATAACTATTTACAACTATATACATATTGGAATGAGCAGTTATAAAATGATATAAAGTTATATACAGTCACTCGAAAAAATAGCTGGGCACCGTGACCCTTGCAAAATAATTTTAAAAACGCAAAACGACAAAATGAAATGCATCTAAGTCTCGATTCTCACTGCTCTGTCGCGACGCTGTTTTTTGAAATGTTCCCACTGCCTTGTCGTGACGCATATTTTAGTTGTGTGTGACGATGAAATGACCAATTTTGGCCAGTAAACATGACAAAAAAAACTGGTGAGCCTCCGCAGAAGCCATTTCAAAACATAAACAATTGATTTCAATGTGTGTGTACCCAATGTTGGCGAGCCAAAAAAACCAGAGAGGCTCCGCAGAAAAGCATTTCAAAACAAAAACAATTGATTTCAATGTGTGTGTACCCAATGTTGGCGAGCCAAAAAAACCAGAGAGGCTCCGCAGAAGCCATTTCAAAACAAAAAAATGAATTTCAATGTGTGTGTTCTCAAGTGTTTTGCGCCACCCCACCCAATGTTGGCATCGTGTGTATTTAAAAAAAAATCGCTTTGACATAGAGTTAAATTTCGATGGTTTGTCGGCAAAGGGGGAAAGTCTTTTGACTGCTACTACGCATCCAATCGACCAGACATTTTTCATGAAATTCATGCTGGCAAAGAGTACGATGAGGCATTTCCATCATCTCTTCCAAGCAAATCGGGCAGGTCTCGGGTGGGGCGTAATACCAATTCTCGAAAGGTAACGAAAAGAGGCAATTACGAATTTCGCTGGCTAGGCGAATCCGTAAAGCCTCTGTCACGTGATATCCTTTCGAGAACCACTCACTCACAATCGTTGTCAGCCATCGCATTCCAAAGCTATTAAAAGTCATGAAAGCTGGGCTCACATGACTCAAATCAGTTTGGAGACGCAACTCTTGATCCATAAATCTCTTAACCCACTGACGGTTCTGCACGTAGAAAGTCGTATTTTAACCTGCAGTCTTCACTGCATAGCAAAACCGGTTTTTCCATGTTAATGGATAGGGGAACTGTGTGTAGGAAAAAAACTTTCTCCCAATTTCGCTCATTTCCTTAACCGCCAGTGGGTTAAAGACGCCTCTCACCCGCCTCACATCGGAATAACCTTCCGGGTCGAGGAATCGAAGCACTGGATGCGCCTCGTCCCCCAATTCCACGACCTCTGGTACTCCCATGAACAGCACCTCCCGAGGAAAAGCATAAGATGGAAATGCCTGATCCGGTGTCAGGAGAAGCAAATTACTTACAATAAAATGATTTGCCATCTCGAAATGACTCTATATCAAAATATAACATTTTCCTCGGCGTGCAAGTCCTTTTATAGACATACAGAGGGCGCTGATGCATTTTCAAGATGTCCTGTGACAAAACATCCGGTCCAATGAAACCCTTTCCAGATGAGTTTCCAAGAAATCGTGCGACAAAACACATCCGCCCGATGCAGTTTTAGAATCTCGTGTGACAAATGACCGGATGTGCTTCCAAGAAATGGAGCGACACAACACATTCAGCAGATTTACTTTTAGGACGTCACCGGATGCATTTCCAGGAAATTGAGCGACAAAACACATCCGCCCGATGCAGTTTTAGGATGTCACTGGATGCATTTCCAGGAAATCGTGCGAGAAAACACATTCCCCAAATACACTTTTTGGATATCACCGGATGCATTTCCAAGAAGTCGTTCGACAAAACACATCCGCCAGATGCGCTTTCAGGATATCACGTGACAGGACATTTGTTTGAAACAACGTCATCACTGGATCCAGAGGATGTGGCCATATCACCCAACCCAGGATATTTTGAAATCTTTGAGAGGGTTGCGTAACGTGGATCATTTGAAATGACCTGGCTCTCAAATCCTGGGGCTGGGGGATTGAGATATGAATTGGATTCCAAGGTCATTGGCCCAAAGACATTCTCATCGAGGAGTTGTTATATTTTTCGTTAAAAATATTCCACTTGTTGACTTTACAATGTTCTCTATTCAAGAAAATCTTTTGCCACTCGCTTTCGAGGAAGCGCCATCCGTTTGCCCCGATAGCCTTCCTGAACAGGTATTGTCCCTCGAAGCTCCAGACCTCGCGGAATCGGGGCCCAATGCTCATTCAGTACTGCGATTCATGGATCTGGAAGGGTATTTGGCGGTAGTCGAAGTGAGAGGTTGTTTCTGGACATTTATCTGTCAAGAATTGGAGCGACTTACAGATCTGTCCGGAAGTCCGAATGTGTTTTCGAAATCATGCGAGAAAACACATTCCCCAAATACACTTTTTGGATATCACCGGATGCATTTCCAAGAAGTCGTTTGACAAAACATATCCGCCAGATGCGCTTTCAGGATATCACGTGACAGGACATTTGTTTGAAACAACGTCATCACTGGATCCAGAGGATGTGGCCATATCACCCAACCCAGGATTTTTGAAATCTTTGAGAGGGTTGCGTCACGTGGATCATTTGAAATGACCTGGCTCTCAAATCCTGGGGCTGGGGGATTGAGATATGAATTGGATTCCAAAGTCATTGGCCCAGAGACATTCTCATCGAGGAGTTGTTATATTTTTCGTTAAAAATATTCCACTTGTTGACTTTACAATGTTCTCTATTCAAGAAAATCTTTTGCCACTCGCTTTCGAGGAAGCGCCATCCGTTTGCCCCGATAGCCTTCCTGAACAGGTATTGTCCCTCGAAGCTCCAGACCTCGCGGAATCGGGGCCCAATGCTCATTCAGTACTGCGATTCATGGATTTGGAAGGGTATTTAGCGGTAGTCGAAGTGAGAGGTTGTTTCTGGACATTTATCTGTCAAGAATTGGAGCGACTTACAGATCTGTCCGGAAGTCCGAATGTGTTTTCGAAATCGTGCGAGAAAACACATTCCCCAAATACACTTTTTGGATATCACCGGATGCATTTCCAAGAAGTCGTTCGACAAAACACATCCGCCAGATGCGCTTTCAGGATATCACGTGACAGGACATTTGTTTGAAACAACGTCATCACTGGATCCAGAGGATGTGACCATATCACCCAACCCAGGATATTTTGAAATCTTTGAGAGGGTTGCGTCACGTGGATCGTTTGAAATGACCTGGCTCTCAAATCCTGGGGCTAGGGGATTGAGATATGAATTGGATTCCAATGTCATTGGCCCAAAGATATTCTCATCGAGGAGTTGTTATATTTTTCGTTAAAAATATTCCACTTGTTGACTTTACAATGTTCTCTATTCAAGAAAATCTTTTGCCACTCGCTTTCGAGGAAGCGCCATCCGTTTGCCCCGATAGCCTTCCTGAACAGGTATTGTCCCTCGAAGCTCCAGACCTCGCGGAATCGGGGCCCAATGCTCATTCAGTACTGCGATTCATGGATCTGGAAGGGTATTTGGCGGTAGTCGAAGTGAGAGGTTGTTTCTGGACATTTATCTGTCAAGAATTGGAGCGACTTACAGATCTGTCCGGAAGTCCGAATGTGTTTTCGAAATCGTGCGAGAAAACACATTCCCCAAATACACTTTTTGGATATCACCGGATGCATTTCCAAGAAGTCGTTCGACAAAACACATCCGCCAGATGCAGTTTTAGGTAATTACCGGATGCATTTCCAAGAAGTCGTTCGACAAAACACATCCGCCAGATGCGCTTTCAGGATATCACGTGACAGGACATTTGTTTGAAACAACGTCATCACTGGATCCAGAGGATGTGGCCATATCACCCAACCCAGGATATTTTGAAATCTTTGAGAGGGTTGCGTCACGTGGATCATTTGAAATGACCTGGCTCTAAAATCCTGGGGCTGGGGGATTGAGATATGAATTGGATTCCAAGGTCATTGGCCCAAAGACATTCTCATCGAGGAGTTGTTATATTTTTCGTTAAAAATATTCCACTTGTTGACTTTACAATGTTCTCTATTCAAGAAAATCTTTTGCCACTCGCTTTCGAGGAAGCGCCATCCGTTTGCCCCGATAGCCTTCCTGAACAGGTATTGTCCCTCGAAGCTCCAGACCTCGCGAAATCGGGGCCCAATGCTCATTCAGTACTGCGATTCATGGATCCGGAAGGGTATTTAACGGTAGTCGAAGTGAGAGGTTGTTTCTGGACATTTATCTGTCAAGAATTGGAGCGAGTTACAGATCTGTCCGGAAGTCCCGCTTTTCGTACTTGGAAAAGTTTTGGCCTTCGATGGCTACTGGGAATCAGAAATATGTGGTTCTCTCGGGGTTATCGGATATCGGAGGATTTAGAGTATCAACTCGCCCTCGAAATCAGAAATTTCATCTTCACCTCTCCCTTCGAGAGATGGTTTTATACCCTTCCGGAGGAATGCTGCATTTGCCTGGAAGATATGTTGGACATACCTTTCAAAACAGGGTGCGAGCACGTTTTCCATCAACATTGTATGCTATACTGGATGAGCAGACGCGATGAAGTTTCTTGCCCTCTGTGCAGATCAGTCATCGCGTGAATTTAGTATAAAATGATTGCGAGTGGCGTTGAGAAAAGGTGCGAAATGAGTGTGCCACACACATCGAAGCCAGTGTGGATTGTTTGGGTAAGTACATTTTGTCGTTTTACGTTTTTAAAATTATTTTGAAAGGGTCACGGTGCCCAGCTATTTTTTCGCTGTGCTCTGCTAGGACAGCGACCCGGCCGTCCCGGTAGTTACCGCTCGTACCGGGTTGCTCGCTGTGTAAATTAACAGGAATGTGGCTCGCCCGGTTGGGACCCTTTCAGGTTGCTCTTTCCCCGAGCGCTCCACTTCCTGGTGTTGTGATTAGTGTGTGCTTGTGTTGTTTATGTTTTAAAATACTTAGACATAATGCAATCTGAGCTTAAGAAAGCTCTTACTGGGCTGTAACTGATATGATCCTTAATAATATCAATGTTTAATAAGAGGTTGAAGTCTGAGGTTGTACATTTAGTAGCATCACTTAAGAATTTTGTATTTAGTTTAGCTATAAATTTGTTGATATCTTCAATTTTAAGATCATTTCTAAGGGAGTCGTTGCTAATTGCCCTTGGGGCTCCTAGCATTAATTTTAGAATCTTACCCTCCGTGTTAGATAACCTTTTTTTCAAATTGTTAGTCATGGTGTTTAGTGCTGGACAAGCATACGTAAGTATAGGTCTAATGGCCGGTGGGTAAATTAGTCTTTTATTCGCTAAATTTAGTTGTGAGTATTTGCCAATAATTGGACTAAGTCCAAAGTAGGCACCTTTTGCTTTTTTAATTATCTCATTTACATGAGTGCTCCAGCTTAGGTTTTGGGTTATAGTTACTCCAAGGTATTTAACATTATAGTACCAATATCAAACCTGTAAATAAAGGTTAATGCTATGATTTGCCTGCTTTTTGTTATTAAAGACGATAAATCGGCTTTTGTCTGGGTGAAGTTGGATTTTCCATTTGGTGCACCAACTTTCTACTTGTTTTAATTTTGTTTGAAGTAATTCTACCGCTCTATTGGGGTTTATAGATCTAGTGATGATTGCGGTATCATCCGCATATATTTCATTTAGATTGTTATTATCTATTGGGAAATCGTACGTATATAAGATATATAATGTGGGACCAAAAATCGATCCTTGTGGGACGCCAGCATTAACTAGTTTATAATCGGAATATGCGTTATTTAGTTTAATCCTAAATTGCCTATTGTTCAGGTAGGACTTTAGAATATGTAGAATTTCCATTGGGAAATTCATGTGATAAAGTTTGACTATTAAGCCCTTATGCCATACTCGATCGAACGCTTTCGCGACGTCGAGCAGGATAAGGGCCATAGTCTCGTTCTTATATTTTCCATTTCCAATAAACTCTAGGATATTTATTAGTTGTTTTGTGGTAGATAGATTGGGCCTAAAGCCGTATTGTTGCTTGGGTATCTTGTCCAGATAACAATCTAATCTTTTCTGTAGTATTTTCTCAAAGATTTTTGAGTTGGTTTGGAGTAGACTAATTGGACGGTAGTTCTTTGGATCGGCCGCGTATTTGCCAGGTTTTGGGAATAATACCACATCTGACTTCTTCCAAATGTTCGGGAAATATTTAAGATCTAGGCAGGCATTAAAGATATTTTTAAGAATAGGTATGATGCTTGGAGGAGCATTTTTAAGCATCTCGTTTGAAATTAAATCGTGACCAGGGGCCTTTCGATTTTTTAATTTTCTAATAATATTGATAATTTCGTCATCGCTGACCTTAGCAATAGTATTATCATTGGGGGTTGAATTAAAAATTTTATGATATGTAATGTTATTATTATTCTCGTTGTTAGGGCATGGGATATTAAGAGAGAACTGCTCATGCATGACGTTAGAAAAAAACCTTTGTTTTATCATTGTTTGTATAAGCAGTTTGACTATTGTATTTAAGTGGAAGGTTAACTGGAATGGGTTTTCTTAAATTTCTGGCCATTTTCCAGAGCGAATTGTCCTCTTTGTTCAGACTAGAAACTTTGTCGTTCCAAAGCTCATTTCGAAAGTTTTTGCAATCATTTTTGATATCCTTAATAAGCTTGTTATATTCAGTTTTGTAAGTAGGGTTGAGGATGCGTTTATAGTATTTTAATAACTTATTCTTATATCTAATTTTATCTTTAATCCATCTAGGTAATTTGAATTTACTCAAGTCTATAACACTTTCGGTGGTTACCTGAACAATAGCATCTGTAAGCTTTATTATTAAGAGATTCGATAGCATTGTCGATATCCGAGGTGGAGTTAATAACGGTTGGGTTTTGGAGTGACTTGATTAAAATATTGTGGTACAGTAGCAAGTCTTCCTTTTTTCTAGTTTGTTTGTTGTCGTTTTTTGTAATGCAAGTCATAACTAGGACTGGAAGATGGTCACTACTTAAATCGTTTATGACCTGTAGTGCAAATGGTGATATCATGTTGGTTATCATTATATCCAAGATATCTGGATTATACCCATGGTGAACATGGTAGAAAGTGGGGTCAACGGAGGCATAGATGGTGAGACCTAGGTTTTTAGTGATATCATGCAGTTTTCTACCTTGTTTGTTTGTGTTGTTACAACCACAGACTTGATTCTTGATATTCAGGTCCCTAAGTACGATTGTACCCATAGAGTCGAAGTAGGTTCTAAAGTGATCTTCGTTTATCTCGTTATTTGGTGGGTTATAAATTGAGGTCACTTTGATATTTTTGTTATTGACCTGTACAATGACAGAGGTCTCGTCGATATTATTTGTAGTGTTAATATTATAAACAGTAGAATTAAAGAGTTTAGATACATAAATCGCGGTACCACCTCTATGGGTGATTCGGTCGCATCTATATGAGTTGTATGTGGGAATATTTAGCCTTTGTGCAGGCTTAGCGTGGGTCTCGGTAATAGCAATAATGTCTGGTGAGTACTCATTGATGAAATCAATAAGCTCTGCCATTTTAGTGGTTAATCTATTGGCATTCCACAGTATTATTTTAAGTGCAGTGAAAAAATTATTCCTGGCCATAGTGATTATTGGAATTTTCGTCAGTTTCCTCCCTGTTTTGGGGGTTGGTTTTTAATTGTGATGTTACTTCGCTGATAAGTTGTTGCAGATTTAGAGAGACATCAATAGCCTGCTTTAGTAATCTGGGTAACATTGAGTCAGAGTTATTAGAATCTGCTTTAACAGCATTGGCGTATGTTTTAGGAAATTCGCTTGGGGTTATAGTGGCTCTCCTTTTGAAGTCAAATGATTTCGCTCTGTGAGGGTTGTTTTTTATTTTTTCGACAACTTCTATATATTTTTGGCATCCAGAATAATTTGCAGGGTGTTCCCCGTTGCAATTACAACATTTAACTTAATCATGTTTATTATCGCACTCTTTCGTTAAATGTGGGCCCGCGCATTTCACGCATCTAGGGGGGTGTCGACAGTTGCTTTGGCCGTGGAAATAGTTTTGGCAACGGTGACATTGCGTAGGTCTATCATTTTTTTATTTATTCTTCGATGTGCACTTTCATACTAGAAAGATATTTAACTTGATATATCTTTTTATTTTGTTCTGTTTTCTCCAGATCAACTACAAAAATAGGTAAATTTTTGGTTTCTTCGTCTTTTTTTCTCCTTTTAAGTTGTGTAGCTTTCAAGAAGCCAAGTCCATGAGTTAGTAGTTCTTCGTGTATATCCTCAGTCGGGGTGCTAGCTGGGAGTTTTTTAATAACCACACGTAGTTTGCGTTGTTCCGGCAAGGAATAAGTATGGTAAGCAGTATTGCATTTTTTAAGATGCGTTTCAATTTGGTTTCTAGTGGCCATGTCTTTGGTTTTTATTACGTAGTTTTCACCACTTAGCTTTCCAGTAAAATCTTTGATATTAGCACTGTTTAGTTCTTTTCTGAAACTGTTCCATTCAAAATTAGTATCTCTAACAATGAAGGGGGGAGGGGCTGTGGTCTTTTTTGGCTTTTGGAATTGATTATTATCTAAGTTATCCTCATTTTCGTTGTATTCCATTTGCTCACTATTTTGAAATTGGGATGCTTCTGCTATTCTAATTCTCTTTATTTGTTTTTGTGAATTTGATATTGGGGGAAAATTATCATCTAAAACCTTATTTTGGCTAAAAGGGTTGCATGTGGTTAGTTTATTTTCTTCACAAAAATTATCAATTTTTTGGAGGGTGGAGTTCTGTATTTCGGTGCTCAAATTATATTCCTCATTCCCTAGATTTTTGTAGTTTCTAAAAGCAAGCGTTAGGGTAAGTGCCTTATTTCTGATAAGTAGATGAGAAATGAGAGTTCTACTCCAAGGATCCGGCGGGTGTACTCTTGAAGGGGGTTGGGGTGATCCATCAAAGGGATCCAGGGATTATGCTGGGGTACTCTTGAAGGGGATGATCCATCAAATGTGACAGCTACTATAGTTGAGGGTGTTTTTTTTTTCATAATTATTTTTTTTTGTATATAAATCTTTTTAATTATTACTTTTTAGTTATTTTTTTTGAATCTTTATCTTTAAATTATTTTTTTTTAAATCAGTTTTTTTTTAATTAATATTTTATATTTTGTAATTATTTTTTTTTAACCTTTACTTTTAATTATTGTTTTTAATTAGTTTTTATATTGCTATACCAGCCTCTTCGTCATACATGCATGTTACAGCAGGTAGATTCAAGATGAATCAAGAATAATCTCGCATTATTCGGCAATTTTTTTTCTCCGCTAGAGGTGCTGCATTTTCATTTAGTTTCAAAATTTACCGCTAGAGGCTCTGTGATCAACCAATCAGAAAGGAGTATTTCAATGACATCACTATTTTTCAACCAATGAGCGTATGACTTTCAAGAACCAATCAGAAATGAGAGAAAATAGTATAAAAGTGGATGTTCTTGTCCAAATCGTCAGATACAATTTGGTTTCTGCTTTAGTGCCTTTTAAATATTCGTAACGAAGGAATGGCTAACATGAAGCGAAAAGCTGATCATAGCGAAGTAAGTATCTTTTCATTTTTTTTATTTTTATAATATATGCATATATTTCTGTACTATTTTTTAATCTAATATGCTTTTTTTTATAGAACAATCAAGGATCTTTCCACGAAAGCAGTATTCCTTCCAATATGTTTATTTTAGTAGAAGATGTCTTTATTTCCACTACTATTTACCGTGATCGAATTCTGGTTAATGTGAGACGATATAAGAAACATGGAGAAAAGTACTATCCATCAAAAGAAGGAATTACTCTGACACCTTACCAGTTCATCCACTTGGTCAACAGTTCATTTTTGAGAGAAAAGTCGACTGAAAAGAAAAAAGACCACCCCCTGTATGAATATTTCATCAACTTACCATACCTCATCGATCCAGTGACTGTCTATTCTGATACAAGTGTAGGCATTCAAGACAAAGATAAATTTCAAAATATTGTATGTATTGAATTTGGTGAAACCATCCTACTCAAAAAAGTCTCCACTTGTCGAAACGGTAACACCTACACAACTAGCATAACCCTGAATGATGAGCAATGGGACAAAATATTCTCAATTCGGGAATTTTTGCTGGACAATTTATATTATTTAAAATATAGTAATTTGGACTTTAAAAAGATGTTTGAGGAAATGTTAAAGCACCCTGCACCAGTGACAGCACCAGAAGACGATGGAACGTTGAACACCTTTGTAACTTTCGAGTAACGAAACTTTGAGACACCTCTTACGGACTGAAATATACATACTACTCGCTCATCACAAAGACTTAGTGAATCCTATGGAAGTAAGTCATTCAGAACTTTCAACCAACACACGAGCAATGTTCTCTGAAGCTGCCATGAACTTTAAACCTAATGAAATTGTTAAAATTTTTTATAATACTGTTAAAAACAAAACGCGTGATCCTGTCACGAAAAACAATTTATTAAACTTTGTAACTGCTCATTTCCTAGAATCAATTGATCTTGTTGAAATACTTCAAACTGCACGAAATGATTTTTGTACTAGTTCTGATTAAATAAATATGTTATTATTTTCCTTTATATCTGTATGTGATTCATGCATTATTTTTCACAAACTATAAATAGAGCCAACCCTAATAATATTCATCATTTATACTTTGCATTTCATACTGTTAACATGGAATCCTTTTATAAAGATCCCAAACAACCAGCTAGTTTTGGGGGTGCGGATGCAATACATCGTGCGCTCAAAGGAAAAGAGAATGCAAATACTGTTAAGAAGTGGCTCTCCTTTAAAGATTCTTATACACTGCATAAACCTGTTAGACGCAAATTTCAACGGAATCGTGTTTTGATGAGTGATATGAACAGACAATTTCAAGTCGATTTAGTCGACATACAATCTCTTTCTAAATTCAATAAAGGGTATAAATACTTATTAACGTGTATTGACGTTTTCGCAAAGTACGCCTGGGCCATACCGCTAAAAGATAAAACGGGGGAAAATATAAAAGTAGCCTTAGAATCTATTTTTAAGGAACGAAAACCTGAATTACTTCAATCGGATGATGGAACAGAGTTCAAAAATAAAACAGTTCAATATTATTTGAAAAGCATGCAGATTGAATTTTTTACAACAAATAATGCTACGAAAGCAAGTATTGTGGAAAGATTTAATAGAACATTAAAAACAAAAATGTGGAAATATTTCACAGAATTCAATACTAAGAATTACATCGATGTGATTGATCAATTAATATGAAGTTACAATCATACTCGACATAGCAGTATTAAAATGGAACCAACTTCCGTTAATAAAAGTAATACCAGTGAGGTTTTGGAAAATTTGTATGGAGATTTGAAGACATTAAACCGCAATCCACCTGTTTTTAAAGTAGGAGATACAGTGCGAATCAGTAGGCTGAAAGGTCATTTTGAAAAAGGATACGAACACAACTGGAGTCGGGAAATATTCACTATTCATGAAATTATTCCTCGAATTCCGAGTGTTTATAGATTAAAAGACTTACAAGGTGAAGAGATCAAAGGTACTTTTTATAAAGAAGAATTGCAAAAGATTGTAGACTCTGGCTTCTATCCGGTAGAAAAAGTGATCAAAAAGAGAAAGAAGGGAGGAAGCACAGAATATTTCGTAAAATTTTTAGGCTATCCCGAAAAGTTCAATGCCTGGGTGAGTGATATTCAAAAAGTATAAATAGTGAAACTTAACCTCTGAAGGCTCATTCTCGAAAATGTCTTTCTACGTGACGTTACCTTCTGATAGCTCCATGCAGTTTTTTCCTAACAACAAAATCTCTCATTTTAAGACTCAGTTACCGATACCAGTTAATCTAAAAGGTGAATGGGAAGTAGGCCTTTCTGAAATCATCTATCCCCATTCTTGGCTGAACGTAAATGAAAGTAACAATTATTTTTAATACAAGATAAGTAATGGTAATATCGTATCGACTGTAAAGCAAACAATTGATGTGGGGTGTTATGAATCAATGTTCGATATTGTATCAGCTATACAACTTGCTTTACCTAAAAATCCTAGCCGGTTTACATTAAATTATAACAAAGCTACGAAACGAGTTAAAATTAACGCCGTTCAAGGTTGCAGCCTTCATTTAGAAAAGCTTGGTGAATTGTTAGGATTTCGACGCGATGCAGTGATAACGGCTAACCAGAAAAGCGAATTTGTGGCTGACGCGTGGTCTAATTTTTCAGTTTTCTATGTGTACACAGATCTTATTTCACCTCAAATTGTAGGAGATACACAAGCTCCTTTACTGCGGATCGTCCGAATAAAAGGACATGATGGTGAAACAATCAGTCAGTATTATGATAGACCTCAATACTTACCTTTGATGAGGTGCTCCTTTCAAACTATTCAAATGGAGCTCAGATTGAATTCAGGTGATTTCGTACCTTTTGAAAGTGGTAAAGTGATCATAGTTTTACATTTCCGCATGAGACAAATACTATAAATAGTACGATGCGTTTTTGAAACATTCATTTGAAGAGAAGACGTCAAGATGAGTGTACCGTACGTTTGTTGTACTAAAAAGTTCGAAGAACATTATGCGAGTCAAATTGGCTCGGGTTTGCCCTATTATAAAGGTATTAATTTCCAAAAGGGCTATGGACTTGGAGGTATATTTCGTCGATTATTTAGAGCAGCACTACCCTTTTTAGTAAAAGGAGGAAAAACTATTGGAAAAGAAGTTTTAAAAACTGGAACCCGTGTTGCATCTGATGTATTGTCCGGCGAAAATTTGGAAGAAGCTGTAAAAACAAGAGCTAAAGAGAGTGGAAAAAATTTAGCGTGAAAAGCTATTGACAATCGATGGTGGGAAAAGGACAGTATAAAAGGAAGCGTAAGAAGCAGAAAAGAATCATTTCATCAAAAGCTCGCAAAGTGAGTGGACGTGATATTTTTGATCCATAATGGCATTTCTATTGAAAGATTCTCCCGAATGTGTGAAATCTGAATTGGAGTTGTTTAACTTACCTAGTACTCAAACTGTTATTCAAGATGACCAGTGGATACAGTTTCATCCTCTTTCTCATGTGTTTGACAATGCACCTGTAGAGTTTCACGTTTCAGGAAGTGCTGAAGATTACATAGATCTCAGCCAAACTCAATTATATGTGAAAGCGAAAATTGTAAAAAGTGATAATACTCTCATCACTAAAGATGATACTATTGAACCTGTGAATTTATTTCTTCATTCATTATTTTCTCAAGTTGATATTTCATTGAATGATCGTATTGTATCCAATTCAAGTAATACTTATCCTTATCGAGCCTACATAGAAACTCTCCTCAACCATGGATATGATAGCAAAACTTCTCAATTAACAGCCAAATTATTTTACAAAGATTCTGACGATGGCTTGAAGAAAAGAACTGCTTTTATCAAAGAAAGCACTACAGTGGATATGATTGGATGCATACATTCCGATTTATTTCACCAAGAGCGTCTATTACTCAATTTGGTGGATGTGAAAATAAAATTGATACGAAGTAAGCCGGAATTTTGTTTACAAGGATCTGAAGGATTTAAAGTAGTATTAGATCATGTGTCTTTGTTTATCCGAAAAGTTCGTGTGAATCCAGGAGTGTTACTTGGTCATGCAAAGGCATTAGAAAAAACGAGTGCCAAATATCCCATCAATCGAGTGCAATGCAAAGTGTATTCGATTCCTAAGGGAAGTATGTCTTTCATCCAAGATAACGTATTTTCAGGCCCTATGCCGAAAAAAGTTATAATAGGTTGTGTGGATAATGAAGCTTTTCATGAAACATTTTCGAAATCTCCCTATGATTTTAAACATTTTGATTTAAATTTTATTGGAGTGTATGTAGATGGACAACCTGTACCTCACAATCCATTGGAACTAGATTTTGCAAAAAATCAATACATTCGTGCCTATCAAACTCTATTTGTGGGTACGGAACGAATGGGTCAAGATAAAGGAATATTTATTTCGAGAGAAGAATACGTGAAAGGAAATACTTTGTTTGGATTTGATCTCTCCCCCGATTTATGTTCAGGAGAGCATTTAAATCTAATCAAACACAGCAACTTACGATTAGAACTAAAATTCAGCAAATCATTAGAGCAGACTGTGTGTGTAATTATTTTTGCCGAATTTGAAATTTGATAGAAATTAACAAGTCACGAAATATTTTGTATGATTTCGGAAATTAAAGAATGGACGGATTACAATTATTCCATATTATATCACGAGAGAAGATAACATCACCTTACTTTCAAGGAGTATATTCAAGAGATACGATTCCTAATCTACAAGAAAATACATGAGCTATCATGAATTCAGATGACTCATCCCAACCAGGATCTCACTGGCTAGCATTATTCGTGAATGATAAAAAGGAACTAGAGTTTTATGACTCTTATGGAAGACCCCCCGAATTTTACAATATGAATACCTCTTCCTATTTAAATGTACAATGGAATTCCAAAGTTTTTCAATCACCTACGTCCAATGTATGCGGACAATATTGTATTTACTTTTTATTCAAGCGATGTCAAGATTATTCTATGTATTATATTTTAAATCGATTGTATATCAACGATTTTCTGATGTTTCAATTTGTAAAGAAACGATATTGTGTACGATTTGTTTTTAAAAAATAAAAAGATATTAAACTAAATAATTTGTGTCTTTCTTGTTTCTATTATGAAAATTTATACAAAATTTAATATTTCAGAATTTTATTTAAATGAGAAAACTTTCACTAACAAAAATTTTTTATTTTTAAAATGTTTCTACACAAGAAAATTTTTTTCATAAATTAAATTTTCTAAAATTTTTTTTTACATACTTTTTTTTCAGAAATTAATTTTTTAAAAATTTTTCTACTTAAGAAAAATTATTTTTGCAAATTTTATTTTTAAAATTTTTCTCTTCCAAATTTTTTTTTTTTTTTTTTTTTTGTTTTTAAAAATTTTTCTTCTTAAGAAAAATTATTTTTGAAAATTTTATTTTTAAAATTTTTCTGGTCTAGAATAAAAATTATTTGTAATTTTTTCCGTAAAGTTTAACAAGCTAATACCTGAAAGAAAAAAGTATCAATAAAAACGAAAATTTGAGTACATAAAATAGTATTTATTTCAAAGTTTTAACCATGCATTTCTGCGAGCATACATTACACGTTTTTTTAAAATTTTGTTTTCTTTATACAATTTTTTATTTACATCTAAATGTTTTGGTAATTTAACATCATGCAAAGCACTTAAAAATACATGTCTTCCTTCTGGAGCTGATTTCCGATTTCTTAAAAAGTCATTGAGGAGATTTACAATGCTACTTCCAGGAACAGTTACATCTTTATAAATGATTTCGCCTTTATTATTCCAAAGAAGAGATTCCTGATCTTTCAAAAACTTTAACATTTCTGTTGCTTTATCCTGCCATCGAGCTGGAACTACACTAAGGATTCTTTCTTCCAGATCTCCTGTTTCATTTTTTATTTGTAGGGGTTCTTCTTTCGCTGGTTCTGTTGTTGGAATTTCTGTTTGACGTGACTCAAATTCTTCTATATTAGGCTTCTGAATTGAGAAATGTGTATATTTTTGTAACGCTTGTAAATACAAAGTCACTTTTTCTTCATCTGATAACTTTTTGTTTTGAAGAATATTTTTCATCAGTTGATCCAGTTGGGATGGATGTTCTGCTACTTGTATTCTATCTTCTGGAACTAGCACAAATTTCTTACTATACTCCATGAATTAAAGAACTGATGACAGAAATAGCTGCAGGCAGTAAAATGGATAGGAATCCCTCTCCTCTTTGAATAAGAATTTTTTTCTTCTTATACAATGGTGTTTTCTTGTTCGCAAGTTTTTTTAAACTTTCTTTGTGAGGAGATAAACGATTTTTTTGAGTTTTTGTAAGTGGTATATTACCACAAAGAGCATTCAAAACACACTCGCACAGAGTTTTAATCTCGCGCTTCGAACACTTTTTTAAAAGTGATTTGCAATGTTTAGATTTTGAGATCAATTTTATGAGCTCTAAAGTTCGTACAGCACACGCAGACATCTCGCTTTCAAATGATTTCCGTAGTCAGATGTCGAAGCTTTTTATAACTCTTCTTTGGGAAAACGAGCAAATGCTTTTGCTTTGACGACGGCACAATGTTTAAAGCCAGGTGAATGTGCGGTGCAGAGAGAAAAGGGTGACATTAAATCATCTATTTTAGGGCAGCCAAGATCATCTAAATCGTAGCAAACTCTTCCAGATAGAAATTCCAAAAACTTTTTTTTCTGGAGTCCTTTCACATAGATGTGTGAAAACGTATCAAACAAAAATGTTAGAACGGTACGAAGTTTGGTGTAAGGCTCCAGTCCTTGATTCCAGTCGATTCGATGAATACTTCTTGTTATCCAATTGTATTGCATTTTCTGACGGGTTGATAGTTCTTCGAAAGGGTACGGTGGTTGGAAAGTGCATAGTCCCGAGATAGAACTACCTTCTACGGCTTGAAATGCAAGTTCTTTGATGATGTAGCTTCCTGACGGGAGTGGAAAACCTTCAAAGTCAATTACCACGAAAGGCATCTTATTGGCTAGGAATTCACAGTCGAAATGAAGTTAACGAGGCTGGTACACATAATATGTATCTCCAAGAAACATTCCAGTGCGCATGCGCAGGGATTCATCTGTATCACATTTCAAGTCTATGAGTAAATATCCAAAAGGTTTTGAAGTGGCATCTGCATAGCATTCTTGAAAAAACTTGAGTTTGTTGGGATACAATTGACGTCCTAAGTGCATAATCTGCGATTGGTCTCTTCTGTTTTTAAATAATATAAGATAATGAGCATTTAAAGATATTTCTCTCATTTCTTTACCTTTATGAAAAATATTCTGGACGATGAAGATAATGCTGAGATTTTTATGATGTGAAAATTTTGTAAATAGCTTTGTCAGTTGAGGATCACTTCCTAATTCACTCATGAGGTCGTCTATTATAATCAGAGTATCTGAATAATGATTCAAATCAGACGGAAGTCCTTCGTGAAAAATAACGTCACTCACTTCATTATAGAGATCTTGGCACCATATTATAGACTTAGGAAAAGTCAGTATCATTCTGTTTTCAATCAATTTCTTAACGAAGTGGCTTTTTCCCGAGCCAGTTGGCCCTGCCAGGACCGCGGTGTACGGATGCTTTAATTTCAAAAGATCCATGATAAATGGGATATTTCTGTTTCTACACTTCTATTTATAGTCGAAATGAGCATTAATTGTGCCATTAAACTCAACAATCAATCCAATAGAATTTCATGCTCATTTAATTTTGTAGATTTTTTTTTCTCTACAGTTTTCTTTTTTTGTAAAATCCTTCCTCGATCTTTTTTTTAATTTTTTTTTTCTATATTACTTACTCATCGTCATTCCTTAAGGAATAGTGGCCAAATGGTAAGGTACTGATGCGGTCCGCCAAGACGTGCCGCTTTTGATCATGTGGTGACAGTGCAATCTTGTTTGCAGTAATGGAATAAATTTGATGCGTTTTTGATCTGATTAAGTTCATGCATGTCATCAATTCCTTGTGCTGGAAAAGACACTGCATATAATCTTCAAAGGAGATCTTTTTTTCAATAGCAGTCTTTTTGACCCCCTTCAGCTTCTTCACGGTCTTAGTTCCAGATTTGTAAATGTATAACCTTGGACCTGATGCCGGCAAACTCCGTCACGACTTCTCCCTTGGTCTCGTCTTTCATTTTCCCAAGAACTTTCTTATTAACTAAGGGAAGACCATAGATGTTGTTGGGCGAATAATCAGACGTGTCATACAGCTCCAACGCTTGCGCCATGCCGGCATAGACATCTTCTGTCACGATGTTGTAGATGAAGCTATCGGTATCTGTGTACAGAAGTTTTAAATGACTACCATATTTTGGTATCTTCGAGTAATGGAAGTCATACATTAACGTTTTGGAGACGTCTAATACGACCATCCCGACAGCAATCGGATGTTGAAAGTCAGGACTGTCCGTCGCATGTGGAACGCTGCAAGATCTTCGGAGAAAATGGTTCTTTTTTGAAAGTTGGATCGCGCTATCAACTTCTCTGCCTTACGAGCAGTACCACAGAGTTTTACATCCACTCTACTCCTAATGTTCTCCATTGTTTTTCCGAAGACTGCATTGTTCATCAATTTGTAGAAATTTTTTTCAAAATCGTTAGTTGCAGCTGTTCGTAGGGTGGTGTTTAGATCAATGTATGATTTTAACCACGGGGTTTGTTCGAACTGTAAAATCCTGTGCACTTTATTGAGTTTGAGGCCCTGCTGAAGGTAAAGTTGCAAGTTTTGATAGTACAGCACGTATCTCTGCTTGTTGTTCAGGGTGGTTAGGAGTCTTTTTTTTCTTTGCAGCCAGGCGGAATGGCAGTTTCCGGAGCAAGGGGAAGGTCGGAGTGGTTGTCGTGGAGATCTGATGGATATTCTAAGTCGACTTCCAGGATGTATCCGGTGGAGCTATCTGGTGGGGTACTTAACACTTCTGTGGCAGGATCAATCCACTGAAAGTGTTTAAGAGGAAGGTATTGTGACATTGCCCAGCCGTACAAGTTATTGGCGTCTAGATACAGGATATAGTTTGATGGCTGGTTTTTAACTCCTCCTCCATGTAGACATTATTGGCTTTTGCATATCGATGGAAGCATTGGGAAACTCCACCTCGAATCCCGTTCTCTATAAAAAGTACCATATCATAGTCTTGCAATAACTCCAGCTGAACTCCGGTCTTCTTCAGCATGGCGTCCCATGAGAGGCCTGGGACAGTGTAATACCAGGCCGGATCTAGCCCGTACGTTTTCATACAAACATCCCGAAAATTTTCGAAGATGTCTGCCAGCAGTAATACGTCAGACTTGACGTATAAGTCAGCATACTCGCCAAGGGTGTCCAAACGGAAGACTTCCCAAACTTTTTGAGCGTGTTCGTAATCCTCCGCGGTGATATTCGTCTCATTCAGGCGGTTGTAAAAGGCTTCTTGAGGAGGTAAGACCGTTTCGTTAAACTTGTCAGCGTGGTTGATGTAATCGTACGGGTGCACTCCCTTTCGCAGAAGTAGAGTAAGGTGGTCAGATGAGAAATATCTTTGGATCAATTTAAATTGATCCTCCGTCAAGTTACGAGCGAGTTGATCTAAACTGCTGGCCATAAATCGAAAGGAGTCCAAGAATCGAAGACTTAAATGTTTTCCGACTTGCTTTGAGAAGGAGATGTACTTCTCGGTATTTTCTGGGATGACAGTAATGTCTCCGTCATCCCCATCCAGTTCCTTGATGAAGAGGTGGCTGTCATATCCGGACAAGTTGTGGAAGATGACCGGTATGAAATTAGGAGTTCTTGCTTTTAAGTTGCAGGTATTGCAAGCCGCCCCACGTAGCTTTTTGGTTTGGTGGTCATGGTCCCTTACTTTGTAGTTGTTTTTAGAGAACTTTTCCTGGCATAAGTAGCAATGTGTTGCTGTGTCGAAGGCTCGTTGCTCCTCTTCTGTTAGAGGATCCATTGGCAGCGGGTGTTTGTAGATCCGGTGGATATCGGCAGCTTCTTATTTCATGCGCTCCATGAACATTTTCTCTGCGATAGACGAATGGTTCCTTGTGCGATCCCATTGTTGATGTGATATAATAACAAAAGCTAATGGGCTCGTGTTTTTGATAGGTTTCGGTGTATGACTCTTTAGAGTTAGGCTGGCAAGAATCTACTGGCTTTGTGAGGCATTCGAAATCGGCATAAATGACGAATGGTACTGGCTGGGTATGCTTCATGTTCTTGAAAGACAGCCACTTGTCTTCGGGCATCTGCACTCTGACAGCTTCACGCTGACTGCAGCTCAATTGATGGCGTGTAAGTACTGGTTCCGTTGTGAAAAACTGCAAACAACGGCGGCAGAAGAGTCGCTTTCCATTGTGTTTGGAATATTGACTAGAAAGTAGTCTGGACAAGTCTTTAATCCAGGCGTAGTGAGAGGATGATGCACTAGTGAGATAGATCAGGTCGACATGGGGAGATTTCTCTTTATCCGTAATGATTAGGGGATATACTTTATCATTCTCCGTTAGTCCGTATACATTGATAGAGAGTCCGTTCAACTTCTCAAATTTAGATACGTCTTGCAGTCTCACGGGGAATTCAATTCCGGTAAAATTGAGAGTAGGAATAAACGACTCATAGTGTTCATGTCGGGAGGCATGTTGATGGCAGTTCTGAAAAGGATGGAGGGCGGACAGAACTGCCCACATGAAGCAGCGATTATCTCTATTATCCACGTTGATGATGGCCTTCTTAGATTTAATAGACGGGGGTAGGTCTATGTAGGATGATCCTCTGAGAGGACAATACTTACTCAGCCATATTTCTAAAGTGAGAATTTCTTCAAGAGTCCACCCAGATTATTTTCCCTCAAAATCATCCGCTTCAGCGAGTAGTTTGTCTATTTTTGTAGTGTAGACATCATGAAGGTTGGTAGAAACAGTGACGATAGCGTTCTTGGTTTTAAAGTTCTTCTCATCGCTAACGATACCACTAGGAGTTACTTTCTGATATCGGCACAATAGGCGGACATTCACTTTTAATTCGAAACGGGTAAGGTGAGACGAGATGATGTGGTGAAAATCGTCCCTTTTCAGTTCGAGAAATGTACGTATGTCTTTAACGTGATCATCATTGGAAAGACAAACATTTTTCAATCTCCCATTAAAGGCAGAAAGGTAATCGGCAGAAGGAGGAACTGTTGATGCAGCATTAAATGTAGAGGGACCAGCACGAGATGTTGAGACAGTAGTGTTTAGCTGAGAAGGAAGCTGGTGTAATGAGGTAATATCCGATCGGGAGTGTTTGTAGTGGAGCGATGCGATGTCTTAAGTTGCTTTCCGTTTATGAATGTTCAAATGACACTTTAACTCATCTGTCCTAGCAAAGGTCTTGGGACATTCCGGACATTGGAGATGTTTATCACCATGTATGGAACGTTGATGTCGCAGCATATTTCGCCGGGTGGTAAAGCTTTTCGTACATTCAGGGCATGGAACTTTACCTTCATCCGCTTGATCTTGTCTCAACATGTTATCCAAATCTTTACCGGTAAGGTCTCCAAAATCACACATGGCGAGCACTTCATCGTTCACAGGCAAAGAAGCACTAAAATCTTAACTCATCTTGAAACTTGATAAATTTACAAGTAATAATAAAATAAACTACTAACGAAACTTTTAAATAAAACGTTAAACAACTATAAACTTCTTCGTAACAACTAACAAAAACTTTAACAACGATGATAAATAAAAAATTAACAAAAAAAAATCTAACGTAATACCAAAGAGAGAACAAACTAAGTTTAGAAAAGCGCCCTGAGAGAGGTAATCCTACAATCAGAATAAGGTCTCTGGGCAAACGCATCTGATTTTACACTGTAGTCGACTACCCAGAATGCATTGCGAGCGGCTATGTAATGCTTGTTCTGATTGGTTAAAATGATATCATTATTTCAGTTCTGTAAAATTTATTCTGATTGGCAGAAAATGACGACATAATTTTCTGACTCCACCCCCCATGGAACATTCGAGAATGATCTAATGAAACAAGACCGAACAAGAAGTGAACGAAACATTTCAATGTACTTCGTCTTTTTAGACCACACAGAAGTGATGCATGCCTTATCTCGAAGACGCGTACCTCATATTCATGTTAAATCCTGGTTGTTTGACGTCATGCATTCCTGTTTTGATTGAATCGAAGAAATGACATCACTCCACCCTTCGGAAACATATCTTATCTTGCAAAATTGTTTCCAAGTTTCATCTTACAGACTGGTTATTACCTGATTCATGTTTAATCCTGATTGTATGACATCGGGTTTTATTTTATGTCATTTTTCAAATATCACTCGTATTAGAAAGAAAAAAACTGATTAAAAAATAAAGATAAAAAAATAGTTACAAAATCCAAAAAAATTTATTAAAAACTGATTAAAAAATAGTTTAAAAATAAAGATTTAAAAAAATGATAAAAAGTAATAATTAAAGAAATTAAAAAGAAATAATAAAAAAATTAAATGAAAAATAATAATTAAAAAATTAAATGAAAAGTTATAATTTAAAGAGATTTAATTATAAAATAAAGATTAGAAAAATAATTGCAAAATAAAGATTTAAAAAAATGATAAAAAGTAATAGTCAAAAATTAAATTACGAAGTAATATTTAAAAAAAATTTAATAAAAATTAATAATTAAAAAGATTTGATTACAAAAAAAAATAATTATGAAAAAAAAAAAAAAACACCCTCAACTATAGTAGCTGTCACATTTGATGGATCACCCCAACCCCCTTCAAGAGTACACCCGCCGGATCCGTGGCGTAGAACTCTCATTTCTCATCTACTCTGATTGCTGTTGCAATAGAATCAATTTCTTTGTTTTTATCATTAAAGAACATACAACAATGCAATGTACTAGTTTAAATGTGCCCTCCATCATACCATTAAACTCATCCCTATCATAATTTTTAAGCTCTTCGCTATCTAAACTTGAGTTGGGGGTAGCATAACCATAATTTATATTTTCATCCGAGGAAGATTGGGAATCCTTTCTTCTTTTGGATCTTTTATTCCTAACCATGTTGGAATTTGAGAGGTTCTCAGTCGATCCGTACGGTTTCGGCGTAGCCGTCCCCGCCGGTCTCGAAAGGTTCCTAACAGCCCCGAATCCTGGGATCATGAATCCTATATCCCTTTCCTCGAGTCCTGAAAAGGACTGGGGTGAATAGGTATTCTCAGGATTGATAAGAGCATCGACCGGGTTATCTAACCGCCCAGGGGTCTGGCCCCCGCCGCACGTAGAGACTGAGCTCTCCGATGATGATAAGTTTCCCGGTGCTGGCTCCATGACCATACGCAGGAAGAAGATTCGCTGAACGTAGAAAAACCGGTTCTTCTAGAGCGACGTCCTCTCACCTGCAATGTCGATTACTATCTCTCTTGGTGCCTTAAAAGCTTAAAACAATTACAAGAAATATATATACAAAAATTAAAAAAAAAACACTGATATTGTCTGACAAGTACTACAGGATCCTGCTGTTCCGTGGTTATGTAATGACCAGCATCACACACAACGTTACCCATATAGCATTCCTCACACATATCAATGTTAAATCTCAAAAATTTAAATTAGAAAAATTATTTGTTTCTTAAATTATAAGGACAAGCCTTAGGGAGAGTGATATCACTATGATTTACAATAGGGGAGGTATCCAAAGAGGGATGAAAAGCAAGTTTTGCTAAAAATATAAAGCTGCATGATTTTCAAATTGATTCAATTTTACAAGATCTTTAATTTGGTTAAGAAACCACTCTATGTTCTAGGAGTTACCTGAAAATTCAGGTATAGAGAAATTAAATTTTGGGGCTTGCCTTTGGGCTTCGATATTGTTTATATTGTCAGGCATGATTGCCAAATTAGAATTAGCTCTACTTCGGGTGAGAATGGGGGTCATCTAACAAAATTGCTTACTAATAGAATACTGAGACTATTGATTACTGTTAAAAACATTACTATTTACCTAGACAGTACAACATTTGAAATAAAAGTATAGTATAAAATTCAACCATTACTAAAAAAATACCCTATATGTGTAATTCAAAACATTTTGCTAACATTATGAAAAATGTAAACATTCAACCCTAATAAAATTTTTATATAAAAAAACACACTTAAAAAATTATTACCTTTTAACTACTGAGTTGAATGACTTAATAATTACTTTGAATCATATGACAATATAACTTGCTTAACCCAAGTAATATTAACTATTAGAGAACTTAAAACATTGCTATTAATTACTTTAAAATATAAATAAACACCACAAATTGTAAAAAATCAATCAGTAATTCTCAATATCATTTAGCAATATAAAAGAGCAGTATAAAGATTAAAAATTAATAACATAGCAACGATACTATTTCAAAAAAACTTTATCAGTTAAATAATGCAGTAACTCACAATGAACTTATTGAACAAATCAATCTTAAATTTAAAACAAAACAACCAAGATTTAAATTATGAATCATTATCTTAGATAATTGTTGTGAGATTTGTACTCCATTAACTTTCAAGAATAAAAAAAAACTTATTGTATCATTGTATGTAGAAATTAGTTAGCTACCATGAAAAAAAATTTTCGAGATTACAAAACAGTATTAAACAATTGCAGAAAGTTATGAAAATTAGAAAAAAACTCAAATATTATTATTTACTCAACTTACAAAAATTATCTATTTGGTTATTATATGAAACAAATTAGTAAATAACCAACACAAGATATTAATTAAGCAATCAAAAATTAAAACTGATTACATTGCATAATTTATTATTGTTTACTTGATTATTAAATTCAAAACTATTGAAAAAAAATTTGTTTATTGCCTACTGCAAACTTAAAAAAAACTACTTATTAAAATTAAATATCAACTTATTACTTTAATCATTGAAAATAAAAAATAAGGTCCGCTGGTCAAAAAAACAATTTAGAGATAATAAAATTTATGTGAATGACAAACAATTATATTATGAATAGAAAGTGGCGCGTGATAAAAAATTATAGCAGTTTCTAACAAAAGCATCGTGTTCCGCAAAAAACGCCCAGTAACTCGGAGTTACAGAAAACAATATACTAGAAGAAAACACATACCTTTTCTTGCAGGAGAGAATTCTCATTAAAAATACATCTAAGGTAAAAAAGGAAGGCAGTCCAAAAAGGTGTTAAGACAGTTCTTTATTACCACAACAAGTCATTGATTCCTAAGTCCAGGCAAAACAACGGAGAAGTATGTAGGAGAAGTGGCAGAATTTTCGAGAAATTAACAGGGTCGTCGCTGTATAGCCGCAAAAGAAAAGGATGATACCTTGCTTTGGTGACAGGAAAAAAAATAACCATGTGATTATCATAAAAAACAGGCAATTTGTATCCTTCAGGGAACGTGCTGTAACTGTGAGAGCAAAACTGATGGCCACCGGCGAGTAATAAAACACTCCATGCTGATCCCGGCACAGAAAAATTCGATGGCTTAACGACGATACGAATGCACGGCTACATCGAAGATATTATTGTGAGGAAGGTTGATGTCTATCCAGGTGTGAAATTCTGATAAAGTCTGTCATGTTCTTTAGGGGAAGCAAAATTATATTGTAAAAAAAAAAAAAAACAAATAGGAGAAGGTAAGAATCTCTCTTCGCAAGAACTTAATGTAGATTCCAAAATAGGACGAAAAAGATTAAAGATGGCGAAGACAACGCCATGTTGAAATTCCACACCTCAGCGAGGGGGAAGAAATAAAATAAACTCCGTTAATCGGAGGGACGTGATAATTGAGTAAACTTGAATCGAATGCTGCCGAGCTTCCCTAGCACTCCGATATTTATACCAACTCCTTCAAGGTGAAGTTGAATTACGAACATTTTTAAAAGTTAAATTTCCTAAATTATTGAGTTGAGGAGTTACATTTATATTTATTTAAGGGTTCTATTCTCACTTTCTTTTTGAAAGTGAAGAATTAAGATGAAGAATACTTCGAGCCGTCGTGGACATCAAAGACGCCGAAAAGCAGGTGTTCAAGAAAGGGTGGAATACTCTAGCAAGGGAGGGGTTGTAAAGAATGGAAGAGGAATTTAGGGGGAGAATGTCCAAATAGCATTAAATCATTAAGGGGCGAGAAGAAATGGAAGATGAAATAAAGGATTTGTATCAGAAATAAGTAAAAAATAAGGATTTGGATTTTAAAAACATGATATTGAATTGAGATTGTGACTTAATGTCACAAATACTTACAACATTTATTCTTGTTTAATAATCACAGACACATTGGCACAAAAATTATTTAGAAAACATTATTTTTAAAAATAAAAATTAAATTTGATACATCTCAATAGATGCATTGTTTAAGCTGCTAAAGAAAGCAGGTGAATAAAAATCAAATACGATGCAATTAGATCAGTAGAAAGATATTTTTACACGTTGTTACATTTTACAGACTAACACTAAAAAATGACCCCTCAGCAAAAAAGCAATTGGGCTTAAAGCCCCCTAGCTCCGAAGAGCTCACACCAACAACTGGCTGGCATCTACAATAAGAATACTTTCAGGTTCATCTAAAAATGAAAAAAGGATACTGATTAGTCATATTCAAAGACCTTAACCTTCATTAAACCAAAAAATTAGAATTGCCTAGGCCCACACTTTCTGGGGGCCCTCAAAAATTAGTAAAAAGTCCACAATATTACAATTTTTTTTTAAAATACTGACAGAAACAGCATTTTCTCAAAAAAATGCATGTTTTATTTCAAATTTTCTTTATATGGTGATAAACCAAGCTCGTGTAAACATTGCACGAATCAAATTCGAAAGTACAGCTAAATTTGAATTGGTGCAAATTTTACGTCAACGGCTTATGTGAATGCACTTAATATGAATTTTAATTTTTTTAAAGTATTATATTTAAATAAATTATTAGTTAAGTGTCTTTTTAATTTTCTATTAGTAGATATAATTTTGGCACTTTTGGATATTTTTTGCGTGTATTTTTTCTTAAAAATTATAGTTAATAACCTTAATATCTTAGCATACATGCTGAACTTATTGTTAACTCTAATGAAAAATAAGCTAGCTTTGTGTTGGTTTAAGTACTAAATAGAAAAATAATTACAGCTTACAATAAAAAAAATCCAGCTAATGAGTGACTTTTAGCAATGCTCACTCATTTCAATTGTTTGTGGTAACCAAATTATTTTTATTTTGGCACAACATTGTTTTGCTGTTTTATATTTTGCTTTAATATACAGATGCGTAAAGTTCATCTTAGAAAAATAATCTTCAATTGTCTGTTTTAAAAATTTCTTAGAATGTTTCTCTAGAATCATGCAGTTCAATTCAATAAGTTCTTTTTTATTATTAGGACTATTCTTCAGAAATGTAATTTCAAAATATTTTGTAAGGGGCCCGAAAAATTTGGTGGGTCTTGGGCCCACAATGTCCCCACGATTCTCAACAAAAGAGAAAACATAGCTTAGTAGTTTATCACCATAATAAATTCAAATATCTTTTGATGGCGTGTGAGATAAGCATGAAACCACTAAATTGAAACCCAAAATAACAAGGCTTTCATAGAAATATCTATTCATTATACTTAGATGATTTCTTGAGCATGAATTTTCAAATAAACATCATCCACGTACAGAAAAATATTGAAATGAGATATTGAAATTTGACCTTCATATGATTTTTTATATTTATTTAAAAATTAGTATGATAGATATAAAAAACAATATTAACAATCAGACATATAGAATCAAATGTGCAAACTAGTTCCACAAGGATATAAATTAAATTGACTGAAGTGTTCAATGGTTAAAAATTTTTTAAATTATATCAAATGGCATATATTTCAATAAAATGATTAACTATATTGATATAATATAAAAAAAAAGCAGAGAATCGAAATTTACACTTTGCATTTTATAACTTCGTTTTTATATTTCAAAATAATAACTAAACTTGCATTTATTAAAAATTACTTTACAAATTATTACCAGAGCGTCAAGTATAAATATTATCTGAACATTAATTTTTAACACATATGTTATACTTACTTTCTATATCCATGAAATCATTATCATAACTTGATCTCAACGGATAAGTTAACAGAGGCATCGATAGGTATCGCTCATTAATTTCCGTTAACTGGGGGCATGCATTTTCTCCTTCCCCAGTTTACCTTAAATGCTGCCTCGCTTTAGCAGCTTTTTTATTAAAAAAAATTTTTTAATGTTCAAGTAGCATTGTTGTAATTGCATGGCAGTTCTAGGATTTACTCCAGCAGTTTTATTGAACTCCCCCGCAATCTCTACGAAAGCTTCAGCTTTTTTAGCAGATGTTATTTTATTGGTCTCCTTATTTTCTATTATTGCAAGCTTTGGCTCCACTAGCGGCATCAGCAGTTCTTTTTCAGTCGCTGTGAAATACAACTTTTGAGCCATGTTAAATTAATAGAAGTAAAGATAACTAATAAAGAAAAAAAATGAATAACTAGGAGTAATCGAGCATGCAACTTCAGGAGTAAACAAGCAACGCGGTTATCACGTGTTTCTTCTTATCCAATAGGAAAATGCCTGTAACTGCCGGTCAAGTAACCCGCAGTTAAGAAACTGACGGTCAAAAAATAATGGTGGAATCGCTTTTGAACTCTCGGTCAAAGTTTCCAAACCGGGGGTTCCGGAACTGGGAGTTACGCGTTAGGTTACAGTCAATGGTGAATACGGGGGTTAGATACTGGCTTGTTGCCACCTTAAAAGAAAAGGAGAGTACAATCAACTAACGCAGCTTAACTGCAAGGGATCCTTTCTCACTCTCCTCCGTGGTCAGTAAAAGAGCAATAACAAACATAGAGGTTTCTTTCCTCCGATTGGATGGAGTTCTCTGAACTCATAGAAACCAGTTTGTTGATTCACCTTCAATTACTGAAATTGCTCACTCAATTTCGTTTATCTCACATGATGTTACAACACCCTGTAACAGTAACCAGCCTGCTTCAACTCAAACTCCTTCCTTAAAGTTTCACTTTCAATTGCCCACATGGGACGGTGAGAGAGGGTGAATAGACGCATCATGAAAACAGATGTCACAACCCTGATAGAAACATCCATGAAATTCGTAAATTATCTTCTCTTCGGATTGATATTCATCAACGAAGTACCCACGTATTTTAATTTCTCCCCTGTCTCTCTGCGAACTTAGTATACACTTTCCTAAAACCAAAAGTAAGAATAACACTAACAATCTTAAAAGTAAAGTGATTATAATAAAGTGAAAATTTAAAACAAATTTTACCTGTCTTCTTTTCCATGTAAGCTATCCATTGAGCAGCTATTTCGCTTGAATTAAAATTATTTACATAGCCGTTTGGGGGCATCACAGACATTATATTTTCTTTCATGTGTAAATTGGTATACACACCCTTGCAAGCTGAGGCAATCGTTACGAAGGTGATGGGATCTGTATTATTCGTAGAAATAAACTCTTGTCGAAACTTCAAACAACATTTTCGCAGAATGTCTACGTCAGATCTAAAAAATAATTTAAGAAAATAAAAAATCCTATGAAATATTGAATACTGACATAAAATTGTTAAAGAATTTTACTATTCAATTAATAGTCTAGTACCTGCAATATTCATTTATTTCCTTCTGAAAATTGAAAGCGTCGAACTTGTGTTTTTCATGCCACTCCATAAACTTATCACGCTCGTCAAGACTCATCTGGTTATAACAATACATCTCGGGAGATGGCATCGGCCCCAAGTATTCTTGATTCTCTCTAAAAGGAAAATAAAAATTAATATTTAATATATTTTTGATAATGTAAACAGATTATAAAGAATCTAGAGAATAATTACTTGGTATTGAAAAGATGTGGAAATTACCATTTCTTTTTGATAGGCAGCTTTGATAGACTCATTGCAAAAAATTGAGAGAGTCAACCACTCTTATATTTAACGATTGCACTGTAATGCAGAGAAGTTTCGAACCACGCATGATCAACCTTTGGTTTTACTGACTGCATTATTACTCGTATGAACAACATTATGTTTAACAATGATCAAACATTATGTTTAACCATGAAGTTTTTAATTTATATACAGGAACCATTACGTTAATTCAATAAGCTGACATTAAGTTAGATTAGAAATTATATTAGATCAATGAAATCAAATCTTTGACTTGAGACAAATAAGCAATGAAAATAAAAAAATAAAAAATGTAATGACTTTAAATGTAACATTTAAAAATACACGATAAAACAATGTTTTTAAAGTTATATCATAATTTCAAATGAAAATATAATACATTAAGAAACAAAAAATCTAAGATTTTTAATGTGTAATTTCAAATATTTATAGAAATTATGCAATAGGGCTCAAAACGCGTTTTATTTATTGAACGGTAAAACTTATCATACTTTGGAACACAATATAGGACGATTCTTAGGTTTTTGCCCTTATACGAATTTGAAATGAATATATTTGTCACAAAATATTTTATAAATATGCACCTATGCTAAAAATATATCAGTACTAATGTGAATCCATAAAAGTAATTTTATTCACATAAAAGAATCCATAAAAGTATAATAAACCTTTCATTTCATAATTTTTCCTTTCATGTGGAAACGGTTTAAAAAAGATTCTAGGTTTCAAAATTATAGTTCTTATTACCCCCATTTAATAAAGAAAATACAAAATTTAAAAGTAAATTTAACCGAATAAATGATGAAGCTATGCTCTAAAATATTATGATAAAATTATTAAATTTTACGACCCATTATAAACCCATATTTTATTGTTAATTTTTCCAAAAACATTACCAAAGCGTTTCGGTAAAAATTACTTAAAACTTAAACTGTATAAAATATCTGAGCACCTGGGGCCGCACGCGGCCCTTTTCCCACTCATCTTTAGCTTGATCTTTGTGGTGCTTCGATGAGGTTGTGGAATGCAAATGAAGTAAAGGAGTATTCATGTGGATCATTGAGGTTCAGACTGTGTAATTATGTGCAGTAGAGTGATAAGACTATATAGTACAAATATGAACTTTAGCTTTGTGAGTTGGAGAAAATAAAAATTCACCAAACTTTTCTAGTGAGTCGTGTCCAGAAAATACTTTTTCAGTACTATCAAAATACTGCATGACGATAAAATTGGCTGCATGTTCTCCTGAACTTTGATCTGCCTCTATGTCAAAAATATATATTTTTCGTGATGTGCAGTTTTTCTCTCTATCCATTTGATAAAACATAAATGCTCCATTATCGCAATTCTTTTTGCAATTTTTACAAAATGTTTGTCCGCAAATAGGGGGTGAACTCTTATAAATTTTGTAACCGTCGGGTCACAAGCCAAATCGATCACAAAAGAATTTTTTTTTCGATTTCTTCATGTCGATCAAAACATTCTTTTGACTTGCAAACTTTATTGCAGTCTGGGCAACTGATTTTTAATAATTCTTTACAATTATCCCTGAAACACGTATAGCAGCGATTTTTACACCTGTGTGTCGAAAGGTTTTTGTCCCCTAAATCGCAAAAGGAGCAATAGTACGATGTTCCTAAAAATCCCGTCATGGATGTTATAGCATGGTAATGCTCTCCAATCCTTAGATACAGCTTCCTCTCTCTCTCTCCAAGCCTCTATGTACAACCTAAAGAAGAAAAAAAATTACATCTATATTCAGGGGGAATAAAATAAAATTTTCATTTTAATTCAATAAGGAATATTCATTACTGTTCAAGTAAATCTCAACTTATTAAAATTTCCAGCATCTACGACATGGATCTGTACATCCAAGGCTTGTGCAAACATCTGTATTTCTGTGAATTCGCTGGGACCCAACGACACACTTGCTTCTTCATGCAGCTCTACCGCCAGTTTTTGGACCTTGTGCCATTAAACCCTACATTCAACTCAACTCCAACTAACGCCAGCCCCTGAGGGGGTTTACCTTCTATAGGTAAACACAGGGAGTCACGTCCCGGTGTACCCTAGTGATCTGTCCTCCCTTCCGTTTCCTCTCCCTTTTCTCATACTTTCTCTTCCTCCTTGTCGTGGTTGCCGAATTTACTGGTAAGGGCTTTTTGTCTGTGTTCGAGTACCAACCTGTTGTATGGAACCCAGATGGGAAGAGACCACCCGCGTGTTTGCCGTGCTTGGAGACCCGTGTCCCTGGAAAAGGAGATCCTGGCAGTTGAGGGGCATCCTGGTACCCCAATACACTGCTTGGGCCCGTGCTTCAAGTAAACGGGAGGTGCATATTGACCTGTGTGCATCAATCGGCTTGTCATAAACGTCATCTGTTGGCTAGGGACAAGCCCGGGGACACCTACTGGGCACCTCCTTAAGAGTGGAGGCTGCCTCAGGGGTGACTCACGGTCGTATAACTATTGGTCAGCATTGGTGTCGAGTAACGGGTTGGTGAAAGCATCAACTTGTTATTTGCATCCCCTAAGTTGGACTCCGTGGTGGGTGGTGCCGCTGATAGTTGAAATGATTAATACTTTCTATGGCTGAAAATAATAAGGTGTTCAGTTCCGCACACCACAGCAAAAACAGCGGAACAACCCTCGCACCATTTGATAACGCTCGATATTATATCATAAAACTTACGAATCCTGAAACACCAAACACTTAATTTTTAAAAGTGTCACCTTTTTTAATACACAAAGCCCTCATGTCCGCATTAGGAGAGGTAGCTTCCGTGAAAAAGTTACGATCTGGTGACCTTTTAATTCAAATCTCAAACGAAAAACAAGCAACTTTTCTAAAAACGTGCACAACCATGAGCTCATTTGAAGTCAATATTACACCCCATAAATCACTGAACACGTGTCGCGGTGTTATATCTGAATACGAATTTATTAATGACTCAGAAGAAATGGTAGCTGAAAATTTACAAGATCAGAATGTTATTGCTGTTAAGGATTCGAAGGGACGGTAAACTTATCCCTACGAAACATCTAATTCTCACAAACTTACCATCTTCCATCAAAATGGCTTATCACAACTGCCCGGTTCGATCTTACATCCCAAACCTTTTGAGGTGCTTCAAATACCAAAGGTTTGGGTATTCCAAAACATCTTGTCGCGGTCGACCTGTCTGTGTTCGTTGTTCTAGTACTGACCATGAAGACAACACCTGTTAGTTGCCACCCCTATGCATTAATTGCAAGGGAGCTGTAATCTATGACCCTCCAACTGTTATAACTTCAACATCTAAAACATAATGTCAATTTCATTTATATCATGGAATTGTCGCAGTAAGATGTCTGACATCAGAGACATCATTTTTAAATATCATCCTACATGTTTCATGCTTCAAGAAACTCCTTTATCTCCATCTCACAGTTTTAACATTCGAAATTATGCTTGTCATCGAAATGATTACGTTGATGGTAATCGACCTACCGGTGGCGTTGCAATTTTTACCTCCACATGTTTCCCTTCATCTCGCTTTTCACTGTCAACTTCATTACAGGCTATTGCTGTTCAAGTTCACCTTAATATTTTGATTACAGTTTGCTCAATTTATTTACTTCCACACACTCCCATTGCTCAAGCCGATTTAAATTCACTACTTCATCAACTGCCCATTCCATTCATTTTGGTTGGGGATTTTAATAGTCATAGTGAGCTATGGGTTAGTTCTGACTCTAATGCTCGAAGGCGACAAATAGAAAGACTTATCCTAGACAATAATCTATGTTTGCTGAACCAAGGAGAAGACACGTATTTTCATGAACCCACAAGGACCTTTCATTGCATTGATTTGGCTTTCTGTTCACCCACACTATTACCTTTCTCCCAATTTACCGTCGACGAAGATCTTCATAACAGCGATCATTTCCCAATCATAATTTTGTATTCATCTAGTGTTCCTATCAATACCAGACCCTCAGTCTTTATCTATCATCGTGCGAATTGGATTCGATTCTCGCAACTTGCTGGCATTACTGAAGATATGGTGACTGACAACAGTATTGACACTGCGGTTGAAAAAGTAACTTCGGTGATTATGCATGCTGCCGAAACCAGCATACCAAAAACTACTACATCTGTCCCTCGTCATCGTAAGCCGTGGTGGAATACTGAATGCGCAGCTGCTCCTAAAAAGCAGAAACGTTTGTGGAGCATATTCCGTACCACTGCATGTACCACTGCAAGTACCACTGCCAATCTTTTAGCTTTCAAACATGCTAAAGTTATCGCACGTAAAGTGAGGCGCAAAAGTCAGAAAGACTCCTGGCGCCGTTATGTCTCTTCTATTACAGCTACGACCTCTCCCAGACAAGTCTGGTCGAGAGTTAAACGAGCTAATGGTATTTACCGTGAATTTCATCTTCCGGTATTTGAGAAAAACGGTACCATATACTCGTCTCCTACTGACATTTGTAATATCCTAGGCGAGGCATTTGCAACGGTTTCTAGACCTGATTACAGTTTAGCGTTCCAAAGCTACAAGCAAAATGCCGAACGGACGACTATTAACTTTCATACGTGCCGCAACTTTCATTATAACTGTGATTTTAACTTTACAGAATTGCAGAGAGCACGTAACACAAGCCCCGGTCCTGATGGTATCACATATCACATGCTCCGCCACTTAGATCGGACGTCTTTGTCAAATGTCCTTATACTATTTAATAGAATATGGACTGAACAAGCGTACCCTTCTGGTTGGCGTGAAACAATTGTGATACCTATATTAAAACCAGGAAAAGATGCTAAAGATCCAATCAATTATCAACCTATTGCGTTAACCAGCTGTATTGGTAAAACGTTTGAGCGAATGGTTAACTCACGACTTGTGTACTATATTGAAAAGAATCACGTTATTCCAGATTTTCAAAGTGGTTTCCGTAACGGACGATCCATAATCGTTAACATTTTAGAACTGGAAACGCGAATCCGTAATGCCTTTGTCCGGCGAAATCATCTTGTCTCTGTCTTCTTCGATATTGAGAAAGCTTATGACCGGACTTGGCGTTATGGAATTCTCAAAGCTCTATTTGAAATGGGTCTCCGAGGCCATTTGCCTATTTTCTTCTGTCAGAAACTTTTTACTGAAGCGCTATTTTTGCGTTAAAATTGGATCCAACTTTTCTCAACGATATATCCAGACTGAAGGTGTCCCCCAAGGCAGTGTTTTGAGTGTCATTTTGTTCATCATTCATATTTCACAAGTTTTGTGTGTACTGCCACTTGCTGTCTCTCTTTATGTCGATGACCTGCACATCTCGTGTTCAGGATCCGACATGAGAGTCATCGAGCGGCAAATGCAGTTAGCAGTGAGCAAGATTTTAGACTGGTGCGACCACAATGGTCACACCCTTTCACCTTCTAAAAGTTCATGCATCCATTTTTGTCGTAAACGCACCCTTCATAATGATCCCGGTATCACCATTCGTAGCATTGCTATACCAGTCGTGCCACAAAGTTTTTAGGAGTCACTTTCGATAACAAATTGACTTTCATCCCTCATATCAAACAATTACGGAAAAGATGTGAGCAGAAATTAAATATGCTGCATGTGCTGTTCAATACGTTTTGGGGAGCGGATCGCATAGCCTTACTGCGCATTTATCAAGCTCTAATATTATCGCGGCTTGATTATGCATGTGCAGTTTACGGCTCGGCTGCGGTTTCTAACCAACGTCACTTAGATACGGTACATCATGCTGCCCTACGCTTTTGTTCTGGATCATTTCGTACATCTCCAGTTGAAAGTTTATATGTTATTTGCCATCAACTTCCATTAGATTTACGTGGCATGCAACTGTCTCTGACCTACTATTATCGCACCATGTCATGCAAATCACATCCTCTACGCCTTGATGTGATATCACCAGATTTAGAGCGATTGTACCCCCCAGGGGCACACTCTTGTGTGACGGGTACGGCGCACCCGGGGCCCCGAGCTGGACCTGAGCATTTTTCCTTTCTCGATTGCGACGGTCCTGTTTTGAGTTTCCGACATTCTATCATATATTTACATGGACCAAGTGAACGGATTTTATTTTATTCAAAGCACTGTTTATCATTTACAGATTTTTGTTTGTTTATCATTTACAGATTTTTGTTTGTTTATTGTTTTGTCTGGTTTTCTGATTTATGTTTCACCTATTTACTTTAAATAACCACCTTTTCTCTAAAGCAAACAGACTAACAACGTTAGCTTTTGCTGACCAGCACGTTTGCCGTGTGCTGCGTCTCGTAAGGTGGAAAATGGGATCCTGGGGTACCTGTCTGCTTTCTCATACGAGTGTGGCGCCCAAGGGGGCATTTTAATCTCGGAGTTGGTGGGCTGCGTGCTCTTTGGCCCATGCTTCACTGTAGACGAGTGGAAGGAGGCTAGGTCCCCCTCTCTTTCAACCGGCTGGTGGGTCATGCTTTGCACCCTGCTTGGGACTAGTGCTGCATCGGAGGAGTGCCCCTGAACTCTGATAGTTTTGGCGGATCCACACTCCCCTCATGTAGTGCTATACCTGGAGCTACCCTGAACGGAACACCGAGGCTGAGTTTTTCAGAGCCGGTGTTTCTGTTCCCCTTGTTGGGCTCGATGGTGGGCATGGGAGTGTCCAGATGAACGTTTCTATAAGCTATGGAGTCACCCAAAGATTCTACACTCAGTTTCGCAAATACATCTAAATTTGATCTATCCAAATGTCCCAACTACGACGCAGCAAAATCCAGATTTCTAGTTCTTAGTTCTACAGACAAAAAACTTAGTACTGTTTCACCATTTATTATTCAAAAATTTCTAGAATCCCAAATCGGAAACCCTAAAAATGTCCGTCAATTGCCGTCAGGTGATTTACTAGTCGAAACCAATTCTGATAAGCAAACCATGTCACTTCTACAATCACGAAAAATAGATAATATATCTATAACTGTTACTCCTCATAATACTCTCAACATATCAAAAGGTGTCATTACAGTTAAATCATTACAATATCTCTCCGCCAGCGAGATCGTTGAAGGTCTTTCCGATCAAGCAGTTGTTGATGCAAGACATATAACCATTAAAAAAGGCAAAGATATATTTACCACTCAACATTTAATATTAACTTTCAATTCCGCCACTCTACCAACTGACATTAAAGTAGGCTATATAAATTGCAAGGTACGACCATATGTTCCTAATCCTCTTCGTTGTTATAAGTGTCAGAAGTTCGGCCATTCGACTAATCGCTGCAGAGGCAAAGAAATTTGTTCTCGCTGCAGTGAAGCCGGGCATACATTTCAAACCTGCACCCGACCTGAAAAATGTACCAACTGTTCAGAACCTCACTCCGCAAACTCTCGACTCTGTCCAAAATGGAAACTGGAAAAACAAATCATCAACATCAAAGTAAATCAAAATCTGACATACACTGAAGCTAAAGCTAAACTCTTAAGTTCACAGCCTAGACCAAATATTTCATATTCTGCAGCATTAACCAATATCAAGCCGAAGAAATCCATAGGTATTCAGTGCGACGTAGCTGAAACTGAACCAAATAATACAAATTTCAAAGTACTCTCGCCTAGACCTACAGCGAGCACAACTAATAAAGAGCGATCTCAACCACCCTCAAAAACTCAAAACCCTGTAAAATCTGTTATCTCTCGTGCAACACTTTCACAAACCCCTTCCGAAAAACAAAAATATCTGAAACTGACTCCACAACTGGTAAATGCGTTACAACAAAAACTTACCCAATCTCCACTAGTAACTAAACACAAATATGTTCCAAAGAGCAGACAAAATAAATTTAATAAGAATAGGCAAAAACAATCAAAAGACAAAGAACAAGAATACTCACTATCAGATGTAATGAGCACAGACGAAAATACCGCAGATGAAATTTCAGATACACAAATGCAAACCGATAAAGGGTTGGAAACACCGCCCAATCTCTGTCCAAAAAATACAAAATCTAAAAATCGGAAGCAATAAATGGCTAAATTAATATCTTGGAATTGTAGGAGCTACAACACTAATAAACCTGACATTATAGATATAATAAATAAGTTTTCTCCGTGTTGCATTTGCTTACAGGAAACATCACTAAAGCCCATTCATAAAACTAAAATTCATGGATATAACGTCATCAGGAAGGATAATATAGACAATAGTAAAGCTTCAGGTGGAGTCATGATCATGACTTCCTGTATGTATCCCTCCAGTATGGTTTCACTAAATACTTCTTTGCAGGCAGTTGCTGTCCGCCTCAATATTCAATATTTACTGACTGTATGCTGCATATACCTTCCACCTCGAGATGATGTATCAGAAGCAGATCTCGACGAACTAATTACACAACTCCCGGAACCTTTCATTATAATAGGAGATTTTAATGGCCATAATCCCATCTGGGGTAGTTCGGACATAAATAATAGAGGAAACTTAATTGAAAAACTTATCAACAATCATCTACTCAGTCTTCTCAATTCTGGTGAGAATACTTATTTTCATGCCCCTTCACAATCTTATCATGCCATAGATTTAGCAATTTGCAGCCCATCTCAGTATCCATATTGGTCTTTTTTGGTTCATGATAATATTTTCAATAGTGATCACTTCTCCTTAATACTAACTTATACAGGCAGCAGTAACTTTCAAAATTCCCGCACGCCACGACTAAAAATAGACACTATGAACTGGAACAAATTTAAATCAACAGTAAATATAACTGAAAACTTAATAAACCAAGCTAATATAAATGACGCGGTGGAACATATAACATCGAATATACTTAAAGCAGCGAACAACTGCACAAAGATGACATCAACTAAACTCCCAAAACATCCTAAACCTTGGTGGAATCAAAACTGTTATCAAGCACAGAAAGAGCAAAAAAAGCAATGGCAGACATTTCGTAGACACCCAACCACAGATAATCTGATTGCATTTAAAAAAGCTCGGTCCATAGCCCGGAGAGTTCGAAGAAATGCTCAAAAAACCTCGTGGAAAAATTATGTATCCTCAATAAACAGTAATACACCCTCAACTGAAATCTGGAACAAAATTAAAAGTATATCCGGTAAATATTGTGAGCGTAACATACCTATTCTCAAAGTAAATAACACACATATATCACACATTCCTGATATTGCAAATGCTCTGGCTGCTGCTTTCTCTGAAATCTCCAGCGCTTCAAATTATAAAGAACCTTTTGCCACGTTTAAGAAAAATATCGAAAGAATTAAATTGACGCCAAAAGACGACACAGATTGTAATTATAACCGGCCATTTACAATAAATGAACTCCAATATGTTCTAAAAAACACCCGTTCTTCAACACCTGGACCAGATGAAATTCATTATTCAATGCTTCAAAACCTGCCGGATAGAGCTTTAGTGCTTCTACTTCAATTATATAATCGTATCTGGACAGAAAGAGTTTTTCCACAGACCTGGTTAACAGCATATGTTATCCCTATTTTAAAACCTGGCAAGAATTCCGAAGATACCACAAGCTACAGACCAATAGCCTTAACTAGCTGTCTTTGTAAACTTTTTGAAAAGATGGTAAATAAACGTTTAATATTCTTACTTGAATCGCGATATCAATTATCTCCTTATCAAAGCGGTTTTCGTAGGGGCCGCAGTACCACTGATAATTTACTGAAACTCGAAACCGACATCCGTCACAGCTTTCTTAAAAATCAACACTTGGTTTCAATATTCTTCGACATGGAAAAAGCATATGATAGGACGTGGCGATATGGAATCCTGCGAGATTTAACCAATTGTGATATTGGTGGTAATTTATTTTATTTTATCAAAAACTTTTTATCAAACAGGACCTTTAGAGTTAAAATTAATTCAATTTTATCAGATGTTTTTCCTCAGGAGCAGGGTGTTCCTCAGGGTAGCGTTTTAAGTGTGACACTTTTCATTTTGAAAATTAACGAAATTTTAAATCAACTTCCCCCGACTGTCTATGGCGAGTTGTTTGTAGACGATTTTAGAATTTCATGCCGATCTGTCAATATGTCACTCATTGAACGACAACTACAAATAGCTGTGAATAAAATTTTAAAATGGACTAATGAAAACGGTTTTACAATCTCGCCACAAAAAACTCATTGTGTACATTTCTGCCGCAAACGCGGTATTCATCCACATCCTGAAATTACTCTGAATAGTTATGTTATTCCTGTTTTAGCAGAAACCAAGTTTCTGGGAATGATTTTCGACCAAAAACTGACATTCAAGCCGCACATATACTATATTAAAAGAAAATGCTCTCAATCACTTAACATTCTTAAGGTCCTCACAAACTGCTCATGGGGTGCTGACATGGACGCAATGCTTAAAATATATCGCGCCGTAATCCGTTCCAAACTTGACTATGGTATTTCAGTATACTCATCTGCCCGCCAATCTGTATTAAAATATCTCGATACCATCCATCACCACGGACTAAGAATTTCATCAGGTGCATTCAGGACTTCACCAGTTGAGAGTCTTTATGTTTTATGTTCTGAACCTTCTCTGCATTTTCGTCGTTACAAGTTATCTCTGGACTATTATTTTAAAATAAAAGCGAATCCTCTTCATCCGCTATACTCTTGTGTTTGCCATCCGCAACTTGTTACTCACTTCTCTTCACGTCCATCTTGCATTCCTTCATTTGGAATTAGAATCACCAGCATTTTATGCGAACTTAATGTTTTAAATTTTGACGTTTTTACTAGCACAGACGCTATCCCACCATGGGTTGATCTTACAACTTGTGTTTTAAACGTGTTTAATAATTTGAAAAAATCTGAAACGAACCCAACAGTTTTTAGCCAAAGGTTTTACGAACATCGTCACCAATACATGGATTTTACACCTATTTATACAGATGGATCGAAACATGATAACCATGTTGGTTGTGGTGTTGTTTACGAAAGTTCTAATATTTCTGAAAAATTTCTTCACGAAACTTCAATTTTCACCGCAGAATGCTATGCCATTTTGCTAGCACTTAATTTTATCTCTGACCAAACCAAACATAAATGGATAATTTATACCGACTCTCATAGCTTTATATCTAGTGTTCCGTACACTGGAAAAAATCCCATAATTCAAAAAATACAAAAACACTTTACGCAATTGCAAGTCCGAGGGTTCAACATATATTTTTGTTGGATACCTTCGCATGTAGGCATTCTTGGAAATGACCGTGCTGATATGATAGCTAAAACTACTCATAACTTAAGCGGTAATCTCTTGACATGTTTGGACCTTAAAGACATTTGTAAATCTTCAGTACATCAGGCCTGGAAAAATCATTGGAATACGCAAAATAATAATAAATTACATGAAATTTATCCTAATCTTGATAATTGTAAGACATTAACTGCTGATCGTAAAACCCAGACTTTAATTAATAGACTACGTATCGGTCATACTCGTTTTACGCATATGCATTTACTGAAAGCTGAACCTGCACCCAGCTGTATTCAATGTCAAGTTGACATTTCAATAAAACACATATTGACTGACTGCAGACGATTCAAGTGTTTGAGGAAGAAACTTTTTGGCAGATTTAATCCCGATCTTTCATCCCTACTTAGTGACCCTATACACCACAATCTCATCAAGTTCATCAAAATAATTGGATTGTATTCATTAATATAAGTAAAAGTGCATCTCTTTTACCTAGTGACTGGCGCAGTATAGCCACTTCTGGCTCTTGTGCCAATAAACTTTAACCAACCAACCAACCAACTAGAGCGATTGTACGTAAATGTAAATAGACTTTCACACATTCGTCCATTTTATTTGCGCAATCGCTCACTCATACAGACGTTGGATCTTTGCAAACTACCTTCTCAATCAGTTGATCACTTTCTCATACCACCATGGGTCATCTCACCATATCAATTAATTTCTCCATTTACGTTATACAATAAAACCAATGTTGCACCTTACATTTTCCAACAACACTTCATTGACATCGTAACCAATATTCTGAATACATACCAATTTTTACAGACGGATCAAAATCTGCTGGATACGTTGGCTGTGGTGTCGTCATTGCTGATGAAACCTATCGCTATAAAATCCCAGATATTTGCTCAGTCTTCACTGCTGAAGCTTTTGCCATCCTTTTGGCACTGAGACTGATTTCCACGCGCTCTACACGGAGGTATTGTATTTACTCCGATAGTATGAGCGTTTTGCGCCAGTTAGATAATATTCGCAGGGAAAATCATCCAATTTTATGTCTTATTATTCATTTGCTGAGCAGTCTTCACAGAAATGGGTTTCATGTAATGTTTTATTGGGTGCCGAATCACGTTGGCATACCAGGAAACGACCTGGCTGATTCTTGTGCCCGGTCTGCCACTGATGTCTCTCCATTATCTGTGCCTTTTATGGATGTTAAGCTGCATGTTCGGAAATTTATAACATCTTTATGGCAGCAAAGGTGGGATCTTGAAACTCTCAATAAGCTACATAGTGTTAAAACCAATTTGGACCATTTGCCTGTGCTGCACCTGCGTAGTGCAGACGTTAAACTTACTCGACTGCGAATCGGTCACACCCGGTTGACACATCTTCATCTGCTGTTCGGAGAAAATCCCCCTGAATGCAGTACTTGTAACGTTCCTCTCACAATTCATCATATTTTAATAACGTGTCCATGTTTTAATCAACATCGTTTAAAGTTATTTGGGAGTTCAGTTTTATGCATGCAAGATTTGTTGGATGACATTCACCACCCTGACCTTTTAGCATTTTTACGTGTCGTTGGCATTTTTAACAGCATATAAAAGTTTTAACACATCTGCTGTTTTATAAACTCGTCTAAAACAATTACCACCTTCGTATATTTTACTCACTTAGTACGTTTTATACTGTATTCATACTTTTAACCGATTTTATCCATACCTTTTATCTGATTTTATTTATATTATCTTGTCTTATTCACCTACCAGTACTATTTTATCAATTATAATTGTGTCACAATAAAATTTTGTATGCACTTAGGTTTTTAAACGATTTTACCGTATTGTTTGGCGCAGCATGTCCTCATCTGGAACTTGCGCCACTAAACCCTACAATCAATTCAATTCCTTTGGCATCCGATGACTCGGATTTATTGTCGATCACTGGTTTGGGAAATGACCTGACAGAGGCCTTGCGCATTCGCCTAGCCCGCGAAATTCTCAATTGCCTCTTCTCGTTACCCTTGGAAGAGTGGTACCGAGACCTGCCCGATTTGCTTGGAAGAGATGATGGAGATGCCTCATCAGACTCTTTGCCAGCATGTGTTTCACGCAACATGTCTGGACGATTGGATGCGCACCAGTCTACAAAAGATGTGTCCCTTCTGCTGACAAACCTTCATTCTGTCAAAAGTGATTTTATTTTTCAAAAAAATGGGACGAGTCCCCCCATTTTCTTAAAACGACACACGAAGCCAACATTGGGTGGGTGGCGTAGACGTCTTGGGCGGTGTTGAAATCCATTTTTTTTGTTTGAAATGGCTTCTGCGGAGGCTCTCTGGTTTTGTTTGTCACATTTACTGGTCAATGTTGGGTGTTTTGACATTTCATCCCCCTGAGGGGGTTTACCCTCTTCATGTAAGCACAGGGAGTCACGCCCCGGGGTACCCTAGTGATCTGTCCTCCCTTCGTTTTCCTCTCCCTTTTCTCCTACTTTCCCCTTTCTCTTCCCCCTTGTCCTGGTTGCCGAATTTACTGGTAAGGACTTTTCATCTGTGTTTGAGTACCACCCTGTTGTATCGGACCCAGATGGGAAGAGACCACCCGCGTGTTTGCCGTGCGTGGAGACCCGTGTCCCTGGAAAAGGGGATCCTGGCAGTTGAGGGGCATTCTGGTACCCCAATACACTGCTTTGGCCCGTGCTTTAGGTAAACGGGAGGTGCACATTGGCCTGTCTGCATCAATCGGCTAGTCACGAACGTCATCTGTTGGCTAGGGTCAAGCTCGAGGTCACTTACTGGGCACCTCGTTAAGGGTGGAGGCTGCTTCAGTGGTGACTTTCGGGCGTATAATTATTGGTTAGCATCGGTGTTAAATAGCGGATTTGTGGCAGCACTATTTTGTTATTTGCATCCCCTTAGTTGGACTCCGTGGTGGGGGGTGCCTTTGGTAGCTGAAAGTTGATTTAATTTTCTATGGCTGAAAAGGAAGTGGTGGTCAGTTCCGCACACCAAAACAAAAACAGCGGAATACCTTTAGTACCATTTGAACTCAACTTGCTCAGATCACTGATGCTATGGTAACAGGTAACAACGTAAATGCCGCAGTGAATACTGTAACTTCTGTAATCATAAAGGCTGCAGAAGAGAGTATTCCAAAGTCTTCAACTATTCCTCCACGCCATCGTAAGCCTTGGTGGAATTCAGAGTGTTCCAACGCTTACAAAGAACAGAATCGACTTTGGAGCCTCTTCCGTCGTTCCCCTTCCACATCAAATCTTATAGCATTTAAACGAGCTAAAGCGTTTGCTCGTAAGGTCCGACACAGTAGCCAAAGAGCATCCTGGAAGCGCTATGTCTCATCTGTATCATCAATAACATCTCCCAAACAAGTTTGGTCGAGAGTAAAAAAGGCAAACGGCATATACCGCGAATTTCATTTTCCTATATTAGAAAAGAACGATACAGTCTACTCTGCTCCCACTGATGTATGTAACATGCTTGGTGAGACATTTTCCGCTATATCTAGTGCAGAGAGTTACAGCCCGGTTTTCCAAAACCATAAACGCAACGCTGAATGTCATAATATCAATTTTCACACTCGTCGATCATCTTCATACAATGGCAATATCAACAGCTGCGAACACAAGCCCTGGTCTCGATGGGATAACTTACCACATGCTCCGCCATTTGGATATTTCGTCTTTGGGTAACGTTCTGGTTCTATTTAATAGAATATGGACGGAACAAATTTATCCATCATGTTGACGTGAGGCAATCGTTATCCCCATATTGAAAACAGGCAAGGATCCTAAGGACCCGGAAAGCTATCACCCTATAGCTTTAACAAGCTGTCTGGGAAGGACTTTTGAGCGCATGGTTAATACCCGTTTAGTATATTTCCTAGAAAAGAACCATCATATACCTGTGTTCCAGAGTGGTTTTCGAAAAGGAAGGTCTACTACTGATTACCTTATTGCTTTAGAGTCACGAATTCGTAACGCCTTTGTCCGACGTAACCATTTTGTCTCTATCTTCTTTGATATTGAGAAGGCTTACGATCGGACATGGCGATACGGAATTCTTAAGACGCTCTACGATATGGGACTTTGTGGTCATTTACCCATCTTCCTGAAGAACTTTCTGATGAAACGGTATTTTAGGGTAAAATTGGGTTCTACGTTTTCAGACCTCTTCATTCAGGCCGAAGGTGTTCCTCAAGCCAGTGTTTTAAGTGTCATACTTTTTATTACTCATGTTTCACTCATTTTGAACACACTACCACATCATGTATTTGGCTCACTTTATGTTGACGATCTAAATGTTTCATGTTCTGGCTCTGATATGCGCGTTATTGAGCGTAAACTTCAGCTGGCCGTCAATAAGGTTTTAAAATGGTGTGAAAAAAATGGTCACACACTTTCACCCACAAAAAGCTCTTGCATACATTTTTGTCGATTGCGCAGATTACACAATGATCCTGTTATTTCTATTCATAACGTTAATGAATAGAAATAACAGGATTATTTCTATTCATTAACGGATAATAACTATAACAGGATAATAACTATTGTGTCGGAAACAAAATATTTAGGCGTAATTTTTGACAGCAAACTCACTTTTCTGCCCCATAATCGTTATCTTAGAAAACGTTGTGAAAAAACTTTAAATGTGCTACGTGTTCTCTCAAATACTTTCTGGGGTGCGGATCGCATCGCCCTAATCAGAATCTACAAAGCGTTCATATTATCACGCATTGATTACGCTTGCGCAGTCTATGGCATTGCAACTGCGTCAAATTTGAAGCTGTTAGATACAGTGCATCATACTGCAATGCGAATCTGTAGAGGCGCATTTCGAACGTCCCCAGTCGAAAGTTTATATGGTATATGTAATTTATCACCTCTCTATTTTCGACGTATGCAGCTCTGTCTTTCATTTTACGTTCGTGTTATGTCATCTAATTCCCATCCTCTTCGACATGAGGTTATTCCACTAAGCTTACGACGTTTATACGATGCGAGACCCTCATACATACCCCCTTTTAATGCTCGTATGCGTTCAGTTAATTCAGACATTCAATTTTTGCGAATCACCATCTCAATCAGCCGATCACTTTCTTAACAAACCTTGGGTTATTCCGTCGTATCACTTTTATTCTCCATTTGCTTCATACAGAAAATCCAGTATAGCTCCTAGCGTGTATATTCATCTCTCATCGTCATGAGTATTCTCAGTATGTTTCTGTTTTTACGGATGGGTCAAAATCTCCAGGGCATGTTGGATGTGGAATCATTATAGCTGATCGGACATACAGTTATATCATACCTGCCATATGTTCTGTATTTATTGCTGAAGCTGTGGCCTTTTTTCTTGGAGCGCTTGGAGGATGCAGCTCCTTCCGCAGGGTCTTGCTCAGCAAGTTTCTCGTTTCGTTGAGCGCTTCGAGGGCGACTCCCTTCTGGTCGTAGAGTTGTTCCACGGCCATCGTTCTCGCCTCCGTGGCTGTGCAGTTGAACGTGCCGAGCAGCGTGTGCGGGTGGTGGCAGACGTACATCTTGTGGCCTTTGCACTGGACGCGACGCACTTGGGGCAGACCCAGTTCTGCTTGGAAAAACTTTTTTAGCGCCACGGATCGGACGCCCAAGACTCGGTGGTCCAAGTCTAGCAAGGTGAGCACGTGCTTCAGGACATGTCTCCAGCTCCATCTCAAAGACGCGAGGCTCGATCATGTCCACCCAGTGGGAACGGCAACGTCGATGCATCAACTGGAGGTTGGAAAACAGGCTGCGGGTCTGGGTGATGCTCTCCTCGGGGAAATGGAATTCGGCTGGAAACTGCATGACCAGAATGTATCTGGATTGCTGACGGGTGTAAAAGAAATTTCGAGTGGAATTTTTCTTTAGTTGGGCAAGACCATCCACGTGTATTCTCCGCAAACGTCCACATGGGAAGTCTTGGGGCGGCGAGGCAAGCAAATTATGGCTTCTGGATCAGGCTTGGTTCGGCTGGGAAAAGATTCAAATGAAGTGTCTCTAGTCTCGAGAGGACGGTTCTGAATGATCTGAAGGCTCTGCCTTATATACTACTCGAGCAGGAAGTAACACAGGATGTTTAGGAAATTGGATGATATATTTTTTTTCAATTGATGGAAGCCAACAATGGGAGGAGTGCTGTTGTCTAAACAACACGACGCAGCTCTGTAAAGATTTGGAGACTCGAGGCTTGGCTGAAATTCTAAATACTTTATCCAACAACAAGGGGTGAGAGCTCTGAAAAAATTTTGAGTAGAGTTCATCTCGACTCTCAACGCTTGGTTTAAATCTACAACGTTAATAAAATTTTTTTTACAGTGTTATGTAACGTGTAGCTTATCTTTGCGTTCAGAGGTTTTCTAAATTCTTCATCATTCAACTTTGCTAGTTGTGACAGCTCCAAGAAATTCTAAAGCCGGTATTTTGCGCAGAATGTAATGCCATTCGAATAGCTCTCAAATTTATCTCAAAACAGTTGTTCAAAAAATGGGTAATTTTTTCTGATTCAAAGAGTAAGTAATTTGGTCAAAAAACCTCACTCTATTATCCCCCATGTATTAAATTTATATTTTGAATTGTGCAACAATGATTATGATATAATATTCTGTTGGATTCCAGGTTATGTGGGCATTACGGGAAATGAGGCAACAGATTACATAGCCAAATCAACAAACAACCTCTCAAATGCCTCTGTTTCTATGACATTCGAAACTTGATAACAGATAGATTCTCTAACACAGCTCAGGCAACTAAACTGGGATACTGAATTTAACAATAAATTGCGCGAAATTAAATCGGAAATCAAACCATTTAAAACATTAAACTACATTAGAAAATCGTAAGTCATCATCAACAGACTGCGCATTGGACATACCCGTTTAACACACAAATATTTAATTATAAATGAAGCACCGCCAGAATGCAGTTTTTGCCGAGAGTATCTTACGGTGAAGCACTTTCTGACCCAATGTTTGAAATTTAAATTCAAAAGACGACAGTATTTTAACTGTGACTTCCCGACTTTAGCAATTTTACTTGGAGACACACCTCACCCCAACTTAATATCTTACCTCAAAGACATCGGATTTATAATTTGATTTAGTTCAGATTTTAATATATTGACCAGTTTTTACCGAGTTATATTGATTTTAGAAAAATTAATCTAGTTTTAATTTGGTTTTGATTTTAACCAAGTTTCTTCAAACTTAACCTTGTGTTTGGAATTTAACCAAGTTTTATAAATTTTAAACAATTAAGTAAAATTTTTATTAAGTCATTTAAATTTTTGACCTAGTCTTATAGCCAAATCATAGCTCTAGCGCCAAAAATTTACATTACTCGCTCCTGAATAAGTTGTGCAAGCTTCATGAGCCCAGTCTTTACAATCTCCACATTCAATCCAATCTTCTAGCGGTGGGTCCTCATAAGGCCCCCCACAAACAAGACAAAAATACTCTTTTACAATTTTTTTCTTTGAAGCTCCTAGTTTTTTAGTTTTACCTGGTTAACTTGTCGAAGGAAGATTTTTTAAATTTCTTTTTACTAGCAGCATTGTTAGTACTAAGACGTTTCTTCCTTTTCTATTTGCATATTTTTAAATTATGAACTTGTTAAGACTTTAGCTCTTTGAGTTTTACGTTTACGACTAGTTTTGTTCGGAGTAGGTTTTGGTAGTGGTCTAATATCCAAAGGCTTCACATGAGGTGTCAATGGCTCTTTCAGTGGTTGAACTGAATTGTCACTAGTTATCGTAGAACATGAAGGATCATCTTCAACAGCTGGATCATACGAAGTTTCTCCGTTTGTGCGTCGAAGCAAAATCCTTGAATCTTGAGAGTAATTGTGATCCATCTTTTCAAGTACAGATGTAGAAGTAGAGCAATCAGAATTATTAGAAAGACGACCAGCATGAGTAGATTGGATTTGCGATGGGCCATCGTTGGTGTTTTCAATAACTTCAGCCCTGTCTGTCAGACTAGCTAGCAAAAAGTCAGCATCACTAAATATGTGTCGGTTCGTGGGCCATAATCCTGAGGATTTAAATCCTTGAACAGCATTTTGTGCACTAGCTGCTTTTAAATATGCTTTTCTAACAAGTGAAGCTACGTCGTACTGAGTAATTATTCTACCTTCATGGCTTTGTTAAAAAGTAGAAACTTCTTGTTTAAAGTAAGTTTTGACCGGTCCATAAACGCAACGATCCAGAGGTTGCATGCGATGAGTTGTATGAGGAGGCAGCGATACAAATATTACATTATTTTTTCTAGCATATTCAAGGGCCTCAATATATTTGTGAGATTCGTGGTTATCTAATATTAAGATTACTTTTTTCTCGGGAGTTGGACGGGTATTCTCGACGAAATGATAAAGCCAATCTAGGAATTTCGGTCCATTAATTTGTCTGTGCAAGTAGCAATGGAACCAGGGGTGCTCCATCTAACAATCTACCAGCCATTATTTTTCTACCATAAATAAAAAATGGAGGTATAAAAGATCCAGCCGCGTTGCAGCAGCAGATAACAGTCGTCAATTTTCCTCTTCCCGCGCTTGAAATTACACCCACCTGTTTTTTTCCCTGAATTTGACAAAATTTTCGGAGGTTTATTACTAGATGCATGATGTCAGTTTCATGAATATTGTATATTCATGAATATTGTATATGGATCAATGTCATGTTCATCAATTTCTCTTTCCAACAAATCATAAAATCTGTAAACTTGAGGCCGATTGAAACCTCGTGCTCTTGCAATTGATGTTGGTTCTGGTTGCCTAACAACTAAATTACGATGTCGTTTTTTAAAACCCAAATAACAATAATTTCCAGCACTGCCGTTCTTAAAAGGATGAACGATATTATTGCGTTCTGCATACTCATAGACTAGTTTCAAAAATTCATTTTTAGTTAACCTGTAGAAAAGATCATAGACTTGAAATACATATTCCAATAACTCAGCTTCTTGCTCATCATTGAATACTCTTTAATATCGTCCAAGATTTTTACTGCAACTGCCCTTTTACAAATGTTTTTGTAGAGTAGAAAGTGGCATACCATACTTTTTAGAAGCCGCAGAAACCGAAGTGGTCTCAGATTCCTTCATTGCATTCTTCATGGCCGTTTCACACCAGGCCGCCCGTTCTGTTTTTCTCTTGTATTAATTTACCATCTATACAAAAATACAGAAAAGTTAGTATACAAATGTATCGGGGTAAAGCGTGTATCTACCCGTTTTGCCCTACCCGCTTTGCCCAAAAGCATATTTTGTACTAAAAAAATTTAACATCGTAGTTAATCGGTATATAGTGTTAGAATAATATAATAACATTGTCAATAAAAAAAATAAGGCGGCTTTTGACTAGCCACAAGTTACATACCTTGAGTTTCTTTAATGAACTTATTAATTTTTTTTTTTTTGTGCTTGGTTACGCCATGTCGCTTTACTTCTGCTCCGCTGGAACTGATTGAAACCCGGGAGTATTCGGGTAATCACGGCATACTTAGATATCGGCGCTTGCGCGCCATGCTGCGGGATACGAATGCCTACCCGCTTTAGGCTACCCTCCCCTAGTACCGGAGTGTAATAAGCACTTGTTCTAATGATGATAAAGCATTATTTAAGGTCGATGATTGTTCTAAGTCTTTGCCTACGTTTGAAACCAAAGTGCAAACACTTTCCTTGTCCTGGCAACGCTTTATTGCGGGGCTTATCGGCAATACCCTGTTCTAAGCTGTTCCTCCAACTTCTTGATGAAATACGAGAAGTGAATAACGCTTTCCAGTTTTTTCTCATAAAAAAGTAGCATATCTATTTTTGCCCGCTTGCTTACTTCTACCCGCTTGAATTTCTTATTTTAGTTTCAATATTATTTCTTAGCGATGGCAACACTCAATCTGTTAACAAAATTAGCAGGGGGAGCAGTTTCGGTTTCCAAACAAATTCATTCCATACTAGTGGTTCCATCTAGTGATTAAATCAATTATTAATTTTTACACATTATAGATGCTTGATGCTGGTGGCGCCATCTAGTTTTAAAAGTCATAATTATGTATAATTTAAAAATAAAAAATGTTTAAAAAAATATTTGATAATAAAATTATATATATATTTTCGACTTGAGATTTGAACCACAAAATGCTTCCATTGGATATTGGTTTGACAGGCACGCTAACCAGTATCCAATGGACGCATACAGAACGGAAGGAAACTTATGATTTAAATAAATTTTATCCCCTCAAGCGAGTAAAAACTTAGTTACATTTTTTTTTGGAGTTAGAAGTATTTATCTATAATGAAATTTTTTAATTTTATAGATTGTTAATGAAGGAAAATCTCCTTTTCATTTTCTTTCTTTTTTTAATTTCATACTTCAATAGAACACATTTATATTGTTTCATTTTAATAGCTATTTCTAAAATTGATTAGAATATAATGATCACACATACACAGCTGCAAGATACAAATTAAATTATATTTATTCAGAAAACATTTTACATTACACACAATTATTATCGTATCTCATGCACTATATCACATTAAATTTCAAATTCCTCTGAATCATTAATCTGTTAGAGACCAATGTCTGTGTTCAAGAGTTGTAATGCCATCATTGTTAATAAAACGTTTATCATCATGAAATGATAAGGCATGTTTGTTAAGTTTTATAGAATGTAGTGTGTGACATTTGGATCGAATTAAGTTCATGTCGGTATATTTTAGTTTTCTATTGAACAAACATTCTTTGTAATCTTCAGAACAAAATTTTATTTTTTAAAGCTTGCTTTTTGATTCCTTTTAATCTCTTCAGAATTTTTTGTTTTGTTTTATAAATGTACATTTTAGACTTCAACCCTATAAATTCGGTCATAATGCTTCCGTCATCCTTCATTTTTCCTACAACTTTTTTGTTAATTGGTAAATTATAAATATTATTTTTATCATAGCCTGAAGTATCGTATAAGTTTAGTTATCTTTCATGTCGTGATAAAAATCATCGGTCTTTATTTCATATATGAAGGAATCAGTATACATAAGTTTTACTTTTGAGCCATAAAGTTGCTCCATGTGCTCATAGTGAAAGGACTTTTGAAACATCTAAAATTGCTATTCCTACCTGTATTGGTTTTAAAAATTTGATTTTTTTTTTTTTTTGTAGATGAACGGCCATTAAATCAGTAGAATATGTCGTGCGAAGGTCAAAATTTGATTTTGCAATTAGTTTCTGTGCCTGTTCTTCTGTTGAACATAAACGTATATTTGCTCTTCTTCGTACGTTTTCCATCGTTTTATCGAAAATGCTATTGTTCATAAGTTTATAATAATCTTTTTGGAAGTCATTTACAGCTTCAGTTCTTAATTTAGTATTATAGTCGATGTAATTTATAAGCAAGGGAGATTGAAAAAATTTTAAAGCGCGGTGAACCTTTTTTAAAACTAACCCTCATTTTAAATAAAGCTCTAAGTTTGAATAATGGAGAACATATTTTCTTTTTGGTTCTAAAGTAGTTAAAAGTCTAGGTTGTTTACAATTGGGGGGGGGGGGGCTTATTTTCAGGGGCAAGCGGAATGTCTGAATCATCATCATGTAAATCAGAAGGGTAGTCTAGATCTACTTCCAAAATATAACTAACTTCTGATTCATCTGATAAGTTAAGAATATCTTGCTCATTTAAAATATCGTCACACAAACAAAATCTTTTAAGGGTAAGTATTTACTCATTGCGTAACCATAGAGATTATTTGCATCTAAATATATTAAATATTAGATTTTTCTTTCGTTTCTTCATCGGGATTATAAGTAGGCATGTATTTGTTATTAGCCATAGAATGACGATTTGAGCATTGACTAATACCGCCTCTTACACCTTTTTCTATAAAAAGAAGCATGTCGTATTCAGTTAATAACTCTATCGTTACTCCGGTATAAAAAAGCATAGCATCCCACGATAGAGCGGAGGATGTATGATACCAAGATGGATCTAATTTATACGTTTGTAAACAAATGTTTCGAAATGTTTCAAAAACATCTGCGAGCAAAACAACATCTGTCTTAACGTATAAATCACAATATTCTCTAAAATTTTTAAGTTGGAATTGTTGAAAGACATTTACAGCATGTTCATAATCATTTTCGCTTATCTCCTCCTCATTAATTAGTTATAAAATTTTTCTCGAGCAGTTAAACATGTTTCATTACACTTTGTAAAAATCATTAAAGAAATGGTAAGGGAGAACGCCTTTCCTTAGCAGTAAATCAATTTTACTTGATGGAAAATTAGCTGACATACATGATTGAATTGATCCTTCTTTAAATTAGAAACAAGTTTATCAAGGCTAGTTGACATAAATTTATACGAATCCAAAAAACGAATTTCAAATTTATTGAATATCTTTTTAGAAAAAGAAATATATTTTTCTTCATTGTTAGATATCAGAGAAATTTCTTTATCATCGTAACCTAATTCTTTCACAAAAACGTGTGCGTCATAGCCTGATAAATTATGAAATATCACCAGTAAAAATTTTGGAGTTTTCATTGACAAATTACATTCATTACAACATGCTCCATTAAATTTTTTGGTCACGCGATTGTGATCACGAACTTTCTTATTTCTATCTTTAAACGATAGATTGCAGATGTAGCAATTATGTTTAGTTAAAGGTTTTTAGGACTTTGGGTTACTATAAATCTGTTCGATTTTTTGGACTTCACACTTAATCATCTCAATAAGCACTTTAGGAGCATCCTCACCTCTATAAACGATATGATCTTGATAAAATTGCCCATCACAAGTAATATAATTACAAAAACTTACGGAAATATGGTTTTGATAGGCGTTCGTAAAGTAAGATTTGGGATCAGGGGTAGAACTGTCTAATTTCATTGTCACACATTTAAAATCGGCACATACTACAAAAGGTATTTTCAAACAATGATTAGAATTTTTGAAACTCAAAAACTTACCTTCTGCGGTTGGCATTACTACTCTTGCAGGACTTCTGTCATCCCAAATTTCTTTATGATGTTAAAGTTTGCTTTCTAGTTAAAAACCTGTCAAACATCTTCTACATATGTTGGTGCTAACTTAATTGTTTAAAAACAAGTCTAGACAAGTTCTTAATCCAACAATAATATCCATAGTTTTCATTTTTTAAATAAAGTAGATCAATATGTTTTTGACACACTAAGTCACTGACAAGAAGAGAGAATATTTTTAAATCTTCTTTAAAAGAATACACGTTTATTGCGATATTGTTCTTTTTTGAAAAATTGTTTAGAAACAAGTCTAGACAAGTTCTTAATCCAACAATAATGTCCATAGTTTTCATTTTTTAAATAAAGTAGATCAATATGTTGTTGACACACTAAGTCACTGACAAGAAGAGGGAATATTTTTAAATCTTCTTTAAAAGAATACACGTTTATTGCGATATTGTTCTTTTTTGAAATTTTTTTTTACCTTGTTAACAGGTGTTGGGAACGATATACCTTCAAAGTTTAATTTACTTACGTGCGAAATATAACGATGTTTTGTTCACATTCTTACCAGCGGGGTAGAGAGAGAGCTGAAAGAATGGCCCACCTGAAGCATTGGGAGTCATCTTTGTTTATCACATTGAGGATTGTTTTTGTTTCGGCAATCTGCTTCGGCAAGTCGATGAAAGAGGAAGAACCTCTAAATGGGGAATAGCGATTCGTCTGTACTTCCAACCTTAATATTTCATCAAGTGTTCAGCCAGAATCTTTGTCCTCAAAGTCTTCACTTTCCGTCACTATTTTTTCAGACATGTTATTATATAAAATATGGAAGTTTGTTTCCTCAAATACCTCGTTATTTGGAGTTTTAAACTCCACGTTCTTAATTTTTTTTCCAGAATCAGTTTCTTTTGAGTAAGTGCAGTGTAGCCATTTACTAACTTTTAAAGCTTTGTGAACTCTGCATTCATTTTGAAATATGATTATAGTTTCTTCTTTTTTTAAAAGTAAAAAATCTTTTTTGACCAAGGAACTATCATCGTTTATAAGTTCAAAAGTTTTAAATGCTTTTTTGAAGGCACTTTTAGTCTCTTTTGGGGATAAAGAAAGTTCATTTTCAGCATTCTCTGAGATATCAACTGACGTTGCATTTTCAAATTCATTTGTCGAGGCAGCAACACTGTTAGTCTCTTTCGGCGGTAAAGGAAGGAAGATATTAACAGATGAAGAACTTTCATGGACTGTTTTAGGAACAGCAGCAGATGTGGATGGTTCTGACTTTTTCTTCTTGCTGGAGATAATCAAGACCTCTGTCTTTCTTTTCTTTGTAGATTCTTTTTCCAATTTTTGATCATAGTTACCATTGTTTAATTGATGTACTAAATTATGTCTACGGGTGAATGATGTATTGCAAAATTTGCATACAAATTTTTCTGATGAGTGCACAGAGTCTCTATGTCTTTTAAGATCACTAGGTCGAATAAACTTTTTATCACAATCAGTGCATTAATGGGAATACTTTTTATGGTGAACTTGCAAAATATGCCGTTTTAAATTAGAATTAGTTTTGGAACACACTTCCCGCAAATATTGCAAACAGTCTTAGCGTAATCCTAGAGCTGCTTGAAAATGACTACTAATACCAATAAGAGAAGATTGTATTCTACAAACGAACGAAGATCACGTGCAGTATGTGAGCTCCACAGAACGATTCGGATAGACAATAGACTCTCAACCTTTTTAACGTTGCCTCCCTCTTAAGGAGCAAAAATCATTTCAACGCCCCCCCTTTTTGAAAATCCATTTTTTTTTTGGCGCGTTAAATTTGTTTGGTTTAAAAAAAAAAAAAAACCAGACGTTAACTCGATACACGTGTATGTTAACTCGATAATATTATCAGGTATAATATTATCTCGATAATATTCCCGGCAGGGAATCTCAGTCTATTTGTCATAATCAAAATAAATACGGTAACGGTAATGAAAAAAAATATGCTTAAAAATAGAATCTTCTTAATTAGAAGATTAAAAAAACACCCAAAAATAATTTTTTGCATTAAAAAGTAGTATCAACGAAACAATCAAGTAACTACATCAGTATAACGTTCGGTTCAATATTTTTGATGAGGTGAAGATGCAAGTCCCTTCGTAGCACGATCTCAAGTCGATTTCTCTTTTCTGTGGCTAGATAGCACTGAATCTACGTTCGAAAAGGGGAAGAAAGGAAGAAGATGATGATGATGATTATCGACGATCAGTTTTGGAGCTTTTTGCAATTTGCAGCTTATAGCTCGCTGATGTCCAAGGTAGCGAAAGTAAGTGGATGGTGCTTATAGCAGGCGGAAAACATATTGTAGCTTGCGTTTGTCCGAATCCATTAGGTACGAAAAGGACAAGGCCCTAAGTCCTAGCTGTATTTTAAGGATGGTACGCTGTTGATCAAACAGAGGGCATACTAGAATAGTGTGATCAATATCGGAGATGGAACCACAGTTGCATTTGTTGTCTGGAACGAGTCTAAAACGGAATAACTTTGCTTTAGTTGGATAGGATCTAGTGCGGATTCTAAAGAACGTAACATATTGGTGCCTGCTGGAGAGGGGTAGAAGTTTGTTTTTATTTTGGCTCAGATGAAGAAAATCGGTATAGTATTTGCTATTCTTGAAGGTTGATTGCCTGGATAGTTGGTGGATTTGTTTAATTGATTGATAGGTATCTTCTATGGTAAATCTATCGTAAATTCTCGGTCTGGAAAGCGCTGCTTTTGCCAGCTCGCCGGCGATTTCATTGCTGAGAATCCCGGAGTGGCATGGAACAACATGCTATATCTACAGATTGGGAGAAAGGAAGGCCGATTAAAAAAATTTTGACGATATTCCACAGGGTTACTGATGTTACCTTAAAGCCAAACTTTTGTAAGACGATCACCATTTCAAAGCTTCATTAGTTTTAAGTTCAAACAATTCCTACTGAATCTGAACCTCTGTTGTTTCAATATTCACAAAAGTGTTCATTCACAGAGGGACTTCCAGGGACAAATGGTGAGAAAAGTACTTGCGCAAAGAGTCAAGGTGTTGACAGTATTCTTGTGCATCATCAGATGTAATTTCTTCATTCTTTTTAAGATATGTTAAGATTGGAAACTGGCTAAACTCATTCCCACCAAAATTCTACTTCAACAAAATGAGTTTTTTTAGAAAGGTAGAAATAGCTGATTTTGTAGGGATCAAATTGAGCTCGTTGACTTGAAGTTGTAAATTAAAGCTGTAAATGGTAAATAAATTTTGCAAATAAATCCGCCAACGTCAACCTAAATTCTAGCAATCTGTCTCTCTGAGCTACATCTCTGTCTTCGAGGAATTAAAGAACAGAGTCGAAAAGATTCCAAAATCTATTGAGACATATGCACCTTTGGAAAGCCAGTAAATCTCAGTGTGTGATATTCTTCATCGTTTTTCTTACATAGCTGTCTGAATAATCAATCTATGAGAGCATTACTGCGAATTTTGTTCACAGCAGGTATGACACATTGCTATGATTGATGCAAACTGACGCTTTTTTCCCTACTATATGCTGTCTGTGAATCACGCAGTGAACAGCTGAAATATCTGATAACTTCCTCTTCAAAACTGCTATAAACCCACCATGTCGATTCACTATTGCAGGAGCTTCGTCAGTGACAACAGACAAAATATTCTCAAGAGGAATGTTTTGCTCTTTAAAATAATATTTGGCAGCATTAAAAATAAAATAGTCACCTTTGGTATCTACAATCAAGCAAAAAGCATCTCCTCAATATTTTTTCTTCCTTTACAAACCGGACGTACGCTAACAGTAAAGCCTACATTACTTGGCAAGGTTGATTCATTACTTGAAAGGATAATTCGTTGAATATCAAAATTTTGCATAAGGTAACTTCATTGTCTTCAGCCATCTCATCAGGTAACTTCATCGTCTTCAGCCATCTCATCAATTCGTCACCGCACTGTATCGTTGCTTAATTGGATATTTTTGATGAAATTCGCTGCGGCTGAATGGTGCAAAACTGTTTCTAAAACTTCCTCGACAGCTGGGAGTATCAACTCTTTGCTGATGGTATGAGCTTTCCCAAATTTACCAATTAATTTTTATATATTATAAGGGGCAATCAAATCTTCTTCGCTTTTGGTCATGATGAGGCTGCTAGTGAACCTGAGACCGTAGGTGCCTTCAGAAACTTATCTTTGATGATCGTGGAAAATGATAAATCTTTATTTTGTTTGTCAGGATGATTTTTTTGCAAATGCTTCTACTAATGAGAAGTTTCCATTGCCTCATTATATAAAACTTTGTTATAAAATAAACACATGGATTGTTAAGAGTTCGACAGCTATTGAACAAATCCAAACTTCAAGTACGTGATACTGTATTGACGACACTTATTTATGTTAACCGACATTGTTGGTGGCAGCAAAATACAAACGATGAAAGAAAATCTACTATTTCTTCAAATTAATAAATAATTTATGATAAAGAACTAACCTACGTACCTGGCAAAATAAACAATAAAATCTAATCGAAACGGGGGGAAAACTTAATTGAAGCAAACGAAAACCATCATAAGAATCACGGGTCAAATCGAACATTCATACTAAAAGCGCATGCACTTCAATTTCCACTAAATGGCTTGAATAAGTCAGAGGCAAAAACTACTGACTCCTGCGCTACGCTGTGCTGGTTCGGATCGGAGAATAGGTGCCGCATAAGTTCGTTTTATTGCTGGTACAAATGGTGTATCAGATAATTTTAATTTATTATATTAATGTAATCTTTTTTCGTTAATATTAATTTTAGATAGATTTTATTTATTATATAAATCTTAATTTAATAATTTTCTTGGGGAGTTATAAAGTTAAATTTGAATAACAAAACATGCTCATCCCCCCCACTGCCCAAAACATACCCAACGCCCCCCTACCACCCAAAACAAGTCGACCGCCCCTCGGCCTCCTCCCACCGCCCCCATTGCGAAACAATGGGATAGAGTCTAACAACGATTTGGATAGACTCTTTCGAAGTAAATCATCTTAGCTGTAACCCATACTAATAAAACTAAACAATTTTCTATGACTGATATCTTTATCAATGGTATACGTTATCACCATTCAAAGAACTAGTTCTTCAACTATATTCTCACCTTCACAACACATTATGTCCGGGTCTACCTGTGCGATCTTATTCATTCATGTAGTTGACTGACTGATAACAATCATGACATGCATTGTACTGTGAATCATCATACAGACACTATAATCACCCACACATTTTTATCTTGTAAAAGCATGTTTTTAATGTTAAAGGATAACAACGTGGGGGAAAATAATGATTAATATTAAGTAAAAAAAAAAAAAAAAAAAAAAAAAAAAAAAAAAAACCTTTCATTTTTAGATTATTCAAAATATAAATTCATAAATTTCCAAAAGAAAAGATATAATTTATTACAATTTATTTTTTTAAAAATGTACATAAATATTTGGTGAAATATTTATTACTACAATATTCTCGCATAAATAGTTTTGATATAACCGACACAGTTTAGTCCAACGATGGACAGCCTTAAATTGATCCACCCATTCTCGATGATCGTCTCAGGTCCATCAGGAAGCGGTAAAACACATTATATAAAAAAGCTTATAGAAAATAAAATGCTCAATCCCTTCCCAAAAGAAGTAGTTTGGTCCTATGGTATTTATCAAAAATTATATGCAGAAATTCCAAACGTTAGCCTTCATGATGATATACCATCAAATTTGAATCCCTATTCAAATGCATTGATTATCATTAACTATCTGATGAGCGAGTTAGGAAACGATCCGAAATTAACTAAATTATTTACTAAATTTTCTCATCACAACAATTTAAGTATAATATTCGTGTTGCAAATCATTTTTCACAAAGGAAAGGAAATTAAAGAAATATCTCTAAATGCTAATTATCTTGTGTTCAAAAATCGAAGAGATCAATTGCAAATTATACATTTAGGTCGCCAATTATATCCTCGTAAAGTTTTTTCAAGAATGTTTTGCAGATGCTACTTCAAAACCATAAGGATATTTACTTATAGATTTAAAATCGGAAACTGTTGAATCTATGCGCGTGCTCACGGGTATGTTTCCCGGAGACACTTTTTGCGTATAACTAACCCCGATAACTTCATTTGAGCAAAAGATTTTTACGAAGTAACATGTCTACCATCGTAATAGATTTCGAGGGATTTCAACAGTCTTCAGGAAACTATATCATAAAAGAACTTACCTTTCAGACCGTAAATAGTAATTCCATCATCGGTAACTTTCATTTTCTTCCGCCATGTTCTTTTGAAGAGCTTACTCGTCATCAGAAATTTCAATATAAATGGGTAACAAAACATATACATTTAATAGAATGGGGTGAAGGAAAACTACCATATTATCAACTACACACCGTTTTGAACTTTTTATCAAATATGTTCACACATATTTATGTTAAAGGATTAGAAAAAAAAAAAAATTGGAATTTTTAATCGGGAAAAATGTGAAAAGTTAGAAGATATTGGCTGCCGAAAAATTGATAAATTAGTTGCAAATTCAGACTCTTGTCCTTATCACACTCCTAATTTTAAAAGATGCGCACTCACTAAAGTGAAAGCTTTCGTAAGATTTTGGAGAAATGATAAATACACTCGAATAATAATTGCATCATTCATTTGATTACAAGATGTCAGTGTGTACTGAACAAACTTTACAGCTCTTAATATTAATTTCTAAAAATCTTCTGAAAAAGTGAGATAAAAACTTTGTGTGAATGTGTCTTAAATGTGTTGTGTCGAAATTATACCCCTAACAAAAACTCAAAAAGTTGTATAGCTGATACAATATCGAACATTGATTCATAACAACCCACATTAATCGTTTTCTTAACTGTCGATGTAATATTGCCATTGCTAATTTTATATAGAAAATAATTTTTCATTTCATTAACGTTATACCATGAATGAGGATAGATTATTTCAGACAGTCCTACTTCCCATAGTCCATTTAAATCTATCGGAACAGGTAATAGAGTCTTAAAATGAGATAATTTGAAAAATTATTATATCTTTTCTTTTGGAAATTTATGAATTTATATTTTGAATAATCTAAAAATGAAAGGTATCTTTTTTTTTTTTTTTTTTTTTTTTTTTTTTTACTTAATATTAATCATTATTTTCCCCCACGTTGTTATCCTTTAACATTAAAAACATGCTTTTACAAGATAAAATTAATTCAAGAGAGTAAATTAATTCAAGAAAGAATCGCATAGAGCTATCAGAAGATAATGTTACGTAGAAAGACATTTATGAAAATGAGTCCGTAGTAAACAAGTTTTTCTATTTATACTTTTTGAATATCAGTTACCCAAGCATTAAATTTCTCAGGTTACGTATAAATCTAGCAAACTGGCCTCTTTTTCAGAAATCATTTATTCTAAATGAAGACATCATTGATAGTACAGATATTGAAGAAGCCACACCATATGTTACTGCAGCCGAAAAATCCATTCCGTATACTACACAAAAACTACCAAAATATCCTAAGCCGTGGCGGAATAAAGATTGTAATAGAACTGGTAGAGAACAAAGACAAGCCTGGAGAAAATTTCCAAACCAACAATTGAAAACTTAATACTCTTTAAACAAGCGCGCTTACTAGCTCTAGACGCGCTTGAGCTAGTAAGCGCTCTCGAGAAAGTCAGAGAGATTCGTGGATTAAATATGTAGGTGAAATAACAAGTAATACTAAATCAGCAGAAGTATGGAAGAAAATAAAAATAATTTCCGGACAGTATACTTTCTTTCCAATTCCACATTTAATAGAGATCGGTAATAAAATCACATACCTAAAAGAAATCGCAAACACATTAGCCAAATACTTCTCCTTTGCCTCCAGTAAAGAAAATTACCTCCAATCCTTTCCAAATTACAAATCCCGAATAGAGAAAATAGCTCTAAAACCCCCTTTGCGTAATGACTATTATAATTCACCCTTAACGATGCATGAACTAAAGTCTGCTATAATTAAATGCAAAGAAACATCCCCAGGCCCTGATAATATCTACAATAATATGTTTAAGTATCTAACAGACTCTCCCCCCCCCGCAGGGGCACACTCTTGTGGGAGGGGCTCGGCGCACCCGGGGCCCCGAACTGGACCTTAGCATTCTTCCATTTTCTCTCTTGCGACGGTCCTGTTTTGAGTTTCTGACTTTTCATCAAATATTTATATTGACATAGGGAGCTAATATTATTTCATTTTGTATAAAACACTGGTTATCATTTACAGATTACGGAATTTCGCGTTTTTGATTCTGTTTTATTTTTGTTGCTTCCATATATATATATATATATATATTTAATAAATTTATTACACTTTATTTGTTATCTATGTTCCCCCTTGCGGTTGCCAAAATTACTGGTAAGGGTATTTAGTCTTGGCTCGGTGCTACATCGGACCTTGATGGGGAAAAAACCACCCGCGTGTTCGCCGTGCGTGGAGACCTGTGTCCCTGGAAAGGGGGATTCTAATAGTTGAGGGGCATCCTGGTACCCCAACACACTGCTTTGGCTCCTGCTTCAGGTAAACAGGAGATGCATATTGGCCTGTGTGCATCAATCGGCTAGTCACAAACGTCATCTGTTGACTAAGGTCAAGCCCGGGGTTACTTACTGGGCACCACGTAAAGGGTGGAGGCTGCTTCAGGGGTGACTTTCGGGCGTATAGCTGTTGGTTAGCACCGGTGTTTAGGTAACACATTTATATTTGTTATTTGCATCCCCAAGTTGGACTCCGTGGTGGGTGGTGCCGTTGATAGTCGAAGTTTGTCTAATTTTCTATGGCTGAAATTGAACAGGTGTTTAGTTCTGCTCACCGAAACAAAAGCGGAACATCAACCCCTTCACCTAGTTTTATCCTGGCAAAATGCCCGAATTATAACCTTTCTAAAACGAAATTTCTTATACTAAGTTCTACTGAAAAGAAATTGTCTTCAATGTCACCATTCCTAGTTCAGAAATCTTTGGAAACACACATTGGAAACCCTAAAAATGTGCGTCAGATGCCCTCAGGTGACCTATTACTAGAAAAAAATTCTGAAAAACAGTCTGCTTCTCTCTTAAAATTACACCAACTTGGAAACGTTAATATAACTGTAACACCACATAACACACTTAATATATCTAAAGGCGTTATTAGCGATAATTCTCTCCAGTCATTACCAACATCTGAAATAGTAGAAGGCCTTAGTAGCCAAGTTGTGATAGATGCACGTCATATAGCCATAAAAAAAGGTACTGATATTTTCACCACACAGCTCTTAATCTTGACTTTTAATAATCCTGACTTACCTACATATAAAAGCCGGTTATAAAAATTGTAAAGTCCGCCCGTACATACCTAATCCTCTCCGCTGCTTTAAGTGTCAAAAGTTTGGTCACGCTACTAACAACTGTAGGGGTAAGGAAACATGCTCTCGTTGTGGCCAAACAGGACACACATATCAATCCTGCTCTTCTCCAGAAAAATGTATAAACTGCAATGAACCTCATTCTGCCAATTCTCGTCGTTGTTCAAAATGGATGCAAGAGAAACATATTCTTAATATTAAAGTAATGCAGAACCTTTCATATTATGAAGCAAAAACGAAATTCCTAAGCTCACAGCCTCGTCCTAACGTTTCCTATGCGGCAATAGTATCAAAGCCAAAAGCTACTAAATCTATAGGCATTCAATGTGATGTAAATGATACTGAAACTCAAAATCTTAAAACCATATCACCTAAGAAAGCTTCCAGTTCTTCTAATCTAAAATCTGCTCAGGCAAAGCAACAGAAACCATCGAACTCAATATCTCATCGATCACAAGCACAAAACTCAGGACAGTCTACTCCGACTCAATTAACACAACCCCAAAACAATGCTGAAAATAGTCAATATTTGAAATTAATTCCACAATTGGTAAGCGTTTTGCATAAAAAGTTAACACAATCTCCATTAGTTAGTAAACCGAAATACGTGTAATAAAAATCGTAAAAAACTTTCTAACACGCAGGAACACTGTTCAGAATCAGATGCGATGAGCACTGACGAGAATTGTGCAGAGGAGCATAATATTACTGGAATGATAATTTAAAAGGGGATGGTAACGCCACCTAACCTTAGTCCTAAGAAAACAAAATCTAAAATTACTAAATGATTAATAAAATTTTATCTTGGAATTGTCGTTGGTTTTATAGTAATTTGACAGATATTAAAACTATTATTGACAACCATACTTCTATATGCTTTGCTTTGCAAGAAACGGTTTTGAAAACTTCTCATAAAGCAGCTATCAAGTTTTATTCTCACATAAGAAATGATTTTATTCATGGAAATGAAGCATGTGGAGGAGTTTCACTTCTCATATCCAGCCAATATCCATTTTCTGTTATTCCATTAAATACATCATTACAAGCTGTTGCTGCCACTATAACAATTAAATCTCGAATGACTGTTTGCTGTTTATACTTAACCCCAAGTAAACCGATTCCACAGACTGACATAGAAAATCTTGTTAATCAACTACCGACTCCGTATCTAATAATTGGTGATTTAAATGGCCACAATACACTTTGGGGATGTAATATTTCTAATTCTCGAGGTCTTCAAATAGAAAAATTGATAGACGATTTTCAACTTTGCTTGCTCAATACAAATGAAATAACCCATTTTCACTTTCCCTCAAGAACTTACCATTCTATAGACCTAGCCTTCTGTTCTCCTCAAATTTTCCCATTTTTAAAGCTTTCAAAATGGAAGATGACCTTTACCAAAGTGATCATTTCTCTCTTATAATAAACATTTCTCTATCAGTTTCATACAATATACAGCGAATTCCAAAATTACGTATATCTGCTGCCAATTGGTCTGTATTTCCGTCAACTATTGTATTAAATTCCGAACTCATAAATAATAGTAATATTGATCATGCAACACAATACGTAATGCAATTATCTCAGCAGCTGAAAAGTCTATGCCATATACATCCCCAGAATTACCTAAACAACTAAAGCCCTGGTGGAATCATGAATGCCTGCAAACTCGAAAAGCGCAAAAAAAGGCTTGGAGGAATTTTCGCAAATTCCCTACAGTTGAAAACTTAATTAAATTCAAACAAGCTCGCTCTCTAGCCCGTAGAACCCGTCGTCAAAGCCAAAGAAAATCCTGGATAACTTATGTCAGTGAAATCAATGTTAATACTCCTTCAAAATAAATATGGAAAAAGATCAAAGCAATATCCGAACATTACTCTAATTTATCTATCCCACATTTAAAAATAAATAGCAACAAAATAACTGATTTAAGAGAAATAACAAATACTCTAGCCAAAAGTTTTTCGAATGCTTCAAGTCGAAATAACTACTCTCAAGCTTTTAAGAACTACAGGTCCCAAGCAGAAAAATATTCTCTGAAACCATCCTTATTACCAATTGACGATTATAATTCAGAATTGACAATAACCGAATTTAAAATAGCCATTAATCGATGTAAGAATACTTCTCCCGGACCCGATAAAATTCACAACAGCATGTTTAAACATTTAACAGAAACCCACTCCAAGACTATATTGCAGCTATTCAACTACATCTGGACAAAAAAAGAGTTTCCTACAGCATGGCGAAGATCATATGTCATACCTATTCCCAAACCCGGCAATTACCGACCTATTGCTCTAACCAGTTGTCTGTGCAAACTACTTGAACGAATCATAAATAATAGATTAGTACATGTACTCGAAACTCGTAACATTTTATCTCGCGGACAAAGTGGTTTTCAAAAATGTCACTCAGCCATAGATAATATACTTAAAACAGATTATACTTATACTTAATTATACTTAATTATTAGATTATACTTAAAACTTTTTAAAACGTAAACATTTAGTAGCTGTCTTTTTCGACATGGAAAAGGCTTATGATCGCACTTGGAAGCACGGTATTTTGAAGGATCTCATCATGTACAATATAACCGGTAATATGTTTTATTTTATTCAAAATTTTCTAACAGACCGAACTTTTCAAGTTTTAGTAGACCCAGTCATTTTTGATATTTTCGAGCAGGAAGAAAGAGTTCCACAGGGCAGCGTCATAAGTGTGACACTGTTCCTTATTAAAATTAATGAAATATTATCTTGCTTACCACCAACACTTGACGGCAGACTATTTGTGGATTATTTTCACATCACTTGTAGAGCTTCGCACATGCGCACTTTCGAGCGCAAACTTCAACATGCTATAAATAAGGTTTTAAAATGGGCAGATTTAAATGGTTTTACTTTTTCACCGACTAAGACTTCTTGCGTCATACAGCATCTGCAGTGGTCACGCCGAATGAAATCATCACTGAAAAACTGCATCCATCTTGTTCAGTTTTTACATGCGAAGCTCACGCCATCTTATTAGCTCTACAATTTATCTTTACCCAAACACACAAAAAATGGTACATTTATACAGATTCTAAAAGTTGTGTGGCAGATTTAAACAATGTTACCCACAGGTCTCATTCAATCGTAGTTAATGTGGTTTATACTTATGAAAATTTGCAAAGTTTGGGTTATTCTGTGATGTTATCATGGATTCCTGGGCACTGTGGCATTCTGGGTAATGAAAAGGCTGACGAATTCGCTAAATTGACTCAAAACCTTTCAGTTCGACCATTATCATATTCAGATATTAGAAACGTGATTATTCTTACGCTACAGTTAGAATGGCAAAATAGTTGGAATGAGGAGACAAAAAACAAGTTACACAGACTTATACCAAATATAGAACCAGTAATGAAACAAAGTTTGCCGAGAAAATACGAAGTTATATTGAATCGTTTGCGTATTGGTCATACACGTATTACACATAGACATCTCTTACTCCTGCACCAGATTGCTCTAGCTGTAATGAACCATTAACTGCGAAAAATTTTCTGACCCAGTGCAACAAATTTTAATTTCTAAGACAACGCCATTTTGGCTGTAATAATCCTACTTTACATTTACTTATTGGCAATAAACCACACTATAATCTTCTGTTATACCTTAAGGACATTGGATTTTATACCTCGATTTAATTTTACCTTTTAAAATTTACCTTTTTTATATCTTATTTAAACCAAGCACTCGTGTTTTAGACCAAGTTCATAGTGCGATATAGCCATTTCTGGCTCTTGCACCAAAAACACTAACTAACAGACTCTCAACTCCACTCACTTTTACGACTTTTCAATAAAATATGGTTAGAAAGACAGTTCCCTTCAATATGGCGCAAATCATATGTTGTTGCTGTTCCAAAGCCAGGCGAAGATTTGGAAAATCCTTCAAATTATCGACCAATTGCTCTGACTAGCTGCTTGGGCAAACTTCTTGAACTCATTATAAATTCAAGATTAGTAACGTTTTAGAGTCCCGAAAAATTTTATCAAATAAACAAAGCGGCTTTCGCAAATGCAGCTCTACAGTTGACTCTTGCTCCTGGAAACAGACATTCGCGAGTCTTTTCTCAAGAGACAACATCTCGCAACAATATTTTTCGACATAGAGAAAGCTTACGACCGAACATGGCAATACGGAATTTTACGAGACCTTTTTAAATACGATATTGTCGGTAATATGTTTTATTTTATACAAAACTTTTTAACTAACAGGGCATTTCAAGTAAGATAATAATAATACTTTATCAGACACTTTTACTCAAGAGGAAGGTGTACCTCAGGGCAGTGTAATCAGTGTAACACTATTCCTAATAAAAATAAATGAAATTTATCTATTTTGCCACCCACAGTAGATGGAAGATTATTTGTTGACGATCTCCGTATTTCTTGTAAAGCTTCTCACATGAACACAATTGAAAGACAGTTGCAAAATTCCATTAACAAACTATTGAAGTGGGCAGAATTAAATGGGTTTACCTTTTCATCGACCAAAACATCTTGTATGCATTTTTGTAGACGAAGAGGACTACATCCTGAGCCCGAACTTTACCTGAATAGATTTCGCATTCCAGTGACAAATGAGACAAAGTTTCTTGGCATGGTTTTAGACTCAAAATTAACTTTTAAATCACATATTCAATATTTAAGAAAAGCTTGTAACGCAAAACTAAATTTACTGACAGTTTTAACAAATTCATCTTGGGGGGCAGATACGAATTTAATGTTAAAAATCTATCGAAAGGTTATCCGAACTAAACTTGATTATGGCTGTATTGTTTACGGTTCTGCTAGAAAATCAGCTCTAAAATATCTCGACACAATACACAACTTAGGCATACGTATAGCCACAGGCGCATTCCGAACCTCTCCAATTAAGAGTTTAAATGTACTCTATCATGAATCATCCCTCTCTACGCGGCGAAACAAATTATCATTAACTTACTATTTTCATATCAAGAGTCATCCTCACCATCCTATTTATCATAACGTTTTAATGCCAAATTACGAAAGACTTTTTATGAACAGACCCTATTTAGTACCGACTTTTGGCTGATCTTAATCTAGAGGATTTTTGTCTCTTACCGACATTTCCGCCAAACCCTTCTTGGAAATTGACCCAGGTTCACACCTTAGACGTTTTTAACAATTTGACAAAAGGACAAACTACAGATGTCATTTATCAACAGACTTTTAAATCTCATAGAGAAGAATATTCTGACTATAAATCTATACCGATGTGTCTAAAAGTGAAGGTCACACGGCAAGCGGAGTTGAGCTTCCTGATTGTACCATTTCAGAAAAACTTCATCCAAACTGCTCAGTATTTAATGCTGAATCTCCTGCCATACTCTTAGCACTTCAGTACATATTAACCCAGAAACGCACAAAATGGTTTATATATTCCGATTCAAATTGTTGCATTGAAGCGCTACATAACCGATCTCCTACACATCACTCCATTTTCAATAAAATTTCAGACACTTATGACAAATTGTCACAGGATAGACATAAAATAGTTTTTTGTTGGATACCAGGTCATACAAACATAACAGGAAACGAAGTTGCTGACTCAATAGCAAAATCAACAAACAATCTATCAAACCAAACAATCCACTGACTTATTCTGGTGTAAAAAAATCAATTCAAAATGTTTTCGATTTACAATGGCAAAACTGTTGGGAGAATGAAATTAATAACAAACTACACCCCATTAAACCTTACATACAGCTCCCCCCCCCCCAGGAGCACACTCTTGTGTGACTGGTACGGCGCACCCGGGGCTCCGAGCTGGACCTGAGCATTTTTCCATTTCTCTCTTGCGACGGTCCTGTTTTGAGTTTCTGACTTTTTATCAAATATTTTTATTGACCTAGTGAACGATTTTTATTTCATTCAAAAGCATTTTTATTATTTACAGATTATAGATCTTCAGATTTTTGTTTGTTTTGTACTGTTTTAGTCGGGTTTCCTGATATATTATGTTTCGCCTATTTATTTTAAATAACCAATTTTTTCCTAAATCTTACAGACTAAAAACGTTAGCTTTTGCTGACCAGCACGTTTACCGTGTGCTGCGTCTCGTAAGGTGGAAAATGGGATCCTGGGGTACCTGTCTGCTTTCTCATACGAGTGTGGCGCCCAAGGGGGCATTTTCATCTCGGAGTTAGTAGGCTGCGTGCTCTTTGGCCCATGCTTCACTGTAGACGAGTGGAAAGAGGTTAGGTCCCCTTCACTTTCAATCGGCTGGTAGGGCATGCCTTGCACCCTGCTAAGGACTAGTGCTGCATCAGAAGAGTGCCCCTGAACTCTGATAGTTTTGGCGGATCCACGCTCTCTTTGTGTAGTGCTATACCTGGAACTACCCTGGACAGAGCACTGAGGCTGTAGATTTCAGAGCCAGTGTGTTTGTTCCCCTTGTTAGGCTCGATGGTGGGCATGGGAGTGTCTAGTGGAACGTTTTCGTGTACTATGGATACAACCAATAACTCACACAGTTCCGAAAAGACAACATCTAAATTTGATTTATCAAAATGCTCAAACTATGACACAGCAAAAGCCAGATTCCTCATTCTCAATTCTAAAGACAAAAAACTTAGTATGTACAATATCACCCTTTATTGTGCAAAAATTCTTAGAATCCCTAATTGGAAACCGTAAAAATGTCCGCCAGTTGCCTTCCGGTGATTTTCTAGTGGAAACCAGTTCTAATAAACAAACCATGTCACTTCTTAAAGCGCATAAAATTAATTACATACCCATAACCGTTACTCCTCACAATTCTCTCAATATATCAAAAGGTGTCATTACAGTCAAATCTCTACAAAATCTCTCAGTCAGCGAAATCGTTGAAGGTCTTTCCGATCAAGGAGTCGTTGACGCAATACACATAACCATTAAGAAAGGCCAAGAAATATTTACTACACAGCATTTAATACTAACATTTAGCTCCGGCACTCTACCAACCGATATCAAAGTAAGATACTTAAACTGCAAAGTACGCCCCTACGTTCCAAATCCTCTTAGGTGCTTTAAGTGCCAAAAGTTTGGACATTCAACTAACAACTGCATAGGTAAAGAAACTTGCTCCCGCTACAGTAAAGCCGGGCATATATTCATAACTTGTGCCCAACCCGAAAAATGTATAAATTGTTCTGAATTTCACTCTGCGAATTCTCGCCGATGCCAAAAGTGGAAACAGGAAAAAACAAATAATCAACATTAAAGTGACTCAAAATCTATCATACACTGAAGCAAAAGCCAAATTTCTAAGTTCTCAACCAAAACCTAATCTCTCATATTCTGCAGTCGTAGCCAATAATATACCGAAGAAATCAATAGGCATACAATGTGATGTAAATAAAATTGAACCAAATGATAATCTCAAAGCGTTGCCTAGACAGGAATCCAACACATCAAAAGTCCCTTCCCAACCACTTGCACATACGCAAAAATCTGAAATATCCATAATCCCTTCGACACCTTCGCAAACCACTTCTGAAAGCCAAAAATACGTGAAACTAACCCCACAATTGATTACTAAGTTGCAACAAAAACTTACTCAATCTCCACTCGTCAGCAAACAGAAATATGTGCCAAAAAGTAGGCAGAACAAATTTCACAAAATTAGAGTAAAGCAGTCAAAAAATAAAGAACAGCAATCGCAATCTGATGCAATGAGCACAGATGAAGATAACGCAATAGAAATTCAAAATCTTCAAATGCTAACTGACGATGGGATGGAGGCTCCTCCAAACCTTTACCCAAAAAATACAAAACATAAAATTCAAAACAAATAAATGGATAAAATGATATCTTGGAATTGTAGAAGTTATAATTATTATAGTTATAATTAAGCTGTTGGTTAGCATCGGTGTGAAGTGACTAGTTTTTGTTACTTGCATCCCCTTAGTAGGACTCCGTGGTGGGTGATGCCGCTGGTAGTAGAACTTTTTTTATTTTCTATGGCTGAAGACTGTACGGTGTTGAGTTCCGCACACCAATGCAAAAACAGCGGAACAACTCCTACACCGCACGTATACGCTCGTTATTTCATTATAACATTGACGAATCCTGTCGTACCAAACACATCATTTTCTAAGGTTTCACTATTCTTAATACACAAGGCTCTTCTCTCCGCACTGGGAGAAGTAGCCTCAGTGAGAAAACTACGTTCCGGAGACCTTTTAGTCCAGACTACATCCGATAAACAAGCCACTGCTCTATCTAAGTCTACAACTGTCTGTTCCTTTAATGTAACTGTCACTCCACACAAATCTCTGAATACTTGTCGTGGAGTAATATCTCAAGCTGAATTCATAGATGATGAAGAAAGTATGATCTTGGAGAACCTGCAAGACCAGCACGTTGTCGAAGTTCGTAGGATTAAGATTCGAAGGAATGGACAACTCATTCCAACGAAACATCTCATCCTTACGTTTGCCTCTCCAACATTACCATCTGCTATTAAACTTGCATGATATAATTGTCCAGTCAGACCTTATGTCCCAAACCCTTTGAGGCTTTCAGTGCCAAAGGTTTGGACATTCAAAAGCCTCTTGCCGTGGTACATCTGTTTGTGCTCGCTGTTCTACTCCTGGCCATTCAGACACTTCCTGTGAGTTACAACCCCTTTGCGTTAACTGCAAGGGAGCTCATGAAGCTTACTCAAGGAGTTGTCCCAGATGGTCAGAGGAGAAAGAAATTCAATCAGTTAAAGTATTGCAAAACCTAACCTTTAATGAAGCCCGTCGAATCGTTACCGCCCTGTTCCGGGCGTGTCGTATTCCACTGTTGCAAAGACTTCATATTGTTCTGTCAGTACTCAAACTGATCCCCCGGCACAAACATCTACTAAAAATAAAAAGATTAAACCACCAACTCAAAAACATAACTTTAACTTTACTGCAGCATCAACATCTAATCGGACCACCTCACCTCCACCTAGCAAAACACCTAAAATAGACAATTCCGAAAAGGCCCGACCTTTTCCAAAACAAATCTCTTTAAAAAAATTACCACCAAGTCAAAAGCCTGGCTATTCCAGGAAGAAAAAAGATGCAAAGTACGTTCAACTTACAAATCAATCCACTTCTTTTGCTTCACAGAAGATGGATTTTGAGGTTGAATTGTCTTTGCATCCTTCTGACGACGAATGCCTACTCGACTGACCTCTTAATAATGACGTTACCTTTAAATCATCCTCTTATACTTCATAATGTCCATATGTTTCATATCATGGAACTGTCGCGGTTTGCAAAACAAGCTTTCTGATGTTAAGGACCTTGTTTTAAAATTTCAACCTGCATGCATTGCCTTGCAGGAGACACATTTAACGTCATCCAAGGATTTTAAATTGCGCAATTATTCTTGCTATCGGCAAGATTTTAATAATGGAAATCAACCGCATGGCGGTGTTTCAATTTTAACTTCTAATGCATTACCATCTACTCACCTTTCATTATCCACCTCATTACAGGCTTGCGCTGTTCAAATTCATATCAATATTCTACTTACAGTATGCACTGTCTACTTACCACCACATGCACCTGTTTCTCAATCAGATTTAAACTCTCTGATAGTTCAGTTACCTTCGCCTTTTGTTTTGCTCGGAGATTTTAATGGTCACAGTGAATTGTGGGGTAGTTCCGCCTCTAATGACCGGGGGCATAAAATTGAGCAACTCATCCATGACCATAATCTCTGTTTGCTTAATAAAGACGAGGAAACTTACTTTCATTCACCTACTCGAACCTTTCACTCCGTTGATCTAGCATTATGTTCACCCACTATCTTACCTTTTATAAACTTTTCGGTGAGTGATGATCTTCATAACAGCGATAATTTTCCTCTCATAATATCATATTTTACTACTGTTTCAATGAGCCCAAGACCATCAACTTTCATATATCATCGTGCCAATTGGCCTTTATTTACTCAGCTTGCTCAGATTACGGATGATATTGTAACACATGATACTGTAAGCGCAGCTGTTGATCGTGTTACGTCTGTAATTCTTGAAGCGGCAGAGGAAAGTATTCCTAAGTCGTCAAGTTCGCTTCCTCGCCATCGCAAACCATGGTGGAATGCGCTGCTGCTTATAAAGAGCAGAGACGCTTGTGGAACGTCTTTCGCCGCTATCCTAACACTGCCAACCTTTTAGCTTTTAAACGGGCTAAAGCAACAGAACGTAAGGTCAGGCGTAATAGTCAGAAAGTTTCTTGGTCCCGTTACGTCTCGTCTATAACATCTTCGACATCTCCCCGACACGTCTGGTCGAGAGTTAAGAGAGCTAACGGCATATACTGTGAATTTCACCTTCCGGTATTAGAGAAAAATGGTGCAATTTACTCTTCTCCTGTTGACGTCTGTAATATGCTTGGTGAGGCATTTGCTGCTGTCTCTGGCCTAGAGAGTTACAATTCAGCATTCCTACATCATAAACAGACCAACGAAAGGAATAACATCAACTTTACTACACGCCGTCTCTTACGCTATAACAGCAATTTTAATTTTGTCGAATTACAGCGAGCACTTTTGCGGTCTAATAATACGAGCCCCGGTCCTGATGGTATCACATGCTCCGCCACCTAGATCGGACGTCGTTGTCAAATGTCCTCGTTCTGTTTAATAGAATATGGACGGAACAAGCGTACCCATCTGGTTGGCGTGAAGCAAGTGTGATACCCTTATTAAAACCAGGTAAACACCCTAAGGATCCTATTAACTATCGCCCTATAGCATTGACCAGCTGTCTCGGAAAAACATTTGAGCGGATGGTAAACAGTCGTCTAGTGTACTACCTCGAGAAAAATCATCTCATACCTGACTTCCAGAGCGGTTTCCGAAAGGGAAGATCTACGACTGATAACATCGTTGCTCTTGAGTCACGAATTCGTAACGCTTTTGTCCGACGTAACCATTTCGTCTCTATCTTCTTTGATATTGAGAAGGCTTACGATCGGACTTGGCGGTACGGAATTTTGAACACACTTTACGACATGGGGTTTCGAGGAAATCTACCAATCTTTCTCAAGAATTTTCTGTTGAAGCGATATTTTAGAGTAAAAATTGAATCCACCTTTTCTGATCTTTACACTCAGACCGAAGTCGTCCCACAAGGCAGCGTTTTAAGCATCACATTATTTATCATTCATATTTCATTAGTTTTAAACATATTGCCACCTACTGTCTCTGGCTCTCTCTATGTTGACGACCTGCTCATCTCATGTTCAGGATCTGACATGAGAGGCATCGAGCGGCAACTGCAATTAGCTATAAACAAAATTTTAGACTGGTGTGATCATAATGGCCACACCCTCTCACCTTCTAAGTTCGTGCGTCCATTTTTGCAGGAAACGCAACATGCATAATGATCCCGTCCTCTCCATTCATAACATTGCTATTCCAGTTGTACAACACACAAAATTTCTAGGAGTCATTTTCGATAGCAAACTTACTTTTATCCCTCATATAAAACAATTACGAAAACGATGTGAGTTAAAATTAAATATGTTACGTGTGCTGTCACACACGTTCTGGGGAGTGGATCACCAAGCCTTACTGCGCATTTATCAAGCCTTGATACTATCAAGGCTCGATTATGCATGTGCAGTTTATGGTACTGCAACCGCTTCAAACCTAAGAGCCTTAAACACAGTACACCATACTGCTTTACGCATATGTTCTGGCGCATTTCGTACATCCCCAGTCGAAAGCCTGTACGTAGTTTGCCATCAACTGCCATTAGACCAACGTCGCATACAGATATCTCTCACTTATTACTATCGTATCATGTCATCTAAATCTCATCCATTAAAGCACGATGTTATTTCGTCAAGCCTGGAGCGACTGTATGTTGCTAGACCGTCACATACTCGCCCATTTCATGCTCGCACGCACTCACTCATTCAAACATTCGGTATTTGTGAATTGCCTTCGCAATCAGTAGATCACTTTCTTATTCCACCCTGGGCCATCTCACCATATCATTTTATTACTCCATTTATGTTATTCAGTAAAGCCAATATTGCACCCTGCATTTTCCAGCAACTCTTTATTGAGCATCGTAATCAGTATTCTGATTACGTACCTATATTTACTGATGGGTCAAAATCAGCTGGATATGTTGGCTGTGGTGTTGTCATCGTTGATGACACCTATAGCTATAAAATCCCAGATACTTGCTCAGTCTTCTCTGCTGAAGCTGTTGCCATCCTTTTGGTACTAAGATTGATTTCTTCACGCTCTACACGGAGATATTGTATTTACTCCGATAGTATGAGCGTTTTGCGCCAGTTAGATAATTTTAACAGTAATAATCATCCAATTTTATGCTTTATTATTCATCTGTTGATCACTCTTCATAAAAATGGGTTTCATGTGTTGTTCTGTTGGGTGCCGGGTCACGTTGGCATAGCAGGAAACGATTTGGCAGACTCTGCTGCTCGATCTGCTACTGCTCCTTTGTCATTATCTGTACCTTTCTCGGATGTTAAGCTGCATGTTCGACGATTTATTACATCTTTATGGCAACAAAGTTGGGACCTTCAAACTTTTAATAAACTGCATAATATTAAAACAGATTTAGACCAGTCGCCTGTGCTGCACTTGCGCAGTGCTGATGTTAAGCTTACGCGTCTGCTAATAGGTCACACCCGGTTAACACATCTTTATTTGCTATTTGGAGAACCTTCTCCTCAATGTCACACTTGTAATGTTCCATTTACGATTCATCACATTTTAATAATTTGCTCATGTTTTAACCAACAACGTTTTACCTTCTTTGGGAGTTCAATTTTATGTATACAGGATTTATTGAGTGACATTCATCATCCTAACATTTTTGCATTTTTACGCGCTATTGGTATTTTTAACTGCATATAAAAATTTTAACACATCTACTGTTTTATACATTTTAGTAAATATCACACCACCTTCGCACATTTTACTCACTTCATGCATTTTATACTGTACTCATACCTTTTATCAGATTTTATTCATACCTTTTATCTGATTTTATTTATTTAGCTCATTTATCTTGTCTTATTCACTTAACTAGTACTGTTCTATCAATTATAATTGTGCTAGAATAAAATTTTGCATGCACTTTTAAACTATTTTTACCATTTGGATCTTGTGCCACTAAAACCTACATTCAATCAATCAATCAGGTACGCATTAATTCAATTTTATCAAATGATTTTAACCAAATTGAAGGAGTTTCACAAGGTAGCGTGATTAGTGTCACTTTGTTTATTATAAAAATAAATGAACTTTTATAATTTTTACCTAATACAGTGGAAGGCGAATTATTTGTAGACGATTTCAGATTGACCTGCAGAGCCACGTGCATGCGAACTATTGAACGACAGTTACAACCTTCAATAAACAAAATTTTAAAATGGTCTGATTTAAATGGTTTTACCTTTTAACCTAATAAAACTTTTTGCATTCATTTCTGTCGAAAACGAGGAATTCATCCTGATCCTAAACATTATTAATAATAATGCTGTCATCTCTGTTGTCCAGGAAGCGAAATTTTTAGGTCTAATCTTAGATTCAAAATTAACATTTAAAGCTCACGTCCAGAAATTACGAAGATCCTGTTTCGCAAAATTAAATATCTTAAAGGTTCTGGCTAATACATCATGGGGGGGGGGCAGATACTACATCTATGCTTAAAATATATCACCCTTTAATCCGGTCCAAGTTAGATTATGGTGCTATAGGTTATGGATCAGCTAGAAAGTCTGTTTTTAAAAATATCTAAACACTATTCATCATCAAGGACTCAGGATTGCCACAGGAGCTTTCGGTACATCGCCTAACGAAAGTTTGTATGTTTTACATAACGAACCTTCTCTCGCTCTGAGACGAAATAGACTCTCTCTTAACTTTTATTTTCTAATTAAATGCCACCCTTCTCATCCATTATACTCTCACGTTTTAACACCATCATGTTCTACTCATTTCAACAACAGACCTGCCTTAATTCCTACTTTTGGATTAAGAATGAAAAACCTTTTAACAAAATTAGATTTAGATGATTTTAATGTTTTAGAATCATCTGAGTTAATTCCTGTGTGGAATAACGTGCATGTCAAAACTGTTAACATTTTTAAAAACTTGACTAAGGATAAAACATCTGCGGTGATTTATCAACAGTTATTTTATTCCCATTTATATAATTTCAACGACTTTTTTGTGTTATACACAGATGGATCTAAATTCAATAACCATGTTGCTAGTGCTGTTGTGCACAGTGCGGGAGTACTATCAGAGAAACTACCTTCAAATTTTTCTGTATTATCCTCGCAATGTTGCGCCATTCTTCTTGCTCTACAATTTCTTTCGAAACAAATGCACAAAAAATGGTTTATCTTTTCTGATTCAAAAAGCTGTATCGATGTTATAAAAAATTTCAGCAGTAAACCTCACTCTATTATACCACAAATTTTAAATTTATACATTGAACTCACTAACAATAACTACGAAATATTATTTGGTTGGATTCCTGGACATATGGGCATTAAGGGTAACGAAACAGCAGACTCAATAGCCAAATCGACACACAATCTTACAAATAAACCACACTGTTTACCTGACATTCGAAATTTAGTGGCAGATTCTCTTACCCAACTCAGACAGATCAACTGGAATAATGAAATAAACAACAAATAACATGAGATCAAATCAGATATTAAACTATTTGCACCATTGACGAACTACAATAAAAAACCCAGGAACTTATCAACAGACTACGCATTGGACACACCCGCTTGACACACAAATATTTAATTTTAAATGAAGCAACTCCACAATGCAATTTTTGCAAAGAGTCTCTTACAGTAAAACATTTTATGACCCAGTGCATGAAATTTAAATTTAAAAGACGACAGTACTTTAACCGTGACTTTCCGACTTTATCATTTTTACTTGGAGACACACCTCATCTAAATTTAATACTGTACATCAAACATATCGGGTTTTACAATTTGATTTAGTACTAGTTATAACCAAGTTGACAAATTTTAAATTAGATGTTTTAATTTTGGACAAGTTGCTCACTTCAACCTAATTGTTCTGATTTTAACTAAGTTACAGTAATTTTTACCTAGTTGTTATGATTTTAACCTAATTAGTAATTTTAACCTAGGTTTGGGCGCGGTATAGGCAAACAATGGCTCTTGCGCCAAAAATTTACATCAATCAATCAATCTAACAATGTGTCCCTCCAATAAAATTATTTTAAATACTCCTTTACAGGCAGTCGCTGTTCAATTAACCTTTAGGGGACGGAGGGTACGACAGTTGTACCCTAAAAATAATTTTATTTTAAGACGGTTTCGGTACAACATTTGTACCACACATTTCTTTCCCCTTTCACTGTCAAACTTACTCTTCACCTCTTGATGTTAAGTGGTTTAAGTAGTTCCCCCTCTATTGTTAAGGCTTCGAGGGGAGGATTGTAGGAGGGTTTCGCGAAATTTGGCATTGGAGGTTGGCATATATTGAACAGCGGTGTAAAAATAATTTAGCCAAATATTCTTAAGCTGTCTTTTCTGTTTTCTCCTCTCTGTTAGTACGTTATTTTAGCAATTCCGATGGCTCCTCGTAAGCGAGGTTTGAATGATGAAGAGATTTGTAAACTCTTAGAGGAATTAAATAAAGAAAATTGTAGTGATTCTGATGAGGAGAATGACGTAACTGTAAAAGCAATTTTTGGAGAAGATGAAGAAATTAATGCTATCAAAACCGATGAAATACAACAAACTTTCACATGACGTGAAATTCAAAATTTGGACCATTTGCAAAAGATAAATTTTACCGTACAATCAGGTGTTGCTACCTCAATTATGCCTTTACAGAATGAAGTTGATTTTTTTGAATTATTCATTTCTAAAGAGTTACTTCAATTAATTTCTACAGAGACTAACTGTTACTATAATAACCAATTAAACTTTCACCCTGAAAAGGAGAAAAGGTCGCATTCATCTGAATGGTATGAAACGAATGCAGACGAGCTGAAGATATTTTTTGCTTTAATTTTGCTCATGAGCCACATTGAAAAAGACTGTTTAAAAGACTATTGGTCTACCGACGAGTTAATTGCTACACCAATATTTGGGAAATCAATGCCTAGGGACAGATTTCTACAAATATTGCGTGCTCTTCATTTTGCTGATAATTCTACTAAACCAAAAAATGATGAAAACTATGACAGGCTATGGAAATTGCGTGATGTGTTTAAGCTAACAAACGATTCTTTCAAAAAATATTACTCTCCAACTGAAGAATTGTCAATAGATGAAGTTATTGTTAAATTTAAAGGGAGAGTAATATTCAAGCAATATATGCCGAAAAAACGAAAGCAATGGGGGATAAAAATGTACAAAATTGCTGATAAAGAAGGTTTTACTTATGATATGCAAGTTTATTTAGATAAAGACAAAACAAACAAGCTCCATCCTTACCTGCATCTTATAACGTTGTGAACAATTTAGCAAATTCTGTTAAAGGAAAAGGTCACAAACTTTACATGGATAACTTTTTTTCTTCTCCAGATTTATTTTCAGATATGCTGAAAAACTATAAAGTAAATTGTTGTGGGACTGTCAGGGCAAATAGGAAAAATTTTCCTAAATTTGCTCCCCCCCCCAGGGGCACACTCTTGTGTGACGGGCACGGCGCACCCGGGGCCCCCAGCTGGACCTGAGCATTTTTCAATTTCGCTCTTGCGACGGTCCTGTTTTGAGTTTCCGACTTTTTATCAAATAATTATATTGACCTAGTGAACGAATTTTATTTCATTTCATTCAAAAACACTGTTTATCATTTACAGATCTTCAGATATTTGTTTGTGTTTTACTGTTTTTGTCGGATTTCCTGATTTATCATGTTTCACCTATTTATTTTAAATAATAAATTTTCCCTTAAAGCTTACAACGTTAGCTTTTGCTGACCAGCACGTTTGCCGTGTGCTGCGTCTCGTAAGGTGGAAAACGGGAGCCTGGAGCTACCTGTCTATTCTCTCATACGAGTGTGGCGCCCAAGGGGGCATTTTCATCTCGGAGTTGGTAGACTGTGTACTCTTTGGCCCGAGCTTCACTGTAGACGAGTGGAAGGAGGATAGGTCCCCCCCTCACTTTCAATCGGCTGGTAGGGGCATTTCGTACCTTGCTCGCGACTAGTGCTGCAGCAGGGGAGTGCCCCTGAGCTCTGATAGCTTTGGCGGATCCACACTCCCTTGGTGTAGTGCTATATCTGGAGCTACTCTGAACAAGAACACTGAGGCTAGTGTAATCAGAGCCGGTGTTTCTGTTCCCCTTGTTGGGCTCGATGGTGGGCATGAGAGTGTCCAGATGAACATCTTTATTTGATATGGCTGCACCTACTGAATCACCCAGTTTCGGAAAAACTTCACCCAGATTTGACTTGTCTACATGCTCTAATTATGACCCTACAAAAGCTAAATATCTGATACTTAGCTCAACAGTAAAGAAACTTTCTTCTTTATCACCATTTCTCGTACAAAAGTCTCTAGAAACTCAAATAGGTAATCCAAAAAATGTTCCTGCTATGGCCTCTGGCGACTTGTTAGTGGAAACTAGTTCTGTAAAGCAGACCACCCTACTTTTAAAATCAAATAAACTTGGCAACGTTCCTATTACTGTAGCACCCCATAAGACATTAAACATATCGAAAGGCGTTATAACAGAAAAAACACTACAATCTTCCAACCTCTGAAATAATTGAAGGCTTCTCTAGTCAAGGTGTAATTGATGTACGACATATAACAATAAGAAAGGGCGATGAAATAGTTCCTACACAGCACTTGATTCTAACTTTCAACACAGCAAATTTACCTACGGAAATTAAAGCTGGCTATAGAAATTGTAAAATCCGTCCATACATACCAAATCCACTTCGCTGTTTTAAATGCCAGAAGTTTGGCCACTCCACCAACAGCTGCCAAGGCAAAGAAAGCTGCTCTCGCTGCGGTCAGGCAGGGCATAACTTCAAATCCTGCACATTACCAGAACAATGCATAAATTGCCATGAACCCCACCCCGCTAATTCTCTAATGTGTCAAAAATGGAAGCAAGAGAAACAAATTATAAGCATTAAAGTTACGTAAAATCTATCCTACACTGAAGCTAAATCGTAATCGAAGCAGATGTACAAACACCTCAACAAACAACCTCTGCCTCAAAAACCATACCGTCTCATCAAATACATAAATCTGTAAAATCTGATTCCCCTAAATCAACATCTTCACAAATCAATACTGGAAAAAATCAATATCTGAAACTAACTCCACAGCTAGTAAATGTTTTGCACAAAAAATTAACCCAGACGCCACAATTAAGCAAACCTAAATTTGTTTCAAAAAGTAAACAAAATCGTTTCAATAAAAATAGGAACAAATTATCCATCAGTAAACTAGAACAATCTGAAGATATGAGCACTGATAACGGAACTGATTTGGACATGCAAATAGAGAAGGGAATGGAGACTCCAATTAACCTTATGCCTAAAAACAACAAGTTTAAATCTGCAAAATAAATAATTGCAAAACTTTTAAATTGGAATTGCAGAAGCTTCTACACAAATTTAATAGACATTAAAAGCCTAATTGACAAACATAATCCCATATGCTTTTGTCTCCAAGAAACATTCCTTAAACCATCTCATAAGGGAAATATACATAGGTATACTAATTCAAGAAAGGATTTCATACAAGGTAAAAAAGCATGCGGCGGCGTTTCACTTTTAACATTTAAAAGCTATCCGTTTTCTACTGTTTCATTAGTAACTCCTCTACAAGCTGTTGCGGTTCAAATTTTCATTCAATCACTTATCACGGTATGTTGTATTTATTTACCACCAAATCAGGTAATACCACAATCTGACCTTGACAATCTAATTACTCAGCTACCGTCACCATTCATCATCATGTTAGATTTTAATGGGCATAACCCATTGTGGGGTAGCGCCAATTCAAATTCTCGTGGTCACCAGATAGAGAAACTCATCAATGATCATCAATTATGTCTACTAAATAAAAATGAAAAAACTCATTTTCATTTCCCTTCTAGAACTTTTCATTCTATTGATCTAGTTATTTGTTCTCCTCATATATACCCGTTTTTAGAGCTTTTTGTTGACCTTTACCACAGTGATCACTTTCCTATCATTATAGAAATGTCTGTACCATCTCAAAATAGTATCTATCGAATACCTAGACTCTGCATCGCGGCAGCAGATTGGACAATGTTTTATAAATCTCTTACATTCAATGAACATACAATAGAAACAGGAACTATTGATGAAGCCACAACTGAAATAACTAATGCCCTCATATCAGCAGCTGAACAGTCAATGCCTTACACTTCTCCTAACTGCCCTAAATATACAAAACCCTGGTGGAACAAGGAATGTAGCCAAACTCACAAATTTCAAAAACAGGCTTGGAGAAAATTCCGTAAATATCCCACGCAAGAAAACTTGATTGCATTCAAACGGGCCCGAGCAATAGCAAGAAAAACTCGAAGACAAAGCCAAAAGAATTCTTGGATTGAATACGTCAGTGGAATAAACAGTAATACTACATCTAAAGAAGTTTGGAAAAAGATTAAAACAATATCTGGCCATTATGCAACTTCACCTGTTACACATCTTGAACTAAATAACTATTTCTTTTTTATCAGTTATTTTGCGGTTAACACTCTTGCTGAAAACTTTTCTCAGAATTTCAGCCACACAAATTATCCAGCATCCTTTCAAAGATAAAAAAAAAATAACTGAAAAAACAATAGTTAAATATCCAGCCGAACCAATCAATGATTCTAATTCAAAAATTACTTTAACAGAACTTAAAATGGCAATTAAACGTTGTAAACCCACTTCTCCTGGCCCTGATAATATACACAGTAACATGTTTAAGCACCTTTCAGATACACATCTACAAATAATTTTAAATTTTTTTCAATCGAATTTGGATCGAGAGAAAATTTCCCTCTAACTGGCGCAAATCATACGTAATAGCTGTCCCCAAACCAAGAAAAGACAACAAAAATCTTAATAACTATCGGCCCATAGCTCTTACTAGCTGTTTATGCAAACTATTAGAACGGATTTTAAATGCTAGGCATACCTATTTGCTAGAATCTCGAAATATTTTATCTTACAAACAGACTGATTTTAGGAAATGCAGTTCTACTACTGATAATGCCATACTTTTAGAAACTGAGATAAGAGAAGCCTTCTTGAAAAGACAGCATCTGGTAGCAGTATTATTTGATATCGAAAAAGCATACGACCGAACGTGGCGGTATGGTATTCTGCGAGATCTTCTAGATTATGATATAACAGGGAATTTATTTTATTTTATTCAAAATTTTTTAGCAGAAAGAACTTTTCAAGTGTTTTTAAATCCTATATTTTCAGACATTTACACTCAAGAAGAGTGTGTTCCTCAGGGTAGTGTTCTTAGCGTCACTATATTTCTAATCAAAATAAATAAAATTTTATCTCTTTTACCCCCTTCTGTGGACGGAAGACTCTTTGTCGATGATTTTCGGATTTCGTGCAAGCTACCCATATGCACACAATAGAAAGACAACTTCAATATGCAATTAATAAAGTATTACAGTGGGCAGACAGTAATGGTTTTACTTTTTCACCTAACAAAACTTCTTGTATTCACTTTTGTCGTAAACGAGGTCTTCATCCTGATCCAGAATTACTTCTCAATAGCTACCGTATACCAGTTTTACCTGAAGTAAAATTTCTGGGCATAATTTTTGACTCAAAATTAACTTTTAAATCTCACATTAACTATCTGCGACAAAATTGTGAAAGGAAATTAAACATACTCAAAGTTTTAACGAACTGCTCTTGGGGTGCAGATACCAAATCAATGATTAAAATTTATCGCAGTATCATTCGCTCAAAAATTGACTATGGATCTATTATATATGGATCTGCTGGAAAATCTGTTTTAAGATACCTAGACACAGTTCACCACGAAGGAATTCGCATTGCTACAGGGGCTTTTCGTACCTCGCCAATTCAAAGCTTGTTAGCTCTAAATCATGAACCATCCCTCATTTTACGCCGAGCAAAACTTGCCCTAAATTATTATTTTCATGTCAAGAGTCACCCTAATCATCCCACGTTTCCTAAGATTTTAACGCCAGCCTATGAAACTCTTTTTAACCATAGACCATCCTGCGTTCCAACTTTTGGACTTAGGATGAAAAAACTTCTATCAGATTTTACCATCGAGGATTTTGATATTTTACCAGTATGTGAACCGCATCCTCTCTGGATTGGTATAAATTTCCCTTTCATCGACATTTATAAAGGAAAGACTAAAGAACAAACATCATCCATTATTTATCAACAAATTTTTAATTACCACCGAGAGCAATACGCAGATTTTAATCCGGTCTTTACTGATGGCTCAAAAACTAATGGTCACACAGCATCAGCTATTGTGGCTAATGGATCAATTGTTTCAGAAAAATTTCACCCATCCTGTTCAGTATTTACAAGTGAGGCACACGCAATATTCTTGGCTTTACAGTTTGTTTCATCTCAACCATTAAAGAAATGGTATATATATAGCGATTCGAAAAGCTGTATTGAAACATTGTTAAACTGTAATCATAAATCTCATTATTTTATTAATTATATTTTTCATCTCTACAACACTTTAAAATTTTCTGGGTACAACGTGATTTATTCATGGATACCTGGACATACTGGCATTCTAGGAAATGAATTAGCAGACCGGGCGGCAAATTCAACAAATAACCTAACTAATCACAAATCAACGTTATCAGATGTTAAAAATATTATCAAATGTACTTTGTATTCAGAATGGCAAAAAAACTGGAATAATGACACAAATAATAAACTACATAGTATCTATTCTAAACTACAACCTTATACACATCTTAATCTACCTCGAAAGCTAGAAGTTGTTTTAAACCGTTTACGTATCGGTCATACTCGTATTACTCACAGACATCTCATACTAAATGAGCCTGCTCCTGAGTGTTCCCATTGTAAGGAACCGCTCACTGTGAAACACATTTTAATCAAATGTAGCAAATTTAAAATTCAGAGACAACGCCAATTCGGTTGCTTTAATCCATCATTGATTTTATTAATTGGTAACAGCCCCCGCGACAACATTTTCTCATACCTCAAAGCCATTGGTTTTGATACATCAATATAGATATTTAATAAAAACCAAGTTGTAGGTGCGATATAGCCACAACTGGCTCTTGCGCCAATAACTAATAACTAACCCTTCGTTAAATGTAACTCCCGGTATTTTTGTATATAGTTTTTGAAACGCCCCATAGCACCAAATTATATTTTTAGGTAAAGGATTTATCATTCTATAATTAATAATCTTTACAAATTAAGATTTCCCACACCCCGTTGGACCCCCAACGATCATTATGAAAGGCGACTATAACTTTAGGGTATCTATCCTGCGCGCAAATGTTTTGCTTTTCAATTAGAAAACATACCAACATTACTAATATTAGACAAAATAAAACAATTTTAAAAATAAAACTGGAGAAAAGATTGAAATAAAACATGAATAAAAACAGAACTACCAATTTCGGAAAGTTAAAGATATTTAATGTTTGATAGAAAAATAGAAAGTTATACATTTTCAATGGCATTATGCCCAAAAGGTAAGGTATTTATACCATCAGGTAAGACAAATCTCTTCTGATCATGAAGAGATAAGGCTAGTTTATTAGCCTTTGCAGAAAAGACTTCATGTCTTTTTGATCGAATTAAATTCATTGATGTCATTAGTTCTTTATTATGGAACAGACAGTTCATACAATCATCAAAAGTGATTTTGTTTTGGATTGTAGATTTTTTTTATACCTTTTAACTTTTTAGTGACTTCCCCTTCAACATTGTAGGCATATAATTTCAGTGTCGGTGAACGTTCAATAGCGTAATCGGATGTATCATATGATTCAATGTCACTTTTTATATCTTCATATACATTGGATATCTCAATACTATATATGAAACTGTCTGTATCCATATATAATAGGCTAATAAAATCCATATATTTTGGTTTCATTTTCTCATAATGGAATGAGTACATTAGAGTTTTAGACAGTTCCAATATGCTCATTCCAATTACTATGGGCTTTGTTAAACTGAAGGTGGGTTTTTTGCATGTGAAATCCTACTAATTTTTCGCGAATATTGTCCGATCAAGAAATTTAGGCTTCGCAATTATTTTCTCATATTTTTTTACACTAGAACACTGTCTTACATCGACTCTTTTCCGGATATTGTCCATTGTTTTCCCGAAGATTGAATTTTTCTGGAAATCAGATTTAGACTTTGATCTTTTTTTAGTATTTAAATCTATGTATGGCTTTATGAATGGTGCCTGATCGAATTTTAGAACTCGATGAATTTGTACCAACTTTAAGCCGAATTGTAAACATTGTTTTAGATTTCGATAATGTATTATATACTGCTTTTTATTCCATAGAGTTGTAAGTAATCTTTTTTCTTTGCAATTTGGAGGAATAGCACTCTCAAATGCAAAAGGTAGATCTGAGTGCTCATCATGAAGCTTGGTTGGATAAAGATAAATATTTGTGTCGACGATGACTTCTTCATTATCCGGTTTAGACTTATCGTAATCTTCCATATATTGGTTATTCGCTTGTGCATAACGTTTAGAGCATTGAGAAATTACTCCCCTGCTCCCTTTTTCAATAAAAAGTATCATTTCATAACCATCAAACAATTCAATTTCTATTTTAGACATTTTTAACATCGCGTCCCAGGACAAACCAGGACACGTGTAATACCGTGCGAGATCTAAAGCATATGTTGCCATGCACTCTTTGCGGAAGTTTTCAAAAATGTCTGCTAAAAGCAAAACATCTGTTTTGACATAAAGATCGGAATATTCCCCGAGATTTGAACAATTCGTTTTATACCATACTTGTTTTGCTTGTTCTTAATCTTCCTCGGACAAATCTTGCTCATTTAACTCGTTGTAAAAATTTTCTTTCGTTGGGAGGGAAGTTCCACTAAATTTTTCATGTTCGGTGACATAACCATAGGGAAATACTCCTTTATCTACACTTTATCTATCGGGAAAGAACGCCTGACTGTTTGAAAATCATCTCGAGCAAGATTTTTCGACAGTTCATCGATACTACTGGACATAAATTTAAATGAGTCCAAAAAGCGAATTTTTAATGCACCTTCAATTTTTTTTGAAAAAGAGATATATTTCTCCGTGTTTTGGGGAATAACATCTATGTCTTTTTCATCAGCCCCTAACTCTCTTACAAATAGATGGCTGTCATAACCACTTAAATTGTGGAAAAATACTGGCAAAAAATCAGGAATCTTTGCTTTGATGTTGCATCGAGAACAGCTTGTTCCACGATACCGTCCATTAATATCGTTATGATCATGTACCTATTGTTAAGAAGAAAATGAAATATAACTTCAGCAATTTTTTTTTTCTTTTCAATATATCACCTAAAATTTATTTTCATCACCTAAAGCATTCATTTTTCCGATAAAAAAAAAGTTGTTCTCGGATAGTATGTCAACAATGAAAATTGTTACAAATAAAGAAATCAACAGTTAAAATTCTAGTTGATTTCGGAAACGATAAAATGGAAATGGTAAAATTTAATAAAAAAAAATTAAAAAAAACACTACGCCAAAGTTGCTAGAGAAAGAGATATAAGGTTTTAAACATGCAATGTCGATCTACATAACTATGCAGTTCATGGTTAAAAATTATCATTGTATTAATTTTTTATAATTTTTTCTTCAAACAATTCATATGATATAAAGTAAAAGAAAAAAAAAAGATATAAGCTAATTAACATACCTTAATGTTTGTCAGAGAAAACTCTTTTTGGCACATATAGCAAATAGTAGCCGTTTCATACTCTACAATTTCATCGTCTGAAAGAGGTACCATGGGTATAGGGTTTTTGTTGATGTCTCGAATAACTCGTGCCTCTTCTTGTAGGGCTTTAAAAAACCTTTCCGCCGCGTCTGGTCCTCTATACAGCACTGGATCCTTATAATATCCATCACAAGAGGAAATAAAATAGCAGAAACTGTATGGCTCATGCTTTTGATACGGATTGGTATGTGAACTTATGGTAGAAGGTTCACAAGAATCTATCGGTTTTGTGAAACTCTCAAAGTCCTCATAGATGACATAAGGAACTTTAAAAGTATGCCTCACGTTTTTAAAGGAGAGTATTTTTTCTTTATACATTTCCACTCGCACTGCATCGTGTTGTTTGCAATCATTTTGATGCTTTGCAAGGAGTTCTGAACTTCCATAATGAAGAAGGCATCGTCGACACAAATATTTTTTGCGATTATTTAATGATTGCTGGTATCTGAAGCTAAGTATAATAAATCTACATGTTTATCTTCCTCCTTCTTCGTTATATGCAAAGGGAACACTTTATTGTTTTCATTCAAACCGTAAACATTGATGGATATGAGGTTCAATTTAACAGGGAATGCCATGCCTTCAAACTTTAATTCTGGTGCAAACTGTTCTTAATGTGCTATACGATTTGAATGCAGGCCTCGTTTGGTAATTGGATGAAGTGCAGATAAAACAGCCCATTGGAAGCATCGGTTATCATAGTTTTGAATATTTATGACAGCGTGCTTCCGTTTGATTACCTCAGGAAGTTCAATGCATGAAGAGCCTCTTAATGGGTGGTACTTATTTATTCTAACTTCTAGTGAAAGAATTTCTTTTAGAACCCAACCAGATTCTTTATGAATGAAATTGATTGCTTCTTGTATAAGTTTTTCTGTAGTCCATGAATACAGCTCTCTCAAATCAGTTGATTGAACTACTACAGAGTTTTTTTGTTTTGAAAAATTTTTCTTCTGTTATAACGTTTGTAGAAATACTTTTATTCTCGTATATACACTTAAGTTTACAGTTCACTTTTAAATAGTTATTGGGTAGTTCACGTATAATATCACAAACTTCTTCTTGTAGATAATTCAAGAACTTTCTCACGGCTTTGAAACCGTCCCAATTTTCGATATTATAAGTCTTTACACGATTTGACAATGCAGTTAAATTTGGCTGTTGCACTCGCAATGCACTACTGGTACTTGCTTCTGATGGCACACTTTTAATTCTTTTTGCAAGGGGACCTGAAGGTCCGGCATCCGAGAGTTCATTCCTTTTACTTGTGTGGCAATGGAATTTGATATGTCTGGATAGCGCGTCTTGTCTGCTAAAGTTTTTATTACATTGATGAGATGCATTACCGTGAATAGATCTTTGATGTCTATACAGGCTTTTCACACTGAGCACAATGAATACTATTTCCACTCATCTTGTCGATAGTTTAAATCAATAAGAAAATTTTTTTATAATATACGAAGAAAAATATTCAAGAAAAAACAATATCAGAGGAAAGCTTTTAAAAGCTATAGAACTAAAACTTGAAACATCTACATTAGAAATAACTGAATTGTAAAAGAAGAAAAAAAAGAGAGACTATTTCGAACAAATAACTATCGTTTGCAGAATTTCTAAAGATACTGAAATCAGTCAATTCAGAACAGGTTTACTTCAAAACCAAACAAGTTTTTAAGTGGGAGGGCGACAACGTGTGAGTTCTTTAGCATTGTAGGTCATCACAACGTGGATGTGAAACATGATTCATTTCTTATCGCAAAGTCCATTCATAAAGCAAAATCATAAATATTCATGCTTTTCACATGCATACTCGATCAATATTCTTTGTCATTGTAGCAACAAAGTTAGAATGTTACTATATAGAAACTATCTCTTATTCTGAAATATAGAATGTATAGTTTTTTTTTCCTTATCGAGAAATATCGTCAGGTAAAGCATATCATGTTTGAAATAGTTCCCACGTGCTACTTTGAACTGGAAACGTAGCGTATAAAACTTTATGAAGATGACTCATTGGTTTAACTTATTGCATTCAATACAATTTCTATTTTCAATACCTGTACCTACTTGTTAGCTCGTCTCGATCATTTGCTACCATTCTTTATTTGTATCTGTAATTCATAATTCGAACTAATTACTAATAACGTCAATTAAACTTGTTGCTAAACCTTCAATACAAATAGTAGAAAAAAAAAGTAAAAAATGATCTTAATACTAATTTATTTCCTTGCCACTCACTGTTTCCGATAAATGGAGCTAATAAAAAAAATTTTGCTAGCTAGTAAACTCTTTTCATTAAAATCATAAGTTTTTCTCAAAACTGCATGCCTCTATGGGATACTGGTTAGCGCGTCAGACAAGAACTATAGTAATCATGATATGCATTAATTTTTTAAAATTTGGTATTTATTTTAATGACGCCTACTAGATTGCAATACTAGTTGGCGCCACGAGCGTCATTAAAATTATAATAATTATCATTAATAAAATTATAGCACCCATTAGATGACGTAATGATTGCTTCCATACTTAAATGTAGAAATATTAGTTATTTTAATCAATAGATGGCTTCACTAAGTGGCACCACTCTAGAGTTATGTGGTGCCGTTCGCAAAACATAAGTAAGTTGAGTTTAATAGCCTAGTAAATGTTTAGTTATTTATAGGCAAGGTCTATTACAGTAATTACTTTTTATTAGATAAGATTAAAATAATCTACAGTAAATGATGTGAAACAAAAAAACAGATTATCAACCATAGAAGTAGGCTATTTGATAGAATTCTAACATTACTAGCCTATACATTGCTATTTCTTATTAAGTGCTAATGGAGTAAGAAATTGAAATGTTTTACTTTGAATTTGGACTTTTCTGAAAATTTGGCTCGAACTTTACTTCGTTAAAATTTTTAAAAAATCTTATAAAAGTTTTAACATAAGTAACTATTTAGTTCACTAGATGACACCACTAACAAATCATTTTTTAATAGTTCGAAAATTAGAGTATTTTAAATTCGAACCAATTTTGCTCACTAGGTTTGCGACATTACTGACATTCTAAATTATGCGGCGCCATTCGAAAATAATCAAGTTTAGGTGTTGCGAATGTCAATTATAATTTAATATTTAGTTGTTGCCATTTCAAGAACAAAAAAAAAACTATGTTTTCAACCGTTACCGCCTAACATTTTAAATTTATTTTCTTAAAATTATACATTTCTCTATGTACTGCATGCGTCCATTGGATACTGGTTAGCGTGCTTGACAAATCAGTATTCAATGGAAGCATTTTGTTCCGAGGTTGTGAGTTCAAATCCTGAATTGAATATCAATATTTTTTTTCACTATAAATGATTTTTTATATTTTTTTAACTTTTGTTATTTATTTTATTCACTAGATGGCACCACCACTATCACAACACAAATGTATAAAAATTTGTAATTATTTCTATCACTAGATGGAGCCACGAGTATGGAATGAATGAGTTTGGAAACCGAAACTGCTCCGCCTGCTATTTTTGTAAGCAGATTGAGTGTTGCCAAACTATACTGAAAAATAATGAAATCTAAACTAAAATAAGAAATTCTAGAGGGTAGATAAGCAGGCGGGCAGAAATAGAATCCTACAAAGAATGATATAGAATCCTAGAAATAACATCCTACTTTTTGAAACCGAAACTAAATCTGGTGTTGCCACCGGAAGTTAGAAATTTTAAAAAACCGAAACCACAACTAAAGCAGGAGATAAACAATTCAACTCAGATCCGCAATCCGCATGGCCCAGAACTCTCTTTTCTAACCTACTGCCTTTCTTGTCCCAGAACACCGTGCACATCACTTTCCGTACAGACAGCGTCTGTTTGGATTTCGTCCTTACCGGCGATCCACTTTGCCGCCAATGTATTGACTGCTGCTCCGGGGTGTAGTGCGAAATTAAAGTCCGTCTCCGTCATCGTGATACCGTTGCAGAAATGTCAGTGCTGCTCCTAAGCGTTGAATTTTGTGTTCGGGTGTCAGGTTTTTCGGTACCCACCTGGCACACAATTTTTTGAACAGCAGGTGCTTAGTGACAATCTCATGCAACAAGGATCGCGATATCTGCGGAAAGTGGCTGCTGAACTCCGTAATCGTGAAACGACGGTTCTCCATCACGCGCTGCCGCACAAGATTGATGAGGGAAGGTCACCCACTGCGCTCTTCATCATGGACACTTTGACGCCCTTCGGAAAACTGTTTACACCAGCGACGCACCATCTGCTAACTCATGATGCTCCATAGACCTGACAGAGCTGACCATGAATTTCAATTGGCGCAATGCTTTGTGCATTCAAAAACTTTATCACGGACTGAACCCCCCTGAGGGGGTTTACCTTCTTTAGGTAAAAACAGGGAGTCACGCCCCGGGGTACCCCAGTGATCTGTCCTCCCTTCGTTTTCCTCTCCCTTTTCTTCTACTTTTTTCTTTCTCTTCCCCCTTGTCTTGGTTGCCAAATTAACTGGTGAGGGCTTGTCATCTGTGTTTGATTACCACTCTGTTGTGTTGGACATAGATGGGACCACGTTAAAACTTCACCCTCGCACTCCGGAGGTCGTCAGGACCGAGGCCCCTCGGACGCGGAAAGCACACAGCCGTCACCCAGAAGCGTCGTGTACGGTCCCGCGCACCCAATGCCCAATCCTACAACCCTACAGACCCAATAAAGCCCGTCTGTCCAGGCTCCTGCAAGGGAAGGGGGTTAATACATATAAAATACAATTAAGTTTTAAAAGTGCTACATTAATTAAGGTTAATATTAAAGAACTCTTGCGGAACTAATTTCAAATTAAGTTACTATTATCCTAAGGACACTTAATCAAATGATGACAACTTTATAGCACTTGATAATGTTTTACAATTAATTAAAATTATTAAGTAGAGAAAATTAAGCTTTAAATCTTTTATATGTTATGGATTGAAACTATTACGTTGCTTAAACTATTACTTAATATTATTACTTAGCTTATTATGTGATTAAAACTATTACGTTGATTAGGTTAAGCTATTTAATTACATTGATTAACATATTATTGTGGATCTTACCTTACCCCTGCATCAGTATCATCTGGAAATAACATTTAGACTAGCAGCATTACAAATAAAAACACTATCACAGCAAACACGTTACAATATTTACTAGCTAGTCACAAAACAATTTTTTTTTTTTTTTTTACACATTTAACATCTATGGCCTTCACGGGTAGCTGAAGAGCTCCGGGCGCACTGCCTGCCCCCAGGGACTAGGAGCAGGGTCAGTGGTGAAGGCGTGTGTGGTAATCAACCACGTTGGCTGCTATTGTGAGCCAGTCCGTGGTTGATTGTGGGGTGTGCATGTATCTGGATTTGTTTGTGTTGTTTTGTGTTTGTTGCTTATTTTTGGTTGGTGTTTAGAGTGGCGACTGGGCAGTTTTTGGTTTAGGATGTTTGGTTTTGGTTTTGCTGAAATTAGGTTTTCAATATTGTACTATTGCCTGATTAGATTGTCCTGACCTTGACTATTCGATTGAGGATTAAAAAAAAAAAAAAAAAAAAAAAAAAAAAAAACGCTTCTTCTAGGAAACTTGGTCTCCGGAAAAGCTAAGCCAGGCTTTGCTTTCGTCTTCCCGATGTAACGACGACCGGATCCATGGAAAAGCGGTCCATATCACCTCCAGGGTGGCATTATGATAATGTTCACCCAACTCTTGTCACGCGGAGATTCGGTGATTACGACACGAAAAGATTAAAAAGTTTATAAAAAAAAGAAACTAAGTTGTTCTGAGGAGTGTGTTGAAAGGTTGATAGCACTTTGGAGGGGTGTCCTATGTGCTCGGGGGCAACTGACTGTCCTCCGGTGTGCTACCTTTTATCCAACGCACCCTCTTCCCTTCCTATTAGAAAACTGGCCCACCTCCTCCAGGAAGGTCCTGTTGGTTAATCCTTCCAACTCATTCGTGGAGTATTCGGAGGTGTTCACTAAATAATGAAAAAGTTGTATTTAGTCCCTGTTTGCTCAATACTTTCGCCTTTGTTTTGGTTTTGTCTTTTAGGTGGTTGTTTAGATGAGACGATTAAGCTTGGTTTTGGGGTTTATTTGTTGGATAGTATTGCTAAGTTTTGATTTTATTGTTTGTTTGACTGGCCCATCGCCGCTCTCGCACCATTTTTTTTATAGAATAACCATCACGGGTAGCTGAAGAGCTCCGGACGCACTGCTGCTTCTGGGACTTGAAGCAGGTCAGTGGTGATGGGTGTGTAGTGATCAACCACGTTGGCTGCTATTGTGAGCCAGTCCGTGGTTGATTGTGGGGTGTGCATGTATTGTGTGCCGCTACTCACATGTTGTCTGTTATTGCTCTTGTTGTGTCTAATATCTTAATTAGTTTATGAATGATGCTTATATTTGATAAGCTGTCTGCAAAAGCCGTTAAGTGGGCTGGGTTTGGTTTTTTTAGATGGTTGTGTTGGGTCAGTGGACACTCATGTAGGTAGTGTTCAGGTGAACCTAATTCGCCGCATGGGCACTCATCTGTGTTAACTCGGTGCATTCTGTGCAAGAATGTTGGGAAGAAGCCGTGTCCTGTTAAGAATTGCGTTACTGCTGGGTGGCCAATTAATCTTTCGTAGCTGACCTTCGGGTAGTAGGTTTTAGTTGTTTGACCTTTGTCTGAATCGGTCCATTGTTCTTGCCAAAGTTTGGCTATGATTGCCTTTGTCTTGTTTTTAAGACATGATGGGGGTAGTTTAATTGTTGCTTGTTGCCCGTTGCCGGCTGCAGCGTCTTTTGCAGCTTGGTCGGCTGATTCGTTACCTATGATGCCTGTGTGCGCTGCCACCCAGTGTATTTTAACGTTACATTTGCTGGCTAGGTGTACTAACTGTTTTTGTGTTTCTGCTACGTGTGGGTCCTTTTGTTTTGTTTTGATAAGTGCGTGCATGCCAGCCAGACTATCCGTGTGTATTGTTGCCTCTCGGCAATATTGTGTATCTAGCCAGTTAATGGCTTCTTTAATTGCTAGAATCTCTGCTTGGTAGACAGTATTGTCTTGTTTTACTGTGAATTTAAACGTGTCCGTTAAGTGATTGTTGTTGTATACACAGAATGCTGCACCTACTCCTTGTTCTGTTTTTGAGCCATCAGTGTAGATATTTGTTATTGTTTCTATTGGTTTACATGGCGGTAGAGAGATATATTTATAGCTTATTTTATCCGCTGGATGAGTGCAGTTACTTTTAATTTTTTGTTGATAGTCTATTGCATTAATATTGTATTGATCATTAGATGTGTTAAACCTTAGTGCATTAGCTATTATTGATTCTTTTAGAATTTGTAGGTGGAGTGGCGGAATGCCGGTTAAAACGTTAAGTGCTACACTTGTGTTGTCTTAAAACTCCTTGCTAATCTGTACACTGTTTAATGCATTGATGGCTGTTTTGTTTAAGTTGGTGCCCCATGCGGCTGATGCGTATGTGAGGGTTTTTTCTGCTACCGTGTGGTACCCGAGTTTGAGTAATTTAGTTTGAATTCCCCAGGTCCTCGGGGCTAGTTTGATTAGTTGGTTGTGTATGTTTGTGGCTTTTGCCCTAAGTGATTTAATATGTTCAAGAAAATTAAAATGTTGGTCTAGGACGACCCCTAAGTATTTTATTGAAGTTACTGGTTTAATGGATTGGTTATTAATCTTAACTATTGGTGGTCTTTGTTTAAACGGGTTTTTAAATGTCATAAAGTTACATTTGTTAATTGAGAGATTTAGGTGATATTTAACGCAAAAGTCGTTAAAGGTGTTCATGGCCATATTAGCGTTAGTTTCTAATTCGTTACGTTTATTGCCTGATATGATGAAGCCGTAGTCATCCACGAAAGCTATTGTCTTGACATTGTTTTGATGAAAGTCTTGCAGGAAAATGTCCGCGATAATTAACCACAGGAGTGGGCCTAGGCATGACCCCTGTGGGCACCCCTTGTAGGTGTTAAGTTTAGTTTGTCCTAGACCGCCGTCAAATTCGATTGATCTATTGGTTAGATAACTGTTAATTAAGTTTACTAACTGCTTAGGGCAGTTGAGATCATTTAGTCTTGTTATGATTTGGTCCCAATGTATTGAGTCGAAGGCGCCCTTAATGTCGACTGATATTAGCATTTTATAATTAGTGTTTTTACAGTTTTTGTTCTTTTTTGCTGTTTTTGCTTCGTTTATTACTATTTTAAGTGCTGATTCCGTTGATCTGCCTTCTCGGAAGCCGAATTGTTTATCACTAAGCTTATTGTTAATTTCTAAAAAGTGTATTAGTCGTTGGTTTATTATTTTCTCTAATAGTTTGCCTAATGTTGGTAGAAGGCAGATCGGTCTATAAGCGTCTGGTAGTGTCGTGTCCTTGCCAGGTTTGGCGAAGTACACGACGGTGGCTGATTTTAAGTTGTTTGGAAAACGATTTAGTGTTAAGCATTTATTTACCCAGTTTGTCAAAATGTTCGGGTCGGCCTCGAAAACGCGCCTCCAAATCATAAAGTCTAGCCCGTCTGGACCTGGTGCTTTAGAAGTAGGGAAGGCAAAGAGAGCATCTCTCACCTCCTTTGTGTCTGCGTGTGGTTCAGAGTTTATGTGATGTGTGTGTAGAGGTGGTTGGTCCGTGATGGTATCGTCTTTGTCTGGGAAGTGAAATTTGGATAGATACACCAGGGCTTCCTGTTTGTTTGGAATATTATTGTTAGGTAATTTTAGGTTTAGGTCTGTTGGCTTGAATAGTTTACCGTGACCCAGTTTGTAAGCTGCACCATAAGAGTCTGAATGATTGTTGCAGAATTGCTTCCAGGAATTTTCTTTTGCTTTAGTTATTAGTTTGCGGTAGTTAGCTTTTGCATTATTGTATTCTACTTTATTGAGTTTTGTTTCTATTGGGTCTTTGCTTGTTTGTAATCTATTATTTAATGCTTTTAATCTATTTCTTTCATATTTAAGTTTGTTTGTCCACCATGTGGGCGTTGTTGAAGGTTTAATCTTTCGGTACCTATATATTTTTGTTGCTATTGTGGTTACTGTATCAATTAGAGCCCTGGTGTGCTCGTCTAGGTCTGTTGTTGTTACTATATTATTGCAGTTATCTATTAGGCCTGAGGCCTCGCGCTGTATCAATTTAATAAATCTAGGATGATTGCCAAAATTAGTTAAACGTGAGGTTAGGTTAAACGTGATGTATCGGTGATCGCTCGCAGTATGTGTATAGTTGACGGTCCAGTCGTTGACTAATATGGAGCCGTCACGATTTCCTAAGGTGAAGTCGGGATTACCCTTCGCGTGTGGCGTATAAAAAGTAGTTAGTTGTGATTGTGAGTTTAACCTAATCAGGTCATGGGCAATATTAAAGTCTATTAGAAGATCTCCTCTATTGTCTGTTGCTGTGTAGCCCCATTGGGTTGACCTGGCGTTCAGATCTGCACATAGTATGAGTGGTTTGTCCGATATCAGGCCGCTCCACTCATCTAGTGCCATTGAGAGATCTGCGTGTGGCCTGACGTACTGCGAGCCGATGATGATGTTACCTAATGAAGTAGTTATGTTGGCAAAGGCTGCTGATTCGGTTGCTGGTATTAAATTTATTGTTGTTGTTTTGGTTAAGATCAACCAGGCCTCTTTATTGTTTGAGTGATGTGTGGTCCACTGTTTCGGATAACCATATAGTTTGCTATTTGTTAGATATGGATCTTGTATTAAAATTAGATCAATGTTATTATCTTGCGCGTATCTGGCTGAGAGGGCTGTTGCCGCTCTGCAGTTGTTTAAGTTTATTTGGAGGCATTTAATTTGGCTTGGTAATTGGTTAGTCATGTTTGCTATTGTTTGTTACTTACCTTGTTGCAGACAGATATTAATTGGCTGAAAGATATGGGTTTTTAATAAGTTGAGTGGTCACAAGCTCGACCTGGAGTTGTATTGTTATTAGATTAATTTGGAATAGGGATGAAGAAAACTTAATTATTGATTGAAAATTAGCTATAAGTTAAATGGGTAGAACTGTTGTTAATTAAAGTTAGAATTTAGATTATGGCCAATAGCCGTATTTAACTTGGTGATAGGTTGGACAGTATCTGTCGTTAGCCTTATGATATATATCTAGTGGGTACCACTCCGGGTCTTGCTTGTGGTACTCGTTCATGTAATAACAATTGTAGCAAACACAGGAGTCTTTGTGGATGCAGTTTTTGGAGTGGTGTTTGCCTGCGCAGTGCATGCAAATGGGGCCGGAATCGCAATCTGATTCCTTGTGGTTAAGGTTTTGGCACTTATTGCACCTGTTTATTCTAACGAATTTTGAGATGGTAGAGCGGCTGAGTCCGAAGTAGATGTGCTGCTGCCGGCAAAGAATATTGGCAGAGACTTTGGTTAGGGAGATCACCCAATGCTGCAGCAACTGGTTGCTCCTGTGTTTGTTTACCCTATACAATTTAATAGGAAAGTCTGTTTGGTTGGTGCTCAGCTGAGTGTGCAGCCTATCAAACAGGCAGTCCTGGGTTATGTAAGTTGGTACGTTCGTTATGATTATGTTTTGTCTTCGTTGTTTTGGAATTACGACTTTAAAGTCGTTGTTACTTAGGTCGTTGATTAGGGTTTGTTTATCTGAGTCAGAGTCACAGTTAATAGTAATTTGTTTAGGTTAAATGTTTACTTTCCTTACCGAGGCCCTAATCTGCAGTGAGGTAACTTTATGTATTAGGTCTTGCTTATTAGCGTTTGGTGGGATGGGTAAGTTAATGATAGTGGGGAGTCTAGGAGTGGGGGGATGGGGCGGCGGCTTGAGCGTACGTCCTTGGCGTTAAGTCAGGTTGTTTTGATTGACTCAATAGATCGTCAATTTTAGCGTTGTTCGCTTTAATCTGCTCATACAGAGTTGTGGTAACACTAATCAGTCCTTCGACATCGACTAGTGCTGCCGGGCCCTCTGCCTGAGTGCCAATAGTCTTGGACTTCTTGGGTTTGGTTTGGGTTTGTTTTGGTTGGCTTGGTTTTTGGGCCAACTGTTGAGCCAAGGTCTGATAAAGGTTCTCTAAATCCCTGATCTTTTCACTGATGTTAATCGCCAAGCACGTCTGCTCAGCCTTCGCGTCCTTCGGCAGGTGGGGTGTTGCGAGATTTTTTAATCCCGTGATACAATCGCGTAAAAGTGAAAACTCTTGTCTCACTCGACCGGTTAGGTCAATTTCTAGTCCTATCAGTGACGCATTGGCCCTAGTCCTATGCGAAACTGGGGGGGTTGAGTTACCTCTAGCAGTTGGGGCCTCATCCGGATCGTAAACATCCGTGTTCCGAAAAGTTGTTAATGGGGCCAGTTGATTGTACAAGGTGGCACTTTGGCCGAATTTATGATTGTTAGCCATAATAGAAAAGCATGGGGTGGTGCCGCTGGTAGCAGAAATTTGTTTATTTTTCTATGGCTGAAAGTAACCAGGTGTTCAGTTCCGCACACCAAAACAAAAACAGCGGAACAACCCCTTCACCGTATGCTTATGCTCGTTATTTCATGATGACATTAAACAATCCTTCGATACCAAATTCATCTTTCAGTAAGATATCGCCTGTACTGATGCACAAAGCACTTCTTTCAGTGTTGGGAGAAGTAGCCATGATAAAGAAACTGCGTTCAGGTGATCTGTTAATTCAGGTCACTTCTGAAAGGCAAGCAATCAAACTAAACACATGCACAAAAATCTGTTCCTTCGACGTAACTATTACACGCATAAATCACTTAACACTTCTCGGGGTGTTATATCAGAATTTGAACTTCTGCACGATGAAGAAGACATGATAAGAGAAAGTCTGCAAGATCAGCATGTTATAGAGGTCCGTAGGATAAGGATTCGCAAGGACGAGAAACTCTTACCCACGAAACATCACGTTTGACACTCCAACGTTACCATCTGATGTCAAAATTGCATGGTTTAACTGTCCTGTCTGACCCTATGTTCCAAATCCTTTGAGATGCTTTCAGTGCCAAAGGTTTGGACATTCAAAGGCATCTTGCCGAGGTAAATCTGTTTGTGCTCGCTGTTCTTCTCCTGGCCACTCGGATACTTCCTGTGAGTTACCGCCCCATTGCGTTAACTGCAAGGGTGATCATGCGGCTTACTCCAGAAATTGTCCAAGATGGTCGCAGGAGAAAGAAATACAATCTGTTAAAGTCTCGGTAAATCTGACGTTTCAAGAAGCTCGCCTGATAGTTACTGCCCGCACTCCTCGTCCGGGTATGTCCTATTCCATGGCAGCAAAGATTTCATATTGTTCAGTTAGTACGCAAACAGATGCCTCAACATCATTTACCTCGCAACAAACAAAACAGAAAACACAATTTAATTTCACTGGACCATCTCGCAGATCTGTATCCAAATCTCCACCTACAAAAACATCTCGATTGACATCCCCAGAAAATCCTCGCCCTGCATTAAAGCAGCGTCCGAATGTAAAGTTACCAGCTAGCCAAAAACCATGTATCCCTAAAAAGAATAAAGATCCGAAATTTATACAAGTCACTAAAAAGCCCACTTCAAATATTTTACAGAGGATGGACACAGAAATAACACTACATCCATCGGATGACCAATCGATTTTCGACGACCCACCGTTGGATGTTGCAGCTAATTCAAAATTTAAATCAAAAAGGTAATGACAAGTTCCATTATCTCTTGGAATTGTCGCAGTGTGCGAAATAAAATCTCTGACATCAGAGATATAATTTTTAAACATCACCCATCATGTTTTGCAATTCAAGAAACTCATTTAACATCATCTGATAATTTTAATGTTCGTAACTATATTTGTTACCGAAACGACCATAATGGTATTACACCTAATGGTGGTGTCGCGATTTTAACATCAACAAGTTTTCCATCAACTCGCCTTTTATTGCCTGGCTGTTGCAGTAAAAGTTCATCTAAACATTATCATTACAGTCTGTTCCATTTACATACCTCCACATGCTTCAGTTTCACAACATGATTTAATACACGAACTGTTCATTGCATTGATCTAGCTTTATGTTCACCTGCACTTTTACCCTTTTCACAATTTTCGGTTGATAACGATCTTCATAATAGCGATCATTTCCCAATCATTGTTTCATATTCATCTGCTGCTTCTATTACTACAAGACCCTCTACATTTATTTACCATCGTGCTGATTGGAGTCTTTTCGCTCAGCTTGCTGACATTACAGAAGATATGGTATCAGATGAAAATCTTGAAGCTGCTGTCGAAACGGTGACTTCTGTAATCATCAATGCAGCACAAAGTAGCATACCCAAAACATCAACTTCACGTCCCCGCCATCGCAAGGCATGATGGACTGATGAATGCTACGCAGCCCACAAAGAGAAGCAGAGGCTATGGAACATCTTCCGTCGGTATCCTACAACAGACCATCTTGTCGATTTTAAACGAGCTAAAGCGCTTGCACGCAGGATTTGGCGCCAAAGCCAGATGGAATCTTGGTCACGCTATGTTTCATCCATCACATCTACAACATCCCCCAGACAAGTCTAGTCGAGGGTCAAGAGAGCGAATGGTATCTACCGTGAATTCCGTCTTCCGGTATTTGATATAAACGGTATCACGCACTCTGACCCGGTAGATGTGAGTAACATCTTGGGTGAAACGTTCGCTGCCGTATCTAGCATTGACAGCTACAGCTCAGCTTTTCATGCTCACAAGCATAGAGTTGAAGCTCAGACGCTGCAGTTTACGACTCGACGGCAGTTTCAATATAATTGTAACTTCACTTTTCATGAATTGCAGCGAGCGTTGTCAAAAGCACCCAATACGAGCCCCGGTCTTGATGGTGTATCATATCGCATGCTTCGCCATTTGACTTCTGCATCTTTGCAGAATATCCTGTTACTTTTTAACAGATTATGGACGAAGCAGATATACCCATCTAGTTGGCGGCTGGCTCTTGTGATACCAATTTTAAAGCCAGGTAAGGATCCGACGGAACCAACAAACTACCGCCCAATAGCTCTGACTAGCTGCTTTAGCAAGATATTCGAACGTATGGTCAACTCTCGCTTGGTTTACTATCTGGAGAAGAAAAAACTCATCCCAGACTTTCAGAGTGGATTTCGAAAGGGCAGGTCGACTATGGATAACATTGTTGCTTTAGAATCACGCATCCGTAATGCTATTGTCCAACCTAACCATTTTATCTCTATCTTTTTCGATATTGAGAAGGCGTACGATCGGACATGGAGATACGGCATTTTAAAGGCATTGTTTGATATGGGGCTCCGTGGTCACCTAGCTATGTTTATCAAAAACTTTTTGAATCAGAGATATTTTCATGTGAAACTGGGAAACACACTCTCTGATCTCTACATCCAATTTGAAGGTATTCCACAGGGTTGTGTTCTGAGTGTTATACTCTTCATAGTTCATGTTTCCTCCATTTTAAACATTTTACCCCCTACAGTTTTTGGCTCACTTTATGTTGACGACCTCAATGTCTCATGCTCAGGATCTGACATGAGAATAATCGAGCGTCAATTACAACTTGCTGTCAATAAAATTGCAGAATGGTGTGATGAGAATGGTCATACCCTTTCACCTTCCAAAAGCTCATGTATACATTTTTGTCGGCAACGGCGGCTTCACAATGATCATGTTATTCATATTCATAACATCTCTATACCCATCGTAATTGAAACAAAATTTCTTGGAGTTATTTTTGATCATAAGCTTACTTTTCTGCCTCACATAAAGCAATTGCGGAAACGATGCGAGAGATCTCAAAATATGTTAAGGGTGCTTTCAAACACGTTTTGGGGTGCTGACCGCACTGCGCTGTTGCGAATTTACCAAGCACTTGTTCTGTCTCGCATTGACTATGCATGCACAGTTTATGGTACTGCTTCGCCTCACAGTTTATGGTACTGAAACGCCTCGATACGGTACATCACACCGCATTACGCATTTGTAGGGGTGCATTTCGCACTTCACCCGTGGAAAGCTTGTATGCTGTTTGTCATCAACTGCCACTGGATCTACGCAGAATGCAATTGTCCTTGACGCACTACTACCGTATCATGTCTTCAGCCTCACACCCCTTACAGCATGAGGTTATTCCAATAAGTTTAATGCGCCTATATGACGCTCGACCTTCTTATGTTCGCCCTTTTATAGCTCGTATGCGATCACACATTCAAACATTTGCTATTATAGATTCACAATCGGTAGACCACCTACTCATTTCACCCTGGACTGTTCCACCATGTCATATTTATTCACGATTTGATGCGTCTAAAAAATCACTTGTATCACCAACCTTATTTCAACACCTTTTCCTTTCTCATCGTCATCAGTTTTCTCATTACGTTCCGATATATACTGATGGCTCAAAATCTCCTGGATATGTTGGCTGTGGTGTCATCATTGCTGACGTCACGTACAGCTACCAAATTCCTGAAATTTGCTCCGTCTTCACTGCTGAAGCTGTTGCTATTTTATTAGGATTACGACTAATTTCTACTCGCTCTGCTCGGAAGTATTTTATATACTCCGATAGTATGAGCGTTTTGAGCCAATTAGAAAAGTTTCACTGTAATACTCATCCAATGTTATGTTTCATTATTCATTTGCTAACTACTCTTCAGAAGAAGGGATTTGAGATTTTATTTTGCTGGGTACCGAGTCATGTTGGTATTCCAGGAAATGACCTAGCCGACTCAGCTGCGCGATCAGCCACACCTACTTTACCATTTTCCATACCTTTCTCTGATGTAAAACTGCATATTCGGAAATTTGTGTCATCATTGTGGCAACAAAAGTGGGATCTAAAAGTTTTTAATTAACTGCATAGCATTAAATCCGAGCTGGGCCAGTTGCCAGTACTGCCCTTGCGTATTGCTGATGTAAAGCTTACACGCCTTCGAATTGGTCACAGCCGGTTAACGCACCTCCACTTGCTGTTTGGAGAGCCTCCTCCTATATGCAGTAGCTGTAACGTTCCTCTCTCGATCCACCACATTTTAATTATATGTCCATGTTTTAACCAACTTCGTTTAACGTTTTTGGGGAGTTCTATTTTATGTATGCAGGATTTGTTGGGTGATATTCATCATCCTAACATTTTTGCTTATTTACGTGCTGTTGGTATTTTTAACTGTATATAAATGTCTTAATGCATCTGCAATTTTATTCACTTTAGCAAACAACTTTTTTTATACTTACTTTGCTTATTTCATGTCGTATTCATAGCTTTTTATCTGATTTCATCCCTACCCTTTTATGTGATTTTATTTACAAACATATACCATTTACAAACTTATATCATTTTATCAGTTTTAATTGTATGACAAATAAAATGGTGCACATACTTTGCCTTCTGAACTGTTTTACCGTAATGTTTGGCGCAGCATGTCCTCTTTTGGACTTTGTGCCACTAAACCCTATATTCAATCAATCCCACCGACTGAACCTCGCAGGCGGCGGGAGAAGGAATAAGAGCTTTCATTTCGGACCACGAGGCGAGACCTTTCCGGCTGGCATATACGTCATAGATATGTTAAACATGCGCAATTGACAAGGCTAATTATAACATCGGGAAACTTACTTTCTGGATGCGCCTCGTAATTTTCTTCCTTAAGGAAGATCTCGAAGCATAAGAGGAACGATTGCCTGTTTATAGATCAGTCTAAGAACATCATATTTCACTCCAAAAGTATTACTGGAAATTCTAAGCAATCCACAAAAAGCTCTTTCACTTTTACTGGAAACATAAGAAAGATGTTCCTTTCACTGCAGTTTGTGATCAACAATATGTAATGTCCAAGTACTTAATTTGCTTCACTTCTGTAATTTGTACAATTCCTAAATTTAAGTTAATACTTAGATTTTTTATGAATTATTGAATCATCATAACTTTCGTTTTTAGAGGATTAAACTCCACCTTATAAAGTTTTGCCCAATTAAAAATATAGTCAATATTTTGTGATAAAATACAAGTTTCCTGAAAAGTATTACACTGGATAATAACCAATAAATCATCTGAAAAAGCTATCTTATAACACTCCTGGAACTTTGAAACATTACTGAACCCCGGAAACCAAGGGTCAGTAACATTACTGACACTTGAGGGCAGCCCTTTACCAAAACAATATTTTTGTGACATTACCCTAGGTAAGATCAGCTGATCGGCATTGCAAAAAGCTCTTAGTCAAATAAAAGATGTTTTTAGGTACGTTGAAGCTTCTGAGTGAATATAAGATGCTAGGCCACTATGCATTATCAAAAGCACCCTTAATATCCAAAGAAACAAGAAAAGTCGCAAGATCTTTGCATTTACCCTGCTCAACAATATCATAAAGGCGAGACAAGACGTCATTCCCCTTAGAGTGAGAGACCCTTGAAGTCTAAAGCCGAACGGATCGTCATTTAAAAGGCAAGACGTACTCAAGAAATGGTTAAGTCTAGTAATACAGAGTTTTTCTAAACATTTTCCCAAACAAGGGAGCAAACTAATGCAACGAATATTTTCGATATGCACCCTTGACAATTCACTGCTTTTGGGAAGGAGTAGAATTTTGGTTCTCTTCCAAATCTTTGGAAAAAACCATACATTTTTAACAGTTATTGAAAATAGCCAAGAGAAGAGAAGGGCAAGATTCATGAAACTTTTGAATCAGTACATCAGTAATTCTGTCGATGCCAGGAGACTTATTTAAGCTCAAATTGTCAATTACACAGTCAATTTCTGTTCTTGAAAAAGGGACATTATTATCATAAACAAGTTCAACTTCTGAACGTAAAACCCCATGATTTGAGTTATCATTACTTATGGAATCACGAGGGAAAGATTTCTTTAAGATAACATCAATAGTGTCTTCAAAAGATGAAGTAAAGCGTCCCGAGGAAGTTTCAATTCCTGAAATTTCGTGAAAGTCATTTAGCAAAATAAAACTCCATGAATATAAATTTTCTTCCAAAAATTCTGCACAGTAATATCAGCAAGAAATCCTTCCTCAAGATTCAAATTATAATTCACTCTAATTTGAATATAGTTCTGTTTATAGATCTCCCTTAGAGTGGGATTATTCGTTCCTTGTTAGCGTCTTCTAGCAGCATTCAACTGGTTTTGCATGCAGAAAATTTCTACCGTCCACTAGGGGACTTTGTGCAGATCACTCATTTTCAAGAGAATTGATTTCTCAGTGGCAGAGATAATTTAATTGTGCACATCTTGAACACAACATTCGAGAGCATCAGGCTGAGTACAGTTTTCCAGAGACTCTAGTATAGCATTTTCGGCATTAATGGGAATGAAATACAATTTCGTGGAGTTATCTTCCTAGTTTGTTATTTTTCCTGCAGTCCCAAATTGTGTTTCTAGCGTTGAAATCTCCGAGTGTGGTGGTATTCAGATTTGGAGAGAAGAGGTTTTTGAAAAAATCATCATTTAATTCATTTTCAGGTGGGTTGTAAATCGTTGAAATTTAGTTTTTTAAATGAAGTAAAATTGAGGTCTGGTCTCTTCTGTGTTGTTGATATTACTTAGTTTATAGATTGAGGTATTAAATTTCTTATAAGTGAGTACGGCTCACCCGACGCCTGTACGGATAATTCTATCAGTTTTGTGAGTATTATAATTGGGTATTATACTGATTCTATTGCTGGGTTTAGCGTGTGTCTCTGTAATTGCTATGACATCAGGGCTGTATCTAGCAATGAAGTCTAGCAATTCGGGAAGTTTATTCATAAGATTATTGGCATTCCATAGAGCTATTGTAATGGGGGTAAATGAGGAGACGATGACTGTGGAGAGTGGGATTTGATCTCCATTATTTCTCATGTACATTCTCAGTACGTTGCTTACTGAGACATTTTGATTTACTTGATTTTCGTGTATATTCTTTAGGGATCTGTTTAATGACTACGCAGGATGATCTTTCTTCCGGTAGACTGTACGTGTGGTGTCCTATGTTATTTTCTTTGAAGATTGATATGATCTGACATCTTTCCTCGGGTTACATACAATAGTTTTAATGGTGTAGCAATCTCCATTATTTTTACCGGTGAAATCATTTATTTGTTTGTCTTTTAATTTTTCGCCGAATGTCTTCCAATTAAACTTATGGTCTTTAATTATAATTGAGGGTATTTTTGATGCTTTGCTCTAGACGGTGAGACCGTCTTCTGGATTGGTGTTCGATAAGTTTGGGTTAGTGCTCATCCTAACCGGTGAAGAGGGAGTGACTTTAAGTCTTTTGTTTCTTGGATTGTTGTTGTAGTTACTCTTAATACTTTGAGAGGGGAGGGAGGGAAATTCCTCTTTTATGTCAATAAGGTTATCATTAGAATTGATTGGAGTGAAATGCTTATCACAAAGGTGTTAATTATCTTTATTGAATTTTATGACTTTGGCAACTGCATTATTTTGTAGCTCTTGTTTAAGTTTAGTTATGTTATTGATTTTATTACTATGTTTGTCTAAGCATATTTTAAATTGCTGGTGATAATCATTTTATTTATGTAGAGTTTCGGTTATTTTATGGCCGTATTCTTTAAAGTGGGTCGTATGTTTGATTAAATTTATAGCCTCAATTACAAATGATTCAAATGGAATATCAATAACCGCATTTTCGGATTCGCTTTTTAAGTTATCCTCTTCGTATATTTCCGTAGCGGTATCTGATTCGGGTTCCGTAATATCGTCATCCGTAGATCGGACTTTGTTTTTCGATCTATTTTTCTGCTTTTTCTTTTTGCTAGGCTTACTAGTAATCGAATAATTAATTTCATTGATGGGGGTAACATTTTGTACCTCATTCACGCCTGTAAGGTCGACGATTCCTATATAATTATTATTAGCAGTCTGGCTGTTCTCTAATATTAAGGTAGTCGGAAATTGCTGGTCCTAAAAAGGATTTTTCTGCATTAAACTATTAGCTGAAGCCATGATATCTCTGGTCCCACCGAGAAGAAAAGCAAACACCGACTTGTGGCTTCGTTGACACCGGGCTGTATGAGGAACTTAAGGTTTCCACCACGAGCTGATCAATACCATACCAGAGGAGTCCTTTAAAAAAACAAAAAGATGGTCGGAAATAATTAGCTTGCAGGGCACACCACCGCACCCAATCGTCGCGGAGTCCGTATAGAAAGCGGGGTATCCGCGCAGGAACTCTTTTTGTGAGAGCAGGTTATAGATAAACCTTCTCCCACGATGTCTAGAACTAGAATCCAATGTATAGAACGAGAACTTGATTGGTATACACTGTATCTGTCCGCGAAACGGACACTTTCATCTGAAGGTGTGCCCGTGGGCACCTGGAATGATGACATTGTTTGTGGATAATGGCGGTGGTCAGACTAAATCTATATTTAATCTATGCGCATGATAAATGTATTAAAGGTATTGGTCACTCATGGGTCCGGGATCACCCTTTTGATCCTTTCCCCGAAGTGGCCTAATTAAATCAGAGGTAGTAATTAAAAAAATTAAGTAAAGTACTAGGGGTGAATACCTCCGAATCGGGGATCACCCTTGGTAATTTGCCTTCTCATGAGGTATCCATAGGTATATGATATTGGGCACTATTTATAATATTTGGATATGATCATATCTGAAAGAAAAAATGAAGTAATCGGATTGTGATATTTCAATGTCATGAATTAGGTTCTTGTCCAGAATTTTATTGAAATCTGCAGGATCTGAGATCGGTGCGTTTTTATAGAAAGTCCCATTTAACTTGTTTATATATTCACTAATACTATCTATTTTTAAGTCATTTCTAATAGAAGAATTTGGTAGGTAGAAGGGGGTTCCGGTGATACTCTGGAGAGTTTTATTCTGAACTATATCTAGTTTTTTTTAATTTGGTTAGGCTTTGCGCAGCCCCAATCTGGGCTGGCATATGTCAGAATGGGCCTTATGCATTGTAGATACAGTAGCCTTTTTAGGTTAAGTGGAAGTGCTGAGCTAGAGTTAAGCAACGGTCTAATGCAGTTATAAGCTGCATAGGCTTTAGTTACAGTTTTATCTATATATGGAGGTTCCATGTTAGTTTATCATTTATGCAGAGGCCAAGATAATCTGCTTTACTTGTAATTGGGATTTGATTATTGAATAGAGTAACTTTACTATCAATATTTTTATGTCTCTTTTTTCTTATTCTCATTATGTCTTTTTTTCCCCTCAGTATTTGTAGCATTTAGGATTTATCAGTATTTTTACAACCTTATTTTCAATGCACCATTTTTCTATGGGTGGCATAGGGTTTATTAATATTTATGATGGACTGATTTGGATTTATTGAACGCATGGCTATTCCCGTGTCGTCCGTATTAAAAGCTATTAAGTAATAATTTGTATTGATGTTAATTGGGAAGTCACTTGTATATATTAGGTAAAGAACTGGGCCTAATATACTGCTTTGCGACACTCCAGCTCTGATCTTTTTCCTGAGAGTTCCCCATTTAGTAAAATTTGAAAAGTTCTCTTTGTTAAGTAAGAGTCTAGAATATTTACCAAATCAAATGGTAGATTTTGTTTTATAATTTTGGGGATTAAAGCCTCATGCCAGACGCGGTCAAAAGCTTTGGCCACGTCTAGCATGAGCAATGCTGTGGTTTCGTTCTTATAGATTTTATAAGTGATGGATTTTATAAGTCTAACAAGCAGTGGCGGATTCAGCGGGGGGTCATGACCCCCCTCCACAATTGAAAAAAAAATGATAAAAATAATAATTTTTTTAATAGTTTACAAAAGAAATAAATTATTTTAAAAATTACTATAAATATTACTATAAATATTAATTATAAATGGACTCGCATTATTAAACATTCATCGAGAAATTGATTTGGATGTTGTTTAGTCTTCTAATATTTTGAATTAACTCATTTTTTGTCACTTTATCAAGCATGCCTAGACTGTTGTTATTTTTAAAGTAATTATTGTACTCTAAACTAATATTGACATCATTTTGAGAATTTGTTTTTAACTTATTTAAATTGAACTACTTTTCTATGGTGTCTGCAAATATATTGATTATCTTGATTGCTGTATACGTTGTTGCCTTCATGAATGATTGTTTTATTAATGCTACTAACATTACTATTCAGTATTTCTTTAAAAAATTGGTAGCAGTAGCTGATTTAAAAAAAAGATTACTCTTATTTTTTGCACTGTTTTGCAACAGGAAAAAATTAATAAATTTTAAAAAAAGAGAGAGATTTATAGACTCCTTTAACAAAAACGGTTGAATCATAATTCCGTATAAAATTTCTGCTTCGCATCTTTTTTGCACACCATCTATTTTACTATTTATGCTATTTACATACTAAGTATTATTTTATTCATAAAAGTCTTAGCATCATTAGTTAGTTTTTTTAATTTTTACAACTTTAATAATTGTGTTCCTTTGTAAATACCATTAAGCGTGAAGTCTTTACCCATATCTATAGATGTCAATCTAAGAAATTCATCCATCTGTTCATTAATTTCAAAAAGGATTAGATACTTTAATAACATAATTTACTGATATTTTTGTCTTGACGCTTCTTCTTTTAAAATTTTTTTTTAATATTTCAATTTGTTATTGTTAGATATTTTTCTCTTAGCCAAGAAAATGGTCTAACGCACATCAGATAAAAAAAAAAAAAAAATATTTTTAGAGTTTTCCGCCTTGTGGATCTTTCGTCACCATAGACACTTTCAATGAGTGTTCGTCCTATCGAATTCGTTTTAGTTTTTTTTTTTTTTTTTCTTCCAATGTTTAAGTTCCAATGAACCGATTCCTAATCCAATATCACTTTTTAAATGAGGAAGCAATTTAATAAGAGAAATATAAATCTGTTGCTTTTGCAACTTATTAGGGCCATTTATTATATTCGCAGGCATAGTTTGCCAGATGGCCAATCAACTCTTTTGAAAGTTCCCAATTTAAGTCTGTCTTTTTATTCTAAGGCTATTTTTAATGGTTTCAAAAAGCCCTTAGCAGGAATAGGGATCTGCTTTTGCCAGCATTTATTTTCCTAATTTAACACTTAATTTTTTCCTCAGAAAGAAATGTTGAAAAGTCTGAAATGGAACTGTGTGATTTTGTGTGCCTATTTTTTCTTTTCTGAACTAATCCTTATTTGTAATCTTATTTAAATCATTGAAATCAGCATACTCTTTGAATTCCTTAATTTTTTTTTTTTGATAATATATGAATTAAGTGAAAGATTATATGTTTTCTCAAAAAGATCATAATTACCTTCACCTGTATTGAATTCCTCAATTTTGAAAGACAGTTCATACTGTAAAAGTATTTTCATTATATATTAAAAAAGAAAAGATTAAATTGTAGTCTAAAAATTTTTTTGCAAACATTCTAAAATTTTGAAAATTTTTATATTTTCAAGGTTCTAAATTGTTTGTAATTTAGTTAAATGCCAGTTTCAAATTCATTACAATCAAAGTATGATGAAACATTATAAATAGAAAATTAGCTTTATGAACTTTAATCAAGAAAGGAACCAATTTCGGTCAAAAACAGTCAATTAAAACAGCTTTTTTTAAAAAAAAAAAAGTTTGTGTGTGTGTGTGTGGGGGGGGGGGGGGGCTTGCATCTTGAAAGATATACTGGGAAAAATATTTATGATTCGAGTAGACTAATTTCTTGTAAGCTTTATATATATTGTTATCTTTAAAACTGTATATGAGGTGCACTTAAAGTAAGGTTGCCATAAGATTTTAATAATTCCAATATCATCCACATACTATTATAAATAATTATAATAAGGAAAATAGTCGAAATGTTCCTATACATTAAGACTTCTTAATATATCACTGCCTTTCGACATTAAATTACCATTTGTGAGAGTCAAAATATGATAGGGGTGGGATCATTTATAGAAATTCTGAGTAAAACATTGGTCATTTTCCCATTCTGTGTTTATATTTTTATTATATTTTGAGTAGGCGATATCTTTTACGATTATCTATTTTTCATAATATAACTTATTATATAATTCTTTTAATATTTCTATTTATTCTTAAATAATTCATATTTTTCTTAAAATTTAATTTCAGTAATTTGTTGTCCTTTCATTATTTTATACATATACTTTAAAAATATCTTTATTTGTCCTTTTGTTACCTCACATAATGTCTCTATTTATAATAAGTCTTATACATCTTATTCTTTTAATATAACTTCTTAAATTACTCGTTATTCTTATAATTTGTTATCTTTTATTCGAGTAACAATAGACTATTTTTCTGAGGATTCATCAGATGATGATGATTTGACGATGTTAATGCTCTTAGAGCAGGATAGAAAATATTGGATTCATCCTTACAACAGAAACTAGCCCATACACGGATCTTTTGTTTTGACTAAGGATTTGAACCAAGATCCTGTGAAATTCCAACAATTTAATCGGATGTTGCCAGAATCTTCCTCTTGTCTGATGAGCTTAGTTACTGAAAAACGTAACACTATAAGTGTAGATGGAGTGATTTTGGTAATTTTTTTTGCCATTTCTTATATTATTTTTGAAGATATACATAATCTTCGAAGCTCCTATTTTTTGTCTTTTCCCAAGTTGTTCCAAAGTATACTGTATCAAAATGTCACGCGTTTATGTTGATTATTAAAATATATAAACATGGAAATACCTAAAACAGCCAAAAGGGGTAATTTTGACTCTCGTGAGAAAAACGTACAATTTTGAAGTTTCATGTCTGTTTTAGATTTTGCAAGACTGCAAACCTTAAGAAATAGATTTGTAGAACAGAAATTGAGGTCCTCTGTCTTAAAAATATTTCGCTCAATACTTTGCATTAAATAATAGGATCTTAGATTTGGTGTTCCAGACCTGCCAAAAAGCAGGAGTCTCTTGCTTTCGTCTCAAATCTTCGCCGTCAGGGTGTTTTCTCCTGCTTTTTTTCTATTTAGTGCATGATAGAGGAGAAAAAAAAAACAATTTGTGCAATTTCTTTCCAAATTTGTGCTTCAGATCATGCTGGGCATTTATTTAGAAAAATTTTACCCGATAGCAACATCGCTAAAAATTACGGGTGTGCGCGAACCAAAACAACAGCAATAACCGATGAAATGGCAAAATTGGAGAGGAAATATATCTTGGATACCATTAGGCAAAATGTTTTTTCACTTTTTATAGATGGCAGTTTTTAAAAAAAAATGCTAAATCAGCAACATCTGCAGTTTTAAAACAGTAGCAGTTAAAAAAGAAAATAATAATAAGAAATACATTTATAAAGTATTGTATTCATTATTGACATATTTTGTTAATTTTGAACCTCTTCCTAAATTTTAAAAAAATCAAAAGATGTGTTTTAATATAATTCTATAGAACCTTATATTTTATAGTAAGAAAACATACCTTTATTAGTCAGTGTCAGAATCTTATTGTGGGCTATTTTATGTAATGTGAATAATATATTTTGAAATAAACTTCTTGTAGGAAATGTGAATCAAATTTAATTTTCAATATTGCGCTATGTCGTGATACAGAAAGAGTCTCCTGCTTTTTTATTTTCTAAGGTTGGCAGGTCTGAACTGTTCGAAGTAGTTTTTTTTGTATGCTTTTGATGAATTTGTTTACTTCTGATTTGATAGTTGGGTTTAAAGTTCTCTGGTATTCTTTTCTTAATTTTTTATTTGGTATCTTATGCTTAGGGGTAATTTATAGTATTGACTTTTTCTTGATGTGTGGAGACATGATACTTGGATATGGGTGGTTAGTGCGCGAATGCTATTATCAATATCTTGGATACTATTAAGATGTGTGTTATCATTGTAATAATTTTGAAGCATATTGTCAAAGACTAACCAATCTGTGATATAATTTTGTTTCGATTTTGTCTTGTTTTTTGAAAACTGCAGTTGCTATTATCGGTAGGTGGTCACTATTTAACTCATTTAGCACTTCGATTGCGAAAGGATTTCTAGAGTTGGTAATTCATATATCAATGATATTATGTTTAAATCTATTGTTGGTTGGGATGTACGTTGGTTCTAGAGTCGTGTAGACAGTAAGTCCATATTTTTGTGCTAAATTAATTAGGTGTCTTCCTGTTTTATTTGTTTTTAGGCACCCCCATGTAGTTGTTTTTGCGTTTAAGTCACCAATGATTATGCATTCGAGATATTGAGGGAAGAGATCTATAATATTTTCCTCTGCAATAATATGGTAAGGTGGGTTATATAGACTTGCAATTTTAATACATCTTATATCTTCAAAATTTATCACCACAGAAACTTCTCTGAATGCGTCTGTGCTGCTTTACAAAGTAGATGAGTAGTTTTTATTTACAACTAGAGCTCCTCCGCTGTGTCTGGTTCGGACAGCGTCATTATAGCTAGAAGACTTTTCTACTTATTTTCAGAAGAATATTTTCCCTAGTGGTAGCAAAGATAATGCATTTGTATTTTAATAAATTAGAATTAAAAGAATTTTGTCCACCACTAAACACTAGTAATTTAAACAAAGAGATATAAGAATCATATAAGCAAAGGCTTTACTTCTAATAATGTTTAAAAAATATATTTTTTAAAAATATTTTTTACTTTAGTTCACTACCACTGAAAAAAATATTTCGAAACTGTATTTCGTAGCAGTAGGAGTTCCTGATAAAAGCTCTTGTGCTTAAACTTTTGAAATAGTCTTATTTTTTTTAATTTCATTTAACAAAAATCATAATAAAATAAATATTTCTCAGCAAACAATTTATTTCCTGGTTTTAATTGTATCACATGAAAATGTCTGTTAACATTCTATTGTTGCTTTTAAAAGTCAAATTTTTTTTGCGCTTCTACTTAAACTTTTGAGACGGAGTATAACACAAGTTTGTAGCTACTGAAACATTTAAATTAACGATATTTTTTTTTTTTTTTTTTTTTTTAAATTTTGATCTCCAACTTTTTTTTTAATCTTGGTACTAGACGCAAGTGTACTAATAATATTATTGATGGCACATTTATTTTTTTTTCAATTTATTTAAATGATAGGACTGTCTGTCAAAATAACGCTGTGCTGTCTTTTTCTGCCACAACTATGTTTTTTATCTGTCTTCAGCCCTATGTCAACATGGCTTCTAGCTATAAAGTCAACTTGCGTAACCAGTCGGTTTTTCTGTATTTTAAATAAAAATGTCTTAAACTGTCATTACTATGTCCTTAAGCATCTTTAAAAAATTTTTAAGAAATACTTTGATAATCTCAATTTTATTGCTCAACCTATTTAGGGCTTAATTATAACAAATAAAATTAGCCAATATTTATTTTGAATATGACCAAAAAGTTTTTTATAGATCACTTAGAAAAATAATTATCTACAAAATACGGTTCTGCACATTGAATATATTATTAATAGTTATAAAAAGTTAAAAGTGTCAATGAAAATTTAATTTCATATAGAATTCTGAATTATTTTCGCATTTCAGTAGGATTTTTTACAGTAGGATTTTTCAAATGTTGAATAGGTTTATAATGTGTAAGTTCTTAAAATGTAAATTTTTTTTTTTTTAAACTTTGTAGAAACACTTTTTATGAAATTTACTGCACTGCAACTAAGCTGTAAGCGTCTCGACAAAATGAAAAAAATTGGTTGTAAAGCTTTTTAAAATGATGCATGAAAACTTCCTACTTTTTTTTCCATTCTTAAAAATTTTGAAAATAGAAATCCTTGGCAGATATTTTCTAGCAGAAAATTTTTTTGCATAATTGTCAAAGTGTTAAAGCTATGAGTTATCTATTAGAAACTTGGATACCAGTTTTTAGTTTTCCCGGGAAGCTGGTCAGCTTAATGAACAACAGTAAAAATAATATTTAAAAATTTATTTCTTTGAAATTCGGATGGAATTCTAAATATTTATTTATGAAAAATACTTAAAGTTTGATTGCAGTCTTCAGTGATTATTATTACTTTAAAGGTAGATTTAAATGCTTTTCTATAAAACTATGTGGATAAACTTTTTTGCTTCACTTGATATATCTACTATAACTGAAACAAAAATTAAAATTTCGGGTAAGCAAAAAAGTAATTTCTGTTTTTTTAGTGTACAGTAAAATTTAATTTTGTTATATAAAAAATAAACTTAACAGTACAGTGAAATATTATCCTTTTACCATCTTTCTTGTTACTTGTAGCGTTCCTCTCATAATTCATTATATTTTCATCCATACCAACATTATTTAACTTTTTATGGGAGTTCTCTTTTATGCACGCAAGATTTGTTAGATGACATTCATCATCCTAACATTTTTGCCTATTTACGTGCTATTGGTATATGCTATAATACGTGCTATTGGTATGCTGTAATTGTATATAAATGTTTTAACACATTTACAATTTTATACACTTTTATAGACATCTTATCACCTTCGTACCATTTTACTTAACGCATTTTATACTGTACTCATACTTTTTATCTGGTTTTATTCACTTACTAGTACTGTTTTATCAGTTATAATTGTGCTACAATTAAAATTTTGTATGCACTTAGGCTTTGAACTGTAGGACCGTGTTGTTTAGGTGCCGCATGTCCTCATTTGGAGATTGTGCCACTAAACCCTACACTCAATCAATCATGTTTCTTGTACTTTCATGATTCCGTGCTCCAACCACGTGCGATTTGAGATTATCGTTATTACCTAAATTTTTACCATTTAAAAAGTTTTGTAAACTTCGAAATCAATAATAATCTGATGGTGTAAGGTATGGGCTACATGGCCGGCACGACATCACTTCCCAACCAAGCTCCAATAAGTTCGTAATTTTTGTTGCTAAAGATGAGTGATATTGATTCGCCGTGTTAAGTAATTTTTTTTTTAATTCGAGCGAAAATCCAGATAACGGGCTTCAAGTCCAAGGTGTCTTATATGATTTTCAATTGTTGTATGCGATACATTTAACTGTTTTACGTCACTTTCTCAGTCATATAACGATTCGATTTAATAAAATTTGTCATTACCATCTTCAGAAATACACCAGAACGTTGGTTATCTTTGAGTGAAAACTGAACTTCACACAGCTCTTTGTAGGCGTCTGCCACTTTCTTGCTTTTTTGAAAATAAAAAAAAGTGAAATGTATCGATGTCGAAATAATTATTTTTGCGGTCAGTTTTAAAATTGACCGTCCAGTTTAAAAAGTTTAGATTTCAGACAACGCTTATTTGGTTACTTCAATATATCATTACTTTTATTAATGTGATATGATCCTCATTCTAACATTTTCTATTATCTCAAGGACATAGGTTTCTATTCATCAATCTAGTTTTTCAACTGCATTTAAATTGTTATTTATAAAGCTAGTTGTAGGTGCGATATAGCCACAATTGACTCTTGCGCCAATAACTCCAAACTAGCTAAAACTGACAGCTGTAGACAAAATTACACGGAATTCGTTTCTCTAGCAATCTAAAAGTTCGACTAGAAAATCTCAAACGAAAAAAATAAATAAATAAAATAATAAAGAAAACACACCATCTACTTTGGCATACCGCCAGCCAATATTTTAAATTTTATAAACTAAAATAATTTTTTTATTTTTTTCTTAGAATTCGTTCGGGAAAGTGTTGTATACTTGACGCACATACTTTGGATCAGTCTCTGTATTGTACTTTGTATCGGTCCAAGTTATGCGCAACAGGTTCGGTTAGCACAAATATATATTACCCTTTGGATTAAACCACTACTGTAAGTATTTTCACGTTTTTGGTAAAACTGTTGCATTTTGAAATATTCCACTAATGTATTCTTCGGTATTAACTTTATTTCTTTTCCTTTTTTAGTACTGGCTACACGAGAAATAAGTTTTAATTGCACCAATTACCGAATACAATCAACTGACTAGTTTCGGAAAGAAAAAAAAAATTCAAAATTAGTGTTAGCTAAGGTACAGCACCATGCTGTACTTGTTGCTTTTTTTTTTTTTTTTTAAGGATTTATTTTCTGAACGTTAGAAGACTATTCGTTCACAAAAAATTACATTAATAAGCAAAGTAAAGTAAACAAAAGTAAAATGCGTTTCTCTTGAAATTTCTTTCGTTATTTGAATTATTGGGAAAAATTCGTCATAGGTCGTTCTCCCCTGTTGGCTGTTCTGGATAATGCTTAAGTGAACTTTTTTTTCTTCAAAGGTCGAAATATAATAGTTAAGTAAAGGGGTTGTAAATCTCTTCAATGCAGACTTGTTTAATAGTCTTACCATGAATTCTAAAAATGGCAAGTGAATTCAAGATAAAAAGGAAAATAATATTTGAAACTTGATTGATTTTAGAATGATTTTCTTAAATTAATTTTTTTTCCAATCTAATTCAATTTGGTCTACAGTGGTTTAAATTCTTCAAATGTAATTGTGTCCTAACATTGTTTCAAAGTTGTATGCGCGACTGACTTTTATTCTAATAATATAAAATTATCTAAATAATTTTTAGTTAAGTTTTGTCGAAACACTGCTCACTGTATTCTACATACAACCAAAATTAAAATCAAAGGATTTTTATAATTAGATTTCTTTTGAATTCGCATAAAACTCAAACTCTGAGTATGAATTCAAAATTATGACTTCTTCATGAATTTGCCCTTTTTTAAAAGTGCATTTTTTTTTTTTAAAGTTTGTTAAAATTTTAAATGCAGTTTTTTGTGGTGAATTTTTTATCATTCAACTTATATTCTTAAACTGACGTAAAGATGAAATGATTGCTTTGAATTTTTTTTTATATTCGTATGAAATCAAGGAAAAATGAAGCAAATTTATTTGTATCTACCATTTTTGACATTATGAGTGTCACATTGTGGCAACTAAATTTTATATGTAAATCATAATATAACAACATTAAAACAACAATAGTAGAAGAACATTTAAAAATCAGATGTCTTGGGAATTCGTAAGGAACAAGAAAAAAATTAAACTTATATTTGTGACGTTATTAGCGTTACACGTAGCAACTAAATTTTATTGGAGTTAACTATGAAGCAGGAAAAACATAAAAAATACATTTCTTTCGAACTATTATGGAATTAAAGAGGACGGGAGAAAGAAAGAAACAAATTGGTGTCTACCATTTGGACTTCAGGAGTGTCACATTTAGCAACTTAATTTACGAAGTTCATAATATAACAGCAATAAAAATAATAATGATTATTTAAATTCTTGGTTTCTTCTGAATTCGTATGGAATCAAGGGAAAATGAAACAAATTTATTTTTGTCTACCATTTTGACGTTATGAGTGTCACAATTAGCAACTAAATTTTATAAGTAGTTGATAATATAACAGCAATAATACATCTGTACAGCGTGTAACAAAAATGCAACAAGAAGCTCGTACAGAACACATAATATGCACACGTACACATTCATAAGTTTACATATGTTAAAAATACAGAAATAAATGTATTTTTACAAGTACTGAAATAGTCATAGGGTAGTTCTCTAATTTATTTGGGGTTATCATTATACTTGTTAACTCTCGCACCATTGTATTGAAATAAAATAAAGATAGTTCTTGAAATAACAAAATAAATCAAATGGACATAAAATGGCATAAATAGATGTGATTTGTAGTGGAAGTTGGAGTCCTGGCATTCACTATACCTCGCGCATCATTAGGCTGTCACAAAATATACATCCTGCAAAAGAATAATTTAGTATTAGTTATAACATGAAAAAAATGTCTTTAGCTCTAACCTTAGTTATACTTCTTTTTGAAAATTTATTATTACATTTATTGAAAATTTTACGCACAATAAAACTCGTGTTTTACAAAATAATTAAAAAATAGTCTCTTATAATTATATAATTAAACTGAACTTTTATACCAAATATAAAATTTTTTTACAAAATTATGAAGCGTAATGATGCCTTTCTTTATAAAATGTTAAGCGTCATTGTTTGATACGTTTACTGCTTTATCAATATTAGACGCTTTAAATAGTAATATTCGGAACATAAAGAACAAATCCCATTAACACATTAGGCCCCGAATTTACCATTTTTAAAACAATTCCTTCTAATTATTTTCGAAAGTTTCTTCCATATATACCCAACACAGTTTTCCTTTTTATAAAATTTTCGTAGTTTTAAAACTCATTGAACTAACTTTTCAAATTTTATTAATGGCTCTTGCGCCAAAAATTTACAACACTCATTCACTCAAATAAAAACTGAGAAAAAATCAGTTCAACTTTGAATAATAATATTAGTATATTGAACCATGATATCGTGTTAAGTTGCTAGAAATTTAAGGTGTTTATTGGATTATAGTATCGTAATGAGGTTCAAGAAGTTAGATAATATAGTTAAATTTGGCACCGCATTAAGATGGCATCAATTTTTAATATTATGGTTTAATGCAAATAAAATTTTTAACAGTATACACCATTTCGTCTAGTAATTCATTTTTCCTACTAGTGAATAAAACGACTGGCTTTTGATTTATTAGAAAAATAAGCTATTTCTGAGAATTTAAACAAGATGCTGATTGATTTTATCAATGATTGATCAAATTTTGAAAATGTGTATTTTTTCTTTCCTCACTATATTTTTTATATTTGATTTAGTATATCTGTGACCGGCGATAAAAGGATTTAACTTTGGAAATAGTAACAAAAGTAAGCTTTCAAGGAATGCATAGTAATGTTCGGTCCTTGTACAAACATCAGTTATAAATAATACAAAAGCAATTATTTCAAACTTGAACCCAAGTGTTCCAAATTACTTATAATTGAACATATTTTCGATTTACTGCAACAATAGTAAAATTCAAAGAAAATGCCTTAGTTTAAGTTACTTAGATTTAAACCTAGTTTTAGACGTGGTATAACTCACACACGACTCTGGAGTTAAAAATTTACATCAATCAACTCATTATTGACTTTATTAATTGGAAATAATCCACATTGTCGGATTTTCTAAACCCGAGGGACATGGGTTTCAATACTCTTTACTTATAACAGAAATAATATTTTGAAAACAAACTGTAGAGGCGATAGAGCCACAACTGTTTCTTGCGCTAATATGGTTTTCTTAATATACCGCGATATGGTTTTTTTCTTAAAATAAATAATAATTCTAACATTTTGAGATATTGACTAATCTTACGCTAAGCCACTGATATAATGGATTCCATTTTGCAAAGGAATTTAATAATATATAATAAAGGTGGTGTTCCAAAAAAAATAAATAAATCCCTATTCAATTTAACATGAGATCCCTGATATGGAATGTAACACTTTACTTTATAGATATATCTGTATTTATGCTGACTGTTGCAAATATACGGTATTATGGAGTCAAAACGCTCTTACTTAACCGTCTTCCTAGCACATATTTCAAATTTTTCTTCGAATAAAAATCGCGCATGCTGAAAAATCTTTTAACGTCTGATACGAATCGTCATAGTTGTGATCCTTACCACGCAGAGAATTCAAATTGAATACGGAACTTTTGGAATATTTTGATGTATTTTAGAATAAAAAGTCAAACATCTGAAAGAAATATTTCTTTCTTTCTTTTTTTAAAAAAAAAAAAAAAATTTCCGAATCTCGGAAATATTGCTTTCCTTTTAAAATAAACGTATTCTTCAATGCGAACTAGAAAGTTATTTTAGATTAATATATTGATTCTGTTTCATAAGTTTTGCCCGTAATAGCGTAATACATTTTAATAGTCAATGGGATTTTAATTTGCCTTTTTAAATGTAATGAAAAATATCGTTATTTTTAAAGCTGCTGAACAAGGTTTCTGTTTCTAAATTCATATTTTTTGATTCTTCATTCCCTTCATTGTTTACCGATTCAAAATCGAATTCCTCTCACAATCTTTCTAACAAGCCAGTTTTAAGACATGATGCTCAAACCGAAATAATAAATTCATTAAATTCTAACTGGAAAACAGAATGGAACACAGAAATAAATAATAAACTGCATTAAATTAAACCACTAATTTCTGCTTTTAAAATCCTAAATTGTTCCGGAAAGATTGAAGTACTAAACTAATAAACAGATTACGCGTGGGTCATACAAAATTAACACACAGACACTTCTTACTAAACGAAACCATGCATTCTTTGATAAAAATTGTTTGCTTGGGTGTGTTATCACTTCCTAATAAAAGATATTATAACATTGAAGTATTATAACATTGGATTGTTAAACAAATTTGAGGGGAAATTATGTTTGACTCTCTCGCAAGTGACTGTGGAATTTGGTATTTTCAATTCTAAAAGAAGTGAAGTGGTTATGCCTAACCATGTGATCTAAATTAGATTTAATTGGATACCTATAATCGCCGTCACTCTCGTTTGTCGAACTTAATTGGCTTCTGAACTGATATATGCAACAATTTACCAACAATGACGTAACTTGCAGGATCCAATTACCCACAGTTTTAAATTGTAACCAAAAAAACTTATTGAAATTAAATGCTTTGCTTTAGAGAATTTTTATTTATGCATATTTTTAATGCCTATTGTAAAGTTCTAAAAGCAGGCAGAATTGTTTATTTGAATCAAAAATCTCATAACATTAAAAGTAATAATATTTATTGAAAATCTATTACTTACAAATTTTTTTATTGGCGATTTCAAAATATCTTCCCCGCTCGTGACGAATTAGTTAAAGTATTCCTCATTGTAATTTTGTATCTGCCTGTGCTATATCCGTATGCATAAAAATAATTTTGTTTCTATTCATAAAAAAATTCTGTGTAAAATTATAATTTCTATTGTCTCTTCGCGGTGGAATCACTCTGGTTAATTTTTCTTTATTTTCATGTAATATCTATAAATATATAAAAAATTTTAAACTCTATTATTTGTTTATATTTAAAACATTTAAACCACAGAAAGAGATTTTATAACACAAATTTGAAACAAACTTTTTTTAAAACCACATATTAAAATCCGAAATAACAATATTATTATAATTGATATATTCATAGTAAAACTGATATGTATTGATAATATCTATTTCTCCAAAATTTTTTTAAAAAAATTAGAAATCGAATGATTTTCTATTCTGAATTCATAAATTTATAATAACTGATTTTTAATTGATTATAAATTTTTCGTGACTTTATTCATTCTGTACTTATATACGAGGGTTGCTATTTATATTTCTGGCCTAGGCGACCGCAGACGATTTTAATCGAAAGTTTGATATTTTTAAACATAAATTCAGCAGACGATTTACCATTATAGCTTCATTTGTGTTGTTGACAGTAAATTGAAAAGATCTTCTCTTTCAAGAAATGGAATTGAATCGTGAACATTTTCGTGCCATTATTTTTCATAACTTTCTACGTGGATTGTCAAGACAAGAGTGCTTCGATGAACTTAATTCTTTATTCAGCGATAAAGCGCCATCCTACAGCACTGTAAAAAATTGGTATAACGAATTTAATCGTGGTCGATGTTCGATCCAGGATGAATCCCGTGCTGGTCGTCCAAAATCCGTTGTTGTGCCAGAAAAGATCGATGCTGTGCGTGAACTGATAAAGCAAGATCGTAATGTGACATACCGTGAGATAGAGGCGTCTTTGGACAGTAGTATGACTAGCATCAATAAAATATTGCATGAACATTTGAGCGTAAAATTTTTTTTTTCGCGTTGGATCCCGCATAATCTAACAAACGCTAAAAAAAAGGCTCGTGTCAATTGGTGCAAGGAAATGTTGGAAAAATACGTTCAAGGTACATCAAAGGCTGTGTATAACATCTACACAGGTGACAAATCATGGATCTATGCATATGAGCCGGAAAAAAAAACAGCAATCAACTGTATGGGTCTTCCAAGACGAGGCAAAACAACATCGAAACAAATGATTGCCTGTTTCTTCGGCATTAACGGTCATGTGGCAACAGTGGCGTTAGAGCAACGCAGGACGGTCAATTCTGAATGGTACACGACCATTTGTTTGCCAGAAGTCATCGGAGATATTCGAAAAAAGCAGAAGAACAGGCGAATCATTCTTCATCATGACAATGCGAACTCTCACACATCGACTCAAACAAAGGCATTTCTGACGGAGCGAAAGATCGAACTGATGGGTCATTCGCCGTACAGCCCTGATTTGGCACCCAATGACTTCTTCTTATTCCCACACATCAAAAATAAATTACGTGGACAACGATTTTCGACCCCCGAAGAAGCGGTTGATGCATTCAAAACGCATGTTTTGGAGTTACCTCAATCGGACTGGAAAAAGTGCTTTGAAAATTGGTTCAAACGCATGCAAAAGTGTATTGATCATCATGGAGAATATTTTGAAAAACAATAAAACCAATTTCGATCCTACATATTTGTTTTTTCATTATTAGGCCAGAAATATAAATAGCAACCCTCGTATAATAATGAGCTAATAATCTTAGCTTATTGAAGAATATTAAAATTTATATCATACCATTTCTTTCTTCCTTCGTTTTTTTGCTAAAACCCCATATGGAAATCAGAAATAACTTATATTCGGTACTGTAAATCAACTTTTCAAAAAACATTTTTGAAAAATCAAGGGGAAGGGGGTCGACGTTTACATCGTTAATAAAATCGGGCATTCGTTGATCAAGTAATAGTGTTGCATTGTAAACAATAAGATAGGTATGAATAACTCAGGATAAATTTATCCCTTTTAAAAACCATTTTTAACATGTAATATACAATTAATTTTGCATTTTATCTTATCAAATTTTTTTTACATATGAAGGTTTTTTTTAGAAACTATACTTTTAAATTATGTTAAAAAAAATAATTTAGAGGTTAAAATTAATTTATTCAAAAGATTTTAAAACAACTTTAGCAGCAAAAAGACTTGAGACCTTATTTATGAATCTTGACTCAATAAGAATAAAAAAGGCCGATATTTGTTCGATATTGGCTCTTTATAAAATTGTTAGATTTTCCTAATATTTTATATCTGTTAAGCTGATATGGGCCCTATATTAAATTATTCATTTCATCCGATATTTTATAGCCACTTGACCAACCCCCCTTCCTATTAAACCCGATCTTTAATATTCTAAATTAGCACTCAAAAGAGCTTTAAAAGTCATTAATGACACTTTTCCTAAGGCCACGTATTAAATTCAGAAATAACAATTGTACCATTTTAGTGTATACATAGGTATATTCGTAGTAAAATTTCGATGAAAGAATTGCTGCGTTTATGGTCTGAAAATATCCAATCAAATGATAGATATTTTTGGAACACGATATCAAAACAAAACAATAAAGAAGTGGCGAACAAGCTAATTTGATATTTCCTGACTACAGCAAAAAAGTATGAACAATAAAGAATGGTTGGTTCATAGGTGGGTGTCTCAATTGAGTATTGTTAGCCACAATAGAAATTAAAGATATCAGAGATTCTATCAATATTTGATTTAAGATGAATCTCGCACGATTTTCAAGAAGAATAAATTGAAAAATAGACAACTCTAAAAATAAATATTGGTTTATACTTAAATTACACCTATTTGACATTTCACTAATATTATTATTGTCTTAACTAGTTCATTATGCCTTTTTTTATTCTTTTATTTGAATTGTTTGACACTGTATATCCTTCTTTGGATCTTGTGCCATAAAACTCTACATTCAATCCAATCAATATTCTTTTATTTGTAATTCTATAGTGTTATTCTATAAAAGTTAAGTAAATTGGCACTGTGTATTTTTTACGTAACAAATTTAAATTAAAATTATCGGAATGAAAAGAAAAATTATTTTTATTATAATGAATTGTAATTTCGCAATTTTATAACAAGTGCAATGATTTTCAAAAGCTCAAGTTACTGTAGAAAAACTATAATTTTTAACAATTGATAAGCTGAAAATAGATAAGCTTTTTAGTATTTATAGTTCATTTAACTCTTAATCATAATTTTAATGGAATTTGAATATTTTTTTTTTTTTAAATTCTTTTTTTCTCCTGTTTAAATTATTCAACAACAAGATCAGTTTTTTTACAGTTTTAATTCCACGAATCATAAGATAGAATTCATTTTGACAGAAAATAAGCGGATTTTGTATTGCGCTTAGTAACAGCCTCCTTCCAATTAAGACTAAGTATTAATTAGAGAAAATCTTTTATAGAATCAAGAAAAAGAATTACTCTAAGATTAAAATATTTTGTGAGAAACAGGCTGCTATTAAAATAGTTATTTTTATTTATTTTTTACACTGCTTTTTTAATTTCGTCTTTTTCTACTTTAGATAAACACACGTAACCCACGATCCTAAAGTGGCCCTGTGATCTCTCTTCTTTTTTCCCGTTGCTATTCATTCTTTATTGCGTGAGACTTAGTCAAATTTAAATCCCTCATTTGATGCTATAAAGCTTCAAAATTTATTGTATGAAAAAAAATAAATAAATAACAGTTAAAGTTCACGAGTAAAGTTCACCGGTTTAGTCAGTCATCATCTGGTTTTCAACAGAAAAAATTGTCACAGAATTGACTATTTTATTGTATTCTGAACCATGCTGTCGTTGCGCGTAACGCTTTTAAAAGTTGATAGAAAATATCCAAAAATTTGTGGGCACTAGCTAAGGGAGCCATCTATCGGCATTATTGACTATTTTTCCGTATACTTTACTGCAACAGTTTAAAGGCAGATGCTACAGTTCATGCAATTTTGTTTTAACTTTGCGCAGTACCGAAATTCTGACTCGCCGCTTGGCACTGTAAACAATTATTAAGCTGATTCATCGTTGAATTACTCACACTATTATATGTTCTTTGGTTACTAGGTGGTATCCTCTTTAATTCATGTTAATATCCACTAAATAGTCAGTAACAGGTTCTCATAAGCGCATATTTAATCTAATTCATAAACATTTATCTGTTATAAAAAATAGCGCTTACATACTTTTAAAACGATTGGGCACTTGTAACTAGAGTGTCTTCAGTGAACAAGAGTGGCGTCAACCTCCCGACAAAATCTGATTGGAGGAAACTAAGTTTTTACCGCCGCAGGCTAAATGGAAAATTTCTCCATTCGTTTAACACGGGAAGCATGATTAGTGATGTGAAAAGAAAACTGAATATTTTAATACCTATCTTCTGGTAACCCGATCCTATTATGCGCTTGCGCAGTTTTGCTTTTCACCTCGATTGACGCCACTCTTGTTCACTGAAGGCACTCTACTTGTAACTAATCACGCGGCGTGTTAACGTTATAGGCCTAAGGCTTCGATTTAATAATACGCTGAATCAGTTTTTGGGTCAGATTGGATGCTTGCATACGTCATCACGCTTGTTTATCGAACCTGGATTGGCGGACCCACGCATGACGTCGCTTGCAGGTATCAAATTACTATTTTTTTAAAAAAAATATTATTTATAATTTTTCTGTATTATAATTTAATAAAGGAAATATATAGTATATTTTTGTTAGTTCTTCAATTTCCAATTTTTATTTTGTCTCAAACATCAATATTTTCAGTCTCTTATAATCTAATAGGAAATACAGAAATACCTTCCGCTACTTTTTACAGAATTATAAAGAAATAAAAATTTTATTCTTACCGAAGTAGACGTTTCACAAATTAAATTTCATTTGATTCTTACCTTAAGAGAAAAAGTTGAAATCGGGAAATGTTTGATTTTTACGAAATTTAGACTATTTGCTGGAATTCAACTTATTGCTAATACTACTTAACCTCGAGGTAACATTTTTTTGATCCACTCAATTTTTGAGAAAGAAAAAGAATTTTTGTCTTCTTCTGATGGGAAATGTTAAAAAATAAGTTTATTCTTAAAAAAAAAAATAATAGGGTATCTTTTATTTGTTTCTTATATTTAACCACTTTAATTGGCGTATGATTTGATACCAAAGTTAAACATTTACTCAAATAATAATATTTTTTCTTTAGTTTCATTATTTTTTTCCAATGAAAATTATAGCGTTGATTATAAATGCTTTATTTTGCCTTTCTTATTTGCCCTTTCTTCGAAACGAGGTCTTTTTAAAAATAAAACGAATTATAAGTTAACTTTCAGATTAATTGGAGATTTTTATTTTGAAAATAATTATAAAAGTTTTCTTTTTAAAATTGCGAATCATTATTCAACATTATTATTATCAAAAGCATTCTATAAAAAAAAGGATGTCTGCTGCATTAAACAGTTTTTTTAAACATATACGAATGATTATATGACATAAAATTATATTATTTACATTAGTAAATAAATATAAAATTTTGCACAGCACAACATACATTTGAAATTTTAGAAGTCTAAAAAATTTTGCTATATAAGTTCTTTACTGTTCACTTTTATATATGTATTGAGGATGTTACATTACCGTCGTCATCAATCTTTGACAAAATTAAAGGGAAAAATGTATACACATTGATTGTAGTTATATAATTTTTTTTCTAAGCGAAGAAAAGGCAAACATACTATTCGAATCTATTGAACCATTACTGACGAAAGCGGGTGTAAGAACATAAAAATTTTACTGAGGAAAGCGGTACTGAGAACATTAAACCCTGTTTCATTAACCGAGTTGCTAAAAATCGAATGATCAAATTGTTTAAGATTTTCGTCCCACTTTCGTATATAATGATTCGGCAGATTAACAAGCGCGTTTTGTTTTTTCTTCATAAATATTAATTTGGTGTATGATTTTATTTCGTACTTTTAAAAATTTTCTAAAAATACACAAAAGATAATATATTATCCAGGAACTACACGTGGTATTTTGAAAATTGAAATTTCTAAACTAAATACTGTGTCATTTTGTTAACAAAGATAGACAGTATATTTAATTCTGTTTGAATTTTTAAAAGAAATTCTTTACCTATAGAACAATTTAACTATTTTAACATGTTTATTGCTTGTCGAGTGCAGGTGTTTATACTATATCTATCATTGATGATCTATAAAGATAAAATCAAAATTAATTTTATTTTAGCTACCACTTTAGTTTTTAAATTTTGCATAAAGGTTATTTTAATGATCAATTTGCTATTGTAGTAAAAATATATTATTTGCTGACAGTAGCCATCTTGACACCACTTCAACTATTTAGTGCAAACTATCGAAAAGAATTTCGTCGCGCTATGTGTGAATAACTAACAAACGTGTTAGTCTAACACGTTTGTTAGTCTAACGGTTCTAACACTGTTAGAACCGTTTGTTTGGAACATCACATGCTTTTTAGAAGCTAGTGTCATTTAACCTTACATTTAATTGAATTTTATTAATTTTTAGATGTATAGTTTTGGATAATTAAGAATAGCACCGAAGCAAACGGCAGAGCTCTCAAAATTCTCTGGCGGAGATTTCATAAACTAATTTCTCGTCGCGACATTTCCCTTACCATGAATTAAGTTTCGTTTCACACAATTTTACCAGATTTTTGTCTATGTTCATGTAACTGTTTTGAAGATAGAATCCAGTTTTCCATCTATTTTCCTGTTAGTGCAAAAAAGAAAAACAAATTTTTTTTTCAATCATTCCAGATTAATATTTCCAGCGTTGGGCTTACTACCCAATTGGAACATCTGTCCCTTCACCCCAGAGCCCGAGGTCTAGAAACCTGGTATGGGCACGATAGGCCTTGGCCTACCACTGAGATTTGTTTAAAAATTAATAAGTCACAAATACTAATTTAAGTTTAATTAGTCGCTAATTTAAGTTTAAAAAGTATTTTTTCAAATATATTTTAATCAGAAAAAGAGACCGTGTGTTGGTTTATTAAAATTGTGGTTGAGCAACAAGAAGTGTAAAAAAGGTTGGTCAAGTGGCAATAATAACGTGATAATCAGAAATTTTTCTAGTAAGTTTTCTATTTCTTTACTTTTTTCTTGTAAAACATGTAAGTAAAGAACATCTAAAAACACAAAAATAAGTTAAGCATGTGAATTTGCATTAATTTACATATAATAATATATTTTATTTTTTCAAACGCCACATTGCTCTTTCACCCCTGTTAATACTGTATTTTTTTGTATTATATATAACTAGAGCCCGGATTTTGATGACCTAAAAAATCTCAATTAATGCCCTTAAAAAGTGCAAAAAAATGTCCTTTAAAAGTGCAAAAAAGGCCCTTTAAAAGTGCAAAAAATGCCCTTAAAATGCGAAAATTGCGCTTAATACGCCTTATGACATGACTTAAATAAAGTAAAAATATTGAACTAAAACAATTTTTTACTCTTTAAAATTATTCTATTATAGTCATTTCAAAAAATATAAAGCAATGCAATACTTGTTCTACTTTCATTAAAGTTTGAAAAATATCTTTTATATCCTAAAATAACAATAAAAAAAAAGGAAAATATATTGACTCCAAAACATTTTCATTTTGTATAGAAACTTTAATGAATATAACAACTTCCATCTCATAATATTACTAAATATCAGAATTACATTGGATTATTAATTTTTTTTTTTAATATTTTGAAATGTAAACGAGCGTTTCTTGTCTGAAAGTTAATTTTTATACCTGAAGAAGCTTCTTTCAACGTCTACTGATGTTATTGGTGCGTACTTGAAAAAGACGGTCTCACTTACTGACAATTCTTCTTCAATTTGAAAAGATGTTGCTTCACCTGTTAATATCCTAGAGATTTTCTTCATTGTTTTGGAAGCCAGTGTAATAATGAAAAATGATAAAAAATAATAAAAATTGGAAAAAATTAACAAAAAATTTAAAAAATGCTTTAAAATGCAAAATATGCCCCAAAATTTAAAGAAAAATGCCCTATAAATCTAAAAAAATGCATGCTCTAAAGGACAAAAAATGCAAAAAAATGCAAATGTCATCAAAATCCGGGCCTTATATATAACTAAATGTGATTTCATTCCAATAGCTCTAGTTGGTAGTGTTAACTAATTTGTAAACAGCATTATTAAATTAAATTGAAAAAAAAAATATTGAAGTAGTTTTTCAGCTGATGAGTGAGGTGAAAGATTCATTCGTCGTTATTGATTTCCTTGCATTTTAGTCATTCACCTGGAAATGTTAGAATTCAATAGATTCTTGATCTCACCTTGATTGAGTATTACAATTGTTACATAATAGTTAGAAATCGTTAAGAGTTTAATGGCAGATGCTGGTTAATGCCTTGTACCTTTCAAGTAATTTCTAGTTTTAGTTTTGATATAATGCTTTATTATCAATTACTTTCCATCTTATAGTGGCTTCTATAAAGGAAAGGCTTTGATAAATTAACTTCTGAGTTTACTGTTAGTAACAATATTTTTTATTATTTAAATAAAGCACAAAGCTGCTTCGTTAGTTTGAAAAAATATTTGGTAAGAAAATAATTTTAAATATTTTTATGTTATATAAAACTTAAAGATTAAAGGGGAAGAAAGGTATCTGTCGAATTTTCACGAAATTTCATATTGGCTTGCCGTTTGTTGTACTTAGAGAATTGCTAGGACCGGGATAGCCTGGTCGGTTGGGTATTGGACTCTGGTCCAATTGGTCGTGAGTTAGATTCCCGCTGGCCGAAGTCTCTCCGCATACAAAATGGAGACTGGTGCTCGCTAAATCTGTCGGGGTCATAAAGTTCTCAAGTACCCATAACAAAAGTACCATCAAGTACCCATAATCAATACCTCAGAATGTACTCATACCTGCCAACTTTTAATCCTTTCGAGGATGATTTTCTCCAGTGGTAGTAAATTCGAATTTAAATTGCAATTTTAGGCAGAAACATATTATGTGTTTTGAAAAAGCTTATACGGATTAACACGACTTGACATAAAGTTTTGCGAAGACTGATTAGTCCTTGGGCAACTAAGACTTTTGGCGTTAGGCATAAGAAGGTGATTGGGTAATTGGCGGGGATTAGCACGATAGTATAACACATTAGTATGTATGTTTAATTTTTTTAAAAATAGTGGTGGTCAAAAAGATTTTATATAAAGTTTATAAATGCAAGGAATATATAGAAAGCATGCATTTTACTATCTTCTGAAATATAGAAATAAAATTTTACGCCAAATGCGTAACAGTTGGCAGGTATGTGTACTGGATCGGAGACGATTCTGCTCTGGTTCAGACAAGAATTACGATCCGTGGGAGGATGGATGGGGTGTGAATGTGTCCTCCCTGTGAAACGTGTTGTGACGTATGTGTGTGGCAGAAGTCGAGTTTTTGGTTATAGATGGCGCCACTGGAAAACAAGAAGTTCACCCCTCTGCCCTAAAAAAGGCTTGTCAGTATCGAAGAGTGGCAAATGACAACAACAGAGGACATATCAATAACGTAGAAAATCTATGTGTATCTGATGTAAAAAAAGTAATTTAAAAAAAATATTTACCATCTTCCAATAGGACTCCAATTCACGATGTGCATTCAAGGTTGATAATTCTTATCACTCCCTAGATTTGCAAATTCGTCTGATCGTCTTACGCTTCTTTTTCCGATACTCTCTAACATTTGGGCATTGGCTACAATTTGCTGCTGGTTCTCGTGAATTCGTCTTCTGGCCAAATCCAACATCAGGCGTTGGCGGAGAATCTCCAATGGGTTAACTACAGAAAGAGTAGGTCCTTTCCTTCTTTTTACAACTTGAGACGAATGTCCAAGGGGTATTTCCAAAACCTAAGTAAAATAATAATATCAAACAAATATAATTTTTAGCATTTTAACAGACCAGTATCCTATATATAGACTTTCGGTCGATTAAAAAATAAATATATTTAACCTTAATGTGTCATGAAAATGAAAGATTTTATTAAATGAAATTATCTATTAATAACTGTAAACAAGCAAATTTATCCCAGTATACAAAAAGCACAGATACTCCCTCGCAACAGTACAAATTAAACCGAAACAGAACCGGCGCCAAAAAGGATTTGCGGCAGATTGGTAAAATATTAACAATTTATTCCTGGTTTTATTACAAGACAATGAAAAGTGCTGTTTTAGAAAATTCAATTAATAAAAGCACATATAATATAAATTATTTTCTCAAGGCAAACACATTTGTATTGTGCTTGTCACACACGTAGTAAAAATTCAAACTTAGGAGATGATGCCATTTTTGACATGGCTACATCCAAATTCACTAAGTTAGTGAAAACCGCATTGAGGTAGTTTCTCCTATCATCCAGACATTAGTTTTTAATCTATGAATTAAGCTTATTACTTATAAATTGGTGTTTTTACCAATTTATTTAAAGCTTATAGCCATAAATGGCTCTTGCTTCAATTAACGAGAATTAACTAACTAATCCTGCGTCTAAGACTAACAACACATGAGACATTATTCTTTTGTCTACGCAAATTTTTTTTTTGTGCGTTTTAAAATGGAAAATTTGGCTTAATGTTTTTGGAACTTTTAGAAAGATGTTAGGAGATATGAACTAATTTATATTTTGTTGCTGTTTTTGATCTGAAGGAATAAAATTCCTTCAGTACGCAATACCATCTGACCCGTTTTATCCAATCGTCTAATCATCTATTTGATTCTAATGACGGTTCTAGTAAACTATTTTATAGAAGTCAAGCAGGAGAAAATAAAGAAATAAAATCGAATAGCTTATTAGATGAATGAGTTTTTTTGCATACAGAATTCTTGAATGAATGTATAGACTGGGAAAGGAAGAGATTGATTAAACATGATGGTATTTTGAGAGAACTCAACAAATTATTACAAACTTCAATTAAAAGTTTTCATTTATTGATTTTTATCTATGTATTTTTGGTTTTTAGACAGTGCAAGGCAACCTACTTTTTATTTTAATTTTGTTAAGTGCAATATTAATCCAATTTTTGTTTAGTCAGTCATCGAACTGGAAATTTTATGTTTTACAAAACTCATTAATTACAGTATTTTCTTGATATTAAATATATTGTTCAAGAAAGAGTTCACGTGAAAATAAAATAATATTCTAAAAAATTGCTATAATTCTACCACGAGTTTTGACCAATTCATATATAAATATATTATTAAAACATTTGTTACTTTTTTGGAAAGAAATTTTTTCTTAAATGTTTTGTTGAACACATTCTGACTTGATTAGAAATAAACCTCACTAGGATAACTTTTACTCGTACTAAAAAAGGACATTTAATGAATAACATCACGCAAGAAGCTAACAGAATAAAAATCAGAGTTCAAAAAGTAATATGCCACTCTGTGTTAGAAATAAAAGTTTTCAACCTATGTGCCTCACCTGCATTTGCATATAAAGCAGAGATTTGGATTCATACTTGTAGATGTATACAAAGTACAACTCTAAGAAATATGAAAGACTATTTCACAAGTAAAGAACTGAAAGCAAGTTACACGGATAAGACAAACAAAAGTTTTTGATGTTCTTAAGAGAATTAAACATTTATAAGGGCAATGGACTGGTATCTTCAATAAAATAGAAAGAAACAAAAATAATGGAAAAATTGGAATTTATAAACTTAGTATCTATTTTTGGATCTTGTGCCATTAAACCACCCTATATTCAATTCAGTTTATAAACCAAGTAGTAGGTGCTATATAACTACAACTGACTTTTGCATCATAACTCTAGATCAAGAATTAATTTTATTGTAAAAAACTATATGGCAAAAATATAATTTTGGAGAAAAAATTAATCCTGATGACTTATTAGCAAATATTTTTTATTACTTTCCTCCTCATGCTGTTTACTTAGTTAGTTGCATTTAGAATTAGCTTTCGAAATTTGAAGCCTTCACAACTAATAAACTCTACACAAACGACTATTTGTTTTACATTCTTTCTAGAATCTTTATGTTCTTCGGAAAAATAGTTTCTGCAAACAATTGAATTCATTGGAAGTCAAAGTATTGTATAAGACCGAATCTTGTTTATAAAAATTGATGTAATGACTTTTCTATGGTTAGATGGAAACATTTTTATTTTTAGAAAAATAAACTTTCCGGTACTGAAACCGTAATGTGAAGGACCTCAAAATGATTTGAATTGTTGAAACCCCCCATATGTGTTTCGCTATGCTTTTAAACATGTTCTTTATAAACTGACTAAAGATCTTGTATAGCAATGTTTTATATTTTACAGCAATGTAAACATGATTCGTTCTTGAACAAACCAAATTTTTCTTACAGATGGTAAAAGACTTTCATAAAGATAAATATACTTCCTTCTCGCGGATTTGAATTTCTTTGAGGGATTTATCCTTTAAAATGATTGAAAGGAGTTAAGATAGTTCTGAGTTTAACAATATTTTTATTCTTTGGAATTTCTGGAGAATCAATTTAACTCTTTTGAAAACAACTCAGGGAGAATAATACAGTGGTTTCTTTACTAATTGTAACACACAATTTTTGTTAGGACATGAATCATACAAACGATTTTAATATTTAGTGTTGCAAATTGTGATCCAGTTTATATGAGTGACAACATCCAACTTACAGTCCCGGCCAAATTATTAGACGCACTATAAGATTCTATGTAAAATCTTAATTATCAGGTGATGCTATACAGCTTGATTGTTTTTACGTGGCTGAGACCGGTTTGCATTTATTTACGTTCGTGTATCAATTAGGGTTAACATTGTAATGCAATACGTTAAAAATCAATGCAAATAGGAAGTACGAGGGTTGCTATTTATATTTCTGGCCTAATAATGAAAAAACAAATATGTAGGATCGAAATTGGTTTTATTGTTTTTCAAAATATTCTCCATGATGATCAATACACTTTTGCATGCGTTTGAACCAATTTTCAAAGTACTTTTTCCAGTCCGATTGAGGTAACTCCAAAACATGCGTTTTGAATGCATCAACCGCTTCTTCGGGGGTCGAAAATCGTTGTCCACGTAATTTATTTTTGATGTGTGGGAATAAGAAGAAGTCATTGGGTGCCAAATCAGGGCTGTACGGCGGATGACCCATCAGTTCGATCTTTCGCTCCGTCAGAAATGCCTTTGTTTGAGTCGATGCGTGAGAGCTCGCATTGTCATGATGAAGAATGATTCGCCTGTTCTGCTTTTTTCGAATTTCTCCGATGACTTCTGGCAAACAAATGGTCGTGTACCATTCAGAATTGACCGTCCTGCGTTGCTCTAACGCCACTGTTGCCACATGACCGTTAATGCCGAAGAAACAGGCAATCATTTGTTTCGATGTGCTTCTTCCTCGAACAACTTTTGTTGGTTTTGCCTCGTCTTGGAAGACCCATACAGTTGATTGCTGTTTTGTTTCCGGCTCATATGCATAGATCCATGATTCGTCACCTGTGTAGATGTTATACACAGCCTTTGATGTACCTTGAACGTATTTTTCCAACATTTCTTTGCACCAATCGACACGAGCCTTTTTTTGAGCGTTTGTTGGATTATGCGGGATCCAACGCGAATTTTTTTTTTTACGCTCAAATGTTCATGCAATATTTTATTGATGCTAGTCATACTAATGTCCAAAGACGCCTCTATCTCACGGTATGTCACATGACGATCTTGCTTTATCAGTTCACGCACAGCATCGATCTTTTCTGGCACAACAACGAATTTTGGACGACCTGCACGGGATTCGTTCGTCCTAGATCGAACATCGACCACGATTAAATTCGTTATACCAATTTTTTACAGTGCTGTAGGATGGCGCTTTATCGCTGAATAAAGAATTAAGTTCATCGAAGCACTCTTGTCTTGACAATCCACGTCGAAAGTTATGAAAAATAATGGCACGAAAATGTTCACGATTCAATTCCATTTTTTGAAAGAGAAGAACTTTTCAATTTACTGTCAACAACACAAATGAAGCTATAATGGTAAATCATCTGCTGAATTTATGTTTAAAAATATCAAACTTTCGATTAAAATCGTCTGCCGTCGCCTAGCAACACTTACTGTTGCCAAGGCCAGAAATATAAATAGCAACCCTACTATATAAAAATTATCCTGAATAAAAACCCATTACATGTGTGTTTTATAAAACTATAGCATACAAACTCGTGCAAAACATATAATTATTAAAAAAAGTATAGTGCGTCTAATAATGTGGAATACTTATTATAATATACTAATATAATAACCTGATATAACAAATATTCTATATTTTTATAATATATCGTCTAATTTATATTATATATAATCTAGTTTAACCTATTGATACACGAACGTAAACAAGTGCAAACCGGTTTCAGTCACATAAAAACAATAAAGCTATATATTATCCCTTGATAATTAAGATTTCACATAGAACCTTAAAGTGCGTCTAATAATTTGGCCCGGGACTGTAGATTACAATTTAACTTCGCCTAGCACGTTCAAGCCTTTTCTTTTTTTGGACCTTGTGTCTTTAAATTCAATTTTACTTTAGCTATGTTTCAAAAAATCATTGACGAAATTTGCACCTGAGATTATATTGACTGAGATCATTTTTGTATGCCAGTATTTAGATTTACAAAAAATTCTGTATAATACCCATATTTTATTTGTATTGAAAATTATATAAACTATTATGTTAAGAAAGAGAAACTTTGATACATTTGAAACTTTTTATGAAATTTTGAAACAGAAGTAATTATGTAGTATAACAATCATTTTAAACATTAATGCTTTTACTTAACTGTAATTATGAAAAAAATTATTAGTGATGAATCATTTTCATCATTAATTTTTTGGATTTCATTGTCATTTTCTAGCTGGCTATACCACAGTGAAAAGAATATTCCGCAAAAAAGTTTTTAAGAACTGGCAGGTATGTGTTCTAAGCATTATTTTAAACCCATTGCAACATTTATCACACATAATTTCTAATTCTTAAGATATGATGGGTTGGTTATGCTATTTAATTAATTAAAAAGATTTCACACGAGTAAGAAACAATTTGTAATAAATGTACAGTGCGCAAAAAAAAAGTCAACTTGAATAACTTTTGATTTGAACTATAATAATCGGATTTTTGCATACTAGGACTCATTTTTAATGGCTTGAGAGTTGACCTCAAATATTGTAATTAGTTAGTGTAAACAATATTTTTAGGTTACGAAATTAGACACAAAAACGTATTTCCTCAGAATAAGCATACCCTTTTTTTTTTGCCGGATTATGATTTATGACCTCTAAGATATAAGGGTACCGCAATATATGTAAGATGGTCCCAATAGTTTAACAGGAGAACGGTCGAAAGTTCGGACCCCTTAATATTAGTTTTTGTTTTTGCGTATTTTCCTATATCTCGAGAACTTTTTAAGAGAACTAATTTTTTTTTGTTTACAATTATAAAATTCGTTTATTATGTACAAGAATTATTTTTTAAAATTTTATTTAAGAATTCTCTAAATTTTAAATTGCTAAGTATACTAATTTTTACGTCACTTTAAAGAAATACAAAATTTGAACGAAATCGATAGAATAGTTCTTGAAAAATTGAATTTTAAATATATGCTGACAAAAGCAATTGCTGTGAATGTAAATAACAGGCTTAGAGGACAATCTTCGGAAAAATCTGAAAAAGATATTATTTAAATGATTTCAGACTTAAGTGGTGTTTCTACGTTAAGTATTTTCCGTTTGAAAAAAAAAAAAAAAAGAGAGAGAATCTAAATTTAGGGAATTCTCTTAAGGAAAGCGTAAAAAAACCTATTACCACAATACCTTTCTTTAGTATGTTTGGAAACAATTAAAACAGTACCTATTACCAATATTAACTAAACATGGACGTCAAACGTCAATAATAGAATGGCTACTTTTTTATGGTCCTCCGCAATGAATAAAAGCTTTTTCTTCATTATTTTGCACCCTTTGTCTATATTTCAGGAGCCTGGACAAACGACAGAAGTTGTAAGAGACGCACACCATCTCTTCCTTTACTAATATCGATAATAATGATTGTAAAGGCTGGGATAGCCTGGTCGGTAGGGTGCTGGGCCCGTGTCCAAGAGGTCGTGGGTTCGGTCCTCGCCGGCCGAAGACTCCCCGTGTAGTAAATGGTGACTGATGCACGTTAAATCTGTCGAGTCTCAAAGTCCTCCATGTTCCCATAACAAATCAACACCTCTGGGGGTACTGATCCAGGAGTTTCCTTGTCTTCTGGATTGGTTCAAAATTACAAGGCTACGGAGTTGAACATTAGTAGTCGTAAACCCATGAAATTGGGTCGGCTGTTCAACGACGGTTGTAAAATAAAAAATAAAATAATGATTGTAAAAATCATTTTAAATCAATTTTATTTAATCAGGAATAAAATTTGATTATTTAGACTACACTTTGAATTTAAAAATAGAATCTTTCAACCTCAACAGGAGTTGGTAGCAATTTAAGATATGGAGTATCGGTTGTTTATAATTACATTTAAATAATGTCTGATTACTAACAACCTTTGATGCTTTTTTTAAGCTAATTGTTTCCCCATAAACATAAATTTAAACACTGTTGTTTATGAGTTTAAAATATCAATATTAAGCATTCGAACGCTCATACGTAAATTAAAAAAAAAAAAAAAAAGTTTGGAAACGAAGTAATAAATGCAACATAACTACTACAAGTTAACACTTGTAACTTAATAAATTGGCTAAAAATAAACTTTAAGTGATCTTTTAAGTCACAAGAGCTTGATGTTAATTCTTCGAATTACTGACACCTACGTTTACATAGTCTTAAGCTACACTTGAAGCAACTCTGAGAATTTTAATATTCAAATTTCATTAACATCAGTGCTTATGATGATGATAAGACTTTAAGCTTTGACAGTGATAATTTTCTTCTAAGAATCTTGCTTAATTTTTACACAGCTGTTGTTAAAACTAAGATTATAGTCTCAACTATTTTAGTTCTTTAAAACTAGCCATATAAAATATGTAATTAGAATGAAACATTTTAAATTGTATTTTGTAATAAAAATGTTCTCAACTCAAATTTCAACTAAACTCAAAAAGTTTTTAAATTTTTTTTTTTTTTTACCTTAGGTTTAAATGTTTTATTTTTTGAGTTTCGATTTTTTGAAACATAATACATAAATCTCTGTCTAGTTTATAAATTCATTTATACAAAAGCTCTGTGAAATTGTTTGGTAGCAATTACACTTTTAATTTTTACACTTAATATTATTTTACTTTAGTAGTGTAGTGACTAATATTTAATTGAGAATGGGCTAGAAATTCCACTATTTTATGTACTACTTTTTTTAAAAAAATGTTTCTTAAGATAATTAGTTTAAAACTCTCTATATTATAACCAATTTTAAGTCTTACATGAAAAATGAGCTGACATAGTTGTAAAAAGTACTCGTATTAGAAGCGTGAATGTTATAGCACCCTTGGATTTTGAAACGAATTTGATAGTCGTAAGTATAGCAAGCTTGGAAAGAGCATTGGAATATACTAAATGATAACAAATTACATAATTTTCCCTTCTGTTGACAATCATTGAATGATATCCGTTGACCGTAAATCTTAGTAATAAATAAGCGGCGTATTTGCCATTCCCGTCTTACCTATATGCATTTAATGAAAAACGAACCAGTACCTCTTTGTTCACAATGACTAGTTGCCATTACTATTAAACATATTTTTACCAACTGTAAACTATTCAAATATTTTAAAAGCCAACTTTTTGACAACTTTTATTCTGATCTTCAATCTTAGCTTGGCAACCCTATACATCACAACTTTTTGAAGTTTATCAAGATTAAAGGTCTATATTCTCTACTTTTAAGAAAAAATATATTAATTTGACCTAAAGATCAATTTTAACCAAGTGGCTGGGGCAGTTTAGCCCTTTCTGGATCTTGTGCCAATAAATTCCGACCAACCACTTTGAAGTAAGAGCAAATTGACCAGTATTTCTTTTTGTTAGAATCAGGAGACCAATTGGAATTTAACCATACTGTATGAATCTTAACCTAGTTTTAAGCACGATACAGCCAAATCAGCGCTCATGCGCCAAAACTTTCTTGTCAGCATCAGGGTGTTTATTAAATAGTTTTTATTTTTCGTTGTTATCTATGATGGAAAAAGGGTGGCAGAGAACGTGGATCTTTGGCGAATGGCTTAGGTGTTTCGTGTCAAATATGCCAAGTAAGTCCCACCGGAGCTGTAGTGAAAAATGAGGCTACATTTAGAACCAATTTTATATATAAAAAAAAAAAAAATACTTAGGTAAACAATTTACAAATAATAAAAAACTGTAAAATCGATGAAAAAATGGGACTTTATTGATAATCAGGGCGATACATATATCTTTTCACCATATTCCTGTTTAGAATAGGATATTTGTTATTTCAAAGAAAAATTATAAACTGTATAATTTTTGTCTATTCTGAGATTTCTCGATTAAAAACACCCTTGATATATTCATTATTTTTTAATGAGTTTTTTTTCCTACCTATTAATAACCGAATTTTTAATTTTGAAACAACCTCAAACCTTTAGAGAAGTTCTACACCTAATGACAGTGTACATTTTAGTTACCTGATCGCTGCGAGCAAAATTTGTCATTTTATTATCGTCAGATAAAGATTATCGTTAATTCTACTTTTTATTTACTAGAATGTTCCAATGTTATTTGAAGCTTCATGCTTGTTGACAATCTTCAGCTTCAATCGCTTTCTGGCATGAGCTGCTATGAGTAAAATGTATTGCCATTTTATTAGGAAATAGAATTTTATAGCCAATCAAAATTTTGACTAACTTCAAAGCTCAAATCTCATCAGCTCTATGTCTAATGATAGTACAAGTTTCAATCATTTCCTGATCATTTAAACAGGAAATTATTAAAACTTGTACTATCATTAGACAGAGCTATTATCGCTACATTACCAAAAGTATAAAAACTGAAATCAATAGTAATTTTCACTTTTAAGAAAATCTATTCAATTTAAACCGCGTAAAATAGCATATGAACAGTTATTTCTTTCAGTTTGGAGTAATGTATGTTTATTTTATGGGTCCCATTTTGTTCTGGAATTTTTGATTCGCATTGATACGTATTTTGATTCTTATAGTATAGATTTCTAAAATTTGACAAAACTGATCGATATTAACATGGTTTTTCTAATTGTTTCGATATTTTTCTTTAAATTGATCCTAATACTATTGTTTTTTTTTCTTTGTGACAGAAACCTTAACTAAAAAATGTGAAATTTTTAAATAAAGAAAGAAAATTATATGGATTTTTATGATATGGATATTTATAGAAAGTTTTTTATTCTATACAAGTCGTTTAAACAATTCGTAATAATGTTCTAAATTTCATTAATAAATGTGTTAAGAGAATGTAAATTTTTTTAAAAATATTTTATCAGGAATATATTTAGAGCAATTCGAAATTATTTTATTTTTTTCATATTCTCTGATTCATTATAACTAAAAATGCCTCTTTTTGCTTTCCTAAACGCTGCATTCGCATTTCAATCTAAGTATACTTTAACATTTTAAATGGCAACTGAAAAATTTCTTCCAAGAAAAATTTTTGAACGAAAGAATCTCTGTATTCTTTAATAAAGACTTGAAGCTGAAGAAGCATTTTTTTTTAAATAATGCAATTTCGCCAGACAGTCTTTGAAGTGTTTAGACATGTATTATTCAAAGAATTGTTTTCAGCGCTTTCAAATCCTGGGAGATATGGTGAAAGGCTGAAGCTATTTATCAAAGGTTGAAGAAAAAGTATCACTTGTTCCAAGGAATCAGGTGAAGCCTAGTTACAAGATAGAAAGGCTTGATATCAGGCAGTAGAATAATTTACAAAAATCGAAAGTATGATTTAGAAGAAAATGTTGTAACATCAAATCAAATATTCTTTTAAGATAATACTTAGTTTAAATCTAGCAATTTTTTTATACTTAGTTTAAATCTAGCAATTTTTTTGTAGATTTAATCTGTTATAATTTAAAGTTTACTGATATATTTTAATCATTTATGTAGCAGTTTAATAACAATATTTTTTAGTGTTAATATTGAAAGTATTAATATTGAAAGTATTAATATTAAACAATAAGTAAGGATGAAGTAAAAAATTGGAAAAGTACTTAACTTTAAAGGTATGTTAGTTTTCTTATAAAAATTATTTTGATTGATTTGAGTAGAAAGATATTTTTAATTATTTTTTTCTTTCTTTGTAGTTGGCGAGTCCAAATCCATGAAACAATTATGTCAATTTAGATATGAGTTTTGAAGTGTATTATTGAATAAATTTACTGTACGATTTTCAATTGATTTCAGAGCGTTTTCTATATCACTAAAAGGAAAAATGTAAAAATTTATGGCGTAGGTCAAAAAATGTCAAAATTATGTTATAGTATTATCAGGGCGACAATTTTAAAGAGATAATAGAACATGAAGAAAAAAACACAGACAGCACCATTCATATAAGGTTGCAAACGAGTTTACATAAGGGTAAAAGATACTGCTATAGGTGACTAAATCAAATTTAAGAAAATGATAAAAAAAATAAAGTGTAATAATCAATAATGAATGCTTTTAGTGTCTATAAACTTGATTTTTGTAATTAAATAGAGAAAAATAGGAATATATACTCTCTTAGTTTTCAAGATGTAACAATTTATTATGGTTTTTTATGATCACAAATTACTGTTTTTTTAAATTTTTCTTTAAGTTCATACATCTCGAGAACTGCTTTACTTCCAATCTAATGTTTTGGAAGAAAAAGCCATATTGATTTAAAAAAAACTACATTGCTGTTTTATTTATAAACTTTATCATTTTCTTATATTTTATTTACTTTTAAAGATTCGTTGTAACTAAGCTGACCAGCATCCTTCTAAAACTAAAAAGTTGGCTGCAAAATTTCTTAAAGAACATTCGAAAACTCACCTTATTACCTTTCTAATTATTTAAAAAAATATTTATGTTAGAGAATCTCAGCGAAGTGTTTCGGTAAGGATTCGAATATTAAATTGAAGAAGTAAAGTCGTGAGTTTTTAAAGATTCGTATGATAATTTTACTACCTGTTTTTAATTTCAGGAGGACGCTGGTCAGCTTATTGTGACAGTTACTTTTTTAATTTGCAATTTCATGTTTCATGACGAAAAGTTTGTCTTTTCATCTAGTATATCGTTTTCTCCGTTTTATTTACTCTTCTCGAGAATGGTTTTAAAATTTTGTTTTATTAGATACCAAGTCATGTTGGTATCTTAGAAAACGATCTTGCTAACGTTTCAGCACTGTCTGCCACCGAGCCCTTTACACTGTACTGTTTCTGGATAAGAAAAATTTCATTCGACAAGTTATTATGTCTGTGTGGCAACAACACAGGGATCTCTCAAGTGAAAACAAATGGCACACTATTAAGTTTTTGTAAGATTCATGGCCTGTGTTGCGCTTTTGCTGCATACGTGTTTAGCTCCCTCGTCTAGGTATAAGTTATACTCTTTCTCCCCAATGCAATACTTAAAACGTTTTACTCACGATCCATAATATTTTTCTCTTATCTCAAGGACGTATGATTTTATTCATCAATCTAGTTTTTTAACAGCATTTAAATTGTTATTTATAAACCTAGTTTTAAGCGCGATATTGACTGGCTCTTGCAATAACTAACTAAACGATCCATCATATTTTAGTCATTTGCCGACATCATCCGACATTTTTGGTAGCTCCATTTTATGTGTACAAGATTTGTTAGATGAAAGCCTTTATCCAAACTTCTTTGTATTTTTACGTGTTATTGGTATTTTAAATTGTATTTAACTTTTATTGTATTTATACCATTTTTTATCTGATTTTACTAACTTTTGTACATTGTTGCCTGCGCTTCGTTTTATTAGTAATCACCATTTTATGCGATTTTATTTATGTATTTCATGAACATAAATTTCACGCAATCACTTGCTAGACTTTATTAAAACCGTGCACATTCTTTTTGGACCTTATGCCATTTAACCATACTTTCAGTTCAATTCAATTTTTCCGTCTCACCGTCACGGAGACAACAATTGTATGCTTCTAAATCATTCAAAAAGTCATCTTTTCATTGTATAAATATTAAAATTTACATAATGTCTGGGCAGGATTGACTTTCACTTTCAAAATTAGCCAAATAAAAAAAAAGCGCCAAATGGCAATATCTTTTCCCTTTTATTATTTTTCGGGTGTTGTAGGTGAGGGTCATATTTTTAAAGATTGTAAATTTGAAATTAAATGTTTCAAAAATGTTGTGAATAGAATAAAATTCAAACTTTTTTTTAAAAAAGAAATCAAGTGGCGTTATATGTGCATTGCAACACAACTGTGACATGTTTTCGAAGAATGAAAATCAGTGAAAGGTTTGAAAATGTATTTAAATTTGTTCGAAATAAAATATTAGCTAAGAAAATTGTATCTTATTAATACTTAAAATGTATGAAAAACTAATACCATTTACCTCGTCGGAAGAAATTGATGAATCATTATCTTCGTGATAGCGGTTTCGATCAGATGACTCATCAGAGTTGGATCCGAAGAAATCTGAAGCCATCTTGGGATATGCCAAGCTATTTTCTTCTTCTTTTTTCTGATGATCCCGCCTGAAAATCTGTCTATCTTCATAGGTAGCACTCAAAGGATATGATCCCATAACCTGGTAACTTTGACAACCAGACTCTTGAAGCATAAGTAGAATGAGCCCAAGCAACACACTTGTTAACGATAAACGATTCAGCATGGCTGTCATTAAATACCTGCAAAAAATTTCATTTAATCTATTTAAAATTAAGAAATTTTATTCATTTATTTATCAGAATGCATGAGGGAAATAGTATCAAGTTTGAGGTCGAGTAAATCCAGACAACTTTGTGTCAGGATTTGAAAAATTTTCTCCGAGTTGAGGGGACAATCGTTTCCTCTATTGAAAAATTTGTAATAGCAAAGCATCAAAAAAATTTTTTGTTGCAAAGAACTCATATTCAATATTTTTTTTTAAATGGTACTCATTTACGCATTTTTTTTAAACCACGCTTTTACTACGCTCATTCTTGCTTTTTTTTTTCAATTAGTTGAGTAACAGAAGCGCAATATAAGAAACATTTGATAAAAAAGTCAAATGTATTAGTTGTGTTTAAAAATCCTTGAAGCGGGCAATATAGCATAAATAAACACTAAAAAAAGTTGAGGTTTACTATAAAATTTGAGTTAAATAAGCTAGAATTTTTGAAATATTCTAAGGAGAAAAAAGCTCTTGTTGTTTTGTAGCGTAAGATTAAAGTACAACAGGCGTGCAGCACTATCCCTTCAAAACCAAGTTTCCTCTTTATAGAGAGTGAAGCTCCTTTTTTTAAAATTTATTTGAAAGTGGGGAAAGGTAGAAAATGCATAAAATAGTGTCTATGTTTTGTTTTTATGAGTAAAAGGTTATTGTACGTTATTATCTACGCTGATATTTTCATTCTTATCTGTGTGAAATTTGAAACCACCTTCAAATATGGAAAAAAATCATCACTGATTAATAAAAAAAGAAGCTTATCCTGAAGAAAAAGGGTAAGAAAACAATTGCATTTATGAGTGTGACAAATTTTTAGAACTGAGAAATATTTTTTAATGTTTTTGGCTATTAAAATGTTTTCATTTTTTTAAAAATTATAATTTCCAAAAATATTTTTTGTTTGCTGCATCTGTTTCAGGAAAGACGCATAAATGTTTTTCATATTTTTCTCTACTCTTGCAAAAAAAAAAAAAAAAAAGAGCAGAACCCCCCTTTTTTAAAATTTTGCCTCTTTGTCTTGGTTGTGTTGTGCTACCCCCCCCCCCCTTTTGCACTTCTCAAAATTTGATAATGAAACTTATTAGATAACTAAAACACATATTTTTTAAAAGGGGCATTTCTAAATCATTTTTACAGAATTTTTTTTTTTAAATGCTGCAGTCAAATCAATCTGATCTCAGCGGATAAATTCTAGAAAAGGAAAAATTTATTTAATTTAAATTACCATGTTTTTTTTTGTCATAAACGTCCTTTTTCTCTGGGTTGCTCTCAAAAACATTTTATCTTGAATCCTGTCAAGAGCAATGCTTGCTGTTCATATTAATATGAATTCGTTGTGAAATATTCAGACTTATACCATTATGACAAAAAGATAACGTTATTTTAGTATTTCCCGTAACATTTTAAAAGATGCGTGGTTTTGAAAACAATGATTTAATTAGGGAAAGTATTAACAAGCTTTTCTCAACTTTCACATTTTGTACGATGCTCGGTTATTCCTATATGGGTACTAATTATTTATTCAATATTCAGGGATATCACATTAAGACTATTTCTGCTTTTAGGTGCAGATTTTATCAACAAGCATTGTCTTCGACACGCCTTTCTGACAAATATAAATTTTAATCATATGCGATGAGAGTGTGATATTGTTTGAGAATCACATAAGATAGTCAAATTTAGGGTTGTTTTTGTTGAAGGCAATATTAACTATTACAACTATTTTTCTTAAGAAGTAAAGTCGCATAACGCTTTGCAGTAGTTGTATTTAAGACATTTTAGTTTTTGTTTAATTATTAGTACTATTTTAAACTTTCGAATAACATTTTTACACTACTTTAGAGATTAAAGAAAAATTGGATAAATTTGCACCACAATGCCTGTACTTTGAACCATTGCACGATAGGTCGTAGCAAATTGAACTTGTCGTGCAAATTTGTTGCAACTTTAATTGTTTGAGCTATGTATTCGCCTAGTTTGAAACATATTATCATGTTATCAAGTACAAGAAGAATTAATTTGTACCATAATGGGATTTAAATTAGTGCCGCATTAATGCAGTAAATTTGAATGATATTTTGGTTTGACATAGATCAAAATTTCTAACTGAATAAAATCTTTCACTTGAATTATTACAGGGTGCGTAGCGTTTTTAAAAAGTGCTTAATGGTGCTTATTTTCGAATTTCGTTTTTTAAAAGCCCTTAAAGGTGCTCTTTTCATTGGGTGTTTTTAAAAAGTGCTTAATTTTTCTCTTTTTCGAAATGTGATATTTTTCTTTACCATGTTGATTTTTGCCTTAAATTATGCAAAAAAAAAAAAACATTGTCCCATTCAACGTTTTCACAATTTATTCAACCCCAATCTATTTCGGCGTATCGCCGGTCTGTAGTGTATGAAAACACCATTTGTTTTACATGTTTAAGGAAATACTTTTGATCCGCACTATCGTATACTGAGCTGGATTCAGTGGTAAGGAGTTTTGACTCTCATGTGCAACCCTGCTGCATTTTGCGAGAGACACTCAATTTCAGACTTCATCTTCCGCCCTCTGTAATAGAATCGAAAAATCTCTTGAATTTTTGCTGTTTACGTGGACCAACTAAACATTGTCAATTTTTCTTTCTTTATTAGTGTAGAAAATTTAATTTCTCTTGTTAATTTCATCGTCTGTAATGCGCCATCGTCTTCGTCACTGTAAATAAAATCGGATAAACCATCAATTGTCAAAAACTTGCCAACCCTGTCTAATTATGATATTTTTCAAAGTGCTTAAAACTATTGTTTGAGTGTTGAAAAATGCTTAAAAGGTGCTTATTTCGTGTTGAAAAATTTGGCTACGCACCCTGTATTATTTACTATAAAGCAAATTTTAATATATTTATTTATGAAAAAATAAGGAATAAAGTGTTACAAAAATACTGGAACTCCATAAAACAGTAAATATTGAAAATCCTGTAAATTTTTGTGAGATGTTGAATTTAACCTTATCACGAAAATTTATGAATGCCAGAAAAATTGTTTCAAGCTTAAACAGATTTTTTTTATTTGCGAAATTAATTTATTAATTAAGGTGTTTAGTCAAATCGAATTGAATCGGCAATCAATGGGAAGTTGAAGTAAACTTATGTTATACAGCTGATACAGAACTAATAATGTATCAAACAAACCTCTTACCTAAGCAGATGTTAAAAAGCTATTGATCGAAAACCGTATTCAAACTGATAAATAATTGGGGGGAGACTAAACAGTATTCAGCCTCATGTAGAGTTTTATAAAAACCTAAATATATATCATAAACTTGAAGTAATTTTCAATCACATGCATCTCATGCTGAGCGAATCTATACCAGTAAAAATGGTGGCAACTACTTAACACTGAACTGGTGTAAAACTAATGACACTTCATAGCGTAGTGAAATATCAAGAATGGTCTTTTACTATACTTGGTGTAAACTGGCAGACACCACTTTTAGTATTCAGTAACATAAATATTTACGATTACAGTAAGATACATTTAAGAGTCGTAAAGTTAATTTGACTATACAATATAAAGTAAGAATCATTAATTTAGGATGCATATATTCACTATTTCCTAAAGTAAAATTAGTTTGTAAATCAAACATATGCGTAGCTCAGAGAGAATATTAGGACGAATTCGAATTAGGCTTAACATAACAGAAGCGGATAGAAGTTATATATTATAAAATTATTTAATACAGTTTACAGAGACTTAAAAATTGAAATATAAATATTCTTATGACACAATTCTAAACATACATACAAATTTTCAAAAGAACTTGTGTTTTTGTGCATGCAGTACGTTTCTAAAGGCAAAAATAAATTCGTGTCAACTTGTTTAAGATTGTAAGTAGTCTTCAGATCTATAATATCCAAGGCTGGTGTTTTCGGTGTGCTTGGAACGTATGGTGTAAATGTTGCTTGATTTTGGTGTTACCATTTTATGTTATAAATGTTTAGCTTTAACTACACACTTTAAATTGTATATAAAAGCTCGATTTGGTGTTAACTTGGAAAAAAGTATTTCTTCGCATAATTGGAGTTTTTTTAGCATCAAATTTGGATAGATAGTACACCACAGGTTTTACACTGCAGATGAAAAAAGCAGCTTACTATTAAATATATTTTATTCGTGTGTAACAAATTTAAAACCCAGAAACAGCAGCATTTTGGTAGCCCTAATCCATATTAATTGGATAAAATCAACACTGTGAAATTTTTTTTATACCTCAAAGACATAGGTTTTCCATTCATCAATTGCCAAAACCGAATCGATGTCTATAAACCTAGTTGTAGGTGAGATATAGCCATAACTTGCTCTAGCGACAATAACTCACAAATAACTGTTTTGTTGTTGGATGGTTTATTAAGATTGCAGTATATTTGTGCGATAATGTGATTCGAGTTGACACCTTGTTAAGGGTTCATCAAATCTGCATGCTAATATGGTTCAACTTTTCACTTTCTTAAGGACTTAGCAAAAGTGCACGATATTAGTTCAGTCTGGCACCTTTCTAAGGTTGCACAGTTCGTTGATAATAATAATGCGATTCAACAAGGTACCTGGTTAAGTTTTTAGATAATCTGCTCAATATTAATGTTTCACTTGAAATCTTTTTAAGCTTGCAGAAAATTGACACGATATTATGGTCAATTCTCATAAAATAAAAAGTTGTGTCATATTATGGTTCACGCATGCTTGAAACATAGTCTTAATAGTGTAGAGCACTGGTATAACTTGGGAGCTGCATTCAGTATTTTTGGACTTAATGCCCCTAAACTATATAATGGTTTCAATTCATATTGCTATTTAATGCGAAAGCTAGCATTCCGAATATTCTAACACTTTTTAAAGCAATCAAAACACTAAAAAAGAAAATTTGTAATATGCATTTACCTAAGATTTATTTTAAAACAATTTGTTTGGCGCAGCATGTCCTTTTATACAGTTGGTATACAGTTACCGCTATTTTTGGAGTTAAGTTAAACTTAATTCATTTTTAAGCACACAACTGTACTTATTGTGCAAAAAATTATATAAAATTGACGAAATAACATTTGTTTGCAAAAATTAGTGCCAATATATTACTAAAAAAATAAACTTGTTGTTTTAAACGAAATGTTTTTGCAATAAAACCTTGATTCTCATGAGCATGAAAATATGTGTTGTCAATAAACAAACAAAAAATAAATAAATAGAACTCTAACAGTTAAAAAGCTAATAAAAAAATGTGATTACATGCACTGTAAAAAATTTTCGTTCACCCCAACACCAAGAATAGTGTCAACTGTACAACCAAATTTTTTACAGTGCAAGTTAGCGTGCAATATTAGATCCTATTATATAATTGACAGATTTCAATTAAAAATTTTGAAATTAATTATTTAATTTCAAACTTTTTAATCGAAAATTTCATTTGTTTGTGGGAATGCTTTAGACCATATTATTTATGTTTTTTTCGGACGTTGATTTTAATTTCTTCACTAAGTTTTCAATTCCTGGCTGTTTCTACGTCTATATATTATTCAAAAGTTGTTAAAATATTGCACGCAAACCTGTTGCTGAAGCTTAAGCTTATTTTATGCTTAATAATTATACACAATTATGGAATTTGGGTTTAATGAAAAAAAAATCTGGAAATAATTTTTTGTTTTTCGTTGAATAAAAAATTCAAATATCTCTAGTACGGTAGCACGCAATTGTGATTAATTGCTAACATATTTATGTGAGAGATATTTTATTTATTAACTTTTTCCGCTCAGCACATAGTGTAATTTTAGTTTATTATTATTCAATATTTATTTATTTATTTATTTATTTATTTTTTTTTTCCGTATTGTTTGGCGCAGCATGTCCTCATCTGGACCTTGCGCCACTAAACCCTACATTCAATTCAATTCAATATTCAATATTTTTAGTATTATAGTCTGAGGTATCTGGTACCAAGCTCTCACCAACTGGTCCTGCAATTCCCTCCCATTGCGAGCGGGTAGCGTTGCAGCACGAATTTGATTTTCCAAGTAGGACCACAAATGCTCTATTGGATTAAGGTCAGGTGAATTTGGGGGCCAAGACATGACTTGAAAATCACTGGAATGTTCCTCGAACCAATCCATGACGATTCGACCCTTATGACATGGTGCATTATCCTGTTGGTAAACACTATCCCCCGCAGGAAAAACTGTTGCTATGAATGGGGAAACCTGGTCTGCAACTATGTTCAAGTAGCTTACAGACGTCAGGGATTGTTCTATGAAGATTATGGGTCCTAATGTGCCCCATGACCATCTGCTCCTGGGCGAGCCCATTGTTATAGATGGAGAGTGGTCATAATGTAATGGCTCTTCGGTGTATACACTGATTCATAAAATAGTTTGTAAGTCAAGCATACGCGTAGCACAGAGAGAATCTTTAGACGAATTCGAACTAGGCTTAACAGAATGGAAGCGGATAGAAATTATATGTTATAAAATCAGTAAATGCTGTTTTCTTAGATTTAAAAATTAAAATAATTATCCTTATTACACAACTAAAAACAATTTAACTAATTACATATTTAACGGTGAACTTTTGTTTCTGTAGATGAATATCAGCCCTAAAAATACCAACAAACTCTCGCCAGCTCATTTCAGATTGTAAACTCGCTATATTATACTTAACGTTTCTTGAATTCTTTTATATTCAAAGCACGCCAACATTGGTGTTTCCTGTAGTAAAAATAATTCTCGTATAATATGAAAGCGTGGGATTTTGGTATAAGATTATTCAATTTTAAGTATTTAGATTTAAATTACACCCTTTAAACCGTATATGACCGCTCTGTTTGGTAAATAAAATGTTCCTTTACACAATATTTTGTGTTGTTCAACATCATATTACACCACAGTTTTTACATTATATTTTTTACTTGATTATATTAAAAATATTAGTTCTTTTTTTTTTACGGAATTTATTTATAACATTATTTACATAGAGCATCTCAAAATTTAGACTTTTTAAATTTAATTAATTCTATTTTACTTTAAACATTTTGTTTTTCAAGTTTAGTCAATATTATTACTTTATAAGCTTTCCTTAACTTTAATTAATAAAAACTATCTTGTAAGGTCATATAATTTATAAATGTGCTATACTGTAAAATCGCCTACATACTGTTTTTTTTAAAAAATTCAGTCAATTTCTAAACGAAAAAATAATTTTTTTTTTCACTTTTAAAGGTAAAGTAACTTTTTCTGACAACAGCTTCAACCTTAATCTCATAAAAAATAAGAGCAAAGTGCTCTGAGATTCAAGTTCAGTACATTCTTTGTATATCACGTTTGCAATAAAAAGATACATCATTTCATGAAGAAAATGCAGTTCAGGGATTTTTATAGAGGAAAAAAAAAATATGTGGATTTATATTAACATTTTTTTATGAACGTAAAATACTTTAAAAAAAGTCTTTTCAAAGACAAAGTAAACTGTATTTTATTCGAGCCTTAAATGGCAATATTTTACTTTGTGAAGTGTTTATCTGGAAATATTAAGCGACATGAACTCGATGCTTTAACGAAATTGAGATAAAAAGCGTTTCTATAGAAACTATAACATTTTAGTAGAAGCCTCTTCTTTGCCAAGCGCAAAAAATTACAGTTGTCGAGGAAAACGATTAATTCATTAAAATGCATTGCGATCTATTATTATTGCCTTTCTTTTTTATCGCCGATAATTATTTGCAAAAATTCTTGCATGCATATTGCTATTTACTTCATTTTAAATAATAATTATAGAACGTATGTAAATTTGATTTGTAGCCCTAAAATGTTTTAAAAATGATATCTTAAAGTCTTTTTTTTTTAAAATACTTTTTTTAGTAAGTTTAGTAATACTCTTTTTGCAGTAGAAAGCGTATGAGTATTAAAAGAAAACTCTTCACTTTCATTAAAATGTCAGGTTCTCTGCAATATTTTTGATTAAAATGTTATTTTTTTTCTTATAATAAGATTTATCTATAGCTCTAGTATTAGCGCCTAAAAGGTTTATTAAATTTTTTTTTCTTTCTCTCTTTTTTTTAATAATTCTGTTTTTGTTTTTCACCATACAAGTACTTCAAATGTGAATAAATATACGTTCTTCAAGGACATAATGCATACATTTAGTTTTTGACCTATACTTTTTAGCATTTACCAGTTTGAGCTTTTTACCTTATTTTAAAAATTTAAGTGTCGCAACTAGTTCTTGCATCAAAAATTTCAACTGATTAACGTAAGTTTTCCTAATGTTTTAACAATTCGGTGATTTTCAAATGATTGAAAAATTTTGTGCCCGATCCTAGTTTCAGAGGGAAAAGGTGTTATGTGCGTCTGATGAGATTCCTGACAAATGTATCCAACAAATAATGTTAGACAAGTACAGTGGGTAATTCATTTGACGTAGTTAAAAATCAAAGAGAGCATTTATATTTGGTCAATCTAAGAGTCATGCTATTTGTTCTAGTTGCAGAGAATTAGTCATTATTTTATTTCTGAAGATCCTGAATTATTAATTTAGTTGGTAGCAATCCACATTTAAACCGTTATCTGATTTTAATTAAAATTCTAATAATTAGTTTATTAATGATAATGACAGTATTGCTACCGACCTGTTTGGTTGTTGCCAGAATTTTTTGCCGTGTAACATGCATTAATATGTCGGTGTCCGAAATTCAATGTTTAGATTGTGAATATTTTAAAATTTACATTGATATTTCAATTGTGAATTTACTTCGAATTAAAACAGTCCTCATCAAAATGTTATGTTTAAGGGCACAGAATTAAGCCTCGCTTATTCAAAGTTTTACATTCAAAGCGCGAAAATTTCGAAGTAATTGACTGTAAGACTAAACCTTAAAAGCACCCGATGTTATAATTCAATTTAATGCCAATTTTAACCAATTTTAAATTTGTTGTTTTGATTTATACCGAATAGTCTAAATTTAAATTTAATTATTTTGATTTTAATGCGACGCTTATCATCACTCCAAATTAAAATCACGAGAAAGGGCTAAAATTAGATTTCTAGAACATATCAAAGTCTTCGATTAAATAAAACTACCGTGGGAAATCTCCATCGGCAAATAGTAACTAAAATACGGATAGAGTATTTCAAATAAACAATTAGGTTAAAATCTTACAATGTCACCCCCATCATGGGACTAACTCAAAAACACTATTAACTTTTCGACTGGACCTTTCCACAAATTTGTAACCTTTTATCACGCAAAAAATAATGATATAAAAGCAGCCGAAGGAAAGGGTTAAGAGAGCAATCAAAGTAAGTCTACTCTAGGCAGATACCGAAAGTGAACCACCATAAATAAACTTGGTGTGTCTCTCTCCTATTCTAAAACAATTTAAGCATTAAGGCTATAATGCTAAGTTGGTTTAGTTGTAAATGCTAATGCTAAAATCGTTTAATTGTAAATAAAAAAATTATTTGTTTAAATTTAAGAGTAGTAAATTTCCTTTATTTAATTTAATTACAATAACTATATGATACGGCCTGAAAGCGCCACATTAACCTTGCGGTATAACTAAAACTTGGTTCTTGCACCAAAAATTTATATCCGTCACTCAAAAGTGATGAAAAAGAACGCTCTTCTGTATCACTAATTTCTGAAAATAAAACCAAAATTATTATGAAATATTCTTTCAATAGACACCAAAATTATGAAAAATTCTTTTAATTGTTAAAATCGAGTTAGTTAATTAAGATTTTGGCTTGATAAAAGCGTGGATAATTTTTTTTAACTACCAGAGATCCTCACTGACTATACGGCGTTACTAAAAGTCAATTTCGTAGCATTGTAGTTTTGTACCCAACCCAGAAGATGAAGGAACTTTAGACTTAAGCATTTAAATTATAAAGGTTTTAGTCCAAAGCTCCTCCATCTTCCTATCTTCATGAAAAGGACTTTTTTAAACTTAACTAACCCGCATTTGCATTGTATATAGAGAACAACTATGAACTTCCCAAATGTTTTACTTCATTTCATTTCATAACCGGCTTTGAGCAAACGACCCAATTCTGAGTTTACGATGCTCAACTCCGTAGCCTTGTAATTTTGAACCCAACTCAGAAAACAAGGGAACTCTTGAATCAAGCATTAGGACAAACTAACCTTCACGGAGAACTGTTTTGATTTAATTAACTCGCATTTGCGTTATAAGGATAGAAAAATTGCGAAAACCTCCCATGGTTAGCCAGACGGCAAGGGGACTCTTGCCCATGATCCATCTTCCTTTGAGGATAATTTATGTCAGCTCTGTGGTCGGTGCAGAGCCGGAAGCAGTATTCGTGTCAACCAGCTACCGCTGTGATTCGACTGTAGGTTACCTCGTTCGGATGCGAAAGATCTATCTCCTGAGCCACCTCGGCTCTATCACCTCCACGGTTTGACTGATGGCCAAGAAACTTGTTACTCGCTTACGACTGAGGATATTTTTCGTCAGTTCTGTGATCACCTGAACCTTCATGGCCATACGGTACATAACCCTTTTTATGTAGGTTTGCTGCATCAGATATTTATGGGTTTGATTGCACTAAACAGCCAGTAAAGATTCATTTTATTTTAACCTCTCATACTCTGGAATAGGCATTTGCATTTTTATTCAATCCTCTTAGACTTAGCATAGAATCGTCGAACTCACTATTAGAAGTTTATCATCACCAGCGCTGACTCTTTTGATATTCTTTTACAGATTACTGCAAAAACTCCTGGTATGTCAAGAATTGACTATTTTTAAAAGAAAAAAAAAAATTCGTTGCATTCCAATTCGTCATTTCAAATGCCGAAAGAAGTCGTTTTGTCAAGTTTCGCCAAAAGCAAGTCACGACACGCTGAAGGTATTTCAAGAATAGTTAGAGAATCGGAATTTTCATCTACGGTGCCTTTTCTGCAGTGGCGTTATTTAGTTTGGGACATTTTTCCAAAAGCTGAACGTGAGAAAGTTGGTGGAAGAAAAGAGAAAAACATCTCAACTCGAAAACAAACACCGTGAGAAGAAATGTTTTTACTTCATAAGCTTTTCCTTACAAGTTGCATTTTTCTTATATTGCGTTGCCTTTTATTAGATAGGAATAGTAACATTTTTCAAAAATGGAAATATTATCTAAAATTGCTCTTATTTTTAGATTTTTTCTATGACGTTTATTTCTTTCTGTTTCGAATCTTTTGTGAAACATGGTTAAAAAAATTTTGAAAACTTAGAAGATAAGATGAGAAAAATATTTCTTTTTGTGTGTATATATATAAATATTATATATAAATATTGTATTCATAGAGTAAAAAATGTAGAGAGAACATGGAAAAATACAAAAAGATTTATTAAAATTTTTAATAAATCTTTTTGTATTTCTTCATGTTTTCTCTCTGTATTTTTAACTTATTTTATGAGTTCTGCGTACTTGCAGTTTGATATATATATATATATATATATAGTGCTCAACCTAGCCCCTAACTATTAGAAGTTGAAATAAATACCAAATTAATTCTGATAATAATAATTCAAACGCTATAGATACTGGCAATTTACCAGAGTAAGGTTTTGTGCTTTAAGCGATTTAATCTTCAAAATAAAATCAGACAAATTCTGTATTTATACCCGAATTAAAAAAGTATTATGGAAGTTGTTAAACTTCCTTTAACGAAATTGTATAATTAAAATATGGACATAGTGCAATTACACAATCTTATGGACATAGTGCAATTACACAACCATAATGTTAAACAAAGATCAATAAAATTATTATTGTTTTATTAAATCAACCAATATAATATCACATGATTCATTTCGTCAATGCATTTCTTTAAATTCGCATTCTACGTCAATGTTTTTAGTTCGAAGGTAGGTTTAGACTGAAAACAAAATGTAACAGCTATAGACAGAGTATTTGTAACTTTGTCTTTATAAGATTAACCACGCTAACGTGACGTAAAGATGCGTAACATCTAAAATAAATGCGAGCATGCGCAGTTGCTTCAAATCTTACGTACGGAAGCTAGTATAAAAGTTTGAAATATCCCTAATTACTACATTTCGATAGCCTTTCTAAAAATGGAATATTATAGATGGTGAAAACGAAACACACTCTAAACTTCAGTATTTAAAATATTTTACAAATCCTTTTCATTCCACATGCATGAGAAAAGAAACAACTTTTCATAATTAAATAAATCTTTAAGATTAAAGTTTGATGCTTTTATCATTTTCGTTGTTGACGAAACTTAAGAATATGTAAGGAAGATGTCTAAAATTATTAGTCACCCTACTACCCGAAATAACAGGTGATGCATCTCTAATGTTATATCCCTGTTGTTACCATAAACAATGGTCTAGATTTCCTAAAGAATGTTTATCATTGGAAAAAAAATTTGCTTTGTTCCGGAATACATTTTCTGGATGAATTGTAAATTCTTGAAGTATTGTAAAAATTTTCCCATATTTATACAGAAGGTATAATGTAATATACTATGAAGAAATATCATTTTGTAGATATTATATTCTATAGAGAAATATAAAAGAAAATTAAATGCATAGAGTAACATACTATAGAGAAATTGCAATCGCATAAAATGTTATTATCAATAATTGATGTTGCAAATGCAAGCTTTAACTGAATTTTATTTTTCACTAAATAAACAAAATTTGCTTTGAATAATAACTTACATTGAGCTAAAATTAATATACACGATCTTTTGTTATCCCGCGTTTAATTTATATCTTTAGAATCTTGGTGTGAAATGAAGTCGCATACATGACACGTTAGAAGTATTTAAACTAATATTTAAGCTAAGGAGGAAAATAAAACGTGATCGAAGAAATTTATCGAATCACTAGTGAGAAGAACGGGATGAAAAGCATCAAAGCCAGAATGAAACTTGAAGGTATTTCAGATTTTGACATTTAAAACATAATTTCTGTTTCCTTTGGCAATCAAACTTTCAAGTTCTGATGTTTTCAGTGCCACCAAAACTGGATACAATTCAAAATGCGTGTTTACGAGAATAGACCTACCTCGAAATACCAGGTTACTTCCATTGTTTATTTGAAATGTGTACCTGACTTACGAAATCATTAAGACTAATTTAATAAAATGTACTAAAATATGTAAACAACACCCCATTACGAACTTCTTAGAATTTATTAGTTTATTCTTTAAAAAAAAAGATCAATACTCATAAAAGAAGTCGGTAAAAACGGTATTTACTTCTTAAACGGTAAAACGGTATTTACTTCTTACGTTCATTTTCTTAAATATTGAGCTGTATTCATTTTCGTAAATAAGCATTTTGAGCCCTCTTCATTTTTGTAACAAGCATTCGAGCTGTGTTCATTTTCGTAAGCATGCATTTAGAACTGAGTCCAAATTTAAAAGCTCACCGATGCAGTGTAGTTTTTCATAAAATAATAATAAATAAATTAATATTTCACGCAGCATGCTCACGTACGTTAGTTTTGCGCAAGCTTTGTAGAGAACCGAGATTGTTTTGTACTAACTGAGCTGCGTAGAATCTGCGTTCGTGACTGTGTGGGATGCTTTGAGAATTTGGAAAATCTTTGTATTAAATGCCAATATTGACCTATATTTCGGGAATTTTTGTTACATTAGTAAATATTTTAATGTTTTTAGATAAACATTATACAGAAGTAAAGTTTTATATTAAATTTTTGTTTGTTTTAAGGAAAATGAAAGATAAATGTGTAAAATATGTAAGTAGAAACTTTTAATTTGTTTGTTTCACACAGTTCTACTGAAAGGTGTTCGTCAACTGTGAAAAGGTTGCGATACATCATAACTTAAATGTGTGTTGTATCTTACGCCCACAATTATAATTAACAAATTGTTTTATTAAAAGTGTGTAAACATGTAAGAATATTTTTTTAACCCTAAATACCTTAAGTCCTAAAGGCATTTTGTAACATAGTTATCTGTTTTCCAAAAGGTCTATTATTATCAAAGTTTAAACTTTCACGCAAAATAACTCTTCAGATACGAAAAGATACATTTTACGCACGGTTGAACAAAGACAATATTAAATAAATGAATCTTGAAAGCAAGTAGTTTGTTTTTAAAATGCACTAACCAAGACATAAAATATAACGTCTTGATAAGCAGAAATCCTTATTACTAAAAATAGTTTTATTTTTTTCTAGTGTTTTTTTTTTTATTATTTTTTCTATTTTTTTTTTTACAACTTGAATACGTAATAGTTTGGGTATTTAGGAAATAATTCTTTAGTAAGATCCATGAACAAACAAAAGATTACCAATGTTTAAAGTGAGCGGTTTAAAAATTCTAAATAAATTACATTGTGTAATCGGTTTCAGAAAAGTGCGTAATTTAATACTATTTTTCTTACTCGATGTCCTAGCGATTTGTTTCAATATATTAGAAAAAACTTTTAAAATTTTTAACACTTTGAATTTTTAAAGTGTTAAATGAAAAAAAAATGTGTACCTACAAAAAATTTAATAAATAAATGCCCTCGGTATGTATAACTTTTTAAAACTTTTGTTATACTTTGCAAACCGAATTGTTTCCAAATTAATTCCAAATAATAATGTTAAATTTATGCAAAAAAAATTATTTCTTGTTTCATAAATTGGTTATTTTCAATCAGTTTGAAAATATGCAACTTTGCAACTATGTTGTTGTAGTTGTTGTAGTTCATTTACGTCACACTAGAGCTGCACAATGGGCTATTGGCGACGGTCTGGGAAACATCCCTGAGGATGATCCGAAGACATGCCATCACAATTTTGATCCTCTGCAGAGGGGATGGCACCCCTGCTTCGGTAGCCCAACGACCTGCACGCGAAGTCGTGCACTTTACGGTAGCACACTTTAACGAGGACCAATACCGCACACCCTCGGTCCATAAGCAGACTGATCCAAGTGGTGACCCACCCGCACACTAACCGCAGTCAGTGATGCTTTACTTCGGTGATCTGCTGGGAACCGTGTCTTAACGATCAGTCCACTGCGGGACACTTTACAACTATGATTACTCGAGATATCGAAGAAAAAACGAAAAATTCCTTGATGAAATCCATTCTAACATAGAAATAAAGTTTTTTGAATGGAGCAATTCAAGGATTTATTTATTCAAATTTCTAATACATTTTGGTAAATAAACATCATTCAAAATCTTGTACATTAAAACTACAAAAAAAATTTTAGAAAACAAAATCTTAGAAAGTTAAAGCTGGTGTTTAATTTTTTCTAACATGTCATTAAGTTGCTAGTTATAAATACTCAAGTTTTAATACAGAGACTTTTTTTTGTTGTAAAAGAATGAGGCAACACACTTGGGACAAACTTTAAAATAATACCGTGGAAAATTTTGTAAAAAAATTGAGTTTGATCTACTAAATTCTATATTTTAAAATTCTAAAAGGAAAAATACTTTTGTGTTAAATTATTACTTATTTTTTTTTGAACTTTTTGTTCTTATTTTAATTTAACTTTGAGGACAAGTGAGAGAATTACATAAATGTTTATTTTAGTTATATAAAATAAATAAAATTTAAAAATAATAATCTAATTTTTATTATACATTCTAAAAAACACTTTCCACATAAATCATAAACAAAGCACACTGGGGGACATGAAAATAGCTATTTTTTGCGTGAATGACGACGCGTATATATGTACCGACGCATATGCATAAACCAGATTTTTAATTTAGGTAAAAATGAATCATCTCGTCTCAAAATCTATAAAAAAAATTAAAAACAAACATTTGGATTGGTCTGTTTTGTGGGAAAAGAAGTATATTTCTACAGAAAGTTTATCAAATTTTTTTTTTAAATAAAATCTCTAAATGAGATTTAAAAACCATCGCAGATCACAAAAGAAGCTACTTATTAGAATTATTTGTTTATCAGCAATTTTTAAAATAAAATAAAAGTAAATGAACTGGAAAGAGTAAATATAGGTTTTCATAAACAAAATCATTTACAAGTGTTTTTATTCTTTTTGATTTAATAATATTGAGTACTTGAAAAAATAGTAAAATCAAGTTGTTTTTAAATTCTAAGTAATCAATCTTTACACTTTTTATACTCTACGTTAATTTCGATACGTTATACGTTAATAGACGAAGACTTCTATTCTTCTCGCCATTATTTAGATTAGACTTGAAATGGCCATATGTTTGAATAGAATAGATCACCGACTGTGGTGATATTATGAAACACCATTTTGATATATGTGACATTGGCTTTATTGACAGTAACCAACACTAGAGAAGCAGAACTAGTTTATTAACGACAAAGCTTTACCTGTATCTAAACTCTCTAATGATAATAAATATGTTATGATGCTGGTATTCGATCAGTGATGGATTTTAGGATTACCAAGCCACTGAATGGATTGACCAAATCAGTGTAGAACATAGTCCGAAAGGGGTGTTGCTCATTTATGTATAACAGATTTAATGTTTGGTTAATTGTTCTGTAAAATCATTTTAAAATGTAGTTTTATATAAACTGTGTTTTAATTTTTGCCTAATAATTTCATTGATTTTCTGCCTCAATGTAGCGAATTTAATTTTTTTTACAATGAATGCATTGAGTAATAATATTTGCTTGCATATTAACTAATGAAAAATATTCCTAATGTGCATAAAGAACGAACGTAAAAACTTCTTTCTACGATATAAATTCGTAACCAGTTAAATCTGAGGCAAAACGTTATTTTTATCTTAGTCATTTTGTTTTTAATCGTGTTGCATCAAATTTAACTTAGATTTCAACCAAATTATCCCAAACTTATCGCAGTTAAATAAATTTTAACGGGTTTAAATTCAATAAATTTTATTTGGGTTTAAATACGTTAGAAGCAAATACTTGCTTATTTCATCAAAAATTTAAATTGCTTAACTATTATATTAGTCTCTAAGAGTTGCATGATGCCATAATAAAGTATGGTGGGAAATCTAATTATATTATACTCCATATCTTAAACTTAATTTAGAACTATCTAACAAGAATCACATAATAATATTTGGCTTTATTCTTAGACATATGGGCATGACGGTAACTAAGCAGCTAATTTAATAGCAAAGTCGACATGCTAACTTTTAAATAAACATATCTGTTTCTGATATTCAAAATTCAGAGACAGATTGTTTTGCACAAGAAATACAGATACTGAATTAAACAACAAATCAGGAGTCGAGCCATTTAAATCCTTGAATTACAATAGAAAATTACGGGTTATTATTAATAAACTACGCTTTGGACATTGACTGTTTGACACATAAATAATTAATTTTAAATCAGACTATGCAATTTTTGTTGAGAACTTCTTACTTTGATTCTCTTTTTATAACCCAATATTCTAAATTCAAATTTAAAATACGACTATTCTTTGATTGCGATTTTTAAATTTTATCTTATTTACTTGGTGACACACCTCATCTGAGTTAACTGCTATATCTTGAAGACATCGGATTTTATATTCCATTCAATTGTTATTTTAAACATATGTTGTCCTGATTTTGAACCAGCCGTTTCTGTTTGAGCCCGTTATTTCAAACCAGCTAAAACAGAAATGAGCAAAAAATTTAACCTAGTTGTGTGGATTTTAATATTGTTTTTGATTTTAACCTAGTTTTAGGAGCAGTATAACCGAAATCATGGTTCTTAAACTAAAAATTTACATTGCTCACTTTTTCAAGTGTAATGAAATCGAAGAAAATCAGAAAAAAAGTCAAAAAAAGAAAGTCAGAAAAATTTGTTTTGGGTGCATGTTCGCAACTTATTTAAAAATTAGAGAGAATTTACGTCAGATAATTGTATTCCAAAGTTCCTGCAAGATTCAGAGATGCCAACTTGCTCCGGACAGCAAATAAATATTTTAAACTGGTAGTTTATCAGTTGTGATTCTTGGTTTAATAAATAAAATTTAATAGATTTTCATCCACCACTCTTTTTAAATAATTTGTAGGCTTTTATAATTCACCACTTTATAATAGTAAAGTCATGCCATACCTTTTTAAAAGCTATCAAAAATAGTCAAATATTTGCAAAATTTATCTTCTAGTTATTTACTGTTTTATTAATTATTTTGTCGTGTCCGGAGCAGTTGGCATCTCTGAAGATTTGAGTTTTAGCTGGTTGTATAGGGTTAACAAAAATATGTTTTCATATAATGTTTTCAATGTTGAACTACATTTTGAGCATTGTTGTGTAATTTCTCTTTTTTTGGTGATCAAAATCCATACAATTAGATCGTACAATTTAACGCTGTCTAAAGTTTTTTTTAGATTCTAAGGTTTATGACAATAAGATTATAATCACCCACGATTTAAAAGATCAAATTTGGTCCCACATCACTAAAATACAGACACATTTATTCCAAAACAATCATTGAAAATTTGGATAAATTAATGTGTTTGAGATAAAAAATAATAAACCCCCATATAGAAAAGCTCAATATATTGTTCCATTCTCTACTCTGTTAACTTTAAAACTCAAGACTGTTTACTTTATAAACTAAGAAAATTACTTTTTGAATTATGGGTCCTTGAATTAATAAGAGTTTGACTAATTGTAGTAGTCACTAACTTTTATGCTTGTCAAGGAAAATAATTCCTGGTGGTCATAATTGAACTAAAGCAAAGCTTTTAATAATTATAACCATTTTTTCACTGTTATTTTTACTATTATTTGCTTCTTTAAAGGACTTCCGTTCTTATTAAATGATAATTTGCCTTTTTATAAAAAAATATTTAAATTATTTAGTACAAATTCTTGAAAATCAAATTTATTAACCCGATAATCAAATATTAAAAAATAACTTTTTGTTACCAGCATGGAAAAGTTTTTGTTGTAGCAGAAAAATGAGAAAAAAAAATATGGTTAAAACTACCAGAATATAGTAAAATTTACTGTGCTTTTGGCTCTATGGGAACGCTTTAAATTTATAAGAATTTACGCTTGTTATTTGAAGTTCAAATTTATTTTTAAAAAAATCCAGGAATAAGTAAATCTTTTTTTTTGTATAAATACTATAAATCAATTTTATTGATTAAGGAAAAAAATTATTTATTTTTGAAGAATTCTTTTGCAGTTGATCTATATTTAGTTTCTGTTATATTTGCCTTCGTTAAATTAGGAAATGCGGTAAATGAGAAGTTGCTCTTCAACGTAAATTAATTTAACCCAATGCCTAAAGGTAAAAACTAGCTTCAGTATTTAATGAAAGACATAAAAATTAGAAATTTCATAAAAGCAAAATAACTAATTATTACTCTTTGTGTTAAGCGAAAAAAATAATATTGTACACTTTTTTAAATTCTTTAAAAAGTCGAAATAAAGGATTGTTTGCTTCAAAACATACATTTGCGTAATACTTTCTGTGGTTTTTAATTAAAAATTTGATAAAGATTTTAATTAATTTTTTTAGAGTGTTTGAAAAAATGTATATAAGGAAAATTATTTATATTGGGAGAATTATGGAAAAAAGCATATACTTTTCGTAATGATTTTATTTAGCTATCAATTGTTTATATAAATCCTTTCATGATTGTTTGTATTAATTGTATAATAGATAAAATTAAACATTAGTAGCAAGACTTAAAAAATTAATTTCTCTGATTTTTCTGATTATCTTTGATTTTTTTGGCAGTGCCGGTAATCCCTGGAAAAAAGGATTCTGGTAGTTATTTGTATCCCCTTAGCTGGACTCTGAGATGGGTGGTGCCGCTGGTAGTGGAAGTGGTTCACATTTTCTAAGACTGAAAAAGGCAAGGTGTTAGGTTCCGGATGCTAAAGCAAAAACAGCGGAACAACCTTTTTCCTATTTGATTACGCTCAATATTATATCATGAAACTTACAAATCCTTAAGTACCAAAGAACCATTTCATTTTCAAAAGTGTCACCCTTTTTAAATCACAAAGGCCCTCCTGTTCACATTAAGAGAGGTAGCTTCTGTGGAAAAGTTAAGTTCCGGAGACCTTTTAGTACAAACAAACAACTGTTCTAAAACCGTGCACAACCATGTGCTCATTTGAAGTCATTATTACACCCCATAAATAGCTGAATACGTGTCGAGGTGTTATTTCAGAGTCAGAATTCATCAATGATCCGGAGGAAATGACAAGAGGAGAAGAATTACAAAATCAAAATGTCACTGTTGTTCGTAAAATTAGGATTCACAGGGATCGGAAAACCATTCCTACAAAACATCTTATCACCCACAAACATTTACTATTTGATGAAACAGCTCCCTTATGTTCAAGGTGCCAAAACCCTTTAACTGAGAAACCTATTTTGACTTAGTGCATTAAGTTCATAGAACTTAGACAACGGTACTTCAACCATGGCTCAAAATCTCCTGGATATGTTGACTGTGGTGTTATCATTACTGACGTCACGTACAGCTATCGAATTCCTGAAATTTGCACGGTTTTCACTGCTGGATTGCTGTTGCTATTTTATTAGAATTATGACTAATTTCTACACTCGGAAATATTGCATATATTCCGATAGTATGAGCGTTTTGAGCCAATTAGAAAATTTTCATTGTAATACTCATCCAATTTTATGTTTCATTATTCATTTGTTAACTACTCTTCAGAAGAAGGGATTTGAGATTTTATTTTGCTGGATACCAAGTCTTGTTGGTATTCCAGGTAACGAACTAGCTGACTCAGCTGCACGATCTGCCACATATGTTTTAACATTGTCCGTACCCTTCTCTGACATGAAACTATATGTTCGAAAAATTATAAAATCATTATGGCAACAACAGTGGGACCTCAAAGTTTTTAATAAACTGCACAGCATTAAATCTGATTTGGACCATTTCCCAGTACAGCGATTGCGTAGAGCAGATGTTAAACTAACCCGTCTTCGAATTGGTCATACCCAGTTGACACACCTTCATTTGTTGCTAGGAGAACCCCCTCCTCAATGCCATGATTCTAGCGTTCTTCTCACAATTCATCATATTTTAATAACATGTCCATGTTTTAACCAGTATCGTTTAACGTATTTTGGAAGTTCTATTTTATGCATGCGGGATTTGTTAGATAACATTCATCATCCGGACATTGTTGCGTATTTACGTGCTGTTTGTATTTTTAACTGTATATAAATGTTTTAAGACATTTGCAATTTTATTCACTTTTGCAAACACTTTACTTACTTCATGTATTTTATATCGTATTCACACCTTTTAATCTGATTTTATTGATACCTTTTATCTGATTTTATTCATGCCTTTTAACTGATTTTATTCATCAACTTATACAATTTTATCAGTTATAATTATACGACAAACAAAGTGTTGCACGCACTATGTCTTTTGAACTGTTTTTACGGTATTGTTTGCCGCAGCATGTCCTCTTTTGGACTTTGTGCCACTAAACCCTACATTCAATCCAATCCAATCCTTCAACCATGAATTTCCAACTTCACAAGTTTTAATTGTTCAATATTATCAATGTGTTAAAAAATAGTTATATTTTATTTCAGGGACATAGGACTCAATGAATCTCTTAATAAATCGATTTTTACCCTTTGATGTAACTTTTTCTAAGTGAGAAGTGCGGTATAGCCTAATATGGCTTTTGAACTAGAAATAATAACTAATTAATACAAAATACAAGCTTAATACTCTACTTTAAACATATTTGGTTTTACAATTTGATTTAGTTCTAGTTATAACAAAGTTGACAAATTTTAAACTAGTTATTTTAATTTTGGACAAGTTGCTCATTTTAACCTAGTTGTTTTGATTTTAACCAAGTTATAAGAATTTTAAACTAGTTTTGAGCACGGTACAGCTCTTGCTCCAAAAATTTCCCTCAATCAATAATAAAAAGTACAGAATTTATTATTAAATTCTTTTTGGTCTAGTTATGAGCTATCATCAAATTGGTTTTTAATAAATCCAATTTATCTTATTTATGTGGTTATTTTGTAATTACTTGGATCTTAACAGTCCCATCGGTTTGAATAATTTGATCATTTTGAATAAAACGGCCATTTAATGATGTAAAAAATATTTAAAAAATTAAAATTATTTATTTACGGTAAAAAAAGTAGTTTTTTTTCTTTCTCTTTAACATTTAGAATGTAGTTAGTTTTTCGAAACCTAACTGAGTTAATACTGTTAAAACTCATTCCATTAAGCTATAGCCCCTGAGGGGGTTTACCTTCTTTAGGTAAACACAGGGAGTCACGCCCCGGGGTACCCTAGTGATCTGTCCTCCCTTCGTTTTCCTCTCCCTGTTCTTCTACTTTCTTCTTTCTCTTCCCCCTTGTCGTGGTTGCCAAATTTACTGGTGAGGGCTTGTCATCTGTGTTTGATTACCACTCTGTTGTGTTGGACATAGATGGGAAGAGACCACCCGCGTGTTTGCCGTGCGTGGAGACCCGTGTCCCTGGAAAAGGGGATCCTGGCAGTTGAGGGGCATCCTGGTACCCCAATACACTGCTTTGGCCCCTGCTTCAGGTAAACGGGAGGTGCATATTGGCCTGTATGCATCAACCGGCTTGCCACGAACGTCATCTGTTGGCTAGGGTCAAGTCCGGGGTCACTTACTGGGCACCTCGTTAAGGGTGGAGGTTGCTTCAGGGGTGACTCGTGGGCGTATAGCTATTGGCCAGCATCGGTGTTGGGTAACAGATTCCTTTCAGTTACTCACATCCCCTTAGTTGGACTCCGTGGTGGGTGGTGCCGTTGGTAGCAGAAATTTGTTTACTTTTCTATGGCTGAAAATAACCAGGTGTTCAGTTCCGCACACCAAAACAAAAACAGCGGAACAACCCCTACACCGTATGTCTATGCTCGTTTTTTCATGATAACTTTAAATAATCCTACAGTACCAAATTCATCTTTTAGTAAGATATCGCCAATTTTAATACACAAAGCACTTCTTTCTGTTTTGGGAGAAGTAGCCATGATAAAGAAACTGCGTTCAGGTGATTTGCTAATTCAGGTCACTTCTGAAAGTCAGGCTACCACATTGTCAAAATGCACAAAGATTTGCTCCTTTGAGGTCACCGTTATGCCACACAAGTCTCTTAACACTTCTCGGGGTGTTATATCAGAATTCGAACTTCTGAATGATACGGAGGACATGATAAAAGAAAGTCTGCAAGATCAGCATGTTGTAGAGGTCCGTAGGATAAGGATTCGCAGGGATGAGAAACTCATACCCACGAAACATCTTATCCTCACGTTTGACACTCCAACGTTACCACCTGCTGTCAAAATCGCATGGTTTAACTGTCCTGTCCGACCCTATGTTCCAAACCCTTTGAGATGCTTTCAGTGCCAAAGGTTTGGACATTCAAAAGCATCCTGTCGAGGTACATCTGTTTGTGCTCGCTGCTCTTCTCCCGGCCACTCTGATACTTCCTGTGAGTTGCCGCCCCATTGCATTAACTGCAAGGGTGATCATGCGGCTTACTCCAGGAATTGTCCAAGATGGTCGCAGGAGAAAGAAATACAATCTGTTAAAGTCCCACAAAATCTAACGTTTCAGGAAGCTCGCCGGATAGTTACTGCCCGTACTCCCCGTCCGGGTATGTCCTATTCCATGGCAGCTAAGATTTCCTATTGTACAATTGGTACGCAAACAGATACCTCAGCATCATTTACCTCACAACAAACAAAACAGAAGTCGCAATTTAATTTCACAGGACCATCCACTTCTCGCAGACCTGTATCAAAATCTCCTCCCCCCAAAACATCTCGTATCTTATCTCCAGAAAAGTCTCGGCCTGCCCTTAAGCAGCGTTCGAGCATAAAACTTCCACCTAGCCTGAAACCTGGCTTAACAAGAAAGAAAAAAGACCCAAAATTTTTATTTCAGTCCGCTTCTGATGCTTTACAGAAGATGGACGATTCTGTAGCTCTACATCCGTCGGATGATGAATCCATTTTCGATGACCCACCGATGGACGTCTCTTCGAAACCAAAACCTAAAATAAAAAGATAATGGCAATTTCCATTATTTCCTGGAATTGTCGTAGTTTCCGTAATAAGATCTCTGACATCAGAGATATTGTTTTTAAATATCATCCTTCATGTCTTGCTCTTCAAGAGACACATTTAAAATCATCTGACAATTTTAACTTGCGTAACTATGTCTGTCATCGAAATGATTGCGTTGATGGTAATCGAGTTAATGGTGGTGTTGCGCTTTTAACTTCGCAATATCTCCCAACAGTTCGCCTTTCATTGTCAACTCCATTGCAGGTCGTAGCCGTTCAAATTCATATTAATATCTCCATTACAATATGCTCTGTATATTTACCTCCAAATGATCCAGTTTCCCTACATGATTTAAACGTTTTGATGAGTCAGTTACCCAAGCCTTTCATTTTACTTGGAGATCTTAATGGTCATAACGTACTGTGGGGTAGTCCAGACACAAATGCTCGAGGTCACCAAGTCGAAACACTCCTCGTGGATCATAATCTCTGTCTATTGAACCAAGGAGAGGACACTTATTTTCATGCTGCAACTCAGACTTTTCACTGCATTGATCTGGCTTTATGTTCACCTTCACTTTTACCTTTCATACAATTTTCAGTCGATGATGATCTTCATAATAGTGATCATTTTCCTATCATTGTTTCATACTCATCTACTTTTAATATTACTCCCAGACCATCTGTTTTCATATATCATCGAGCGGATTGGAACCTTTTCACACAACTTGCTGAAATAACGAACGACATGGTGTCAGATGATAATATTGAAACCGTTGTTGAGACAGTAACATCAATAATAATCAATGCAGCAGATGCTAGTATTCCTAAAACATCCAATTCTATTCCACGTCATCGGAAGCCTTGGTGGAATACAGAATGCTCTAAGGCTCACAAAGAACAGCAAAAACAATGGAACTATTTCCGTCGTTATCCAACTACTGATAACCTTGTGGCTTTCAAACGGGCTAGAGCTCTTGCTCGCAAGGTTCGGCGCCAAAGTCAGAAAGACTCTTGGTCGCGTTATGTTTCATCCATCACATCTACAACATCTCCCAGACAAGTCTGGTCGAGAGTCAAGAGAGCGAATGGTATATACCGTGAACTCCATCTTCCGGTATTTACTAGAAACGGAACCACGTTCTCGGACCCTGTAGATGTGAGTAACATCTTGGGTGAAACTTTTGCAGCCGTCTCTAGCATCGACAGCTATAGCCCAATTTTCCAAACTCACAAGAAAATGACTGAACGCAGTACCATAAATTTTGAATCTCGCCGACGGTTTCAATATAATAGAGTTTTCACGTCTCAAGAGCTACAGCAAGCGCTGTCTAAAGCTCCAAACACGAGCCCAGGCCCCGATAGGATATCCTATCGAATGCTACGCCATTTAAATCCCGCGTCTCTTCTCAATATTCTCGTGCTCTTCAACAGAATATGGACAGAACAGACATATCCAACTGGTTGGCGTGAAGCTATAGTTATACCGATTTTAAAGCCAGGTAAAGATCCAACAGAACCTATCAACTATCGCCCCATAGCACTAACTAGTTGTATCAGCAAGATTTTAGAACGTATGGTTAATTCACGACTAATTTATTATCTCGAAAAGAAACATCTTATACCTGCTTTTCAAAGTGGATTTCGTAGAGGTAGGTCGACAATGGACAACATTGTTTCCTTGGAATCTCGTATTCGTAATGCTTTTGTCCGGCGTAGCCATATTGTCTCTATCTTTTTCGATATTGAGAAGGCTTACGATCGGACATGGCGATACGGTATTCTTAAGGCTTTGTATGACATGGGCCTCCGTGGTCTTCTACCTATTTTTATCAAAAACTTTTTGCGGCAAAGATATTTTCGAGTTAAAATAGGCAATAAACTTTCTGACCTATACGTTCAATCTGAAGGTGTTCCACAGGGTAGCGTTTTAAGCGTCATACTTTTCATCATTCACATATCTCTCATCTTGCACATACTTCCACCCACCGTTTTTGGCACATTTTACGTTGACGATCTGAATATATCTTGTGCTGGATCTGACATGAGAGTAATTGAGCGTCAACTTCAACTAACAGTTAACAAAATTGTAGAATGGTGTAATCAAAATGGTCATACACTTTCACCCACCAAAAGTTCTTGCATACATTTTTGTCGGCTACGCAGGTTACATAACGATCCTGTTATACTCATTAACAACACTGCAATACCTATTGTTGAGGAAACGAAATTCTTGGGAGTAGTCTTTGATAAAAAACTGACTTTCCTACCACATATTAAACAACTGAGAAAACGCTGTGAGAAGGTAATGAATATGCTGCGCGTTCTGTCTAATACGTTTTGGGGAGCAGACCGTATCGCTTTACTGCGAATATACAAAGCATTAATACTGTCACGTATTGACTACGCTTGCATGGTCTATGGCACTGCGGCATCTTCTCACTTAAAACGCTTGGACACAGTGCATCATACGGCCTTACGTATATGCAGCGGCGCGTTTCGCACTAGTCCAGTAGAAAGCTTGTATGTCGTCTGCCAACAATTACCTCTGGATCTACGTCGCATGCAGCTCTCTCTGACATATTACTATCGTGTCATGTCTAGTAAATTACATCCATTAAGGTGTGAAGTTACTTCATCAAGCTTGGAGAGACTATATGTAGCTAGACCTTCTCACGTCCGACCATTACATGCTCGCGTTCGTACATTCATACAAACTTTCGACATTTGTGAATTACCATCGCAATCAGTGGATCATTTTCTCATACCTCCATGGACCATCTCACCCTATCAGTTTCATTCACCGTTTATGATATACAATAAGTCTAATGTTGCACCCAACATTTATCAGCATCTCTTCACTTCTCATCGTCACCAATATTCTGAGTATCTGCCTGTTTTTACTGATGGATCAAAATCTGCGGGATATGTCGGCTGTGGTGTCATCATCGCTGATGATACTTATAGCTACAAAATCCCAGATATTTGTTCCGTCTTCACTGCTGAAGCTGTTGCCATTTTATTGGCACTGCGGCAGATTTCCACGCTCTCTACGCGAAAGTATTGCATATACTCTGACAGTATGAGCGTCTTGCGCCAATTAGGAAATTTTCGCAGTGATAGTCATCCAATTTTATGTTTTATTAATCATTTGCTGATCACTCTCCACAATAACGGTTTTGATATTTTATTCTGTTGGGTGCCAAGTCACGTCGGTATCCCAGGAAACGACTTGGCTGATTTGGCTGCACGATCTGCCACCACTGTTCTAACCATATCCATACCTTTCTCAGACTTAAAACGTCACATACGGCAGTTTATCACATCTCTCTGGCAACAACAGTGGGACCTGAAAATTAATAACAAATTGCACTCAGTTAAACCAGATATTACCCCTTTACCTGCATTACGTCTTCGTCACGCAGATGTTAAGCTAACCCGTCTCCGAATCGGCCACACTCGTTTGACGCATCTACATTTACTGTTTGGAGAACCGCCTCCCCAGTGCGATTCTTGTAAAGTTTTACTCTCTATTCATCATATTTTAACTATTTGCCCATGTTTTAACTTTTATCGCCTTACCTTTTTTGGTAGTTCTATTTTATCTCTGGAGGATTTGTTAGGAGACACCCATCACCCTAACGTGTTTGCGTTTCTACGCGCAATTGGTATTTTATACTGTATATAACTGTTTTATCCTGTTTACACTTTTATCTAATTTTATTCACTTTTGATACCGTTTCATCTGGTTTTATAGTATTTATATTTAACTGATTTTATTCACTTTCGAATACTCTTGGTATGATGTGTAAAAATCTAGTAAGAAAAATAGTAGGATGAGTTTACCTTCGATTCGGTTTAAAATCGCATGTTTGGCGCAGCATGTCCTTTTGTGGACCTTGTGCCAGTAAACCCTACATTCAATCAAACCATTAAGCTATAGCCGTAAATTTAAATTATTTTTGATCTTAAGGGTATAAAAGTTCGTACTAAAGTCTCAAAAACGGAAGCGATAACAGATCGTAAAAGTTAAGCTTATTTAACCGCGGTTTTCTCCAGTAAATAACACATCTTTAATTTCATCAATTTAGGAAAGTAGAAAATAATCCTTCTTTTAAAGCATTCAATTTTTATTTTACTTCTAAAATCTTTTAATCAAATTGCTTTAAATTTTCTTTGTTTTCTACAATCAATTTGCTATAAATGTCAGAAGTTTGTGAAAAGTAAGTTTAAGTAGAAAGCGTTTAAACGTCTCACAACCCTTGCTAAATGACAAAATTAAAACTCTTTTAAGTTTAACGTGAAAAAAAAGTCTCGCATGAAATTGGCAGTAGGTATTTATTAAGACATTTAACGTTTTTGTTTTGTTAAACTTCGTTGAAGTATTTTGGAGTTAGAAAAAAAATACATCCCACTCAAACTGTTATACGTTTATTGATAATGCCTCGGATTTAAGAACAATTGCATTTAATTGGATCTGTTAGCTAAAATCAGACATTTGTTTTAAACATTTTAAGGAAATTTTTTTATAGATATTTCTAAACGTTTGTGTGAAAAAGCTTACTTAAATGGTGTTTTTTAAAAAAAAATATCGAAATTAGCATTGTTATTTGTGTTATAACGCATTTATTCACAAACAATTTTTTAAAACATTATTTGATCTATTTGAAGATGGTTTACAATTCAAAACCAGCTTTTATGATATGAAAACATATTTTGGTAGAACTATCAATTACAAAATAACAGACTTTTGTCCTGGTTTGATCATTGGGAAATGTTGCAATAAAGGAAAAACTGTAACAATGTTTATAATTTTTTTGGCTCTTGCACAAGAAAACAATTAACTAACTAAATGAGCAGGAGAAACATATACCACCTGCGCTTCTCTTTGGATAAAAACGTATTCAGTTCTAAGTATTTTTGTTTTATTACCAACGTTGAACAGCCACCCAATTCAATGTTAGACTCCGTAGCCTTGTAATTTTGAACCCAACCCAGAAGACAAGGGAAAGTATTTGCACTGCAATCAATCATTGGGACAAACTAGCTTTCGTAGAGGACTTTTTGAGGGAACTAACCTGCATTTGCGTTACATGGGGATGAAAAATCATGAAAAACTATAACCATTTTTCTGACGGCAAGTGGATTCTAATCCGTGATCCATCTACCACTGAAGATATCTTACGTCAGCACGGTGGTTGATGCGAGCTGGGAAAAGAGTTCGCATTAACCAGCCAATGCTGGGATTCGATCCCGGGTCACCTCATTGGAAGGCGAACGCTCTATTCCCTGAATCACCGCGGCCCCGTTTTAGGTGATTATAGATTCTCACAATGATTTAAAAATAGCATAATATAATAATCACACTCTAAACGCTAAGTTGTATGTGCGATATAGCCTCAACTGGCTCTTGCGCCAATAACTTTTTACTAGCACACTCTAAACGTATGTTACTTCTTCTGTAGATCTACAGCCTGTTGCAGGCCATGTTTGTCTCCTAAAAGTTCTTCCATCTGGAACTATGTGCTTCCACAGTTCTCCAACGTTGGCCCACATTTTATGTAACGTTTTCTCAACTGTATCAAGCCAACTATCTGGTATTCAATCTACCTCTTCTCTTTTCTTCCTCCACAATTTTGAAACTTCACTTTTTTCGTTGGGTTCGAATCATTGTATTTTTAGATATGTCCAAGCCATATCAATTGATATACTTCCATAGTTTTCACAATATTTTGTTCTCTGAATTTTGTGTAAAGTTCTCCAGACATTATTTTCTATAATAACACCATATATTTCACTTAGTATTTTTCGTTCAATTATTAACTTATTTTCCTCAGCTTTGTTCATGGTACAAGATTTCACTTCCATTCATAATTATTGGTTTTTCTAAAATTTTATAAAGATTAATCTTTGTTTTTATGCTTGGTTAATCTTATTGATCTTGATTAATCTTCGTCTTTAAGTGTTTTGATTGATTTAAATTTCTTATAAGCAAATTATTGTCATCTGTGTACAACTAGATTTGCAAACAATGTTAATTGCTTTGTTTATTAAAAACATTTTTCAATTTTATAATTTTTCTATAAAAGTTGCTTTATTTGTAAACTGTTGTAATGAGGGCAAGCTTTTTTTGGCTCTTTTACCCAAGTTTCTGTTAAACTGAGAGTAAATTACGCTTCTATTTGTTTATATAAACTAGGCTGTTACACCTATTAACAGTTGAAACATGGATTATTTTTTAAAAAATAAAATGTTCTTTTGAATTTAGTTTTTATTTTGAAACTTCTATGAATCAATAAAAGATAGTTTAAGCGAAATAAAATGTTGAAAAAGATAAGATTTGGCAATTAAATATTATCGTGGTATTATGTTGTATTTTGATTCAGATCTTTCGAATTAATATATTATTTCACGAAATTGCAGAAAATTTTAGATAACTGTAAGACTGCTTACTAGATACCTGTAATACTTAAGCCTAAAGCAGTAACTTGGTGGTACAAACTAAACATTTTCCGATTCTGCGGACATACTTGTTGAATTATGTTCTTCACTTTTTTTCAGCAAAATGCACATTTTTTGGAGATCATGGTAAGAGTTCCCAACATATCTTCCGAAAAACCGAACGTATCTTCCTTATGTACGCATAGATTAAAATTATTTCTGTTGTTGATGGTAATATAAAGTAAACCCTTTTGTCGAGGATCAGCTGTGTCCAGAATGGACACAGCTGAAAATGCGTCGAGCAATGGGCATAGCAAAAAACGAGCTTTTTCATTGTTCCAACCAAATTTAACAACTAAACGAGAAATTTTGTTTTTACATTTTTTTCTCATTTTTAAACACTACGCATAAGCATAATCGGGCGAAGTCTCGAACTTCAGAATCGGAGTGACTGGGTATATTACATGTCTAACTTTTCAGGTGATCTTTTCGTATAACAACGGTTAAAAAATTTTTTCGGCTGTGGACCTCTGGTTTTACGACTGGTTTTCGACGAAACCTTACGACTTAATGAATAAAATTACTTTAAAAATATTTAATGATCTAAATTTGTTTTTACAGTAAATTACACTTTGTAGTTTATTTGTTCTTAAAATTGGGGCTTACGACAGATAATTGAATATTGAAACGGCATGTAGCCCAGTTCTTATTTTGATTTTAAAACATGCATAAACTGAAAATGAATGAACTGAAATATGGTTTCCATTAATATAAAAAAGGAAAAGGAAGGAAATAAACGTTAAGAATTATTTTTAGAGAAACATAGTTACTTCTACACTGTTGAATTTATTTTTATTCGATGCGAAATACTAATTGAATTTTTCATAAATGCATATCCTTTTCATAATTAATTCATTATATTGTTATTAGAAAAACATTGCTCTGAAATTTCTTTCTTGGCATGCAATTCAATGAAAAAACGACATAAAAATAGCGGAAACGTCAAAGAAATGATGGATAATTTGTAGAAAATAAATGCAATTACGGGCTGTAAAAATCATAACTTGTTAAAAAAAACTCTTGGAACCCTTGTGACCCTTCCGCAGAACCTAGAGTTCCGCGGAACACCATTTTGAAACCGCTGCTCTAAAAAAAAAATTTTTTTTTTTAAGTAATCAAATGTTATATCCATTTTCTTAAACATGTATTATGCGCCATGTCAAAAATAAAAAGCTTAGTGACGACTTGCTACCCATATGAAGAAAAAAAAAGTTCTCTTTTGTATCTTAATTTTGAGAAATGTTAAATATGTAGCATATTTCATAAAATGTATTCATTGCATGAATAAAAATACTAACAAATTACAAAAATAAAACGGTTTTGTATTGTATGCCAAACATATTTAATATATTTGTTTTCAAACGGTTCAGTTAAGCTATTTAAATATTAGTTCAATCTATTTCGGGTAGAAATAATTTATTCGGGTAGAAATAATTTATTGTTTGAAAATATAATTGCCGTATTTCAAAGTTGAATTCGTAAGTAACAGAATATAAATTTTTTTTTATTTTTCCTTGATTACTTTTTAAAACTTTTTTAAACATTTGCATAAGAAAATTAAAAAGAATTATATTTACCGCCTTTGAATATTTTCAATTTACAGCATTTTTAAACATGTAACGATGAACAATAATTAAATGCAGAACAGTATGCATGTTTCAATTTCGATTATTGTTATTTATAAACATTGTTTAATCATAAAAATGTGATAAATATTCAGTGTTAAATGAAAAATATTCGAAGACACAAAAGAAGATATTAAAATGTGTGAGAGACTACTAGGACTAGGAGGGATTAATAATTTTATCGAGTTGGTTATTTTATTTTTTATCGTACTTGAGATCGATTCAAATCATACGAATTAATTACCGATGAAAACATTTTTGTAAAGAAGCAGAAAAATTTATTTTAATCTTTTTTTAAGAATATATTAGAAAAATCCTTATTTTTTTAATGTAAAATATTTAATAATGCATCTCTCTTCCATTTTAAAAACTTTCTTGTGGTTTTATAACATAAGTTAAAAGAACACAAAACCTTAAAAACAAAAAGTTTGGATTTTTTTTCCATTTAAATTGATATGAAATTTTGAAGTCAATCTTATGTACAATTCGGCTTAGTCTTAAAAAGTATGGAAACTTAAAGGAATTTCTATATTGATAAATCTTACAAAAAATGTATAAATAATTAGTAGCAATAAAAAAATACGTTACAAAAAAAATTCTCGCATCTCAATTTGTGCATAAAATCTTCAAATTTTATTTGTTTTACCATAATAGTATTAAAATCCGACACAAGGATCATGTTTGGCTAATGATTATTTCATCAAAACAATTCTTGAATATCTTTTAAATCATTATTTGAAGTTTATGACAAACTATCAGGAAAATTAATTAACCCTTTGATGCAGATAGAACACTGGTGTCCCTTTTATATAGTTTTTTTCTGACGCTCGAATTACATGCAGTAATAGATTTTTATTTTTTAATTATAAAAAACAGTCTAATAAATACAAAAAAAATTTTTTTAGATTATCGGAATTATATTTGTACTAAAATATTAAATCCAAACAAAGAAGTAGTTCAAAAATTCATCAATAATTGATTTTCTAAACTAAAGAAATTTCAATGATAAATGACTGTTTCTCCTATATCTAAATAAGTAAAAATTTGAAAAATTATTGTTTGGAAAATTTTACCTATAACGCAGAAATAGACTCCAGTGTTTCAGTTTAATATAAATTATGCGTTAAAGGGTTAAAAGGAGTTAACTAAATAGAAAAAAAAATTCAGAAAAAATAAATAAATAACTTTTGTGCAATTTAACGTAAATTTTGTGGCATAAGAATTACATCTCTTAATACTATTTTATTGATAAAAATGCCAATACCAATTGACAAACCTAATTTGATATAAAAAAAAAAAATGCAGTTAAAAGTAACTATCTTAAAGTAAAATTAAAACTGTTATGTTATTAAATAGTTTCGACCTGATGTAACAAAATAAGAATATTTTTTTAATATCTTTATTTAAAGATATAATAAAGAAAATATTAAATATAGGAAGAGATATATCTGATAAAGAAAATATTTGCTAGAGAATTAAAATTCTTTTTGTGAAAAATTAATTTCTAGTTTACTGATTTGATAGTGGTTTTTTTTTATATTAAATTTATTACTTTTTGTTGTAATCTCGTATCTTTCTTTTCGACAGTAAACAAAATGCCATTGACATGTGAAAAAGTTAATCCTAAAAGTACAACTAAGATTTAAACGAACAACTATTTTTTAAATTTTTCGGCAGTAATTTAACAAGGCATTCTTTGGGAATTTCCTTTCGGTTGTTCTAAATTCTCAAATATCAAAGTTTTGGTTAGATGGATAGAATTTCGTATTTGTTTTCCAAACCTTTTTTTCAAATGTTTTTGAAAAATGAAAAACAATACTATTGTCAAAGAATAAAATAATCAGATTCCGTTTAAAAAATGATGTTTTTAGAAACTTTTTCTTATTTTAATACACTTAATCTGCTTCTTCCTAACTATTTTAATATTAATGGCGCATTTCAATATTATACTCTCTAAAATATTTTGTTGTGTAGATTTTTTTGTTGTCGTTAAAGAACAGAACATTTTTGAATAGATAGCTTGAATTAATGTAAATATAAAAAGAAAATGCTAATAAAGTTTTTAAAGTGTTTGATTTATATAAAAATGACAATGATACTGCATGATTTGTTTTAAAAGAATCGTAAATAAATAGTTAATAATGTCTTGTAAATAACAGTAAATAATATCATGCAAATAATGTCTTGTGTGTAATTTAAATAGTATGAATACTAGTAAATATTGTTTTACGCCTCTGAGAGAAAATAATCTCGATATAATTATATCAGAAGAAAAATCTGGTAACGGTTAACCTTTATTAAGGTTAGTTATATGACAAGAAAACAGTAAAGTTAATAAAAATGTTTGATTTATGTAAAAAGTATTAATAGGCGGCATAACTTCATTTAAAGCATTTATAAATAATGCCTTAACCTTTTTGGTTCCACCGGGACATATATGTCTCGCAGACGCTGACACCATTGGGACATATAAGTCCTATCTAAAAGCACCGGTGGGACACATATGCCACAGCTCCCCAATAGCCCAAAAAGTTAATTTTTTGACTTTTATTTCAGCAAAATATTGTTATTTTTACCTTATTTAAACTATTAAAGTCGTAATTTGTTTTTAATTTTATTTTTTATTTTAGAATTAAAAAAAAAAACTTCTTGAAAAGCTTAAAACAATAGTATACTCTTAAAACACGATTGCGATATTAAGTGATTCTAAGAAATATTTGTAAAAAGATGTAAATATTTTCTTTCAAATACTCGTAATTAATTTCTTGTAAATTCTTTCAAATATGTCATAACAGTCGAATATAATTATATCACATTTTAATAAGCAAGTTTTGGAAGAAATTTGAGAACTTTTTATTTTTATGATCACTTTTTAAGTTCATTTTATTTGCAAAAACAATTTTTGCTGGAAATAGTTATAAAATATATCATTTTAAAGCAAAATTGGAAGTACAAGCTTGTTAGTCCAAGTTACTAAAACGTGTTGCAGAATCAGATTGCAATAAAATTTGATACCGAAAATACAGTATTTCTCTGATGGTTCTTAAACCATAAGCCTAAAACTTTGGAGTCAGATATTGTATATTATTGACAACATAGTATGATATCCCTCCTAGTTTCCGATCTGTAAATCTATACTTCTTTTATGCTCTTTGGGGTAATGCGATTTTGAGTTCTAATATTTCAATAATTTTTTATTTTAAGGGTGGTGAGCAAACCACCCTTAAAATAAAATATTTTTTTCAGAATAATATTTGAATTTAGTTATTCAAGTATATGAATTTGAATTATTTGTAGTTCTAAATCATAAATACTATTAATTAACATTGGTTTGCAATGTGCCAAATTTTTTGAAGTTTGGAAAATTTAATGTCTGCAATAGCTGTAATACATACGGAGAAAAAAATTCTGCTAAAAATACCGTACAGAATGGTAATGACATTTCTGATAAAAAACATAATTCAGTCATTCAAAATTTCCTACATTTAACTTCAAACTAACAAAGAATTCAACATATTCTCAGAAAGGTGCAACCTATTGTTAATTCCAAATTACCATATTCATGAATTTTATTACTCTCAATTCAATCATTTTTCTTCAGCACCAAAAAAATTCTGAGGTTGGGCATTTGGCGCTGGAACGCTAAGTTATATGACCACTCTCAATGGTCTACATCAGCGGTATTTTCACAAATTCCTTTTGTGTAATTAAAATTATTCTTATTAGTTTTCGGTAATTAAATCCTCTCTTTATTTTCATGTTTACCAAGAGGTTGTGGTAAAGCGGAAATAAAAATTTTTCTTTTTTTTTTAACGTAGTTGGTTTCTTGCATTTAGTTGAAGAGGAAAAAGGAATTCAAAAAAACTGATGAACATTTTTTGCAAAGCTTCCTTTTTTTATTATTTTCTTTTTTCAGACATATGGGGATTTCCGAATAAATTCTTGTAAGAAAATGCGTTTGAAATAATCGCATAAACTACTTTAAGACTTAAAAATAAAATGGAATAAAGGCATGTTATTTAATTGAATTGTGTGTTATCGATTACACGAAAGTCAGTTTTTATTAATTATATAGAGTAGAATTAAAAAGTCTATTTGCACAGGGCTTTCAAAAAAGAAAAGGTCGAAAATAGGTTTGAGAGATTCGTTTATAGTATGATCAGAAAGTATTGTTTAGTAGGATCAGAAAGTATGCAATACATCTGCACCTCGAACAAATCATTATTGAGGACAATTACAGGGAAAGTGATTTAAAAACATCAAAACTAGTTAGTTTGTCTAGTTAAATTGAAAGGAGTTACTAACAAAACTTCTTTCTCTTTCATTTACTAAATAATGTTTCTATACTTTTAACCCTAGGTTCTGCTGGCCTTGATCATGAATCGTAAGGATTTGATAACGCTTTTTTTTTCTCGTTTAAATATTTACGAAACACATCTAATGCATACATTATTTTACTTGGAATGAATATATTTTTAATAAGGTATGAATTAAGAGAACTATTTATGAAATATTCTATTATTTTCTGTTATTTACAACTGTTTACAGTTTAAAATAAATATTTAAATCGTTACTATCATTATATGAACAATGAATTTTTTTCTTTTTAAACGTAAAAAGTGTTAAATCAATTGTACAGAGTGAAGCAAGTTTAAAATTGTTTTAATATTTTAAAGATGGGTTTGTAATATCTAAACTAAACGTTTTTTCATAATCATCTTGAAAATGTTAAGCAAACCTATATTTCAATAAATTCAGCGTTGGAATAGGCATTTTAAATGAGAGATCGAAAAAAATATTAACACTAGTCAACCTTTTATACTATTCACACAGCATTAAATGTCACGCGTGTGTTCTAGACGTGCTATAAAAAAGTATAAATTTTTAACAACGTAAATCTTAACTTCATATTGTAATTAGTTTTAGGTTAATAAATAGAAGAATTAAAACAATCTTTAATTAAAAAGTAAAAGAAGTATATTTAAAACATATATATAACAAAAATTTACATAAATGAATTCCGAATAAGATAAATTGTATTGCCTATATTTCGACTTAATTAATTACATTAGCAATATTTAAGCACAATAAGTTGGAAGTAAAAAATACAATTGAAAACTAGATATAACTAAAAAGAAATTAGTTTTATTACAGAGTTGCAATAAGAGTAAATCTGTTTAATGATTACCAATTATATGAACTTTGAATAATGTCCGATAATATTGTTTTAAATAATTTTCAGAGGCTCAAAATAGCTAGGCTTTGGTTTCCGCCGTTCTTCCAGGATAAAAAATACACAGTGAATTTTTATCTCAAATTTATTTTTCAGTTACACGCACCTGCTAGATGTTTAACTACATTTTTATTTTATGTTTAAACAATGTTTGATCAGAAGATTGGCAAATGGCAATTTTATTTTAAAATTGTTAGTTAATTTAAGAGCCAGGTTCCACTATAACTCACCATCAACTCGTTTAAAATCGACATTGCTTCTTTCAATCGATTATAATCAATATAAAAGCTGTACAAAGCTTATAACAAAGTTGCATCTTTAAAACTTCACATTTTTATGCTTTTCACTTGGCCAAAGGATACTGCCTAATAACAAGCCTTATAAGTCATAACCGGAAGAGTCAGGCTTGGCAATATCGCACTATGAAGTCGTTTAAAATTGATATTGCTTCTTTTAATTGATTGTACTCAACATGAAAGCTCTAACAACGTATTGCATATCTTATCTATTACGTATATATTACATATGTAGATATATCTATTACGTAGATATTACATATCTTATTTATTAAAAACATATTTCATATGTATCTTTGAAACTTCATATTTCTTATGGGTCTCATAAGTCATAACTTTAAAACGGTAGAGCCAGGTTTGTCTATACCTCACCATAAATTCGTTTAAAATTGACATTGCTTTTCTTTAATTGATTATAACCACCGACATAAAAGCTGTAACAATATATTACAGTGTTTTAACTTCTTTTTTTATCCGTCTCATAACGGAAGAGCCAGGTTTGCCTTTACAGCACAATGAACTAGTTCAAATTAGACAGTGCTTCTTTTTATTAACTGTAATCAACATGAAAGCTGTAATAACATATTACATTGTTGTTTCATTTAAACTTTTTTTTTAATCCGTCTCATAACGGAACTCAAAAGGTATAACTTCATAATAGAAGTTTAAGACAGTTAGAAAATGTGAGAAACGAAGCTCACCCAATTTTAATTTTTATTCAACATATATTGACTTCTTTATACAAGAAGGGTTTTAAAATTTTATTTTGCTGGATTCCCAGTCATGTAGGTATTAAAGGAAATGACAAAGCTGATTCTGCTGCATGATCTGCCTCTACTCCTGTAACTTTATCTGTCCCATTTTCTGATTTAAAAAGCCACATACGCAAACTTGTTTATGGCAGCAACACTGGGACCTGCAAAGCGAAAACAAACTACATTCTGTTAAACCTACTTCGGAGCGTTGGCCTGCACTGCACATGCGCAGGGCAGATGTCAAACTCACCCGCTTGCGAGTAGGACATACTCGACTTACTCACCTTCATCTGCTAATTGGTGAACCTCCTCCCAAATGTAACGATTGCAACGTTTTACTCACGATTCATCACATTTTAATACTTTGTCCATGTTTTAACCAGCTTCGCCTCAGCTTTTTTGGTAGCTCCTTTTTATGCATGAAAGACTTGTTAGATGAAAACCATCATCCTAACATCTTTGCTTTTCTACGCAATATTGGTATTTTAAACTGTATATAACTGATTTATTATGCTAACCATTTTATCAAGTTTTATCCACATATAAAAATACTTGCATTTACCCTGTTTTAGAATTCACATCATTTTTACTATACTTATTGACTGTGTAATTGTACTCTATTCTACCTTTTAATTTGCTCTTAAAACCGTGTGTTTGGCGCAGCATGTCTTCTCTGGACCTTGTGCCATTAAATCCTACATTCAATCAATCCATAATAGAAGAGCCAGGCTCGCCTATACAGCACAATGAACTCGCTCAAATTAGACATTGCTTCTTTTTATTAACTGTAAACAACATGAAAGCTGTAATAACATATTACATTGTTGTTTCCTTTAAACTTCTTTTTTTTTTATCCGTCTCATATTGGACCTCATAAGTCATAACTTCATAATGGAACAGCCAGGTTCGCCTATACAGCACCATGAGTTCGTTTAAAATTATCATTGCTTCTTTTAATTGATTATAACTAACATGAAAGTTGCGAAAACATATTACATAGCTATATTTTTTGAGCCGTTTAATTTTTTTCCAGTCGTAATCATTTATATCACTGTTTGACTCATTATGTATCTGTAAAAAAACATATTTCAAAGATGTATGTTTTGAATCTTACATTTTTATACGTCTAATCACGGACCACATGAGTCTTAATCTTAAAAGGAGAGGGCCAGGTTTGGCTATACCGCACAATGAGGGTATTTAAAATAGACATTGCATCTTTTAATCGATTATAATCAATATGATAGCTGTAAAAAGCATATAACAAAGTTATATGCTTTTGAATTTCATAATTTTTAATGCGTCTCATAATGAACCTTAAACGTCATAACCTTACATCGGAAGATCCAGTTTAGGCTATGCTACAGCATGAGGTGGTTTAAAATTAACATTGTTTCTTTTAATTGATTATAATCAATATGAAAGCTGTAAAACATATTACGTAGTTGTATTTTTTGAGCTTCCCAATTTTTTTCCAGTTGCAACAATTTATATCACAGTTTAATACATTCTGGAGCTCGGAGAAAAAAAAAAATTTCTCCTCAAGGTAAATACTTGACACTCAAGAGAAAAATCGATGTCGAATTTTTGAGCAAAGTTATCACGCAGCGGAATTAAGGGTGATTTGTGGAACAGAGTCGTCGTCAAGTTTTATCGCTCCGTAATCCAGTTACTATTAACGCTAACAACTGAATTTCCGGTATCAGCCACAGCAAGGAGCAATTTCCGGTGAGGTGACGTCACGTGTTCGAGTGCCAGAGAACCATTCTATTGTCTTTCCGAGAGTTTGAGGTTACTAGTTCTTTACTAATCATCTCCTCCCTTTGATTCGAACATTGAAAAGTAGAATTTTATTGCTGGTTGTTACATTAGTAATTGATTGACGATTTTAAAAGATTCTAAACGGGAGACATTTGTTTGTTTGTGGTTCTATACTCTATTAAAATTGCATTACTCTGTAGAGTTTAAGTGATCCATTAAATATCTTTCATTTAATGGAATTAGAGCTAAGAGTAGTATACAGGTTTTTAATTTTTAAAATTGATTAAAGGAGAATTTTAGAGAAAAACACCACGATCTTCATCTTCTCAATAAGATGATTTTCAGTACTGTTATTTTCCAGTGAAAAGTCAGGTGTTTGTAAAGTATTTAAATGGAAATAATTCTAAGAAACAATTTGATGTAAACATGCCCTTTTTGATTAAAGTGAAGCTAATTACTTTATAGTCCTAAGGCAGTGATTCTCAACCTTTTTTTTTTTTTGTGGCGGTACACTTTTAACGATTTTCGAAATTTGTCAGCACGCAATGAAAAAAATTAGTTTAAAAGTTGTTTACTTATTTATAATACACTGTGTTAAAAAGTTTGTGATAATAATTTTGAATGTGAAATAAAATAATATGTACTACAAAAGCACGTTTATTAAGGAATTAATTATTTCTTCCGACTAATTATTTATTAGTTAGTAACAGTTATTTTTTTTTGCTAGTTATTAATTGTTAGCTTGTTTTCTATGGCTATTAACTGTTATTTTTTGTAATTTCTTGGTAGCTAGTTTTTTTGCTGATTATTAATTGTTAGCTTATTTATTTGTTAGTTATCCTTTGCTAATTTGTTTTTATAACTATTAATTGCATAGCTTAATTTAATGATTAGCTTTTATTTCCGTTTGAAAGCTAATATTTATCTTGCTTTCCTTTGTTAATTAATAATTTTAATAGTCATTAAATTTCTTACTTATTTCAACATTTTTTTAAAATTGTCAAAGACAATTTAAACACTTTCTACTTTTTTTAAACTTATTTTAAGATTTCCAGAGACAAGACAATCGCCGTCAAAGATGTTCACGCTGTGAAAGCGTGGAGAAATTATATACTTTTCTTTAATTTAAACTTTATTCGTGATAAAAAAAGCATTATAATTTTTATTGTATCATTTCTAATATTCACATTTTAAGAATTTGGTGGCACACAAAAGTGCCGCGGCACAGTGGTTGAGAATCACTGTCCTAAGGAGTCGCGGCGGCTCAGGGGAAAGAGAGTTCATCTCCAAATGATGTACTGCAGGTTCAAATTCCAGCTGTGGCTGGTTAACACGAATTCTGCTCCCAGATCGCACCAACCACAGTACTGACGTAAAATATCCTTAGTGATAGACGAATCATGGGTTAGAATCTCCATGCCATCGGTAGCTTTTCGTGATTTTTTTCTCCATGCAGCGCAAATGGGGGTTAGTTCCATGAAAAAGTCCTCCGCAAAGGATTGTTTGTCACAATGCTTGATCCAGTAATTCCCTTGTCTTTTGGGTTGGATTTAAAATTACAAGGCTACGGTAAATTGTGCTAATTATTAACACTGGTAAAGCTTTGGTAAATTATGGTAATTTTTAAATTATTGGTAAATTATGGTAATTATTAAATTATTGGTAATTATTAAATTATCGAAAATATGAAAAATTCTCCCAAAAAATGTATATTTTTTCAAAAATGGTTAACATTCAACGAAATCTTACATTAAAAAAAATCAATGTATTATTAACCACCTATAACTAGACATTTATTTATACTATTACACATATTTAGACGTTGCTTTAAACTTCAAAAACTTTTGAAAAACATTCATAAAATAAAAAATTTCTTAAAAATTGTTTTGAGTTTTTCCTATCAAATTTCATATAAAACTTTCTATAAATGCATAAAAAGGATATAATTTGAAATGCGATGAAAAACAAAACAACGATGTTCTTGGTAGTTTTTTTTTCTTCCAAATTTTGACAAATATAGAAAAGTTTACTCACCCAAAAGAAGATTTAGATTTAACAATTCTCAAAGTTTGATCCAATAATAACAGCCAATCTCCGCCTTCCTTTTCCAATAAAGATTTTGTTGTCTAAAATTCATACTCTTTCGCAAAAAATATCTTTTTTTTTACAAATAAAAGAAGAGGACTTTGCCCTTCTGATATTTCATAATATCATTGAGAATTCTTTTTTCTCGCATTTTTATTTTTGATATTTGCTTTGAGATGAAAAGTACGTGATGTCAAAAAATTGAGCATTAACGATGTGAAAGTTGTTGTAAAATTTTTAGGGTGATTTCTTTTGAATTATTCTGTCACTTTAAAAAGTAATGAGTATGTTTAAAGTTTTTCTCTTCATATTTTTGCTATGTTACTAAAGTTATTTATTTTAATTAAAACTAAATAACTTTTTTTTTGCTGGAGTAAAATATCATATTTAGTTCTTTTTAAATTTTTATTTAAAAGAAGACATTTTTAGTACTATAAATTTCTCTGAAAGTACTCCCTTTATTACTGTTTTTTGGTAATGAACGGTTATGGAGTATTATTAAATTATTTACTTATGAAAATAATTTCAGACTTTCACAAAAGCGTTATAAAAAATAAGTCTGACTACAAGTATTTTTAGAACTTTTTGAGTTTTCTTTATTTTAGATTTATGTGCACAAAATTCCACTTAGCAATGATGTAAGAATATGCAAAGCATGCTTTTTTGAATTTTGAGCTTATGTGAAAAAGTTTTATTCCAATATTTTAAACATTCTATGATTGAGAAATTGTGCATTTAAATCCCAATCTGTTATTAAAAATTCTATTGACCAAAAGCTGAGTTTATTCTTGTGAAAAAACTAAACTGTAAAAGAATTCTGGAGCAAATTACGGTAAAAAAGTACCAGCAGTGTCTGTTTTTTTTTATTGCCATAAAATCCATTTTTACCGGGAATTTTATAAAATAAAAAAACACGTAAGCCTTATTTTTTATAGTAATATTTATGGTAAAATTACTGATTCACTGTAATTAAATAAATATTCCTGTGAAATATGCTATTTAAAATTTTACATTAAAATGGATTATACGGTAAAATAAATTTTGCGGATAATGATCCTAGGGTACCAGAACTTTTTACCGTAGTTCGATCCAGAATTTTTTAAAGTGTCGGAGAAATTAAACAAATAATAATTTGTACAGCACTAAATTTACTATAGAACTTTGAAAAATATTAAACATATCTTGGAAATACCACATAATTAACTAATCAACTCACTTAGGCTTCATTTTTTAAAGTATTGTTCAATAAAAGGAATAAAGAAGTACTGATGCTGTTATTACCTGATTAAAAACTTCATTTGCTTCAAAAATAAATAAAAAGGCAATAACAGTAGACATGCTTCAAGCTCCTGAAAAATAGGCACCCATTTTCAAGATTTTGCCAGACATCACAGATTTTTAAAGCGAATGAAGTTTTTAATTAGGTAATATCTTACAGCTTCAGTCTCTTGGGATTATTCATTTAATACTTATGCTATTACCTGAAAGCAGATTTACAATTAATTTTTTCTGTTAAATGTTTTGTTACTGCCATAATTTTTCCTGTATGTTATTTCAGAAGAGCGTGACTAAAATGTAAGGGCAATGAAGTCATACAAAAAGAGCAAAAAACCACATAGAAACCTGAAGATGTAATAACTATCCGAAGCCGTTAAAGAAGGTTCTTTTTATAGTTACAATAAAATATTTAAAGTTGTAACTTTTATTATCGTCAAAACCGTAACTTATGAAGCTATTTAGGCCTATTCAAAATTTGTACAAGCTATGATACAGAGTATGCGCTGAGAAATTTTTTACTGACAACAAAGTATTAACAATTTAAATTTTTCTACATTAAGTACCGTTTTATTATTTCGTGAATTTTTATTTCGTATTACATTTATTTTATCTGATAAAATGTGTCAAGTTTTCTTTTTTTTCTAATGACATTGTTCTTTTTTTTAAACATTTTATCGTTTTTACTTTTTCAACTCGAAAGGAAAAGAAGTTCTTGAAACTTTTTGAGAATTAATCTTGACTAGGTGTAAAAATAACCCTTCTTAATCTGATAAATCATGAACATTTATATTAAAGTACCATCTTCTTTTTGGAAGAAAAGGATGATAGTTCATTGGGCATTTTCTATCTACGCATTTTTAACTTCCATTTATTTCTTTTTATTTTTATTCTAGATCTTTCATTTTTCTGCTACTATTTCTGGAATTTGTTACAAATTTTCTATAGTTTGTTAAATAATTTAAGATTCAACCTGTGGTAACAATTTTAGGGCATATTAACTTTGATTATTTCGTTGATTCAATATCTCTTAAACGATGATGTTATTTGTATCTACTAAATAATATCCTAACTAAATAATATCCAATAAACTAAAGCTAACTAAACTAAGGTAATACTAACGAAACTAATTAATATCCTATTTCAATATAGTCCGTCCACTGTAAGAAGACGATTGAAGACCAAATCATGGCCTGAGTTCATTAGTTAAAATTGGGGTAATTTAAAAACGCATTTACAGTGTTTTTCAAAGTTTTTTCAAGGACAATAATAAAAATAAGCAACAGTGTAAGTACTTTACACTCAAGGCAAAGCTATAATTGTAAACTGTAAATATTACCTTGCATTATAGAATTATCTGGGTATTATAACACACACAAATGACTTAAATATTTAAAAATTTCAAAAAATTTCCCCACGCAAATTAAAATTATCAAATTCCACCAAAGATTCTCAATTTTTCCGATATTTATTTGCCTAGTGCTGGAGTAACTTATTAAATATGTAAAAAAAATTAAATGACAAATGCTTTTTGTCAAAATGCAAAAAAAATAACACAAATTTTTCTTTATTTTCGGTTGCAATTTTTTTTAACGGATCTTGGATATTTTCACTAATTCGCTAATTTCAAATCTACAAGTATAAAAACATTATTTATAGCAGGGTTCGCGTAAATGCTGCGCCATACTTCTGGGGGAGTTAGGGTACATCATCAGGATTAAAATTGCATAGCAACCCATGCCCGGAAATGTCGTCACATGCTGCCAGGGACGCTTTCTTATTATAAACTATTTCTTCGTGTGCTTATAAACCTATTCCTATGTAGTTTTAATCTTGATGATGTATCCTAACTCCCCTAGAAGTTTGTCGCAACATTTACGCTACCCCTGTAATATACGCCATTTTTAAACTTCTGCATTTTGATAAAAAAAATTAGACTAAAAATTCAGTAGTTTTAGGAGCTAAACTAATTTCAGATTTGAAATCCCCACACCCAAATCAGGCAAGATCAGTATTTGTATAAATGCAACAAAAATTTGCTTCCCTGTGTAATCAAAGAAACAATGGAAAACTTCGTGCTAAATTCTTCAGTGCAAGAGTCGTGGTGGCTCAGGGGATAGAGCATTTGCCTCCCAATGAGGTGCCCCGTTTTTGGTAGCCCAGTAATGGCTTGTTGATACAAATCCCGCACTCGGCTCACACCGACGAAAGTGCTGACGCAAAAGTGGTAGACGGATCATGGGTTAGAATCCCCTGCCGTCGGGCTAACTCTGGGAGGTTTTCGCGGTTTTCCTCTCCATGTAATGTGAATGCGGGTTAGTTTCTTCAAAAAATTCTCCTCGAAAGTAAATTTCTTCCAATACTTGATCCAGGAGTTCCCTTATCTTCTGGGTTGAGATCGAAATTATTAAAAGGCTACGGAGTTGAACTTCGGTAGTCGCAAACTCAAAAATTAAGTCAGTTGTTCAACGACTATTATAAGATTTTTCAGTACAAAGTCGAAATTAACTTTCCAAAAGGAAGGACTATAATTAATTTTTATAATTATTAAAAACACTAAATAAAATTAATACGTGTTTGTGACAAATACGTTATCAAATCACTAACGATATCGAGAATCATTTTATTTTAACGAATGGTTGTCACAGTAACGAAATTATATGTTAAATGAAGCATGCTAAAATCTCAATTTACTGTTTTCAAGAAATCATAGATATATAAACCTTAAAAAAAAACGTAACTCGTTACGACGATAGAACGGTTTGTGGTGCGCAGGTGACGCATGATATTAATGATGATGATAATGTTTATCAAAAAAATATTTTGCTAAAATTTATCCATGTCTAATCGACCAGATCTGATTAGTTAAAAAATTATATTGTTCCTATCCTGAAAATTAAAAAAGAAAATTGAGATTGTTTAAACTGAGAAATTTTAATAAACTGTAACTGTAACATTAAATTTTTAAAAAAATTAAATACAGGAATGAAAGTTTTGCTTTTATAGATTCTTTTCAAGTCTAAAATGATTTTATTCAAGCAATTTATACTATATCCACCATCTTTAGTCTTGAATTGTCTTAGGAATAGTTATTATAGTGGTGATTAAGTGTAGTAAAGTGGCTGTGTGCTGCTAGATAAAAGCCACTTAGCAATACCTGTTTTGTTCGCTATTTACCACACTGTGAGATGCCGTTAAAGATTTTAGGAAGAAACGGAGAAGCAACAAATTGTCACAAAATACTAAGTAATGAATTTTTGATATGCAAAGTTAAAGAGAGACGTTTAAACATTGTAATCAAAGGGTTTTGAATTATAACGATTTTTTTCTTCTATTTAATATTTTTTCTCTCTCGTCAAAGTATAAGAAATGGTTAACAATTCGATTTAAAAGCATTCTTTTCCGTGATTTTAATTGTGCACAAAGGTTCACAAAAAAATTCGTGCTAATCAGTAATACTCTGTAAACCCCTCCTCCCTATTTTGTACCCATCTAAAGATATCAGGAACGCTACTTCTGAAGTTTTCATATGGTTCATTTTAAGCGATTTCAATTGGTAGCGTATACCCGCTTTATTGTACCTAGACGTCACTTTTATAACTAAAACTGAAGGCATTCCAAAATTAACTGAGTGAATACGGGTAAAGAGTGCTATAAAATTTGATAAACAAACTTTAAATTCTTTTTCTAAAATGTTATTGAAAAAAAATCAGAACTTTCAAAAAATATTTATATAACTCAAATTTTTAGATAACACGAAGAAAACAACTTGATGTTTGTTGCTATTGCAATAAGACGGAGATACATATTGCTGAAATACATCATTTAGCACAAGTTTTAAAATCTTTCCTTCTAGAAAACTGTAAATACTTAGACACATAAATTTAAATATAAATTTAGACAGAGAAATATAAATTTCGAACTATAAAAGCTTTAAAAGAAGGACAATTTTATTAATCTTCAAACTATTTCGAGAATTGGCTAATTTTAAATTAGGCAATGCAATAAAGGAAATACCGGTTCCATTATCTTTTCTACCTGTCTCTTTTACTGTCAAATCAAATCACTTATTAAATGAGTAAACTTCGCTATTGCTAGTTAGAATTCTAAATTTTCGAGAGAACTTTCTGCGATCAAATCAAAGTCTCTTGAAGTTTAATCCATTTTCAGAGTCCACATGCCAAATACTATAATGCTATTATAATTGATAAACAAATGCTTCTGTGAGGCTATTTAAATATTTATGTTATTTACTTCGTAAGCAACTCTTTGGAGGCATTGATATTGTGGGATAGTGCTTTCTAGTGTTTTATGTAAGATGTGTTTATGTTCTTAAATATTAACTGTGGTTTTGATAGTAAATAATTCTGTCAACAAACGGGGAGGTTTAATGGAACCGACGAGGTCGCAAATATTTCCTATTTAGATGGCCTTTCTCCGACTCAATGATTTAATTATACAAATGTAAGATAAATTTTCTAAATTCTATTCTGTTCTGCATCTTCAAAAGTTTTTATGTATTTTATATTTTTTGTACACTATGTTATCATGTACTTATTTTTAACAATTATTACAAAAAATCTAAAATAATTTTAAAGCAGTTTTGTTGTGTTTAAGAATAATGCATGAAAAGAAATGAAAGGAGAATTGATCTATAGAAATTGAGATTCTATATGAACATTTTGATATATATTATAAAATGAGATACGCATATAGAAAAGTAAGCTGATAATAGTGATAAACTAACAGTAACAAAATTAAAAATAACACTGCATATGTGTGTACTGTGGTTCTTATAAAATTAATTAAATGAAAAAATATTTAGAAATACAAATGTATTGTATTACTCGTAATAAGTAAAATAAATTATATTAAATTATTCATAATATATAAAATAAAATATGCATGAATATATTAAAGTTTAGAGACAAAAATTCTTTAATATAAGAAGGAGATATTTTTCTTCAATGCTGTAATGCCAGAGGAAATTCTTATCTCTAATTTTCCTCAGGTTTTTGCTGTCTCATTTTCAAATAATTGAAATTAAAAACCTTTTTTTTTTCTTTTCTTTTTTCTGACATATTAAGTGGGTTCTCTACATGCTCTTAGCTCTATATTTTTTTCACTCTGCAAGTCTATTATTATTATTATTATTTTTTTAATTTTCCCCACTCGAGAAAAGAAATTATTTTTTTAAAGCTATAGTTTCTCGTTATTATCTGTGTAATTTTAGTTCCTAACTATAAAAATGAAGCTTCCATAAAGGATGAGGCATGATGAAAGAAAGAATAATTAAAGTACTCTGGGTTGAAGCCATGATGATTAAAACCTACCACTGACTAAATTTAGAAACTTTGAGTATTTATGCTACCTTTAAAGTTCAAAATGTTAAATGGGTTGAAAGTCAACAATTTCTAGTGGATATCAACATTTATATATTGATGAAAGCTCAGGATATTTTTGCATCTAATTTAATACTAATTTATTAAATATAATAATATTTATTTCCTATTAATAATACTCTATTAGGATAGAAATTTAAGGAAAGAAGATCAGTGTTGAAAATATCGGGTTTTAACATTAAAATCCTTAGTGTAGGCAATACCGGGCAATAACTCTTAATCGTGTGCTAGCACACAATGTGTCCCCTGATCAAGTACTGTTTTTGCAGACATACATATCTTTAAAATTTCGTTTCGCTTATTTTTTGTTTCTAACTTTTTTATTTAAATTGTTATAAATCTATATAATGAATATAAACATAATTTGTTCGATTTTTTGAAATTGTTCTGATCTGAGTATGGCAAATTATCACTTTTCTGGTCTAAATTATTCGTATCGGTATTCTTTAGCAAAAAAGAAAAAAAATTCTAATGTAATAATATGGTATATAAAGGCTTTTAAATATAGAAAAGTTTAAAAGCAATTAATATTTGAAAAAAATATTGTATAAAGCTGTAATAAGTGATGATTTAAGAACAACAGACCATTTATGTTAATACAAATAAACTTGTGATCTTTTCGTATCAAAATTGTTTTTTAGAAATAGAAAAAAATATCATTAAATGTTTGACGTTTTTAGTATGCGTTTCACGTTATGTTTAAATAGAAAGAAAACATTTTGTAGCTTAAAATCACTCTATATTATTCTAAATTTTTTTTGCCTTTTTAATATCTTCAAATATGAAAATTTTCTTTCAATATATTTGATTTGTAAACATTACCGAAACAGTAGATTATGAAAAGAACTGTAAAATTTAAGATGAAATCGAACAAACACAGCGTTATTGAAATTTTAGCATTGGAATAAGAATATTTTGATCCATATTTGTCATTTTATGTAGAATTCTAATGAAATTTTGTGTTAGAACTTTATCTTACTTTTTCTAATAATGTCCAAATCTAAGTTCTAAGACATTCTGATTTTTAATATCTAAAAAATTCGTCCTACGGGAAGCTGTGAATCTTTTTTCAAAATATTGTATTTTCCTGATTCTTAGCTAAAATTAAAGTTAAATAATTTTTAGAATTTTCTTGAAATCGGGTGTTTTGAAAAATTTTAATTTTGCTAACATTTTCAACCATGCTCTGAAAAGTACCCTCTCAAAAAATTAGTTACAATGTAAAATTACTTTTACATTGGTAAATTGAACCATAATATCATTCAAATTTCGCTTGAAGCTTAACAGTTTGTTAAACTTCACCATGCCGACGCATGTTATTCATTATATTTTATGCCATTAAAACATTAAAATTAATTAAACGTTTAACTTTAATGTATACAATCATATTATCATTGAACCTTAATATTTAACCATAATATATTGAACCATAATAAAAAGTTGTTAAATTTAACCATGCCTCTGCACGTTCTTCTTTAAATGTTTTGGCCTTAATTCCCAGATTCATTTATTTAATCAATTAAGTCCCCGTTTATATAAACCATAGAGTAGTGTAATCAAGTTTAAGACTAGTTAATTTGTACGTGTTTCAACTTAATTAAAAAAATTTTAAAAAATCTAACGGAGTTTGCTCCAAATTATTCTGGATTTATAAAATTAGAAAGAAAAGCAAAATTTTCACTGCTTAAATTTTCACATTGATTTCACTGCTCTAAAATTCATATGCAATAAAAATTACTTTCACACTATTTGTCATTTTCTGCTAAAATGAAACTTTTAAATTAAAATTCCCATTAAAAAGGTATGCATATTTAATCAAGTATATATTTTAATCCTCTTGATTCTTCATATATACAAATCAAAATAATTCATTGCTTAAATGTCTCCCAGTTTAGATTCTATGATTAGATGTGGCAGAAATAAGACAACTGTGGCAGTATAGTTGAGGTTACAAGCGCGTATTCTAATTCTCCAACCAACATGCATTTTATTCAACTTCCTTTGCACGCCATAAATCTGGAGTACTTATCGTGAGTTAACACTTGTTATTTGCTGTTAGCGTGTGTAGAAATGAATGGCTGAGCTTTAATTGCGGTTAGAGTTAATTTACCTTTTGTCTCTTCTTTTGGGTTGTTAAAGGCGACTACCTCCTTTTATTTATGCCGTTATTCCTGTGTTCCTTAATTGGTATAAAAATAAATTATCAATCTCAGTGAGGTTAAGGAAATTATTGTTTCAGAGTGTTTACTGGTCATGTCCGAGTGACGACTTCTGTCTTGTTAACAGGTGGAGGTAATTTGAAATTAATGAAGAAAGAAATCAAATAAATAAGCAAGAAAGCAAATACATATGAATTGTAAAATCGTAGAACAAAATGGAATAATGCTTGTATTTTACCCATTTTTAAAAAAACATAATTCGAAATTTAGTGACAATAGTCTTAGCCATTGGTTTATAACAACGAAAAAAAAGGAAAAAGAAAATTGGGTCAGGTGCTTTTAAAGTATGCTAATTTATCAAAGCTCATAAAGAGAAGTAATTGCAATTTGAAATTGAAATGAATAAATCAATAAGTAGATAAATGTTAAATAAAGATTGTACACTACATCCCTTTTTCTCATTTTTAAAAACCAGGTTTTTAGATTTTGTGAATGAATGTGTTTATAATATTATATACAGTGCGCAAACAAACCACCACGAATAATTTTTGATCTAATGATCGGATCTTCACGTTCTCTCATTCTAAAATGTTTGAGGGGTGACCTTAATAATGCTAATTATTTAGTGCAGACGATATTTTTAGTTACGAAATCAGACACAAAAACATACTTTCTCTGAATAAACATAATTAATTTTTGGTCCAAATAGTGGTACAAAGTTTGTACCCATTAATGCTATTTTTACTTTTTGCGCATTTCGCCATATGTCGAGACATACAATTATAAAATTCATTTTCCAAAGAAAATTCCACGCAAAAAATGACATTTTGTTAATAATTTTTATTATTATATTTTAAAATTTTTTCCCCATCATTTTAAAGAATATAATTTCACATGACTAAATACAGAATTTCAGCGAAATCAAATAGTTTCTAAGGAATTGAATTTTTAAAATACGACTTGATTAGCATATTTGAGATCACCCACTCGAACCTTCGAGATTGAATACTTCAACGTAATCATCTAATCATTACTTCCAGTTATTCAGGGTGGTCCATTTTTGTGCACTGTACATGGTTAATTTATAATTATTTTACATGTGTTTTGATTATCAATCATGCAAAAAGTATGTAAAATTTGTCACGTGCATTTTAAATTGGCTAACTCAGAGCTAACTTTCGACACTTTTTCTAACAATTGATTCTAGTGGTACCTAAGTTTATTTATTAATATATTACTTTTTATTCGTTTGAACTTATTTTCCACACGACTGCATGCAAATGATTTAAAAGTTCATATGTAACGCCTCTCTTTCGAAATATTTCGTGGAGAGGCTTTTAAAATGTTTGAAAAATTACCAAAAAGCTATAGCTTTTAAATATCTACCACTCTACAAAATATTTTGCGAAAATCTTACTTGTTGGCAGGTCTGCTAACTGATAAAAATGTTTTAAAAGTATCAATCGCCAATCAAGTTTTTTTATGTAAAAAAAATATTGTAATCTCATATGAATTTTTTTCCTGTAAATGATATCAATTTTAGCGTTTAAAATTTTTATTCACATGATTGATGAATCGAGTATCTAAAGATTGATTCAATTGCTATTGAATATTCTTCGTACGAAGCTTATTTGAATAATATAATTACATCGCAGAAAGGCGTAAGAGTAACGTTACTTATTTTACTGACATAAGTTTCACGTAATTTTTTTTCTTTCTCTTTTCGCTAATTGGACACTTTGGGCACGGAGCTGCGGATCGAATATGGCACCTAACTACTGTAAGATAAAAGGCATGAGGTTTTTTTTTATGGTTGACCATACTCCATACTTGTGGAAATCTGAATCACCTTGACCAGGGAAAACATGATCTAATAAAACCACCAGAATCGGTAGAAATGCCGAATAACTGCAAGAAAAAAGCAAGCGACTCATGAGTAAGGCAGTTCGTATTGCCAAAATTTGCAAGTATTTACGACTATTTTTTTCATCACGTGATGTTTATTTACTAATGCAACAAGGCTCATGTTTTAATAATTTACTGATAGTCCGTGAACAGCTTGTATTTGCTAGATAGTTTTACATTCTGTTTCTTTTTTTTTTTCATTTCTATTCTGTTTTATGTTTTTCCAACTATTCCGTTTTTCATATGGCTTACCACAGATAAAATGGACGAAGGCTGATATGCATTGTTAGATAGTAATTTTTTTTAAAATAACTAATTTTTATATATAATTCGTTATATACTTTTGCTTAAACAAAAGTATGTAAATAGGTAAGAATAAAGAGTGTTCATTAATTTAAACAAAATTTGAATTAAATAGAAAATAATATCTATTTAATTATATACTCCCTCCGTCCCAAATTGGTTGTTACATTTAGATCGAAAATTTTTTCCAAATTAGTTGATATGTTTCAAATAGATGGTATAGACACCAGTAAAATTATACTAATAATGAATCATGACTCATTAGTTAGAAGATAGTCTTATACGATTCCTTATGATAGTCTTTATAAAATGTGGCGTGGCTTAAGAGCGTGCGAATTCTGGATTTTTGAAGCTAATTTTATACTGATTCAAGGAGAGAATGCTCGGTAAGTAATTCTTGATTGATGGTATAACACCCTGAAATCTTTGAAAAAAGTTCAACCAAAATCATGAATTAACCACTATCAATATTCAGTACCAATGTATTCAAATTTAGCTACTAAATTGGGACAGAGGGAGTATATTTTTCAGTTGAAACATATAGAACATTTACGCTGATGACACTGAAAAAAAAAAGATGTTGGAAAAAACCACTTAAAAAATTCATTAAATTTAATTATATATATATATATAAGTTCAAAATGAAGATAAAACAAAGGTAAATTACAGACAAATGAAAAAAGGGGGGCGAATAATAATAAAAATAAACAACTGGGAAAAGAAAAAAAAAAGAGGAAAAAAAAAATGATACTTATTATTAGTTTTTTTTTCTGGTTTTTTTGTATTTTTTTCTTTTGCTATATATATATATATATATATATATATATATATATATATATATATATATATATATATATATATATATATATATATATATATATATATATATATTGGTCGGTTAAAAATCTTCGATATTGTTAGAAATGTATTTAAAAATTTACTTTTTACATACTTTTTTGAAGCAAAAACTTCATTCTACAACAAGAATGCGCACGTTAAGTTTGAAGTAGCTCCAATTAGCTTAAACTACTTTATTTTAGCAGCTAATTGGATGAAGATAGGCGGTAATTCATTTGTTAGATAAAGATATTAGAAGGTAGAAAAAGAAAAAAATCAAATTACTTTGTCGTTGAAATGTGGAAACTATCGAATAAGTACCTCATTTACTTTTTTTGAAGCATTTACAAGTGGAGCTTCAAATGATTATAATAGGAATATAGGTGTCACATTTGTGTCGGTAATTTAGCTTTTTGAAAATTAATGTCGGTGACATTTAATTTGGAAAGAGCTGAGGGAGTATGGAGTCGATGTTCTTAATAACTGTTACTGACTTTTAATAATTTGCATAAAATATTAGTAAAATGTTTAAAAATGAAGACTGAAGTATCTGTTTAAAACTTAGTTTTTTTAGTTTTAATATGCCATATATAGGTGCTTTAGAAATCGTGATATTTTATGTAAAAATTAATTTTTAATTAAAATAATTTAATTAAACATAAAATATTAATCTAAATAACTAACAAAAATAACATTAATGATTCATTCCATAAACTTGTGTGACATAACTGAATACAATAATTTTATAATAAGTGAATCTAATAATTTCAAAATTAACGAATTTAATAATATGTTAACACAATCAAGATATTTTTCATGAAGAAGTTTAGTTGAACTCAAATACATATGAATAAATTACAAAAATAACTACTTGTATAGTATATAGAACTTCTAACCTTATTTCTTTATTTAAATATTCTATCAATTTTATGCAAATATCTCAATTGAATTTAGCTAAATTTTAATGCAATAAAAATATTTTTTGAGGAAGTATAGTTAGACTCAAATGTACGAAATAATTACGACTATAATATATGATTTCTAATCTTATTTTTTTATTTAAATATTGTATAAATTTTATGCAAATATATCAATTAAATTTATTTATTTTTATTGCAATCAAAATATTTTTTATGAGAAAGCGTAGTTTGATTCAAATATATAAATAAGTTACAAAAATAACTACTCTTAAAATATATAACTTGTAACCTTATTTCTTTATTAAATTATTGTATCAATTTTATGCAAATGTCTCAACTGAATTTATCTATTTTTATTTATCAATATTCAGCAGAGAAAAAATTATTAAAAGTTGTGCAAACTACGAGGCCATGTTATAAACTCGAAAGAGCAAAGTATTTCTAAAAAGAGCTAAAATAACACTCGATAATAATGATTAAAACATGACAAATTAATTTAATTTCTGTTAATTAGTTAAATTATAGTTTATTTTTACTTAAATTATTATTGCTCAGTAGTTGATAAAATTAAACTCTTCTTGTAAGTATGTTTTTCTTTAGTTACATAGCATATAATGAGAAATCAACAGCATTAAATAGTAAATTGATATTATGGTAATAATTTATCTCAGGCGATATGATATAATATTTAGTCACTTATTCATTCACTATGTAATAAATCTAAATCTGTGATCATTATGTATTAAAATAATTTAAATAATTCTATATCGTAATGCTTGAAATATTTATTTACTCAGTTGAAAAATATGTTTAATGACATGAACCTGTTAATAGCAAATGAGAAAGTAATTTATCTTTTAATGCAATTTCTTAGTTTGTAACCAGAAAAACTCAAGTTTGGGATGGTTTTGCTTACACGATATGGTTATGTTAGGATAATAAAGAGTTCGTCGTGCAATGCGTGTTTTTTAGATCTTTTTTTTTTTTTTTTTTTTTTTTGATCACTGTTAACAATAATAGTGGAGAACAAATTTTTTATTTCTTTCATACAAATACTTTATATATTGTATTATTTAGATGTGATGATTTGAAACCTGAAATTAGTTTTGGTTCCAAAAAGTTAGATTTGTTTTTCAAATAACAACTCTAAAAACGTTGTATATAACAATAGGTAGCGTAAATGTTCTTACAAAACTTCTAGGGAAGCCAGGGGGCACATTATCAGGACAGAAACTGCATAGGAAGGCATGCCCGGAAATAACGTTGTGCGCGGATAGGAGCGCTTTCCTTAAGTAACCTGTTCGGAAGCACACGAAGAAACAGCTCATAACAGGGAAGTGCCCCCCAGTGGCGTATGAAAACATATTCGGGCTTGGATTCCTATGCAGTTTTAATCCTGATGATGTACCTTAACTCCCTTAAAAGTGTGTCTCAATATTTATGTTATCTCCCGTTGTACACAACGTTTTTAAACTTATACATTTCAACAATAGATAGACTAAAATGCGATTTAAAAAAAAACTATAGCTTGAAGTAAGAAACTGATTGCAGATTTGAAATTAGCGATATTGAAATATCCATGATCCGTTAAAAAATCTCAGGGAACAAATAAACAAATAGTTCCCCAGTGTAAGCATAGAAAGTTACATTATTTATAAATAAATTGATGAAATTATTTGCTTGCACTGAAAAAGTTCTTCATTTTAAATAAAAGAGGAGGAAGCTACACGAGTAAAGATTTTTGGAACGTAATGAACCGTAATATCATTCACATTAGCAGCTGCAACCTTAATACAGCAATTAATTAATTTTTTTAATACTACCACAGAAAACAAAAACAGGCAAAACACAATTTCATTATTTTTTGTATAAATAATATACAAGACATTTAATTAAATTAAAATAAATATTTGGAGATGCAGAAAGTAACTGGATCTACCTTTATGTATCCAATACAGTGACAAATATTTCTATTAATGCTCTAAGAAGTTTGCTTACTATCTACGAAATGGAGATTTTATGATTACAGTGAATCATAACTTTCGATTACGAACGCGAAACTGAGAAAGCTTTCGTCATTTACTGTTTCATAACCCGCTATTTGCCAAAGCCACCATTTCCTAGTTAGCTTCTCATGATAGAGATTCTACCTCATTTATTGAAAATAATTACATGACTGTAAGATAATGTAGGAACTGAAGATATTATGTATAGATACACTTGATTTTCAGGGATAAATGCAACGTAGTTTTTGTCACACTGAGCATTTGGTTGTATGCGTTAGTGCGTTTTGGACTGAATAGGTCTGGGGGAAAATATTCGAGTGCTAAAGAGAAATTTTAGATAAAAAGTATAAAATATTTATTTAGATTTGGAGGCTCCCTTGAGGAACTATAACATATTTTGCTTACATTTTTCGTGACTAGAACAATTATTCTAAACCTTTTTTTTTACAACGTAAGGACTCTTTTTGAAACTGTGTAAGCTGTTGAAACTGCGGTGCACTTTTTCGCCAAATTTGATGTTGAATAATTCAAAAATTTGTAGGAAGGAACATTTTTATTCAAGTTAACACCAAATCGAGTTTCATATACAATTTAAGGGTGTAGTTGTATCTGAAATACTTATAATAGAAAATGTTTGCATCAAATAATGCGTATTCTCACCATATGTTAAATATTTTTGGTTCTGAAAACGCTAACGTTGGCGCACTTTTTATATTTCTGTTGAATGTTTACAAGCGATAATGATCAATTTGTTGATTTTTTTCATAATGCAACTGTTTTGCGATGTTTTACCGTACTTATATTTTATTTAGTTTTATTCACGTGCGAATGCGTCTGTTACTTCATGTACAGTTTTATAAATTCTATTTGCTTTAATGAGAAAAAAATATAGTATGCATTTAGTTTTAGATTTATCTTTTAACCGTTTATTTGACGCAGCATGTCACTTGTTGAACTTATGCCATTTAACCTTATATACATTTAGTTTCTCAGTGCCAGGAGCTGCTCTTGGTTCTACACCACTCGGGTGGGCAGTAGTAGCCACTATTTTTCGATACACTAAGATTTTTCAGTGTACCGTGTGTGGAAAAAGTTGTAAATTTTGACTACAGATTTAAAATACATAACTATATAACTGCAAAAGTAATGAGAATTATGCAATTATTCAATAAATGGTACAGTTAAGTTAATTTTACAGTTCAGTTACATTATTTATTTCATCGAAAACATTAAGTTTGTTTTTGACAATTAACGCAGCTATTGACTCCTTTGCATTGTTTATGCTTAAGGTCACACAGCAGAAAACGACTTGGTTTTCCTAGACAACATCCTTTATAAAACTTGTTTGTCATGGTCACGCAGACCAGCTCGTAATATTTTTTTGGTGCCCTGTAAATGTACTCAGTTATATATTAAAATATTAATATAATAAATTAATATAAATTGTAGTATGTGTTAAGGAAAGGTAAACTGTAGTTACAGTGCTTTAAAAAATTACACTAGGGAGCAAATTTTTGTTGCCTTTATACAAATACTTCATATATTGTATTATTTGGGTGGGAAGATTTCAAACTTGGAATTAGCCAAACTCGTCAAGATTTCAAACTTGAATGGAAACTTCAAAAAGAGATAGATTTTTTCTTCAAATGACAAGTCTAAAAACGTTGTATATAACAGGAGGTAGCTTAAATGTTTCGATAAACTTCTAGAGAAGTTAGGGGGCACATTATCAGGATGAAAATTGCAGAGGAAATTATGCCCGAAAATAACGTCGTAGCGTCGTTTTGTTGAATTCGAGTGCGGGGATTTCAAATCTGAAATTAGTTTTGCCCCCAAAGCTACAGATTATTTTAAATGATATTTTTAGTCTATTTTTGTTGAAATGTACTAGTTTAAAAAATTTATAATTCAGAGAGCCACATAAATGATGTGATATTCCCAGGCCTGGGTTCCTATGTCATTTAAATCCTGCTGACCCTAATTTTGATGATCTTAACTACCTAGAAGTTCGTCGCAATGACTCAATTGACCCTAATTTGACTCTAACTACCCTAGAAGATTGTAGTAACATGTATGTGACTCCCTGTTATATATAACGTTTCTAAACTTGTACATTTTGACAAAGAATAGACTTAAAATGTCATTTAAAAATGGAGCTTGGAGAGAGAAATTGATTGCAGGTTCAACGACACGCAAGTGTTTTTAAGATATGTTAGAAAATTTTATGAAACAGAAAACAATTTTTTTTTTTTCAAGCGTTATTTATTCATTAAAAATGTTTATTCATAAAAAAGATATGTATGTAAAATAAAATTTTCTCACAATAATTCAATATTTTGTTTTTTATATTCTATGTATTGAAAATTTAAAAGTTATACTAAAAAGCGAATTTAACCTATTAAAGAAAGTAAATATTATGAATACTTTTTTTTAAAATTTTATTCACAAGAGTTAAACGAGAGGAATAAAAACAATAAATTGTTTTAGTACCAAAAGGTTAGTTTTCGTTTAAATCATGCATCTCTTTTAGTTTTAACGTAGGATGCACCACGAGGTGGCCTATCACACTACACTGATGGATAGGTAGAGGCCATTTGCATGGCCCTGGGACACATTGTTGCTAGAAGACAAAATTAATTTTCTTTTCGATTCTAAAGATGCTCTATAAACTATTTCCAGTAAGGAAATGTGCAACTCGAAACGTATCCATGCCTGTCGGTCACTTCTAAATTCTTTGTCGGAATCTTATATCACAGGGGATAGAGCGTTCGTCGTCCACTGAGGTGAACCGGGTTCGAATCCTAGCGATGACTGGTCAATACGAATTCAGCACCTGGCTTATACCGACCATAGTGCTGACGTGAAATATCCTCAATGGTAGACGGGTCATGGGTTAGTAGCCCCTTGCTTTCACGCTAACCATGGGTGGTTCTCGTGGTTTACCTCTCCATGTAACGCAAATGCGGGTTAGTTCTATCAAGAACTTTTATGAAAGATGTGTTGGACATTTTGTAATAATACCATTAATTTAACCTAGAAGTCTTTAATTAATAATTAAATTTTATGACATTACTTTAAAGGCCTATGCTTTAGAACAACGTGCAAATGTTATTTATTTCGACCTTATTTTTAAATAAAAATTATTCATATTTATTAGTGTGTTTTCTATTATTTAAGGTGCTCTTTTACGTAAAAGTTTTTATGTAGAAAAGCATAAATTATTAGAAAAAGTTAAAAAATAATCTTAAAAAAATTATTACCAATACTAATTTTAAATAGTTTCTCATAAGTTATTTGAAAATAATATTCATTTTTTACGTAAATATTCTATTGCTTAAAAGAATGCTGTTTACCTTTAATATTATTTCTTTTATTAATATCTTCAATTTTATTTTATTTATCTTTTATTCTGAAATATGTTATTAGTTTGATTGAAAAATTTACGCCTTTTATATAGAACGTTAAAATAGCTTTTAAATTTATTTGAAATAAGTTCATTCATTGCAAGTGAAGTGATTTGTGTTGTGAAAATTTCTATCGATGGTAAGAGAATTAATTCTTGTTAAATGTCATTCATAATTTCACTCCAAAATCGTTATGTATTTAACTAAGTTTTAAATGTTTAACAATGATAAATTTTGCGTGATTGCAACAAAATGTCAGCATTTAAAGATTAAATAAAATTAAATATTTTCGAATAAAATACTTTTTTTTCACTGATGTTTAAATAACTCCCTAAAATCAGATAAATTATGTTATGAAAAATATGTAAAATATTTGATAAGACATTAAAGAAAAATCGCATATTAAAATAATAGGTTCATGGTAATTTAAAGAAATAGATTCGAGTATTATTTAGTAAATGTAAACAAGATTATACAGAATCAATTACTTTTTCTGAAAATAAATTGGAATTAGTAGTAAAAAAGATAATATTTACTCCGTATTTAATTCCAGTTCAGCTGAATTAGTTTATATAGGTTAATAAAGAAATTAGTAAACAACGGATATTTTAGTTGCAAAACGCTAATTGCTAATGTTAAAAATTCATTGATTTGATTCTTTTTACCCTACATTTATGAGTAGTGGCATTTCCATAATAAATTATTTTGTAATGATTATAATTTACAAAAATAATATTTATTATTAATATTTTAGCCAGAAAAAAAAATATTATTTGTTATGTTAAAATATAAGCACCAAAATTCAATTCTTTAGTAATGAATATACTTAACTTAAAAATTAAATTTAGGTAATTTATTTATATTTTCTGATTTGTTAATAAATAGTTAAACTCAGGTCTTCCGTTTATAGTATGAAAAATACCTCGAAAAATAACCATATTTTTTTCTCAAATTAATTAACAAGTGGATTTCGAAACTCAAAAGTTGACATTTAAATCAAGTCGTCTCTTGATTTTGCTTCAGAAGTTTAAACTAACTAAAGTCAGATGAAATTTAAAAGAGACTCAGCTAAAAATAAGATAAAAATTGATTTTAACTGAAAAGTATTTTTCTACTCTAGCGGTATTGATTTCTATTTTAAAAAAAATATACAGCCTTAAAAGTTTTTCAAGTAATACTATAAGCGTTATTTTTACATAATTACATGAAACATTTTTAACAACTTTGTTAAACTCACTAGTAAGGATTCGACAAGTTTTGATATCTAACTTTTTAAAATTAGTTAACATCACCTGGAGTGATAGTTAACTACTTAAAAACACACTCAAATTTAACACTGAATCTAACTTTAACTATTTTTTAAACTTTTTCGCTTTCTATAAATAGTTTATTATGATTCATTGGATGGATAAAATAGCCACTCTTCATTATCAAGATTATTATGCATTAGATATTCAAAATAAGTTATTGTTTTCAGGACAGAGAAACACTGACTTCATTGATATGTATTACATTCAACTTGTTTCGATTATTCTTACCATATACTTTTCCCCCATTTATCGTATTGGGAAAGAACTAGAAAATACATTGCTTCAATCAAATCTTGTTTTCGTAAAGTTTAGAAAAGGGGTTGTACAATAATAAAATTTAGTAATATACGGCAACACAGTATCTGAGATAAACAAGACGAGTGGAATTTAACAACACTAACATTTATTTCCTTTTTACTAAAATATTGAGAAAAAAAAAGTTAAAATACAAATTTATAATTATTTGATTTAAATATTTAGGAAAAAATATTTGTATTCATAAGTCATTTTATTTATTTGATTGGAATGGTGTTTAATTATTCGATAATAACGAAATTTATTTAAATTAAAACTTTAATGTTTTCAAAATATAATCAACTGTAAGAGAATTTTGAAGAACTTTGAGAATTTTGAATGAACTTAGATTTTTAGTTTAAGTATATTTTTCTGTTTCTAGTTACTTTATTGCAAAATTACTTTACTGTTATTATTAAGTGAAAACAAAATAATTTTTAGGAGATCAGCTAGTAATGTTTGTGCACATTTCGATATTCTTTATCAGCTGCCAGAAGTTTTACATATACTCCGATACATGACTGTTTTGCCTTAGTTAGGAAATTTTTCAGTGATTCTCATCCAATTTTGAGTTTAGTTAATAATTTGCTAATCACTCTTCACAAGAAAGGATTTTACGTTCTATTTTGTTGGGTACCGTGTCACGTTGGTATATCTGGTTCTGATTCTGAAGCACGATCTGCTACTACTGTGCCAGCACCATTCTTCATATTTGCTATATTCTTCATATTTGCATAATATTTGCTACAAATTCAGCAGATTATCGCATCTCTTTGGCAACAACAATGAGATCTTCAACCTCAAAATAAACTTTATAGGATTAAATTTGATCCGGATGCTTTACCTGTATCGCTCCCACGTAATGCAGACTTAAAGCGCACTCGATTAGCCCTGCTTTACTAGCGAGTCGAAGTCCCTACTCCTTATTGCAATACTTGTCATACTCTTTTCCCGATCCATCAAATTTAATAATTTGTTCATGTTTTAATAGACATCGTCTTGCATTTTTTTGGCCGTTCTATTTTATTAATGCGAATAAAATCAATCATCCTAACATTTTTGCGTTTTTCACGCGATTAGTATTTTAAACTATATACAAGTATTTAATTACATTTCCGATTTTATTTTATTTTATGTTTCTTATTCATGCCTATTTTACCCATTTTGGTATTTTATGCAATTATACTTCTTACTTTATTTTAAATGAGTTGAACATTAGCAGTCGTAAACCCAAAATTGGGTCGGCTGTTCAGGGATGGTTATAAAATAAAATAGAAGGCGAAAGCTTAGTGATAACGAAATCTATTACATTATTGATTAAAAATAAAATCTAGTTAGTCGAATTGCCATATTTAAAATTCATCTTATAACTACGGTTTTCAAGAAGCAAAAAAAAAAAAATTATAATGTGAAATAAATAATAAATAATGAAATGTGATATGAATTAAACTCAAGCATCTTTAGAGTTTTTCTTTAATAATAATTTTTGCTTAAATAAAAATAAAAATAACGTATCATTAAAAATACATTTATAAATTTTATTAATTTTGTTAATTATGTAAAAAATTTGATTTTTAGATTCAGAATTATGTTTGTTTGGGGATTTCATAAACTAAATCCGTTGCTGTTTTACTTACTTCAGCTCAGTTTTTATTCAGACTTTACTTATATCTAAGTTAATCTATTTTAAGATGCATTACAAAAGAAGGAAATAAACACATGAAATATTTAGGAACAATTTTCTTTTTTATTTCATTAAGAATGAACAGGAATAGTGATCTCCAATTTTTATTTTATTTTAATCATTAACCGTTTCTTTTTAACAATTTGTGTGTAAGAATAAATTACACGTGTTAAAAATATTTGTAAATGCAGCACGTGCATCAAGATAAACCAAGAGTTGAAAGTGTGTATCGACAAAGATGATTTTATCTTCGAAATACTTGAACTTTTCATTAACTGTTCTTTTTTTTCATTGATATCGAAATAATCCTTCAGTTTCAGAATCAAATGTTGTAGTTTAGTGGAAAACTTTCCTCAACTCTTTATTTGGAAAGGCAGTTTGGCGTCTTTGAATATTATGGTTTGATTATTTTCATGTCATAAATGTTTATAATTCTAGTTGGGTGTATTTAAAGTTATTTTTAGAATTTGGTTTAAGCGCAAATTCAGACTAAAAATCAAATTATTAAAAGCTAGAGTGTTAATAACGAAAAAGCTCTGTTCAAGATTATACAAAAATAAAGTGGCTCCATATTTACATTCTTCCGCTTGCTGTTTTAAAATGACAAATTTATCTTGCTCTTAGCTTGTGGATCAGTTGAATAATGTAACCTCTTTTTACCCACAAATTTATCGATAAATTATCTTATTATTTTTTTCCCTATACTGTACTCATGTTTTTATCTGATTTTATTCATACCTTTTATCTGATTTTCATTTAATTTATCTTGTTTTATTCACTCACTAGCACTTTTTTATCAGTTATAATTGTGCTACAATTAAATTTAGTATGCACTTAGGCTTTTGAAATATTTTACAGTATTGGTTGGCGCAGCATGTTCTCATTTGGACCTTGTGCCACTAAACCCTACATTCAATCAATCAATCAATCTTATTTTTTTCAACATCATATCCCAAGTTACTTACAAAAATATTGTAATATCAGAAACTAAAAATGATTTTAAACCTGTAAATTTACTTCGAATACTATTTTTATCATTTCTAAATACAATTAGGGTCACTCCCGAAGGGACCTCACTATTTGCTCGCTATAACCGAGGCTGGTAAAAGGCAAGTTTGAGAAGTATATCATAAATATATGTTATTTTATTTTATTATTTCTGTACAGTAAGAAAGAATTAATTGATTTGCTTTGAATTGCCTTATCTCAGTGTTATGTCATTGTTCTAATAGCCAAAAAATACTTTATTTGTAAAAAAAGTTTTTGCAAACTTGCTTTTGTAAAAAAAAAAGGATGAGTATAACCCATAACTAACTGAAAACGAATTGTCTTCGGAATTTCAAACGAATTTTTTCAAGAAGGGATTTGTTTAGGTAAAGTATATAAAAAAATTATAAGAATATCAAGGATATTGTTCGTTAAAACCGGAGTTCACTCGTTGAAAGCAAAATATGCTCAAAATATGCAAAATATAAATTGTACAATTGTTAAATTTTTTAGTGAACATTTCGTCCGGCTTTTCATTAAATAAGGACTCGTTAAAAGCGAGTTCTACTGCAGTTCCCTTTACCATAAGTCAAATCCTTTGTCATTCGCAATTTTTCTGATCCTTAACTGCTGTTGAATATAAGGGAAAAGTACTTTATATGAAATAGTACCCTGATATGCGACACCCCTGTTGTAGCTGAAGGAAATGATGGATTCAAGCATATGTGAAGGTTGCGTTAAGTCAATAGTGCGAAATTAAAAGCTTTCTGCAGACTGTAGTTCGAACATGAATAGTTGAAAATATGTCCTTTGAGATTTTAACTTCGTTGAAGTGCATTATGTTTAGTCAATTGTGAGTGAATACTTTGTTTAACACATTTTTATTAAATTGCGTTTTAATAACCGTGGCTCAATATTGTAACAATTAGAATTTACGTATTTAGTAGTTTGGTATTATCCTACATAAGAAGAGCTTTTTTAGATTTTTTTTTACCTTTTTATTTTTTTAGATGACACTGCGTTACTTTGAGAGGTTTTCAAAGTAGGCCATTCCCTAATGATTCACACAGACCACATGCAAATTAGATATACCGAAATCGAACATAATTAAAATTCTTATGCTTATGATCTTAATTTTAAAAAGAATGTCACGCATTTAGGAACCTTCCTAATACTTTTATTATTCGAATTTTTAACCTTACATTTTTATTGATTTTAAAGTTCATTGAAAATATGGAAAACAATTCATATAACTCCCAATCGCTATTTTTCAATCATTTTCCCGCTATTTTTGGGATACCTTTTTTCCAAGTCTTTAGCAGGTGAAAATAGGCGTTTCCTTTAGCAGTATAAAAATATAAGCCATTAAAAGTATAAAAAAAAAAGCTACACATTTTTTTCTCCACTCAACCCTTTAACCAACCATTCCAGGAATTAATGATCTTGAAACAGCTCACTTAAAAAACATTTAAATAAAATTTGAAGCAGAAATATGCAGTTGAGATAAAAATCCAGAGAAATTAAAGATATATTATTTTGTTTAGTCTGAAAAAAAGTAAATTTAAATATTTTCAACAACAAAAAAGGCATTACAAATTTCAGATATTTCTATAAAAACAATATTTGCAAGCACAAGATAGCGCTAGTTCATAATTCATAATAATTTAAAAAAATAGATAATGTATGCAAATGTTGACTCTCAATATAGGTATATAACATTTGAGTACTAAAGAATTAAAAGTTCTTTTAAAAGATTTTTGTGTTGACAAACCTTTAAGCTTACTGTAAGAAGCAAATACAATTACAATTAACAAAATCGGTACAGCTAAATTGATACAAGTTAATGGAAGCAACTATATTAGTATAATATTTGCAACTATATTAATTTAAAATTACTTAACTGAATCATTTCCCAATTAACAGTTTAAATACAATTTTTAATGATTATTTGATTGTTTTGGTTGAATATGGTAAAATAGCAATTTAATTAAATGGTAATTTTTCTGAAAAATTTCTAACACTGTGTTAGCTTTGGAGAAAAAAAAACAGTTTACCACAAACATTTATCCGAAGATTCATATGGTGCATTTGCCAGATTTTTATTATTTAAATAACGTTTTTTTCCCCTGAAAAATTAAAAGAAAGGTTTATAAGTTGATCGCAAGAGTTAATTACCTTTAAAGTAACAATTCCAGAATATCTAGTAAAAGCTATTATAGAAAAAATTATTTTTATTCACTTCTGAAACTTCGAACAAAGTTTGAATTATTTTAAACTGAATTCATCATCCACTTAAATTATATCAACCGAAATTAACCGAATCAATACAATTGAATTGATACAACTACAGTTTTAAAGGATACTTTGAAATAATTTTTTTTGTTGAAAAAGTTGCATAGACGCCGTAAACCTTATTTGAAAATGCAAAATCCCCCAAAAGGAAAAAATTTAATCAAATTCTTCAAACGAAACTTAGGATAGTGAAATCTGCTACTTAAGATTTCTAAACATAAGTGTTTGACAGCCTTAAAGTGTCAAATCCAGGATATTTAGTAAGATCTACTTAAAAAAAGAACATAATTCCATATTTTTTACTTTAAAAACTTCTAAAAGTTTGAAATATTTATTTCTTCTGAAATAGAAATAAATTTGTTGATAGAAGTTGTGTTAAGCTGTTTGTTAATATTTTATAAGAAATGGTTTTAAGAACTCAGAAAAAATTGTTGGATGGTTATGTCAAAACAAAACTTGTAAAAAAGTAAATATGACATGATTTCATAGTTTGAGTAATGCAAAACCTTGATGGCTTTTTTTCTCTCATTGTTACTATTAAAAAATGCCTAATTTTACGATTTACTTAGTTTAATCAAATAAAATGGTTCGATGGAAAATTATTCAATCATATTCAATTAAAATTATTCATACAAATTATCACAAAAATTATTTTTACAATGAAAACTACTTTATACTGTGTGGATTTAAGATATTTTTTAAGTTATATTTAAAAAAAATTAAGTGTCGTAACTACACTGTAAAAATGTTTGGTGCATAGTTGTCATTTTTTTTTTTTGGTATCGAGGTGAACTAAATGCAGAATTAAGTACAGAAATACAGTACAGAACTTAGATAAAGTACAACAATTATTAAGTACAGAACTGTAGTTATTGTGAAAAAAATTATATAAAACTAACAAAATAATATTCTATTTAAAGAATAAGAGCAAATGTATTGCTAAAACTGTGCTTATTTTTTAAACGTGATGTTTTTGAAACTATAAATAGATTTTAATGCGTATGAAAGTATTTGTTGTCAGTAAACAAACAAACAAAAAGTGACTGAATAAATAAATAAAACTAAAACTGTGAAAAGCAAATAAAATATGTGATTAAATGCACTGAAACAAATTACTTCGATGACAAAAATGGTGGTAAATATACACCAAATTGTTTACAGTATACCATCACAAATAATGGATTGTTCAAGATAAAGAATTTTATTCCAGGACATAGAAACAAGTCAAAACTTATTTATCATTAGAATAGTATTCTGATTCAGTACTGTAAGATAGATTGTTTCCTTTTATGCTATAAAAACTAGTAATTAAAAAAATATTTCTGAAATCTTATCCCATTAAAAAACATTTGCAATTATGAAGATGATCAAATTATTTGCGTATTTAAAAAAATATGTTTGTCGTAGAAATTTGAAAAAATCAACTTGTTTTTTACACCCAAAACACAACTCTCATTGTGAGAACAACAACTTAAGAATGAGAAAAACTATGAAACAATTTAAAAACAAAGAAACGAAAAAATTTATGTAAAAAAAAAACTAAGGAAAAAAAAATAAAATGCGTAGCCGAAGGGAGCGGCGTCGTCCGAAAAAGGCAAATAAAGACACGATGCATTGCTTTTGCCCTGAAATGTTTTTTGTTTTTGAGTATATTTTTCATTCCTTTTTTATAATGTAATTCATTTCAGATTTATATGTCACTTATTAAATTTTCAGAATCTGATGTATCCTTATTTAGCGTTTATTTGAAAATTTCCTCAACAAAAATACGAAATTCATATTTAAATGTGAAATTTTTTTAACTAGGACTTACAGAAGCAAGTAAAACTGGATAAACTAAAGATTTCAAGTTTAAATATAAAATTCTTTTAAATTTAATATAGTTGTGGAAAGAGCCAGAAAACGTGTATTATTGAGTCATAAACGCACGGAGAGTGATAAAAAATTAAAGTGAATGCTTTATAGGCGCATAAAGTGTTTACATTTTAAAATTTGAGAGCCCTGTCCTCCAAATATCATAATTTAACAAAAAAAATCGATAATTTATCTAAGATTCATGGTTTATGCAATAATCTTGATTAATAAAAATTTGATTTTCTCATAAGCATGAAAAAAAAAAAAAAACGAATCAAACCTCTCTAAGTATATTTATATAACAATTCTTTACATTGCAATTAATTTTATAATACGTTCTAAGTTGCTTTCTCTGAGTGATAAAGAATAAAAGAAGTATAATAGTCATGATTTATGCAAAAATATATTTTCTTATAAGCATGAAAAAAAATCGAATCAAAACAATCTAAGTATATTTATATTACAGTTCTTATCTTTCTTAATTTATAATTTATTTCATAATACGTACTAAGTTGCTTTCTCGGAGTGATAAAGGATAAAAGAAGTATAATAGTCATGATTTATGCAAAAAAATATTTTCTTATAAGCATGAAAAAAAAAAACGAATCAAAACTATCTAAGTATATTTATATTACAGTTCTTATATTTCTTATTTTATAATTTATTTCATAATACGTACTAAGTTGCTTTCTCGGAGTGATAAAGGATAAAAGAAGTGTAATAGTCATGATTTATGCAAAAATATCTCTGCTTATAAGCAAAAAGAAAACGAATCAAAACAATCTAAGGATATTTATATTACAGTTCTTATCTTCCTTATTTTACAATTTATTTCATAATACGAACTAAATTGCTTTCTCGGAGTGATAAAGAATAAAAGAAGTATAATAGTCATGATTTATGCAAAAATATCTCTTCTTATAAACAAAAAGAAAACGAATCAAAACAATCTAAGTATATTTATTTTACAGTTCTTATCTTTCTCATTTTGCAATTTATTTCATAATACGAACTAAATTGCTTTCTCGAAGTGATAAAGAATAAAAGAAGTATAATAGTCATGATTTATGCAAAAAAATATTTTCTTATAAGCATGAAAAAAAAAACGAATCAAAACAATCTAAGTATATTTATATTACAGTTCTTATCTTTCTTATTTTACAATTAATTTCATAATACGTACTAAGTGGCTTTCTCTGAGAGTTAAAGATTAAAAGAAGTATAATAGTCATGATTTATGCAAAAAAAGATTTTCTTAGCATGAAAAAAAAGCGAATCAAAACAGTCTAAGAATATTACAGTTCTTATCTTCTTTATTTTACAATTTATTTCATAATACGTACTAAGTTGTTTTCTTGGAGTAATAAAAAATAAAAGTAGAATATAAAACAAGCAATCATAAAACTTCCAAATTACTCTAAACAAACAAACTAGAAAAAAAAATAATTATCTAGAGACAAATAGTACTTAAGTTTCTTCTAAAATAGTTTTATAGAATTTGCCTCCTAATGACCAACTAGATTTTCAGCTTTTATTTTGTAATAATTTATTAAATGATTATAGGTTTATTTTTTATGTTTTTTTAATGATTCAATAATTTTTAAATCAACTTTATTTCCTAAAATGTTCTAAAAGGAGTAGTTAAAATTGATATGGAAGTTTCGATAAAAAACCCTTGCACAGTTGTGTATCTGTATTTATGAGCAATTTATTTAATGGCATTAGAAGTGTGATTCCCATTTGACGTAAAATGTTTTGCAATTTAGTTTCAGACAAAAAATAGTACTACAGGGACTCATATATATTGTACTATAATAACTCATTACTATTAAACTACATTACATCTACATCATTACTACATTACATTAATAAGTCATAAAAATGTAAACTATATAATTTGATGTTCAGTTTCAAACTTTACGTCATATATTATAATAAAAGAAAGAGCTTGTGAGTGCGTTTGTAATTCTCATAGCTCCAGAATCTTTGAGCTAGCGTTCTGAAATTTTGACAGCAGCTGCAAGGGGCAATTTTAGCCTCATATCGTACAGATTGCTTTAAAATTTCACCTAGTCTGCTCGAGAAGTACTTTTGAACAATGTATTTTCCTCTTTGGTTTAAAATTGAGGATTGCTATAAATTAAATTACAGACAATTGAGTTTTTTTTTTCTTCATATTCAATTTAAAAGATATAATCAGTGATGTTCCCTGGCTTACAGCTTTGATCAAAACCGATTTGATCTAGTTCTATTGCACGTTCTTCAATAATTATTTATGCTTGATCGATTACGTCAGGTAACCATTGGTTGATAATAAAAGTAATTTAAAAATTATAATAGTTAATAAGTAGTGAAAACTTGCTATTTTGCCTAACGATACTTCTTTATTTACCTACCATGTCTATCAATTACCACTAAAAGCCATAAAGTTATTAAAAGGCATTGAAAAAAAAACAAGCGTAATAAGTGAGCATTTTAATAGTGCGGTAATATAAACGTTTTCCAAAAAGTAAAAAACAATAATAATTTGTTGAAAATGAATAAACTACTTATATTTAATAAATTAAATATTGTATAGATTTAAGGATTTAATTATTATTTAAAAGAGCAAATAAAATGCAAAATCTTATAAGGAAAGGCTATTTATTTTTGTTTCTTTAAAACTTTAAAAGTTAATATCAACATAAGTACCAAAGCATCTTAAAAGTACAAAATCAAAAACTGTCATTATTTATATATATGGGTGATTCTCACGAAATATGACAATTTACAGTCTCTTGCTTCAAGATCTAATACTATACTATTAAAAGAACTTTTCTTTAAAATTTTAATAAATTGCATTGCTGTTATCATTTTAAAATGACCTTGTACTAGCATTGACTGTTTTGTATGTTTATAAAATTTAATTCCATTTCAAAATGTCATGTTTCTGGTATGTCACAAGGCATTGAAAAAGGATTGTAATTAACTAATCAATCTAAAAATGATTTCAAAAATATTTCTAATAATAACTAGCTCCACAACTTAGCATTAATTTTTCAATATCTAATTTTTTTTTATCCCAACCGTTGTAAGCATTTCTAGAATATACGCAGAGGGTATCATTTACAAAAATTTCGTTTAAAATAATTTTTTCCGTCAATAATTTGCTTATCACATGAAAATCTGTCATTTCCCTGCCCTACTTTTATTTAGTGATTTATAACCAAAATAGATAGCCCCACCAATCAATATCTTATCTTAATAATTAAAAAAAAATAGATTGATTAGATACCATCTTATCTGAACATGTCTTGTTGTATGAATAAAGAACCAACTTTATGGTTCAAAATCTATTTCAAAAATTTTTTCAAGGTGAGTAGGCTTTTATGTTGTCATTTTCCTGTCTTTTTGAAATCATTAATAACATAAACTACATAGATTTATCTGAGTTATTTCAAGAAATTTTGTTGTTTTCTGCGGAATGTAAACGTCTTAGGCCAAAATGTTAAATTAAAGTGAAATTAAAAGCTATAAAATGGCAAATTTGTCATTATCCTGGCTGTCGTTTCTGGCTTATGAATGCCAGGACATTGAAGTGCTACCAGAAATTTTTTTAAACAGTATACAGTGAAGAGGGAAAGCAAATATTAACCAAATACCAAGTTTATGTCTGATTGTAATATGCTTGAATGTAATCAAAGTTATTTTTTTATTTAGCGATTGATTATTATACACAATTTTATTCTCTACATATCAGCAACAAAAACATTTTTCATTCTTTCTACAGTGGATAAAAAGATTTAAATTAATCAATTTATGGTCCCTCTAACATATAGGCTTAAGTTGAGTTACTTACTATTAGTTTAAAATGACTGTTTTTTTAAACTTCTAAGCTAATATGTCATTTTCCTGGCAATCAAGATTTGGTGAATTACTATTTTTTTTTCGTGAGCAAATATCAATAAACTACACTGCTGTCTGTAAGATATTAATAAATGTAACTAAATAAGTATACAAAAAAAATTTAGATTAATTTGAAAATGTAAATTTGAAGAAATTTTTTGTCATGTTTCCTAAGAATCACCCATATACTAAGATATTATGAAAAAATTCGAATAAAATCACGTGTATTAGAATTGATTTTAGTAACTAATGTATAACACTGTAATGAAAAAAATATTTTTTTTCAATTTCCATGATTACCCGAGCAGCAAAATAACTTGGGTGATCATTGGACCCATATTTATGATTTTTGGCAAAATAAGGATTCAAAAGGCCGTTATTTTTCCGATATTGGTCCTATATAGAATTGTCCGATTCACTCGATATTTTATATTCATTATTTAGCCAATAAAGGGCCTATATAGACTATTTTAGGACCAATTTTAAAATAATCTAGACACCCCAAAATTGGTTTCTCGGTGCAGGTTCTTATAGGACCCATCTTCAATTTTGAGCCCATCTGGGGACAATGTAAAATTGTTGCTGGGATAGTTATAGTTAATTTTTTGCTAACTTTTTTTCGTTTATCCAATTTTTTCATTTTGATTATTTTACAAATATACTACTTATTTCTAATGAAATGAAATAATGCATAGATGACAAAGTTAACTTTTTTCCTTTATTTGAACTAATAAAATACACAAAACTTAATTAAGAAATATTAATAAGCCTTTAATGCCAGAAAACTTTGCTACGAAAGAAAATTGGTGTTTTCTTAAAACAACTTTACCCACAAAATCAAAAACTACTACTGTTTTATAAAAAAACTCTGCAAATATTAAAAAAATGTTTAACTGATTTAAACTAAATTAATCATTTGATACTTAATTCCATTTCTGAAGTCAAATGCAAAAATTATTAATTTTCTAACATTTAACTTTAGAGTGATACTATGCAGTTTAGAATTCATTTTATTAAGTAATATTTAACCTTGTAAAGAAAAAAGTTTTTTTTTTTTTTTGATTTCCATAAATAGATGTTTGACTTTTTCATTTATAATAATTCTCTTTTTTTCCCCTTCTTTTTTGTCCGGTGAGGAAAATTTTAAGAAAGTTGTAATTAAAATTTTTGCTCGACAGATGAATTTTTTTCCCATCATACTTAAATAAATTAAGGTTTAATATAAACGCCATTTTTTTTCTTCAATGCCAGACAAGTAAATTTAATTATCAGCTCCTTTGCATTTAGAGATAATTAAATAAAATTGTAAATCTGCTCTTTCCAATTTCAAATTTTCTTCAACTATTTGAATGTAGATTAAAAGCCCCTCTTGTCCCAAAATCGGCAGTGAAAATAAAAAAATACTAAGAAATTTGAATTTAAGTCATTATAAATATTTTTAAAATTTTTATTTTTCATAAATTTTAATTTGTAACATTTTTTATCACTCAAAGTAATGCAGATGTTCTGATAAAAAAAGCTCGGTTATTTGGAAAAAAAGCAATCTTAAACTAATCAAGAAGGAATAAAAAGTTGTGAAGATGAAAAAAAAAAACTATTGTTATGAAGTTAAATAGTTTTAGCTTGAAATAAATATATATCAAATGGAACCGATTTGCTAAAAAAAGAATAGAGTGGCAAAATAATGATATGGTATAGTAATTTCAATGTGTGTTTGTAATGGTGTATTTCATACATTGTACGGAATTTGCACAAATTATTATCCGGAGAATAAATAAGTATATTTTCAAAACTTTATTACAGACTAGAATTCGACCCCCTGCTCGCTGCTTTCGTCAGCCCCCGAAACTCCTTTCACAGCTTCTTTCGGATCGGCAATAACGATTAACTTAATAAAAAGACAAAAAGTTAAGAGAATGAAAAAAAAACAAACATCGATGGTTGATATTGGTCGAAACCAATTTCTTTAGCGCTGTAATTATAAAGCATCATTAAAACCATAATATAACTATAGCAAACAAAAATATCGGCAAATTTGTCTGTTGGCATGAACTGTTCACAGCAACAAACAAAAATATCGGCAGTTTGTCTGTTGATATGAACTGTTCAAAACAACAAAAAAATATCAGCAATTTGTCGGTTGATATGAACTGTGTGTACATTTCATTTCCGGTGCGATTTAAAGCTCTAATTGTTTTAACTTTTCGTTGTCCACATTAAGAAAGAATACTCATTAAGAAATTTGTGAATGTGTACAGTGCGAAAAAAAATAAGCTGATCATCCTCAATAACTCTTAATCTAATAAACGGATCTTCACGTTCTAGGACTTTATCTTGATCGTTCGAGGTGACCTCAAATATTCCAATTAATTAGGGCAAACGATATTTTAAGTCACAAAATCAGACACAAAACTTACTTTTTCTGAATAAACATTTCGGAGAGTTTGGGTTTCTGACCCCAAAATGTAGGGATTATGAGAAAAATGGTCCCGATAATTTGGTCAGAAGAGCGGTCTGAAGTTTGAACAACTTAATGTTAATTTTATTTTTTGCGTATTTCACCATATCTCGCGAAATTTTTCAGTGAATTGAAAAATTCTTGCACAATTTTGAAATTTTTTTTTTATAAAATTAATTTAGCCAAAGATATCTCCATGCAAAAAATAACTTTTAGTGAGTATTTACTATTTTTTATTATTTTATTTAATAACAGTCCAAAACATTTTGGATCATAAGGTATACAATATTTTACATTTTCTTAAAGAATATATTTTTAGATAGCAAAATACAATATTTAAAAAAATACACATAATTTTTATTTCCGGTTTGATACGTAACCTTTCTTACATGGCAAACATAGAAGCTGTATCATGTGTTTGAACCATTTTGTACTTTAATACTTTCAATGGTTTCAGATGCTGCATAAATGCATTCTTTAAGTTATTGTAGTGTCTATGGTATTGTTGATTAAAAAGCAGTGTCTTTGAAATAAAAAATAAATTACATGGCGTAAGATCCGGGTATAAATCACTCTCATGCCATAGAACTACGCATGCCGTTAACTCTAAAAAAAAAAACATATTATAAACGCTTTCATGCAGTATCTATTGGCAATATGAAAATATAAAATGCGTAGAATGAGCTTGATTATAAATTAGATCTTAGTATTGCAGAAAAACCTACATTTGAGACTGAATAAACCCTTGTACTTTACGCGAGCACAACACATCTATCTCAAGGAAAATTTGTTTTTGAAAAAAAAAAAAAAAAAAAACTTTTATGTATTTTTTTTTAATTTCGTGCATAATTTATCGCATTATACGTAATAGTTTCAAAAAAATAAACATATTTAAAATGCAGTCATCGATTTATGCTAAGTAAGTACAATACGTGGTGTTGAATGTTTATTTAAGTATTGTTTTGTATAAAAAGAGACACACTGTTAAAGATGAGAATCCATGCTAAAAATTAAAAAAGCTGACAATCATTATCATTTAATGGCGTGCTCTGGTCTTATAATCATTACTTTAACAAACGTCTATCTATTTGTAATATTTTACTTTACTTAATGGTGTTATTTTTCCTGATTGCACTTAAAATAAGCTTTTGGCCAATCTACCAATTACAGGCGATGGGATGCTGTTTGTAGATGATTTTCCTGTAGTGCCAAGTACGACAATTACAACTGGTAATGAACAATATTTTACAATGGGCTTAATTTGAATGATTCTGCCTTTTAAACTTTCAAAGAACAATATGTATTCGTTTTTGCATAATTTAACAATGTAGTAATCTTGGAAATGTATAAGAGCCGGAAATCGACTCTGATTCAAGTTTACGGTCTATCGTAGTTTTGCTACCACACAGAAAAGAATGGAACAAAAATGAATATTTTTTAAAAATTTATATTTTTACACTTAATTACACCAGAGGAACTTTCTAACAAAGGATAATTTGCACATGGAGAAGAGTTAAGATATGTTAAAAAGTTGTGCGTTTGGATCCTCATGTCTTTATGAAAAGAATGTTTTTTTTCGAAGATCGCTTTATTAACTGATTTCCAGTTATAAAACCAGCAAAAAGGTACAACGTCAAACAAATAAAATTTTACAAAAAGTACGCGAAGGAAAGGATAAACTAACATCTCATTAAAAACTCGAATGATTTGGAAATTCATTATATTCAACATATTTTTTATTAATAATATATCTGTATAATATTTTTTAAATCATGTTCATCTAAACGGACCGTTGTCACGTTCCTCGTCAATTAAATGAACCGTGATACTGTTGTTTCGGCCAAGTCTTTTACAATATATTGGCATAGGCGTTGTTGTTGCGGGAGAGAGTGTATTTAATTGGTATATATAATTGATTATATATAATTAGAAATCTTTAAAAGTCCCTCTCAATATTTAAGTCAAGTAAGAAATTTTTTTATGAAACATCATCGATTTAAATTTATTAATGCTTAAAACAAGAAAGGTATGAAAATAATCTTTTTCCTAATATTTAGCAGTCATAAGATTTTTTTCTTATGTGTGAAATTTAAAGAGCGTTGTGACTGTGTATTTTAATTTCGTTCACCTCAAAAATTGAATCCCTGCGACGCCCATGTGTATTGGTTAAATTCCGACGTAATTGCCACGACACTTAGTACGCTTTCAACGTTAATTCAAGTCATAGGAAATAAATCAAAACCTGCATTTTCTAAATTGTTAAAGATCTACAGAAATCACAAATAAACTTTTATTGTATGTTGATCTTAAAATGTTTAACTCGCATCCTATAATAAAATTGTTAAAATTTTAAAAAGATACCATAAAAGCTTTTTAACATAGAAAACTTACTCTGCATCGCTATTGCTATCCCCTATACCAAATCAATAAATATACATCATTAAAAACGTATTGTGTAAATATGTGCCATTTTAGAAATTGTTTTATGTTTAAGTACGGACAGATGCTTCTTTATTATTAACTAGCTTCTTTTAGCCATAATTTGTTGAGAATTAATTTGCGTCGCGTGGACGACCTTTTCTTGGTGTTAAAGTATCTCGATAAAATAAAAATTAAAAGATAATACAATTTATAATTTTAAACATTAATCTATAATTAAAGTTGTATGTAAGACTTCCCCTCTCCTCGAAAGATACAATCCTTAAAAAATAACTTTATTTAACACTGCATTTTAAGATTGCTTGATTCAAAAGAAAATGTTTCAAAAGAAATTGATCCCTACTAACAAATAAATTGCCATATATACACGTTTTTGTGATTTGTGATACTTTTGAATACCATCTTTTAACGATATCAAAATATAATCTGAATTAAACAAGATTTTTCTTTTCATCAATATCTATCAATCGTCTCTTCAAATTCTTTCAGTAATATGAAACAGAATGCGAGGAAAAAAACATTCAATGACGAATTATTCTTTTCCTCAAGGTTAAGTTTATTGACCTTCATCTTTTCTAGAGTATTACGATGTATGTGATTGTTTTTAAAATCACTAGCGTTTTATAAGACAATTTGTAAGAAAATATACGCCTGAAAGTTCATTTGTTTGTAAAAAATGCAATAAAAATTACTTTTAGAATGATTTAGTTTTAACTTTGTGACTTCTTATTCTTTTAAGCAAAATAGAATACCATTTACATATTCATTTAAAGATATGAAGATATGTGTTTCCTTTAAAAGTCTTCTAAAGTAAAAAATACCGGATCAAATTACTTTATAAAGTACCGGCATTTTCGGTGCGTCATCAGTAAAATCCATTTTATCGTAAAATCTTTTTTTACCGTAAAATATTATAGCGTAGTATTTATTTAATTAGAGTGATTCAGTGATTTTATGGTAATTATTACTGTAAAAATTACCGTGTATCAGATTTTCTTATTCCGTAATATATTTCCCTAAACATGAAATTTGCTGTAAAAAGTACCGGCATCGTGAGTGCCGGGTACTATTTACTCTTATTTGACCCGAAATTTTTTACTATGCAGTGGTTGCTGCGATTTGCCAACAACTGGCTTTTGTACCAATAATTTCAAACTAACCAAACCTTTTAAGATCGTAACGTTTATTGTCTAACTTGAAATTTACATATAAAGAGACGTTTGTCTGAAAATGAATCAACTTTCTTCAATTATATTTTGAGTTAATCATTAAAAAAAGGCTTATATAGTAAAAAAACGACATATTCTGAATAGCTGATATAACGGAATAGTTTGAATATGGTAATTAATTTATACATTCTAATAAATAGAATTAAGAAAATTCTGATTGCTAATGACCAAAATTTCCTTGTTTAGAATATTATCCTGCATATATACAGGGTGTCTCAGGTAAGCGTTTCAGAACTTCTAAGAGGGGTAGGGGCCATCCTGACGACTCTAAATCATATAGCAATGTGGGGTCGGAAATGCTTTCCTGAAGCGGTGACGTACACAGCACCATAAAGAAAAGAGACCGTAAGTGAAAAATCGTTTTAATAATACATTGAAAAAAGCATATGGCCCCCTCGGTCACCCGACCTATCATGTCTTGATTTTTATTTCTGGGGTCATATGAAAATACTGGTTTATGACACCCCTGTTGACAATGCTAAGGAGCTGGTTGCAAGAATCGCAGTAGCTGCCGGCGAAATATGCCTGGAGTATTGCAGAATGTTCGAATGTCCATGCGCCGGAGATGTGAGGTGTGCATTGTAGCCGGTGGCAGAAACTTCGAACACTTACTTTGAACCATCTGCCTTATGCTTTTTTCAATGTATTATTAAAACGATTTTTCACTTACGGTCTCTTTTCTTTATGGTGCTTCTGTGTACGTCACCGCTTCAGGAAAGCATTTCCAACCCTGCATTGCTATATGATTTCGAGTCGTCAGGATGTCCCCTACCCCTCTTAGAAGTTCTGAAACGCTTAACTGAGACACCCTCCCTGTATATCTATATCTATATATATATATCTATATATATATATATATATATATATATATATATATATATATATATATATATATATATATATATATATATATATATATATATATATATATATAGATATATATATATATATATAGATATATATATATATATATAGATATATAGATATATATATATATATATAGATATATATATATATATATATATATATAGATATATATATATATATAGATATATATATATATATATAGATATATATATATATATAGATATATATATATATATAGATATAGATATATATATATAGATATAGATATATATATATAGATATAGATATATATATATATATATATATATATATATATATATATACCGAAGAGCCATTACATTATGACCACCCTGCTAATAACATGTACGACCACCTTTAGCCTCAAAACTGATAGCACCCGCAGTGGCATTGATTCCTCAAAGTGCTGATAGGTAGTCTGAGGTATCTGGTACCAAGCGCTCACCAACTGCTCCAGTAATTCCCTCACATTGCGAGGGGGTAGCGTGGCAGCACGAATTTGGTTTTCCAAGTAGGACCACAAATGCTCTATTGGATTAAGGTTAGGTGAATTTGGGGGCCAAGACATGACTTGAAATTCACTGGAATGTTCCTCGAACCAATCCATGTCGATTCGACCCTTATGACATGGTTGGTAAACACCATTCCCCGCAGGAAAAACTGTTTCCATGAATGGGTGAACCTGGTCTGCAACTATGTTCAAGTAGCTTACAGACGTCAGAGATTGTTCTATGAGGATTATGGGTCCTAATGTAACGGCTCTTCGGTGTATATATATATATATATATATATATATATTACATTGCATGCGTGGCACATAGATTTGTTTTATTCGTTTTGAAAAACTATATATTTTGATTTGTATCATAACTAAGAAAATACTCTAAAATTATCGTTCCCAAAATGTTTATGAAAACATTATTTTATCAAACATAATAAATTTGTGAAAATGCAGACTGATCTAAAAAATCATCCAATTTTTGAAATATGAGTTTTTATTAAAATTGCTTTTCGATGTATAATGTTACTACAAGTTGGAATAATTATGTGAAAATAATATTCAATTTAGAACGTTTGATCGGTAAAAAAATGTCAAATATGGTCGCTATTTTTATTATAATTTATCTATGATGTGAAGTGCGCTAACTTCCTTAATAACAAACTCCCTTAATAACTTTTCATCAAATGATTTGATTTTCAGATACTGTACTTAAATAGTACGAGGACCTAACCTTAAAAATGCTAATTAAATATTAAAGACGTTATAAAGTACGAAATTAGAAACAAAAATGCTATTTATATAAATAAATATTTTTTTTAAAGGGTTCTAATTTTTGATTTTCAAATAATTGTCATATTTCTTCATTGCAGGTTTATTTACGTTGCGTCTTTGGGGTTGTACACATTGCATCGACGTAAGACAATCCCTATTGCATTTTTAGATTTAATATTTATAGCTAACACTTGATATAAATGTCATTGATTGCTATCTTTATCATATTCTTTACTCCAATCTTCATACCCAAATTATAATATACAGAGTGTTCCGTTATCACCTCTCTTAATATACATATATGACATGTTAGTAATGTATTAAATATATACTCATAAATAGTAAAATCTATTATTTAAGTGAGAAAAAACCAATGTCTAACCAGATCAATGTCTTTTTAGATAAAAACAGTGAAAATAGAATTCAAACTATCAAAATCAGTTCATTTGTCTGAAAGTAAAAGTTTTTTTTTTTTTTTAATAATTATTTTTTACTGATTTTAGTTCATCCAACTGACAAACTGGTTTCGTTACTTTTAATTGATATTGTCATAGCTTATTATAGTTTGTCATAGTTTCATTATTTTGAAAATTTAAACTGTTACTTTAAGTTAGATTTAAAAAAATTTTTACTGTTGTAATTGTACTAAGATGTTCATCTATAGCAGTACGATCCATGCTACCAGTACCTTTATTATTTTACCACAAAAAATCCAAACAAACATAATTAACAAAAAAAAAAAAAAAAACTTCAAATAAAACTTATTTAAAGTTGTTTATTTAGACGTAAAAGCTCATTTGACGCAAAAGCCACTTAGTTTGTTGAGTTTAATTGAAATAGTAGCAAAAGTGATTAAGCCATTGTTTAACTATAGGATACCAGTAGGGGGGATGCGTTTTTAATTTTCCCATATAAACTATTTATTAGCCAGAAAGGTTTATATTGATGTGTAAAAAAAGTTTCTCTTGTTTCCCAGATTCAGTTAAATATTAATTTTCATTAGCATAGAATTAATCCATGCAAAATTAATATCTGTAGAAATTAATATACATTTATGTACATTCTTTATCAGAATGTACATGAATATAAATTTTTACAGAATTATTTTTGTACAGCAATACCAATAAGTTAGAATTTTTATTTATTAATATGATACTTAAACAATAACTTTGTCAGTAAAAGTAGAGTGCCTGCAATTAGAATCATGATAACTGCGACATCACGGTTTCTATTATCAGCGGATCCTTATTCCATTATAATTTATTAGGCTAACACTTCAACAACAGTAGTTAGCTAAAATATAATTTCAGGAAAATTACCTGGAAACACATTTGCCAGGTCCTTTATCGAAGCAATCTCATACGACTGATTGCCGTGGTGGCTCAATGGATAGATCACTCGCCTCCAGGTGACCCGGGTTAGAATCCCCAGCGACAGCTGGTGATACGAATTCCGCACCCGGCTCGCACCAGCCACAGTACCCACGAAAAATATCCTCAGCGGTAAACGGATTATGGGTTAGAGTCCCCTTAACGTCTGACTAACCATAGGAGATTTTCGTGGTTTTCCTCTTCATGTAACACAAATACGTTTTAGTTCTATAAAAAAGTCCTCCACGAAGGCAAATTTCTCCCAATACCTGATCCAGGAGTTCAATTGTCTTCTGGATTGGGTTCAAAATTACAAGGCTAGAAAATTTAACGTTGATAGTCGTAAACTAAAAATTGGATCTACTGTTCAACAGCGGTTATGAAATAAAATCTCGTACGACTGGTACACCTGATTAGTAATTTCAATTACAAATATCTTGTTCTCAACTGCCCGTAGTTATTGACATTTTTGGTAATAATATTTTAATTCAGACGTCATATCATAATTGATTAACCCATTAAGGATCAATGTTCCCGAACTTTAACTCCAGGGCGGCTAACTTTCTACGCTTTGGGGGAAAATTTCTTCTAGTGGTAGCTAAGTTTACGTTTTAATGCATGATTCTTTGTTTTATAAATTTGATTTAAAGTTATTTTCATACCACTGCATGTAAATAATTCAAAACACCAATTTATTCCAACATTCTTGTAGTAAGACTTTATTACTGAAAGCTCTAAAAGTTTTTATTTTTAATAATCTGCCACTCTATAAAATATTTTGTGAACAGCCTAGTAAATTGCCAGCACTATAACACAATAATCTTAAAATATATTTTGAAGAAACATAATATAAATTTCCTATAGATTAATAATTGAAATGTGTCGTCATTCCGATTTAAACTTATGAAACAGCTATATTATGAAACTAAGTTAGAAGTCAACTTTAGAATGTAACTAATTTAAGCATAAATGCCCTACTAGTCATTTCATAAAAGTAATTTTTTTCATCACTTCAAATGTTGCGTTTGCAATTATACGACTTGATGTTTACTATTGCAAATCTTCAAATGTTGTTCAATAATAGTCCGAAGTAGATAAAATGTGCTTTTTATCAAAAATCAATTTTAATTTAAAATTCCCGGAAAATAGATCGTAAACCTTTCGCAATTAGTGGGTTACATATATACGCACAATAATAAACATTTATTTGTCAATATGCAGCCTAATAATTTTATTGTTTAGAAAATAATTTAGTGCATTTTTTATGATAAGTCATTTAGTGAAATATAAATTTATTTAATAAAAGAATTTATTTGATCAAATATTTTTATACAAAATATATTTCTGTTTTTAATTATTTGATATACTGAAATATATTTTTCATAAAAAAATACTAGTAGCGATAGGATTAAATACAGATGTCCACTAAAAATATAAACAGAACTATTTAGGGTCTATTATTGTTTTTAAATTAACGTAAATTAAAATGATTTTAAACATTAAATAAAAGTTAATCAAGAAAAAAAAAGTATGCATTACGACCATCGATTTTTTTTCAGAAGCAAATATTACCTAAATCGTCTAGACATCCCCATAGAAAATTCATATTAACCTCCTAGCAGGCTGATACACTTTATGAATGAATCTTAAGTATTACGAAATGAAGCAAAATAATCTAATTTATCAACAACTAAGTGGATTTGCGTTATTGCTTTTTTATGAGAAGGAATTGAAGGCCTTAGGAATAAAGCTGCTGATAGATAATTCCCTTATTTGATGTTTTAATTTTTCTAGTCAAGTAAATATTAGCGATAAACTTTAAATGTTACAGTTTAATTATTCTTTAAAATTGATACAGAAATGGCTCTTTGTTTGAAAGCATCTTTAAGGTAGGGAGTTCAGTTTAAATTAAAAAAGTTGATATTAAATTTGGGGAAAATTAATTTTTTCTTTTGTGTACTTAATGAAGGGAACTTTAGTAATAATAGTTACTCGAGAAATTTATTGAAATTTTATTTCTGAAACTCTGATAAAAATATTTGTTCATAATGGTAAACTACATTTATTTTTTAGAGGAAATATAACTCAAATAGTTTAGATTAAAGATAATTTAATAGTAAAAGCAAAAAATTGATATAAGTCTAATATGGAACATGTTTCGAATGCTAATTAAAATATTTATTGGATGTCTAAATTGAAGGCTGTACTAATCAATTTGCAGGTAGAATTTACGCAAGGATTTGATTTTAAATGATCTTAGTTAAAATAAAAAAATATATTCACATCTTGAATTAGTTGAAAAATAGTTTTTTCTTTAATAGCTTTGAGAGATAAGTTTGAAATATTTATATCGAATTAAAATTTTTTGGCTATTTGAAAATATCTCTATTTTTCAGCGCGTAAGAGTAGTTTGAAAAGGCATCCGTATTTTCTCATTTGCATCATATTTTTAGACTTATTAGCATTGAAACGTTGTCTATTTGTGATTCGCCATCGCAATCAGTTGAGCATTTGCTTATTTCACCATGGACCATCTCACAATACTAGTTTGATTCTCAGTTTGCTGCTTATAATAAAGCTCAAGTATCTCCTGTTATATTTCAACAACTCTTCATTTCTCATTCTCATCAGTTTTCTCAATACGTCCCTGTATTTGCAGATGGCTCAAAATTTCTAGGACATGTCGGTTGCGGCGTCATCATTGCTGTACAATTTTAAAATCCCCGATGTCTCTTCAATTTTCCCGGCCGAAGCTGTAGCTATTCTTTTAGCTCTGAGATTGATCACAGCCTACCCGAAAATATTGCATTTATTCAGATAGTTTGAGCGTGTTGCCTCAATTGGGACATTTTGAAGAGTTGACTCACCCAATTTTAAATTTTATACAACATTTGTTAAATCATTTTTATGAAATCGGGTTTGATATTTTATTTTGTTGGGTTTCAAGTCATGTCGGAATCCCAGGCAATGACTTGGCCGATGTTGCTGCAAACCCTTTGTCACTATCTATACCTTACTCTGATATAAAAACACACGTACGTCAACTAAATAAGTCTCTATGGTTGCAACAGGGGGATCTCCAAATCAATTATAAATTACACGGTGAAGTTTACCATATTCTGGGAGTTTTGACCATACTTTTTTCCCAATGTAGACATGTATGATAAAATTATAAATTCAAAAAGTTCTATATTAGACTCCACCCTGAATATTTCAAAAATTCGAATAATTTTTTATTGCATTTTCCGAATCTTTGTACCCTTCCTAATGTCTGTCTAAAACGATTTCTCTGTACCTAACTTCGTTTGGAAGTTATACCGGAAAATAGAGAATCGTCGCTAATCAGGTAGAAAGGCCCGTTCGGCCAGATTAGGAGGGGCGACATTTTTTTTTTGTCTCATCCATTCTGTTGACTGTTGTAGGCATTTCATTTATCGACCATTATATATCTGAAATTAAACGTTTTCGCCTACCATAAACAAAACTTTAAACGCGTTTTTCTCAAAACGCTGTTTTTTTTTTTTGACCTGGCCTAACGTTTTTCTCATGATCTTTACAACGAAATAAGCTGTTCTTTATTTTAAATGACGTAAAATATATTCTTTAGAGAGTAGCATAGGATTTTTTTGATATTTTTATATTTCGATTTTATATTAGTATTTTAATGAATATTTTTTTAAATGAAAAACTTACTTTTTTTTTTAAGTTGCCGCTATTTTGGTAATTTTGCGAATATCAAAAAACCGCTATGCTACTTTTTAGATAATTTTTTTATGTTTCAGAAAATCTAAACAAAATCGTTTTCCTATGTTTCAGGACTTCTAAATCCATGAGGCCAGTGAGGTACTACTTCTTGATGACCAGCAACACGCGGAGCTGCCACCAACTTATTTTTTATTATTTTGTAAAAGAAAAATTTTTAAAATAGACTTTGTAGCTAAATAACATAAAAAAAAGCAAGGAGTCTCTGTACTGTCTCTATTACTTAAAAAAAAAAATTCAAGAAAAACGTTAATATTTTACCATCTCAGGGGGGGGGGTACCCCCATAAACTCATTTTCTTCCTAATAAGTAAATTGTAATCTTACTTGTACTCTGTATCTATCAATTTATTTCGATCTAAATGTAATACTCTTAAAAGTTTTGATTTGGTTTTGGTAAAAAAAAGTTTGGTTTTGTTGTTTTTTACGGTTGAATTAATATAAATTTTAAGGAAAAAGAAACAAGTCTCTTTGAAGAAAATTAGACATTAAGCTGTGTGCTATAAGAAAATTTATTTTTCATTTTTATTTTTTCCTAGAACTAAAATTCAAGTAAGATAGTTGGAAAAAAAAACTCTAAAATAACAGCGAAAAAAGTTACTGTCGGTAATATCCGTAACGTTTCAAAGAGCGTTTGAAATAACTGAAAAATAAGAAAGATTAAAAAACTTCTTTGAGGCTTAAGTTTCTTGGTTAAAGTAGAAAACTCATAGAAACACTAACATATTTGTTTCTGTAAAATCACCTTTATTTAAAATGTTAAAGGTAAAATTTCTTTAAGGATAGTTAAAATAATAAATTTATGTTTTTACTTAAAAAAAAACAGTGTTCGTAGAAGTTTTGCATTAAAACTATAATTCACAATAGGTATTGATATCACAATTATCGAATTTCATGCAGTGTTATAAAAAAAGTAGTAGACATAAAATGACATAAACTGAATAATTTACTTAGCACAAATTAAAATAACGCTTTTTTTAAAATTTTTATTGTTATTTTAATAAACTATAATTTTTTATGTGTTTTAATGTAAAAAAATCTTTTATATCTATCTTCTTTTTTTTTAGAAATTTTAGTAAAATACATATTTTATAATAAATCAAATGTTTTAAATCTTAAATTTAAATCTTCTCATCCATAAACACGTTTGTGGATATTTCAATGAAAAGCATCACATAAATGTTCCTTAAAACTTTTCGAATAATATAATTGATTATGTAAAATTGAGGTATTCAATTCGCTTTTATAATTAATAATGCGCCAGAACGTTTTTAAAGTTAAAGGAAACGTATTTTATTAATTCCTTGAAATATATACAGAAAATCTTACCCCACTAATGGAATAAGACTGGGTGCATATGTGAACTCAATAGAAAATTTGGAAATACTTGAATTTCTGTAAAAAAGTAGTCGATTTTTTTATGTTACAAGACAATTTAAGGAAATTACGTTCAAAATATGTGTGATGTCACAATTTTTTCCTTCTTCCTCCATTCCACTACAGCTTTCGTGAGCCCAGTTAAAACACTTTTCATGTGTGATCTTCCTTTCATCTTTTTTGAGACAGTTAAACATACACATAGTATGTTTAACTTAGCCTTTGTATACACTTAGCCTTTGAACTGTATTACCATAATATCTGGCGCAGCATGTCCTAATTTGGAACTTGTGCCACTAAACCTTACGCTCAATCAATCAATTTCTTGATTTTATAAATCAGCTTTATAAGGTGAAGGTAGTACCCGCCCGTGCCCCAACTTGCCATACCCGATCTTACCCCGAGTTCAGAGGTTATCGATGCTTATAATCAGTCGGCATTGACGTTCAAGTAACGAATTGTTGTCAGTACCAGTTGGTTGCTTGCAGCTCCTACGTTGACTCCGTGATGGGTGGTGTTGCTAGTTAGTGAAATTTGGTTTATTTTAATATGGTTTAAATTAGCAAGGTGTTCAGTTCCACACACCAAAGCTGAAACACCGAAACATACCTATAACATACATATAAATAACTCAAACCAAATACTTCATTTCGTCCCCATTTATGATATAAAAGGCTCTTTTTACCGTGCAGGTAAAATAGACAATGAATTAACAAGAACAAAATGTTATCCCTGTTTGTCGAATTCACGGGGATGACAAATTTATTTCTACCAAACATCTTATTCTTACGGTCAGCACACAAAAATTATCATGTTCTATTAAAATTGCTTAAAATAACTGTCCGGTCCGAACTCAAACCCATTTCAGTTGTTTTCAGTGTCAAATGTTTGGTCATGGTCATTCCAAAACATCTTGTTGAGATCGACCAGTCTTTTTGATCGCTATTCTGGAACTGAACATGTTCACACTTTCTGTGAGTTGCAACCTTTTTGCATTAACTGCAAGGGTGATCACGCTACTTATTCCAGAAACTTTCCAAAATGGTTCCAAGAAAAAGAACTACAATCTGTAAAAGGTTTACAAAACCTGATCTTTAATAAAGCCAGCCGAATAGTCACAGCCTGTTCACCTCACCCGAGCGTGTCGTATTCCACGACTAAGACTTCTTATAGTTCATTTGGTACGCAAACTGATATTGCAACACAAACATCTACTTCACATGCTCAGTTTAAGTCACAAAAAAGCAAGCATCTCGCTTTAATTTTACTGTACCTTCAACATCTAATAAAATCCACATTACCTAGCAAAACATCTCAAAATGTCAACGAAAGGTCTTAAGTTTTTCAGGAACAGCGCCCTACAACAAAACTACTCTTAAGTCAAAAGCCTGGCCATAACGCAAATTATGTTCAATATGTTGCTTTTGCTATTTTACAGAATTTTCAAGAATTTTCCTTGCATTCTCTTAGCAATCAATGCCTACTTGACTGACCTTAAGTGCATGGTAAATTCTTGTCTCATATATTACCTGGAAAAAAAACGTCTGATTCCTAACTTTCAAAGCAGGTGACGTAGATGAAGGTCTGTTATTGATAGCATTGATACATTGATTGCATTATCAGAAGGTATTCATCAGCTTAATTATAATGAACATACTTTTAAAAAAAATCATTTTTGATGCAGTAGTAACTGATAATTGAAAAAGATTTGAATATCCAAAAGAAAATTATTACTTTTCTAACATTAGGTGTTTATTAATCATTATTTTCCTAACATTGAGGTTTTTCACTGGATGACTGAACAGTAGTTTTACTAATGACAGGAAACTTTTTCTAATCTTTAAGTTTCAATTTTCTGGCGAATTTCTAATTAGCTAGTGTGCTCAAATAAGTTCAAAATTCGACTATCGAGTTGAAAATTCGTCTATTTTCAAGTAGATAAAAAAGAGTGAAAGGAATTTTTACTGTTCGCTGAAATGAGAGCCTAGTAAAAGCTAATACAATAACATTACTTTCGAAATAAATTTCCATCATCACCAAAAATTCCATACACTTTTCATCCGTAGTTTTTTTTCTCTATTATAAAATATTATAAAAATATTTATTTATTTATTTTTTTCTACTCTTCTTGAAATAGCTAAGATGTTTATTTAATTAGTTTTCAAGATTAATTTATTTTTAAATAAGTGATAAATTACAATTGAGGTAGTTGTTAAATAATTGGTAGCAATTGTAAAAATAAATAAACTAGAATTAGTCCATTAATGCTCTGCTTTTTTTACCTGGAGAGTTTACATCATTAGCCTAAATATTTCGAAAAAAATAATATTGGAAGAGAGAATATAACAGAAATATTTTTATATAAAAGAAAGTGACATAAATTTTTCTTAATATCTCTTTAATTTTAGCAATAGAATATATATAATATATATATATATATATATATATATATATATATATTATAATATATATATATATATATATATATATATATATATATATATATATATATATATTATAATATATATATATATATATATATATATATATATATATATATATATATATATATATATATTATAATATATATATATACATTATTATATATATATAAAGGTTTTTTTAAACGTATTTACGTGTCATTGATTTCAAATCTGCAATCGGTTTTTTTTTTAATAACTAAAGTTTTTATGCAATTTAAAACTATACATCTGACCTGGATTTTTTTAAAATTCAATCGGATGAATATTAATTGTCTGCATTTCTCTGCTGCGTAGGGAATAGTAGGAAGAAGGTGATAATACATTTCAGTTTACGATGCGATATGTTAAGGTCAAATGTTGTTTCTTATCACTGTTACTTCCAACGGAGCAGACAAGTGTATATGTATACATATAAGTCAATACGTTCTTTATAAATTTGTAAATTCAGACAAAAAATAAACTAAGGTAAAAATACCGTTTTGAAAAAAAAATCTGTTGATATCCGAAAAAAACTAATTTCAGATTTGAAAACAATTTTTTCCTCATCGTTATTTGAAAATTTAAAAAATTAATTCACGTTTAAATATTAACTCATTGGCATTTTAATAATTAAAACTGTAGGCGTATTTTTCTGATATTTGCCATAAATTTACCTCTTGTCAGCTTTTTGGCACATTAACTACCTTCCTTTTTGCTATGCAACGTGTTTTTGTCATAAATAAAGGCGAAAAATTGTAGGGAACTATTCTTGAAAGGATTTTAAAGGAACGTTTTTATTGAATATAAAAATTGCTCTCTACTAGTAATTCAGTTACTCATGAAATTACTTACAGCATATTGCTTTAAATTTAACTCGGTTACTAAAGACAGCTATTTACTGAAACGCTCTTTAAAAGTTATGAGAAGGGCTAAGTTTGAAGGAGAAAGTAAACAAATTATAAATAAAAATTTCAATTTTTTTTTACTACGGGCTAGAGCGTATAATGGCAAAAGATTAAAAGCATTTAGGCATTTAGAATTTTTTAAAACTCTGCCTGGCGATTAATTTAGTTTTGAACCTGAGTGTTCGCATTAGATTTAATGAGATAAGGTTTCTTAATCATAACTTTTATTATAACTTTTGTCGTCGAAATAAAAAATTTAAACACGTTAAGCATCCTATATTATATTTTTTTCTTCTCATGCAAAGTCACTAGCTCGAACTGTTTAACTTATTTTTCATTTTTAAGACAAATTATGAAAAAATGAAAATAACTCTCATAAAGTTTTCTCGCTAAAGTTAGTGAAAAAAATGAAAAGGGAGTAAAAAAATGTTTTTATTACTTCCAAAAGAATTCTACGCATTATATATCATAAATGTCAATTCTTTTAAAAAATAGATTTAGGAAATTTTAAATATTTACTTATTAAATCATGGAATTTAGTTTATTTTTTTATTGTATCAATTCATTTTCCGGTAACTTTGCGTAAATGCAATCACAAAAGTAACTTTATGAACAAAATACTTTAATTAATTAAATTAAATTAAGAAAACTAAATAATTTCTGTGTTGCTTATAGTTTTAAAAAATGTTGCAGTCACATAAATACCTAGCAAAAGGCTAAATCTGTTAAAAAAGTACACTACCATAATTGATATTGTGCCTGGTTTTCAATGGTGTAGTTTTAAATGACTGGTGCTAGGAGTCATGAAAGAATTGAAAATGCGCACGAGAAAAAAGTTTGATAAGAGTTGCAAACCTTTGCAAAACAATCTTAATTTAAACTGCCAATTAAAAGTTTTGTCAGATACTTTTTGAGTAGACCTCATATAAATACTTATAACATTATTATATTTGGCTGTATATAAATGTTTTACATCTCCAAGGGAATTTCAAAAATGAAATAGCTATTGCCTTTATCTTCTTGAAAAGAGTACATGAGAACAAAACACTTATGGAGTTAAAATATGAACAGCTAATATTTTAAGATAATTTGATCAAGATCCTTTATCCAATTGTAAATTTTCATTTTCTTTGAATTCGAATTTAATTAAATCCGTTTCATTAAAATATTTTGCATAGGAATTTAATAAAAAACAAACGCTTTACATATTTGATTATTGAATTTTATTTAAGCGAACTGTTATGAATCTGAAACACTCATACGAATGACGTAATAAGTCTACCTTATAATTCTACTTTAAATTCAAACTGAAGAAAATAGATAGCATTCGAAATATTAAATCAAACGAGCTAGTAATATGAATTTAAATAACTGTAAAATATATTTTTAAACTTAAAGAGGTACTTCGAAGTTCTATTTGAATGCATTGAATGCTAAGCAAGCCTCAGTTTCAATCGAAAAATATTATGCTGGGAAAAAATTTTCTGTAAATCGGAAGAAAAAAAATTTACTAATTAGCAAGATTGCGGAGATAAAGTAAACGCAATATTTTCGAAACTTTTTCGCCAAAAACAAAATTAATAAATAAAAGAAACGACGCAGTTTAAGTACATTAGATATGGATGAAAGCTATAACTTTAAACAGTATATATACCAAAATGCCGTGAAGAATTATAATCTTGAGAACGGACAAACCAGCAAACTTTTAAAAATTTCCAATTTTTTGAAATTTTTCCTTACAGTTAAAAAATGATTAAAATTAATGAATAATTCCCAATTTTTAAAAAGTTTTATGATCCCAAATTCCCAAATAATGTAATGCTAGTATAGCTGTTAAAGTGTTAAAGAAAATAGTTGGCTTTGGTTGGAATTAGGTAGCTTGCAAATTGTTGGCTTTTCTGCTCTTTGGTGGTCAGCGCCATTTCTGTAAAAAAGGGTTTCTTAAAATTGAACAAAAGTGTGTCAAAATAGGTTCGAAACAAATCTAGTCTACTTAAAAAACCCATATATCCATTATTGAGCAAGTGGTACCGGCTATGTATTCAACATCGAGCATTTTGAGCAAATCACTAAGAATAATGAATTCACAAGGTCTTCAAATTCGACTAGAGTTGTTCCAGGACCATTTTGACAAATTTTTGCTCAATTGTAAGAAAACCGTTTTTCCAGTGTAGAGAGTGCTTGATATATATAGGCTAACCTTGACCTAACAGTCATGAATAGCTGTTATAACACATCAGTTATGAAAATAAAATATTGATAGCAAAAAACTGTTATTTCATGTGACGGTAGAGCCTTTCCTTAAAAACAGCAAGAGATTTTCTGATCTAGAATCTTTTGTACATTTCGATAGTTTATATTATAGGGTATATGTGGTCGGAACCGTTTGACCCGGAAACTGTTTGATACAGTTGAAAAACGGATCGACCGTTCCGCGTCGTCGAGAACTCACGGACAGTGCGGGAAACAATCAGGCCTGTCAAATGATAATTAATTGGAAAAATGTGTTAGCGTGAACAGTTAAGACAATATTTAATCGCTAAATTCACTTATTTGGACGGTTTCTCCAAAATTCACCTATTATCTTAAAGATATGGTTGAAATTGTTAACTATTTGGCTACGATGATCTTCCACAATCGTCTCATGGGGATCGCAGCATGATGGATGTTATGGGTATTTAAAGTCGCAACACGACGTTCGAGTTCTGTAAACGATGCTGAGGTCGCCTTGAACGCTCGGAACACCGCACTTTGAACAAAAAAGACAGTTTATGTACATTCAACGTTTGCTAACGTTGTATAAAATGCTAGAAACACTAAATAACTTTGCAATTTTTTTGTTTTCTTTTACTTTCATCAGTCATAATTTTTGATTCGTGGGGCTCAGGGGATGGAGCACCCACCACCCAATGAAGTGAATCCGGGTTCAAATCTCAACAAGGGATGGTAAAAGAATTCTGAATCCGGCTCACACCGACCACAGTGCTGACGAAAAACATCCTCAGTGGTAGACGGATCATGGACTACTGTCTCCGTGTTATCAGGCTAACCGTGGTTTTCCTCTCCATTTAACGCAAATGCGAGTTAGTTCCATCAAAAAGTCCCAGACGAAGGCAAAATTTCTCCCAATATTTAATCCCCAAAACTCGTTCTCAGAGGTTACCTCCATTAACTTCAAAATTTTTATCGAAGTTGCATGATTTTTCACAAACTATATTTTAATTTTAGTTAGTGTCATTTTCCTGGTGCGGAAATGCCACTTCTGTTGGCGTCATGAAAATACGTAAATTTAGCGTTTAAAGAAATTATCTCAACGGATATAATTATGTGTAAAAACATTTTTACGAATTATGAATGATAAAGCTATTTTAAATGAATAATTATGTTTTTTTTTTTTTTTGCTTAAGTTTGCATTTAATTTTATATTATAAAAATTAGTTATCTTTAAAAGATGAGAAATGGTTTGTTTGTTTGAGATGCTTTTTTCTTCTTTCTAAAATGACTTCTTTTCTAATATAACTTTCAAAATAAATCATTGATAGCATCGTCTTTAGTGCACTCTGACTGAAACATGAGGTTGTAGGTTCTTTTTTAGAGATCATAAAAAAGAGCCTCGTTCAAATATTTTGAATACATTTGAATCTACTTATTTGTGCTGTTAAATATTTTGTTTTGATAATTTTTCATGTTTCCTTATTTTACTATTTCCGCATTTGGTGCAGATTTGGTTTTCTTCAACACAAAGTCAATCAGAAAATTTCCGTGACCCCAATAGTGGTCGTAAATAGAGGTGGTCCTTCCTCGAGATTTCCCCGTGGTATGTTTTTCTAATTTTTTTTAATTATTTAATTTTATTTATTTAATATTTTTTACACTAAAGTTTATGCTATGTTTACGCATCTTTTTAATTCATCGAAAAGGTTTAAAAAAGATTTGAAAATTCTCTTTATCTGTTTTCGAATGATACTTATTTTTATCCTAATTTTATTGATAAAATTTACTATTTTTTTTTATTAGCATTTTACTTAAATAATTTCATGAAATTAACTTAACTAGTAAATATATCAACTATTGGGTAGATACAAACTTTTTACTTGTTTAAAAAAATAATTACCGGTTTAAAAAAAAGTCAAGGAACCCTTGTGACTTTTCCCCCAGAACCATGGGGTTCCGCGAAACCCTTTTTGGGAACTGCTACTCTAAGGTATCATGATGAAACTGCCAAATTTTATCATATATTATAAAACCATATTTTATTGTTAATATTAATAAAGGCTTTTCGCTAAAAATTACGGAGCTTTTTCATGTTCCCATCTGAAAACTTGGCCCATCAAAAACCAGAAATTTGGTAAATTGAACTATATTCTGGTAGTTTTGATTATACTTTTTTCTCAGTGTATAAATCTATAAAACTGATACTAAGCACTTGAACTAATTTTCAATTTAGCTATAAGCTTATTGTATTTGTTAAATGAATTAACGCAGATAATTTGTTTTTGCCGAAATTAGAACTGCAGTTATTTCGTATAAATAGTTATCAAATATTTTTTTTAAAATTTAAATACTAGTGTTAAAGCATATCTAATGTGTGGTATAGCTACTATGTTTTTAGTGATTTTTAAATCACTAAAAACCATTTGTATTTTAAACAACAGTTTATGACATATTTAAATGCTTATCATTACAGTTTTAATTTTTATGACTTGTTATGAAGTTTAAATAATTGTTCCGCAGGAGAAATGTCATTTTCAAGCAGATATATTTTTTTCCCTTTTGAAATGCATATATTTGCAGCACAATGACGAATAAAACTATTTCTAAAATCGTCATTATATACGAAGCATATATGTTCTAAACTAAATAAATGCATTTTTTCAAAACTTTAAGCTCTAAAACTCAACTAAACTTCTTTAATGTCCCAAAACTCTTTTTTTTTACGATTTTAATTCTTTAATAATGATTTTTAAATCCTTTTCATGAAACCAGCTTTTTAATTATTTAAAAAAGTATCAAAAATCGGAATGTAAAAACCTCCTAGTGCTTAAATTTTCTCGAATTTCTATTAAAAATATAAAAACAATGTATTGTATATATATTTTTTATTTTTCAATTAAATAAACCTCAGATACGTACTACGTATAGCAGGAAATTCAGAATATTTCTCAGAAATTAATAATTAAAAACAGTTCTTGTTTCAACTACATAAATAAAAAAGAACTTTTTCTACACAAGAAAAATACTTAACTTTTATAATCAATGTTATTCTTTACTTCTTTTACAAAGTCATATAAAAAAGACATAAATATGGATATAAATTATTACATAAAATATTGATTTATAACCATCTAGTTGCATACTTATATAAAAATTTGCAACTTAGTCAACCAATGTCATACATTTTAGACGATGTCTACTTTAATTAGATAAAAAATAAGGAAAACATGATAACATAATTATAGGAAAAATAATTTTTAAAAAAATACCATCGCTTCCAACGGCAATGATTTTGAAGGTACTTGTTTCTTGCGAGTTATTTTTTACAGCTATGTATCGCTCGTTTTTAATCAAATGCAAATCTACTCTCATTAATACTGCATTTTTTTTTACTGGCAAAGTTGTTTAAACATGTTGTTCTTTATTTTTCGGTGCTAGCGAGAATTTTTCGGAAACCATAGAAGCACTCATAATGAAATGTACTTATACTGTTCATTATTATCTATGATAATAAAAACTTTTATTAACTAGAAAAAGAAGTGTATTTCAGCGTTTGGCAAAGTTTTCTGTGCAAGTTGAAAACACTGTATCGTATAATGAAGTTTAAGGGGTTCAATATGATTTAACATAGCATATAAAGGCTGATGCAAATTTGAACTAGATGGCGGTTGAACACATTCTAAAATTTATTAGTTCAGAAATACTACTCAGTTACCTTTATGCACTATATTTAATGCGTTATTTTAATATATTCAAAATTATTTTAATATATTCAATACTATTTTAATATGTGCCAATTTTAGTTAATTTTTACGACTCTTTTAATTAAGACAACATATATACATCATTTTGAATTAACTATTACTTAAATTCATTATGTAACTAATGTGAATTAATACAATTAACTTAATTAGAGATTAATTTTTTACTTTAGATTACCATTATTTTAATTAAAAAATTTCTGCACCATTTTATGATAAATACGCAACGAAACAAATTCTGGTAAAATTACCGTACTGTATGCTAATAATAATTCAGGTAAAAAAAATCCTAATAACGGTTAATAAAACTGAAATATACATTTAAACCGTCCATTTGGAATGTTTTTCGTTCATATGGTGAAACAGCTTTCTGGAAAATATAGTATTAAAATTTATAGTTCTTATTACCAAAATCTTTAGTAAAAAATACAAAATTGAAAAGTAAATTTAATCGAATAAATGGTTTTTCTGCCTTCCTTTAAGGTATCTAAATAAAAAATACCGAAACTATACCTAAAGCTATATTTTATTATTAATTGTATAAGACTATTTTTTATTATTAATTTTATCAAAATTATTACCAAAGCGCTTCGTTGTTCCCATAGAGCCAGAAGTACCTTAATTTATATGATGTAATTCTGATAATTTTGATCTTATTTTTCTTCTCAGTGTATTTTCTTAATGTATTGTATAAACAGTTTAAATTGTTATAAATACTTTCACCAGAAACCTATATTATTTTGAGATAATTAATTATTTTGTAATTAATTTAAACTGATATAGTTTTGATCAGAAATTAACAGTTTACCTTCTTTAACCATTCTTTGTATTTAAAAATAGCTACATTATTTTGCGATAAATATTTTCTTCGTGTAATGTATAAACAATTCAAATCTGATGTACTTAGTTTAATCAGAAGCTAGTTTAATAATTGCATGATTAATTTGAATTGACGTAACTAGGCTGATCAGAAATTTATATTTTACTTTTTTTAACCATTCGTTTAATTAAAAAACTTCTACTTCATTTTGAGTTAGATAAATATTTTTTAAATGTGTTACATAAATTATTGAAATTTATATAATTAGTGTAATCGGAAATATTTTTTTAACTTCCTGATTAATAACATTTTTGATGTCTATTTGTCTGTTTAAAAGTAAAGTATTGACGGCTATTTGAAAAAATCATGCTCATAAGCTTATAATAAGCATTTAATGTAAAATCCACTAATTAAGTGCATTCATTACGTTAAAATATTTCATATAATTCTTTCCTTATTTATGTAAATTAAAAGTTACGTATGAATAGAATGATGTTGTAGTAAAACATATTTCTAAAATCTTTGTTAAAATTAGCCCGTTTAAATAGCGAGTTTTAAATACTGCTAAATGTTCATTAAAATACTTGATTTAATAGGTTGTATTTAAGCTGCAATTATAAGAAATGTAATTAAAGTTCTTATTTAGTGTTTCATTAAATTAGAAATGTTGCTGCAAATAGATATTTATAGTTTATAGTATCTGAAAACTGTTGTCCCAGTGTATTAGATAATGCTAGTTCAATTACACTACTAATTACTTAATTACGTTCTTAATAAATATTAAAGTATGGTTTTAGGAAATTAGCTATCAGTTTAATGCAAGCTTTTGATATTTATTTTATCTTCGTTGTTTCAGAGATACGTTAAATTAGTCGATTTTTTATTTTAAATTTTATTCAAAGTTTTTTTTTCTGAATAAGTTTTAAAAACTAATTTTAAACCCATTTCGTTCTTAATTTTTGTATGACATTAAATTTTAGCAAAATTTTTTTAAAGTACATTTCTTCTTTTCAATTTTGAACATAAACCAAGTAGAAAGAAGTCATGAACTGTAAATCTCTAGAATAAATTTCAGAGCTTTGTTGTGATAAAGAGTGTGCTTTTTAAAATTTATTGCAGTCATTTTAGCATGTAAACATTTGGTCGTGACATGTATCAGAATATTTTTTTGCATAAACTGGGTAAAAAGTAAACACTATATTATGTTTTCACTTTTTAACTGCATGTTTAAATTTATTTTATGTGAAGCATACCTTTATTTTTCAAAAGAATTGCGAAAATTATAACGCTAAGTCAGTCCCTTGATAAGAAAATAGGAATTCGATAAAAATCGTGAAACCACGAAAAGTTATGATGATATATTTTTATCCTTTTTATACTTACTTAATGAACAAAGTATTTTGTTTTATCGTTTTAATTCATAGAATAAAGTTTATAAATGACGAACTTATCAACTTTCATGCATTTTAGGAAATTTATGAATGTTTTAAGCAAAGTACATGCAGTATTAACTTTATTAGCTGTTCAAAAAGCAATAAAAGGAATTATGAGCCAGATTTATATATGATGCTTCGGTTTGAATGGCCTCTTTAAAATACTGTTTTGAAGTTGTCATAAAAATAATAAGTATAATTTTTTATTCTTATTTGTATCAATACATACGTAAGAAATAATTTTTATTGAACTTACTTTTATATAGAAATTATGAAGAGTGCTAAACCATGATGTAATTCAAATATGCTAATCTTAATATGTTGCCAACTGGAACAATATTAAGTTTCAATTATTCAACTCTACACGGAAAAAAATTTATATGCTGCATGGTAATGACAGTTTTTGTAAAAAAAATAATAATTCTAGTTAATGAAACCAAAATTGACGGTATTTAAACATGTCATTCTAATACTAGCAAATGCTTTTGCTGATCTATGAAATTTCCTTTCCTCGTTAATAGGACTTGAAATTAAATATTTTGTGTTTTATTGTAAAGTGTGCGGAATGACAACACAAAGGGCTAAGGATATTTAGTTTTGACTCTAAAATACATTGAATCAGAATTATTAAATATGTATTTAATAACTAGCTAATGGATCTATACTAATGCGTTTTTAATTAATGTATACTCGCGAATACTTTTGCGAAATTTCCCTTTCGCGCGAATAGGACTTAAAAATTAAAAATTTTACGTTTTATTGTAAAGTAAAAGAAAAGACAAAACACAGGTTTTAGGATATTTAATTTTAACTTAAAAAAGCATTGAATCGGGATTATTAAATATATATTTGATAACTTGCTAATGGATCTATACTAATGATTTTTAATTTATTACACTACGGTATAAGTCTATAAAGTATATAAAAGAATGTAAGAAAATTTCAAATAAGGCTTTCTTTTAAAAAATATTTTCACTTTCTTTTATGAACAGTGAGAGTTTCTTTTAGTTTCATGACGGGTTACTTATTATTATTATTTTTTTTTTTTTGGATGTTATCTTAAAACAGTTTTTACTTGAATTGAAGAATGTAATAAAATCAGTGTTTTAGCGAATCAGAAAATCTGCGTATTAGTGAATTTGTTCACCAGCACTCTGGGTACATCATCCATAAAATTAAATTTACTGTAAAATCCATTTTGATCGTAAAATTTTCTACTGTATGTTTCACAGCAATAAGTGTTTAATTACAGTAATTGTACTGTAAATGTTACTGCAAAAAGTTAAAGTACATAAAATATTTTGTCCCATAAAATTTTACTGTAAAAAGTACCAGCCCTCTGGTTGCCGGTACATTTTACCATAATTTTATCCGGAAATTTTTACAGTGCATATTTTCTAAAATTTTTCCATTTATTTTTTTACCTAATCAATAAAAAAGAAAAACTGTCCTATTTGCTCAAATTCTATGAATTTCGGCATTTCTTTGCAATTTTTTTTGCCCTAACTCATATTGATTTGTTCATATTTTTTCAGAATCAAATCAAAAGTATCTTTTTGCTCTGGAATTTTTGAATTGAGATAAAATTAAGGACAGAAAAAAACGCCCTTAAAATTTGCGAGAAAATCAAGGGAATAAATGGGCATTTTTAAAACTGGCATTGTATAAATTTTTCACGTGATCAAAATTTTTTATTTTTAACACTGTTAAAATACCTTGCATCAGAATGGGACAAGTGGTCAAAATCGAGTAAGATGGATACTACCGGGATCTGGCACTTTTGACTAAACTCAAACCACAAGAAACTAGTTAAAGATTTTCACCATGTTATTTTGAGATAAATGAGAGAAACTAAAAGCTATTTGTTTGTCATCGCCAATGTTTTGGGAAATTTGAATATAAAGTCTTGATTTTTTCTCTGTAGTTTCTAATTGCTCGAAGACTTATGTTAGTAACTTCAACATCTGACAACTTCTGATAACTATTATTTTAAATGGTTAAAACTGGTTAGAAATGACGCTTAAATATTCTCTTCAGGTACTCTTTTCTGTTTAATAACGTTGTTGAAAAAAAACAGGGACCTTGTTAAACGGACAAAATCAGGTTAACGTAAAAATTGCGGAGTAATATCTTTCCCAGGAAATAAGGTGAAGAAAGTTTTTATTTCAAGTTAACACTAAAGAGAGCTTTATTTAATATAAAAAGTGCAGTTAAACCTAAACACCTAAGGTAAGGAAAAATCACGCTTACAATAGTGGGGAAAAGTAAATTAAAGTGGAAAAAGAAAAGCTCACTCACTTTTTCACAATGCATAAATTACATTAAAATTTTTTTGTTGCATTTATACAGATATTTGATCTTGAATGATTCGGGAGTGGAAGTTTCAAGTCCGTAACTATTTTTGCTCCTAAATCTGCAGTCTTTTAAAGGACATTTTTAGTCAACTTTTTGGTTGAAATGTACAAGTTTAAAAGCGTTATATATAACAATCAATCACTTAAATGTTGCGACTAATTTCTAAGGGAATCAGGGCTCATCATCAGGATTAAAATTGCATAGGAGGCCATGCCCGGATATATCATTGTACACGGCTATGAAACGCTTCCCTATATGAACTGTTCAGAAGCAAACGTATGAATAGTTCATAAAAGTGAAGCACCTCTAGCGGCGTATGATGACATTTCCTGGCATGGGTTCCTATTTAGTTCAGTTCCGGTTATAGAGAGAACAATGAAACCTGTAGCAGTGATGCTGAGCATTATTAAAGTTTTATTTGTGGTTTCTGTTAAATATGATCAACTAATTTAATTTATGAGAAGTTAAAAATACATTAAATTTAAAATGATTGAAAATCCACTTTCTTAGAGTAGAAAGATTATTGTCTTAAATTATTGCTATAAATAAATATTTCAGACGGGAAAAATATTTTTTTCCCATTATTTCAATGTATACCTGGTATTATGTGTCTAGGTTGGGGAAAAAAATGGGGACTTGCATTCTTCCTAAAAATAATTATTTCATCTTCCGAAATATATAGTAATTTTTAATTAAACAGTATTTATATTTCCTTTTAGAACAAAAGGTCTCATTTATCATTCGAATAAAAATTTAAACGACAATATTCACATAGCACTTTAGAAAAAATAATGGAAAATTTAAGAACCTAGTTTTGTCTAACTTTTTGATTTCAAAAAATATATTTTATGATAGGACAAAAAACACATCTTCAGTTATACAGTTTGTTAAAAAAAATGGACCACTCTGTATAACTTTTGATCTAATAATGGAATCTTCACGTTCTAGGACTCAATGTTTCGAGGGGGTTAAACTCAAATATGTTAATTACGTGGTGCAGACGATATTTTAAGTTATGAAATAAGTACGTACCTCTCCAAAGAAACACACATTTTTTTCGACGGAATTAAATTTCTGACCTTCTTAATATAGGTCATTCAAAATTGCATCCCTTAAATTGGTGTAAAAAACTGTATACCTAATAATTAAATTAATTCTTTCAGCTTTTATTTAGTAAAAAATAATAAATATTTTCTAAAAATTATATTTTTAATGGAATTATCTTTGAATAAACGAACTTTATAGTTGCGGGATAAAATGTTTCAATTCGTTTAATAAGTTTTCGAGACATGCTGAAATACGCAAAAAAGAGAATTATCATCATGGGTTGCAAATTTCGACAACTCTCTTGATCAAACAGTTGGGACCATATTTCCCGGATTGCGGCTACCCCCTATATTTTGGAGGTCAAAATCCAAATCCGTAAAAAAAGAAAGAAAGAAAGAAAGAATGAAAAACGTTCTGTACATTCATAGAAAATAAGTATTTGTGTCGAATTTCGCAACTTAAAATATCGTCTTTACTAATTAATTAGCATATTTGAGGTCACCCCCACAAACCTTTAAGATTGATTCCTTGAACTTGAAGATCCGATTTGTAGATCAAAAGTTATTTAGGGTGGTGCGTTTTTTAAAACAAAATTATATCCGAACATTCAAGCTACTTTCTATGTCGATGACAACATTGTTCGATGTTATAAAACACACTTACGTTAGTGGAAAACGTTTAACATTCTGAAAAACGTTTTTATATTTAGTATACTTTACATTTCTAATAATGAAACTAATGTTTCTAAGTTAAGCAAAGTCAAAAATATTGAAACTGTTATGTTATTACAGAAATGAATTCAGCACTTAAAGTTAGATCGACTCTTAAAAAAAAAACACTTTAAATTTGAACAAAATTTATAACATCAAATCTATGACATTTATTCAACACTAATTCTTTTATTTTCAAACCAAATATGTTTGCTTCGTGAAAATCTAGTAAAATAAAATAAAATTTTAATGATGGTATTATAGCTTTTTTTTTTCTAAAATGTTATTTTTTCGTTGTATATTTCTCATTTTTTCTCTAATTATAAGTTTATATTAGTTATCGAATATTTTTTTGTAAATGAAAAAGTGTGGCTAATTTAATCGCAATAAAAATATTTACAGCAGAAAAATCTATTATTTATTTATTTAAGAAAAATTTCACAAAAAAAAAAAAATTCTCTAAAAGGCTATTTTTTATTACATATGAAAATAAATTTTATTAACTTAAACAATGATTTACTATTCGCAATATTATTACTTTTTTTTATTTTATTGTTATGTATAAGTATGAATACTAATTTTTTATTAAAATGAAGTTCTGTATAGCTGCTGTTCTAACAAATTGAAAACTGACTTCTGAAATCTTCGAAAAATTTATTTATTGAGAAAAAATAACGGGTATTGTTCTATTAATTTTAACTGCAGTTACAGAAAATGGAATCACTACCGAAACATATAAAACTTCTCAAAGTTTTATTTTTCGGCCCAATTTAAAATTAAAAACAAGTTCTGAAAAACCACAAGGAAGTATATGCATTAATAAAAGTTATAGTAAATATTAAGTAACTAAAATATCTATAAACATATTAGTAATAATAAAACCTTCTATTGAATTACTTTCAAACATTTTAAAATAAAAATGAATAAGTTAGAAGAATCGAGAGAGAGTTTTAAAAATCACAGAGTTTTAAAATATTTCAAAAATTACTTTTTATTATTTTTATTTAAAAATATCTTACCTTGATTTTTCTAATTTAAAAGAAGATAAGAAACTTTTTCAGTTCCGGTAAAAGTTCTTGAAAACAAACAAAAAATAGTTTTCCAAGCGGCAAGGAAGCTTCTGATGAAGAGGGAAATACTTTTTTTAAAGAACTTTTTTCCAGGAAACTGGAAAAAAACTGGATATTTTTCAAGGGGGGAGGGATCCGATCCTTTTCGAGATAGGATAAGAGATGAGAACGAACCTGCAGATTCCACCCCTTTTAAACAGGGAGCGTTCTGCCCACTGCGTGGGAAGATCAACTGTTGCGCATGTGCGCGCTTTTCCACTCCCGAAAAAAGGAAAAAAAAGGATAAACGTGTTGGTAAAATAGGAATCATAAGTGTGACCATAATTGTATTTGTTTTTATTCAACCAAAGACATAGATTTTGATTTAAACCGTAATTGTTGGCAAAAGCCCTTTCATTTTGTCTGTTTCTGTTGTGCGGCGATTTGTCTTAATTGAAAGAAAACTGAATTAAAATTAAATAATGACTTTAAATAATAAAATAAAAAAAACTGAAAGAGTTTGAATTTTTTAAATTTTTTTAATCGAATTGTTTTTATAAGCAAGTAATTATGATCTTTATTAATATTCCTTTTGTTTGTACACTGTAAAATTTTTTTTAAATCTACAGAAAAAATGCCAGTTTGTGTATCACTATGAAACAGTTTATTTCTTTGAAGAAAACTGTTAATTAAAACAGACGCCTCTTTTTAAGCACATAAATACTGCTATTTTAACAAACAAACTCTGTTATTTTAACATAAAATTCCATAAAATAATATGTCAGCATTGTGGTCGGTTTGAGGTCATTCTAACGATCAGTCGACGCGGGGATTCAAACCTGGGTTCTCTGCGTAACTGTAGCTCAACTGTTTCAGTAAGTAGAGAAATATAAAAAATTTTTACCTTAAAAATCTTTTTTATTGAAATAATATTTAAGTGTAAAAACGTTTAAACCTATAGTCGTCCACCCGTATAGGAATATCTGGCAACTTAACTTACCAAACAATTACATCTAAAGAAAGATATTAATCAGGTAGAGTATAAATTTAACAATAAAATCGAATCTCAGTTTATTTTATGTTCAAAAACATAAAAAAATTTCAAAATGATTTGATAAAAGGTGGAGCTATCGTACGGTTAGAAAAACTGCAAGGCAAAAACTAAATTTGAACTGGCTATTTTAATCCGTTTGTGATCAGGATGAAAAACAGAGAAAAACCATTTTGCCACAAAAACAACTTTAGACCGTCAAATATAAGAAAGTCTATAAAAAAAAATGAGAATTTTTCACAATGCTCGGATAGCAGATAAAAACAGAAAAAATCTGTAATTTTCTTTTAACATGCTTTTCAGTGAAAAATATGTTTTTCTTCTAAGACTTAACAGTTATTTTTAACAGTGTATTAAACAGTTTGTGCTTTGCCAGCCCCTTAATTGCTAAAAAAGAAACTTAATTTTTTACTAACGAAACCGGTTTTCCTATGTTATTAGATAGGGAAATAGTGAATAGGGAAATAGTGAATAGGGGAGAAACATTTTCCCAATTTCGCCCATTTGCTAAACCGCCAGTGGGTTAACCCACTGACGGTTCTGCACGTAGAAAGTCGTATTTTAACCTGCAGTCTTCACTGCATAGCAAAACTGGTTTTCCAATGTTAATAGATAGGGGAACTGTGTGTAGGGGAGAAATTTTCTCCCAATTTCGCCCATTTCCTTAACCGCCAGTGGGACCTGTGGCATGAGAACGAGAAGCGCCTGCCACTCTGCCACCGGGATCGTGAAAAAATTACAAATTTTTTTCACATTTGCCTAATTTTATCTCATTTACCAAATTTCATCACATATTATAAAACTACATTTATTGGTAAATATACAAAAATTGTTACCAAAGCGTTCGTCTTTTTGGTGTTCCCATAGAGCTGGAAACAAAGTAAATTTTACCATATTCAAATATGGTTTAGGACCTACTTTTTTCTCAGTCTAAAATATTATGTATATATTTCATGATGTTATTTCGTACTTTTAATACAAAAATTTCATAATCGTAAACAATGTTCCTTATTTAGAAGAAAAAAAAGAAATTTCTCTGTTTTAACAACTGTTTTTAATATATATATATATATATATATATATATATATATATATATATATATAACCTTTCTTTTTTGTCTCATGTATACATCTAAATGCAACAAGTAATAGAAATGAAAGTAAAAAAGTGAAAAGAGCACAAATAACGTCACTTAAACTGACATACGATCGTTTCATTTCTAAATTGAGGCAACTTGTTCAATGTCGAAACATATTCTATATTTCAAAACTGAATAAAGTGCTTTATTTTATAGTACCAAAATAATTGTGTGCCTGTTAAAGAGACATTATTTACGCTCTTTTCTCGCTTTTATAGTTTTATTATACTGCTAAGTGTAATGAGTTAAAATGTTATGTACCGTAACACTATAACATAAAATGACGATTCCCAATTTTTTTCTGCAGTGGAACTCTAAATTTTTGACAATTTTTGAGGGTTTGACAACGATGTTTATTAGCTATACTATATAATATAATTAACGGAAGACAACAGATTATTTTGAGAGTTATTAAGAATGAAATTTTTTCATGATTATATCAATAACAGTCTTAAATCAAGATTTCATGTAAAACAAGTTTAAGAAAGAAAGTATTTAATGTAAAAGAAGTTAACACAGGAATTTATTTATTTATTTTTTAAATTGAAAAATTCGATGGAAACACTAATACTTTTAATTAATGTACGCTATTTTCATTATTTATTCGATACATTAAAAAGTGGATTTTTGTTATCAAGTTCGCAATTTTTTTTTGTCATTCATTTATTATAAGTTACATTAAGTTATATCATAAAAATAACTGGAATATTAAATAAATAATAGATTATTGATTAGATATAAATAAATATAATTGCGTATTTCAAAACTCATTGCTAGCAAAAAAAAATATATATATAGTCTTGAATCCCAGAACAGATTTGAGGAACCATAACCTTTTACAAGCGAATTATTAATTACTACGAAAGTACTTTAAGGTACTTTTTTTTTACAGATAGTATCTTAGGTTAGAAAATAACATATAAAATTCATTTTGCTTCTTTTGTTGAATTTAGAATTGCGCTTTTATGCGCTTCTTCTTTTGTGAGCTTAGAGTTGCACTTCTGCCAACTGTTATTCGTTATCGCTCCTTCGGCGATTTTTCTGTATTACTTGACTAATCTTCGATTTTTGGTCCAAAAATTCAAAACTTACTAACTCTTAACAATTTTCTTTTTGCCTTAAATTATATTTTCAAAAAATCAACTGCAAAACCAAAATAAAATAGACCCAACAAAAAATGCTACCGGATTTGCCATTTACACTTGGAATACCTACCAAGTAAAAAAACTAATTTGCTTGAGAAGAAAAACTAATGGGTTAAATGTTGCACGGATTGGGATCTATCACTCTTTATAGTTTACCAGGTATCCCAAAAATGATGGATAGATTTTGAAAAGCAATAAAAAAAAAGAAAAAAGAATGAAACGCAATAAAAATGTCTAGATTGTGGCATTATGCTTCGGAAATTAGATATTTCATCACACCTAACTGCACATTTAGTTACACTTTCTGCCTATAGGTGGTGCTGCAAAAAATGTGCTTGCGAACATGATTCTGGTGCTGTTCTAAATTTTTTACTTCATTTTTTAATTTATAGATACGTAGCTTTGCTTTGATAAGTTGTTTTGCTTAGATACGTAGTTATTCATATTCTGCAGCGCCACATATTGGCAAAAAGTTTAACAAAATGTGCAGTTTCGTGAAAAAAATTATTTTCCCAAACAAAATTTATGAGTAAATAGAAAAATAACAATATAGAGGGTTTTAAAGTAAAATGACTTTCCTAAAATGTTATCTTAATTAAGTTTAAAAAAATTATATTAAATAAGGATTTTTGTATAGATTAAAAAATAAAATATTTATGATAATCAGAACCTTGAAAAAACATATGCTTTCGTGTATGTTTAGTTAGAAAATTTTTAAAAACTCTATTTTTAAAGACATTTAATATCTTTCTTCACTTTAGTACTCTCTAAAAATAATTCTGAAAAAATAATTGATAAAAAATAATCAAGCAATTGATGGTTTAATGAAACGACCCTTTTGACAAAGTTTTACAAGTCTTAGATTAGGAGTATTTTCACATTAATTTAGTGTATTTGATAACTTTATGAAAATCACTACTTCGTCCAGTGCCGACGCAGATTGTGTAGGTCCACGACAGTAATTAAACAGAATAATTTGTCACCTGTCTAATTGAAACAAACAATGACAGCATGACCAATCCGTCTTGATTTAATACTAAATAAGAGCTTTTAGACATGCAAATTTAAACCATAAAATGACGGCAAATTACCACAGTATCCGGTATTAAAAAGCAATTTGGGAAATAAATGATAATGGTTTTGCAAATTTAAAATAGATTTTTAAACCCTTTTATGTATTTCTACTTATCTTACTTAAAATAATTATTGTTTTGTAACTGTTTATCAAATTTGAGATTGCAGTTGTTCACTTGAAATAGATCAGGTCCTATTTATGCAATAGAATCCACTGAAATATAAAAATATGTACAGAACTACAAATCAATTTAATTCAGAGATGCCAACTATTCCGGATTCTGCAAAATATTTTAAAAAACTGTAAAGAACTACAAACTAAAATTTGCAGATTTTCGGTTAGTTTATCCAAATTTTTAAAAGGCTCAACTGTTACAAACTAGTATATAACATAAGTCTGAATTATTTAGAAAAGTAATGTGTAAAAATTCTATGATTCAAATTTACTAAATCAAGAATCATACATCAAAAGACTACCATTCGAAAATGTTTATCCGAAAGCTGGCTTCGCTGAAAATTAAATGAGGAATACTAATAATGAAACGCGGTTGGCACAAGGCATTATTTCAAAAATGTCCTATGATTTAATGAATGAATTTAAGTGAAAAAAGGCTGGAGACAGGAACACACAATTCTCTGCATTTTACTTAAGAAAGTAAGTTTTATTCATTCTTCTCACGTTTCAAAATTTGTTACAAATTTCTCCAACAGATGGCGATGTTGACTGCAAAAAATAGCAATGTTACTTCCTTTGCCATTTCTGTTTTTCTCTTTCAGTTATTTAAATTTAAAAATTTTTACAAAATAATCAAAATGGTACAATGTAATTGTAATAATCCTTATTTTTGTTTTATTATTTTTCAGCTGCTATCATTTTGTTTTTTCCAAAGTAGGAATTATTTCAAAAGAGTTTCCAGCTCGTGGTGACAGTTACCACAGCAGTCCTTATTTATTTATTTGTTTATTGAACTATACAATCATAATACATTATAACATAGTAATTAATATAATTAATTACTATGTCAATATGAGAAAAACTCGATGGCATCTCATCTAAAGTTAAAGGCATTAAAGGTTTTAGTAATAAGTTAGGGTTAAGTACGTTTATTCCAAAATACGTTTTATTACTCTCATAACTTCCAAAATCCTTTTCGCGAGAAATCCCTCTAGTCACTATAAAGATTCAATTATTACAAATAAATGAAAAAAGTTTGTTGAAATTATAGGTATTTGAAGTGTCAAAATGCACTGACAAAACAAACAAAAATCTTTTTTAAAAATATATTGGTAGCTTTTTATCTAATACTATAGTTTCCCCTTAATGTAATCGCAGTTTATGTTATCAATCGCTTGTTGTTTTCTAAATAACACGGTGCTGATTTTTTCTATTCATTTGTATGTTAAAATTTTCTATTTGTGATCATTATATCGTTTACTGTTATCAGTATTTTCATTTATTTTTTCGAATTCTTAGTTTTTATTCATTTCTATTTATTCTGTGTACTTAGAAGAAACCTTTTTGCTTCTCCTCGCGCTTAATGTTTGAATTTCTGGGAATTCTTCTCTTATTCCAGAATTCAAATTCTTTCAACCGATTTTTATCTGCAAGTGGACAGGAATACACTGATTGGTTGTTATTGAAACGAGATTTCCTTTGTTTTCTCGGAAAAGCGATGTTTTATTTTAACTAAGAGTTTTGCTGTTTTACGCCCTGCTTGATTACATGAGTCCGAAGGTATGGACGGCAAAAAGCGAACTAATTTAACATTAAAACAAACAATTGTATTTGCAAAAAAAGAAAAGAAGAAAAAATAGTTTTGGAAATTCTAAGTTAATTTTCTAAATACTTTTAGAGAACTCAAAAGTATCAGCAATCTCAGACGTAATTTGGAATATTTCCTGGAAGTCAACTCTACACAAAGCGGTTCCCAATTTTTTTCAGCTTCGGAAACCTAAACGATCATACTTCTTTTGGCGGAACCCTGACTTTTTAATTCAATTCTCTAGCAGGGGGGAATATGCAAACTAAAAATAATTTAGAAGCATTTAATGAGAAGAATAAAAAAATTTTATTGTGTCATCAATAACAGTCTGAAACGTTAGGTTTTATGTTGATTTTGCAAGTCCTAAGCGTTTTTTAATCTAGTAGATTTTGGTGTATGCATAAATAAAATAATTTGAATTATGGTTTTTGAAATAGAGCTGTTATCAACTGTGGGAAAAGTTATACACTGTAAAAAATTCTATTTCAAATTACGGTATAAAGTACAGGCACTACGGGGTGACAATAATTTTTACCGTGAGAATGGATTTTGCGGTAATAATTACTGTTATCCTGATTGCTTGTTCTTTTTACTGGAAATTTTTATTGTGTCATGATAAAAATAATTCACCATTCTTGAATTTGGATACCTTGTGTCAAATTTTATAGTCCGATAAGAAATACAGATGTAATCATTTCTAAATGCACATCCTTTTAGTAATTAATTCAGTATATTAGGATGGTAGGTTTTTAAAATTTCATTGGAATTTACTTAAGCAATTTTATGAAAAATACCTAAATATTAAATAAATAATTGAGTATTGGTTGGATACCAACTTATTACAAGTTTCAAAAATCAATACTGGTTAAAAATAAGAAGAGTTCCTAACTCAAGGAATCTCTGTGATTTTTCTACGGAACCCTAGGGTTCCGAAGAACACTTTTTGGGAATCGTTGCTCTAGAATATTCAATGAACTGCGATATTTATCATAATTTTGTATTTAAAGTGTCTTTAGTACCAGTTAATTAGTATTTTTAAATAGAAACAAAGTTTAAATTAACATTTCCATGAAAATATAGGGCATTTACATACGAGCATCGTAAAAAGCATTCAGGGATAACAAAACTTTTTTCGCTTAAAATACTTAGAACATATTGAACACATAATTATATATATACATAATTTATCATATATATATATATATATATATATATATATATATATATATATATATATATATATATATATATATATATATATATATATACAATAGAAAAAAGTTGTAAATTATAAGCTGCTTAATTGAATCGTAACATTTTCATCTATTTTTATCTAACTCAAGATTAATAAATTAAACGCTGATAAGCATTGTAAAAGTAACGGCAAAATTTCTTTAAATAAGAATACGCAATGCAATTCCTTTCAGTTTTGATTAATTTAATGAAACCTGGATGCATCGATGCAAATCATCTAGAATCCGTGATAATAAAAGTTAATTTAATTTGCAACAGGTGTTTAAATTCTTTTTTTAATTTGGTGAAATTAATTAACACGTCGTACCTTTTTCTTGAAGAATCTACACTAATTAAAAACTTCTAAGGTGTTTATAAGATTTATGGTAAAACAAACTAGTAAAATTTTAATCTTTAAATATATTACTTCAATAGTTTTGTAAATTAAGTTTAATTACTCGGAAAAAAGGATATACCTTTTAATTGATTTAAATTCTATTTTAAGTAAAATGAGAGTATTTAGAAGTAATTGTTATAGAATTTTCCATTTCGGAAATTAATATAACACCGAATAAAAATAATGAACACTTAATACTTTAAATAAGGAATTAATATAACACTAATAATAAATTATTTTAGTATTTATATTCCTCAAAATATTACCCTTTTTAGGAGAGAAGTTATTTTTAAAGCCAAGCAAAACTTTTTAAAAAGAAATAATTTTAAGAAACACAATGCATTTTCTTCAATCTAGATATGGTCCGTTAAGATTACATATATATATATATATATATATATATATATATATATATATATATATATATATATATATATATATATATATATATATATATATATATATATATATATATATATATATATATATATATATATATATATATATATATATATATATATATATATGTGTGTGTGTGTGTTACGGTCAATGTGAATAGTCGGTTTTTATTAATACTAATTGATCAATATTAATAATAACCAATGAAGTTTAGTCAATGTCATTCTATCGCGTTTTTATTGCAGATATTTCCGTATCGTGGTCTGCCACGCCAACTACAATTGCCAAGGCGTTAAATTGATTTTAAACTGGAAAAATTAAAAGAAAAACAAAACAAAACATGTAAATGTTTGCTTGGGGGTAGTTACGAGCTATACCCTTCGAGTTGGTCCCTCTCTATGGTGTTTTTTTTTTTTTTTTTTTTTAGTTTCTCGCTGGTCGCTGCCCGGAAGTTCCAAGACTTGGCGATTATTCTGTATTCTACACTGATCACGATAGGAAAATATCCCATTTTTATTTCTCACTTTTACCAAAAGAAGCAGTTATTATTAATTTTGACAGGTTTGTAATAATAATAACCAGACTTAATCACATTAACAGTAACACATATACAAAGAGGCATATCCACATCCCATTCTATATAAACCGTTTAATCACATTGGCATAACTTCATTGGTATATATATATATATATATATATATATATATATATATATATATATATATATATATATATATATATATATATATATATATATATATATATATATATATATATATATATATATATATATATATATATGTATATAATAAACTTTAACTAATCTTTTTATGTTATTTCTTCAAAATGAAACACTTTCTCACACTTTAATATTCATATCCTGTCTTCTGACTCTATTTTTGGATTCAAGTATGCAAGAATTAACATTTTTTAGTTTTTCCTTTTACTTACTGTGAAACTCCATATTATTCTTTTTGACCTACATAATGAATCAATTTTAATTACTAACGTTTCTGTTTTTGCATGTGACTTGACAGTTCATCGAGACTTGTTTGCAAGATTTCTCCAATTTTTTATGCAGGGGTCGCGTTCGACAGGCCATTCCGTCGACAGGGTCATTTCATCGACAGACCATTTCATCGACTAGATCCTTTCATCGACAGGGTCATTTCATTGACAGACCATTTCATCGACTAGATCCTTTCATCGACAGGGTTATTTCCTCTACAAGTCATTTCGTTGACAGGGTCATTTCGTCTACAGGATCATATCGTCAACAGGGTCATTTCGTCGACAAGTCATTTCGTCAACAGGATCATTTCATCGACAGGGTCGTTTTGTAAACAAGTTTATTTATTAGCAAAGTCATGAGTAATTTTGAAACTAGTCTTATGATTTGTTAGAATACGCGTTATGACCCTTGCACTTCTTCGTAATTTAGTATATTTGTGTTGAAATTTTTTTTAAACCTAGCCTGATGCAAAATCTTTATGATATGTTGAAGGTGCCAGAAAAGAAGAATTTTATTTGAAAATTGCCTACTCCATTCACATCTCGTTGCAAAAACGAAACCTTTTTTTACGTTTGGTGTTCTAGTTGTATTTTTTTCTCTTTTTTTTCTAGTCATATTTGAAACTTTTATTTCTAAGATGAAGCTTTTGTGCATTATTGTAGATTAGAATCGCAAAAGGGATTGCAATAACTAGTGTGAATGATTCTTGATAAAGTAAGTGAATGAAGGGAGAAAATAGCAAGGAAAAAAAAACTGTATGAGGAATCAGTGAGTTATTAAAATCCCTTGGTTGATAGATCGTTTCATTGACAAGGTCATTTCGTTAACAGGCCATTTCGGCGGCAAAAATTCTTCGTCGAAAAAAAAAGAAAAAGAAAATTACACTTTTTATAATTTTCCTCCCACAATGAATAATTCATATTAATAAAAAATCGTGTCAAAAAAAGGAACAAATTTTTACAATAATAACAATAGTGGTGATAACAAAGAATTTTATCGAAAAACACAAATCTTTTAGATAGTTAGCCAGTAAAATTACTTCTCATTTATTACTTCTTAATTTGTCACAAATTATATATTCCTTTGTTGCTGAAATATTTAATTTTTCTAGCTCAGTTGATTTTTAATTCATATGCAAGTAATTATTTATTTTGTTATGATTGAAATATTAACATATTGTTCTTGCATAAAATTTTTATAATTATATATTTCATTTTTTTTAAAATTTTTGAATATCGCTATGTAAGGGGGGAGGGAACTAAGATGAATGAGAGGCTATTACGAGGTTGGTGAGCGAAGTGAGCAAGGAGCTGAATTTCCCGGTATTATAGAAATCTTGAAAAAAATGCATGTTGGGAAAAATAAAATGAAAATCCAACTTGGAAAAGATATTGTCTAATGAACAATTTATGAGCAACGAGTCATAACCCTCTTCTTTATGTCTTTGTTAGCTATGCTGCTGAGGAGGGAAGTTTCTGAAAATTCCGTACTTACTTTTGTGAAATTTAATTGAAATATTATTTGAAACAAAAAATTTGTTCTCTCATTTCCAGTTTGTTTTATTTTTTTATTTGATTATTTATTTATAATGCTCAAATGTTTAATAGGTAGGAGCTCTCCAAACATTTATAAATTATTTTAGCTCATAAACTAAAGACATCGTTTATGTAAAAGAAAAAAAGGAACAAAACTCAAAATTCCAAAAATGACTCCTCAAATCCTGGGTATGCGATGCAATTGAAATGATCGTATAAAATTTTTTTTTGCATGAGTTCCAAATCAGAGGAGGGGAGGAAACCTGTCTAATTGGTTTTCACGATTTAAACATTTAGAGTTGAAAAAAAAAACGCAAATAATTACGATATAACAAATACATTTTTTGAATTTAACATATTGGGGAGAGTGTCCATATGCATCTGATTTTATTCTCATTAATATTTAATTAAAAATAAGTTTAGCAAAGTCATTTTTTACCCAAATATTAAAATGTTTTTCTTTTTGATTTGCCAAAGATTGAAGAATTGAATACAAATTTTCTTAAATGAATAAAATTTGCAAGTACATAGTACATATTTTTGAGAGTACATATTTTAAAGGGGAGCACTGATAGGTCCTTTTCAAAAATGAATCGAAAATTGAAATTTCTCTAAAAATCACGTTTGATAAGTGTACTAAACAGAAAAAATAAATGTTAATTTTTGTCACCAAAACAAAAAAAAAAAAAAAAAAATAGAATTTTAGATGTTGATGAAAGTTCATTGTGTAATCTTGCCCTTGCCCCATTGCCCTTGTTTTTGTTATGTGTGAATTTTTTTAAAATTTATTTTTTCATTTTTAGTCTACTGAACTAACTTGATTTTTTAAATATACTACATACAATTTTATTTTAAATTTTTCTGTATTTTAGTTTTGTGGTTCCTGGCTTGTTCAGGCCGGAAAATAATCAAAATTTTGATTGGTAATAAATTCTGCCCATAGTGGTCAAAAAGCGTTTGAAAATTGTTATCCAGTACAGAACACCAGTTAAAAATTTTACCATTTAAACTAGTCAAAAAGATTTAATTGCATGTTTTTTTTTCTTTTTTGTAGGGTCATAGTTACTTATTCTTACGTTTAAATTCTAGATTTGATTTTCTGTTAATTTCCTTTTAAATAAAATGTGTTTAATTTATATCCTGCAAATAGAAAGGAATTCATTCATAATTTATTTACTGTTATTTATTATTATTTTGAAAATTCAATGTCCATAGAAAAAAAATTATTTTGCGAAGAGTAAGCACAAACAAGCTTGCAAAGTTTCAATGATTTTATGTCAGTGTTTCTAAGCATTTCTGGTCCGGCGAGTAGCACTTTGTATATTGTTAGGAGTCTACAACCTCCACCTCGGTAAATACCTAAACATCATATTTGCGTTCCTACAGTTCTCAGAGATTTAATAGTGGTAACGAAACTAAGATAAAGTTCGATTATTTTCCTCGAATAAGCATATTCATTCATCCTATCTTATTGTTAGAGATACAGAATAGAAAGTTTAAAATTGCAATTAAAGTGAAAATTAAGAAATTACTTTTCCATCATAAAAACCTATATTTTTTTGCTGCCATTTAATAATTGCGTGTTTTGTCTTGTAACTACTTACAAAAATTTAACAAATTTTTTTCTTTTTGCCAAAATAGAAAATTTTTGATTTCTAAAATATCAGAAATATTCCACTTGTCTACTCTAACCCCATGTAAACATTCCCTTACATGTTTCGAAACTACATTTTTTAAATTTGTTTGCAAGATACCATGTGAATCAATTTATATATGCATATATAATTATTTAAGACCAATGGTTATTTTTATTACTGTGGGAATAACACTGAAGTCTGTGGTTTAGCTAAAATGTAATTAAAAGTATTGAAAAATTTTACAGCGAAAATTTAAACTCACCCCAACCCCGAAATAGTCTCTAAATTTCCATTAAATATATATTTTTATTACTTTTAACTCTAAGGATATAATGTTTTATTAATTTGATTTGATTGACGCTAACAATAAAAATAATTTTATTGTTAACGTCACACTATATAACTGCTGGCAATGATCAGGCCATCATGCTTAATAATATCTGAAGACAATCCTTATCTGTCCTGAGAATAAGTGTACAATTTAGATATAGAAAAGTAGATTTTGATAAAACAACGATTAACAGTTACTCAATTACCTATCAATTTATTCCTTATATGTCCTGAGAATAAGTGTACAATTTAGATATAGAAAAGTAGATTTTGATAAAACATCGATTAACAGCTACTCAATTACCTATCAATTTATTCCTTATCTGTCCTGAGAATAAGTGTACAATTTAGATATAGAAAAGTAGATTTTGATAAAACATCGATTAACAGCTACTCAATTACCTATCAATTTATTTAAAAAACGGTAACCAAAATATCATTTACAGTTCTAAAATTATATCATTATTCTCTAATTTATTTTTTGTTTAATTTAGATTCGTTAATTCTTTCTCTTTTTCCCCTCTAATTCTTTTCACCCTTCATTCACTTGCTATATCACGAATCATTTTCAGTAGTTATAGCTATTTCCTTAGTGATGCTAATCCATAATAATGTACGCCCTCTAAAAATTAGTCAATTTATCTGAGAAAAAAATACTTGAAAAATGCAAGTAGAACATACAAAAGTTTTTTTTTTTTTTTTTTTTTAACTAGATGTACAACAAAAGGAAAGGCCGATGTGAATTTTTTAAAAGAAAAAAAATTTCTTTTAGACAATTGCAACAATACATAGCAATAAAGAATTTTGCTTTAGTATAAAAATTATAAAATAGTATTTTTCTAATTAATAATAAAAATATTTAGCGTAAATCCCCTTTTGGGTGCACTGTACACAAATGTAATTTTTTATGGTAATAGAGAAATTTAAATAGTGGAATCTAAATTCTTTTGTGTTTTAACTCTGCTTTTGGGAGAAACATTTGTTTTCTATTGCCACAAGTATGAAAATATAAAAGATAATTATAATAATACATGATTCATAATAATATCTACTTATAATATTTATTATTATTACATATTATTTAGATCTGTGTTACAAGTACTTAGTACAGAAGTTTCAAGTTCAGTATCTCTAACAATTCTTTTCTGTAACTATGCAGCTATTATTTTTTTTACTTTTACAGTAGCATTACAATAACTGTGTAAAATGAAACTTACTTATCATTTTCAATACTTTATTAATATTTTTATTTCTTTCGAACTTTAAAAAAAATATGACTGATAATATTTAAAAAAAACCAGCTTTTGTTTCTTTCAATGTTCATAAATCATTCTAATCACTGCGCAAAACAACTAAGTATCTTTTTGGTTATAATGATACTTATTTAAATATGATAAATATTTATATCTTTTACCCCTTAGCAGGAAAATTATTCATACTTTATAGGAAGAAATGTGAAGTTTTTTTTTTAGATTTGTAAAGAGATGAATAATTTTAAATAAGTACTTTCAAAAAAGAAAAGGCAACTACTTAGTCATGCGTAATTCAAATTGTGCTTTCAAAATCTATCTTTTGTTTGTTTTTAATTGTTCTAAAAAGAAACCCAAAATCCTAACCAAAAAAATATCGAACAATATCGTAGTGCTTATGAATTAATAAGAAAATTTGAGAAGCCTGAAAAAGGCTGTATTAAATCAATGAAAGCAACGATTCAGAATTAGAAACTGATTTGTATAGAGTATTTATTTAAAAAAAGAAGTGATCGGTGCAGATATCTATTGACACGAGATATCTGTATTTCTGAGAGATGTATTTATATTGGCTACAATCTTCTTTAAAATAAATTTAAAGAGGCTACATGTCACAAATGCTACATTTGTCACATGTAGCATTTGTGACACCGGTCACCGAGTTACAACTTGCAATTTGTACATTTTCCGTTTTTAGGATAAGCCGCATTGGAATTTCCACTATGCAGTCACCTGTACGTGTTTTTCGACCTCTAAAACAGGTCTTAGGCAGGGAAGGAGGGTACAAAATTTATTTATTAATTCTAAGACAGAGCAGTCATGTGAAAGTGAGTACGAAAAGTTTCGCTCCTCGGTTATATGTTAGGGAAAATCTTGCAAAGTAAATCCGTAAAATGTTTCAAAGAGGGAAATCTTAGAAATTACTATTGGTTTATCCAATAGGTCTGGCAATTCCCACGGAGAGTAAAAGGGAAAAATGTCCTGCTTTCAATCAAATGCATGCCTGAGCCAAAAATAGATTTAAGAACAGGATGTGGCTTTTAAAAGTGTGAGAAAGTATTTTGATTTGAAATTAATTAGTAATAAATTAGGAGTTGTTTTTAACGAAGAAACTATATATATATATATATATATATATATATATATATATATATATATATATATATATATATATATAATTATAAACTAAATGTTTTAATACGAAAACCACTAATTAAATATTAAATTATGTTAAAGCATTAATTTTACTATGAATTTGATTTCATGCTAACTCGGAATAATATAAACTTGATTATTAAAAAATTAAAAATAGATTAAAAACGATGTTACCTCTATTATCCAATTATTTCAGTTATTCGAAGTGTTTCGAGTTTAAATTACTTTGGATATGCGAAGTTTTGTATTTCTCTCACGCTCTTATGTTTATGAGATAGTGAAGCACAAACTGTACGAAATAATCATTTTAAAGCTGCAAACATGAAAAAACTGCATGATGTTTTCACAACAGATAATTGATTTTATATAAGCATTGAGAGTATTTCTGGAAAATACTTAGAAATTGAAATTCAATCTAACCACACGTTTTTCTCATGCACTTATATCCGATTATCTCAATTTTTCAATTAGTATATTTATGTTTTATTCATAAGTCAATTATTCATAGTATGGCGTCATAAAGGCTGAAAACAGAGGATTATTTAAATGAATATTTTGATAAAAAAATTTACATTTTAAAAATGAATATAAAAATTCCTAACTTTAAAAAGAATAATTTAAAATTTAAGAAATCAGTAACGAAATTTATAAAAAAAAGCCTTTTTTTTAACCGTTTGAACAATCTTGTTTTTAGATAAAAGTATAACAAAAAAGAGAACAAAAAAAGACACGTGATTGATGATTTCTTATTTAAACTTGTATCCATATATTGACTTAGTAAATTAAAAGCGTTTGAAGAAAATAATTTTTGAAAACCCTATTTTAATAAAATAAGTTTCCTTAAAAATTTCAAACTGGTATTTAAGGCAAAACTGTAGGCTTTCGCAGCATGTACTTTTAATACTTTTTAATATTTTTATATTTCTGTTGACAAAAAAATATACTAAATATTTGTAAAAAGGATAATATTTTAAAACCTTGACATTCTTATGATTTTTCTGGAATCAAAATTTAATTTCTTCTCGTTGGCATTACTCCATTCCGAAATAGCTACATTAAAATATACAAAAAAAATAAATGTACTCATAATAGTTACAAATGTAGAAATTTTAAAAGATTTAATTTTGAAAAAAATAGATATATTCTATAAAACATATAAGACGTTGAATCATTATAGCGGTACCTAAACCACAATAGCGTGAAAATTGCCGAAATCTTAAAAGATACATACAACTTAAACACAAAAGAATAGAAATGGGTTTTCTTGCGAAGTGATTATACACTGAAAAGAATTCCATATCAAATTATTTTAGGTGCATCATCCTTAAAATCTATTTTTACCATTATATATTATATCATGTACCTGTGCCAACATTTTGCCAATATTATAACCAATAAAAATGAGTTTAAAGTAGAAATAGGAAACCGAATTTCAATAACTAATAGATGTGTTAGTGAGGACTAAAGAAGCAGTTAAAGTCTAAATTTATCTCAATGAGTACACAAGTATGTTTGTATAAAACACTTATTAAACCAATAATTCTGAATAGCAGCGAGACTTGGGCGCTTAATAAAGCAGAAGAAAATAGATTAGTCACATTTGAAAGAAAAATCCTTCGGTCAATTTTTGGAGCAGTGAAAGATAATAATTCATGGAGAAGTTTATATAATTATGAAGTGTATAATACACATAGACAACCAAACATTTTGAGAGTTATTAATTCATGCCGGATCAGATGGCTGGGACATGTTCTTCATTGTGTAAATTCTGATCCAGCTGAGAAACTAACATTTTCAAAGATTGAGGGTATTAGAAATAGAGGGGCAACAAGGTGATTGGACTGTGTGGAGAAGGATCTAAAAGTATCGGGGTGAATAGATGGAAAAATCTAGCTACAAGGTCCAAATGAGGCAGACTGAGAAAGCCATGGTCTGCAGTGGGATGTAGTGCTGTTAAACAAGAAGTATATTATACCAAAATTTTTACATTGATATTTATTTAATTAAAGGATTCAGTGATTTTACGGTAATTATTACTGTAAAAATTACGGTATATCAAATTCTTTTGTTCCGTAACATGTTCCATTAAAAATGAACTTTACGATAAAAAAGTACCGGCACCCTGAGGGCCGGAACTTTTTACTGTAATTTGTTCCGTAATTTTTTACAGTGTTAAATTGAACCGTATTTCCGTTCAAGTCACCTAAGCGAGCTTAAGGAGGGTATATGATTCTGTTTAACAATTTATTGAGTTTAAACTACGAGGTACGATACGGGGTTAAAAGTACGAGGATGCAAACTAACCTATAAAGTACTAGGTACGGGTTATGATATTGCAAATCTGCATTATCCAAACTTTTTGATAGTGTATAAATTTTTTTTAAACCGATGAATTTTTTAAAATTGAAATTTTAGCTAATAAAGTGTAATATTTTGATTTAAATTTCAGTAAAGGCAATCAAGAAATACAAACAAATAACATGAATGCAAAATTTAATTTATATCTATTACTTTAAATCTCTTTAAATGCCTTATGTAAGTGAGATAAAAAAAAATTGTTTGTAAACTCTACAGTGCACGTTTTCATTTAGTTATATTAATATTTAATTTTTTATCAACAACCTCATTTTAGTTGCATTTGATGGGAACTCAATTTTGTCGATATATCTAGAAATCTCAAAATTTTATTTTTACTCAAAAGTGAAAAATAAAGAAGGTTTAAACTCAAGTTAATAGTATTTTCGTCTCAATGTAATACTTTAACTTCTTCTGAGCAGGAAAAAGCATTTTATTATTTATACTTTTTTGTCTATAAAAACATTCGAACGTATTCTAATTTGTTAGGTATTACAATTTTCGTGAATTCCTTAATAGTGACTCAAATTTTACTCATGGTATTTATTCTAAATAAACTTAGACTTTGTTTTCGTATATTTGAGGCAGTGAGAGATAAATAGTGGAATTAATCCTTTTTGAAAATACTAAAAATAACAACAGACAAGGCACGTGACGTGATTAGCCTGTAAAAGACATAAGATTTTTTTTATCAAACTGAATGAGGAATTATTTTCACAAAAGATTAAAGCATAAATTGCTATGTAATCCTAACAGGAAAGATTTATTTATTTGTACTGAAATGCATTGATTTTGCTGAAAATATTTCATTGGTTTCTTCGTAAATCTGATTTATTTTGCTGTATGAACTGTGCCTGCATGAACTGTGCTTTAGATTTTCTGCTAAACATTTACAATGTTCTATGGAGTACTTAATTGAAACATAATTGAGTCTGTACACCTCATAGATAGCATACATCATTATTGAGATAGATTAATACCGAATAATACAATTCGAATACTTCATCTTGGTTATTTGTTTCAATTTGGTATGCATTAATAAACGCTGATCTAGAAGTAACATGGCTGACATAATTACTTTTACTGAATTACATTGTTTTGTTGAAGATTTTCTCAATTTCCTTCTTAACTTTTACAATGTTCGATGGGGTACTTGTTTGAACCACAATGGAGTACGTGCACTATTTTCTTCACAGATAGCATGCACTGTTATTGAGAAAGTCAGGATAATACCGGATATTACTTCAACGCTGCATTTTGATTGCTTGTTACAATTAAGTATGTATGAACAAACCTTGATTCAAGAGTACATAAAGGAAACAGGTCACAGCTTTTTTCAGACGCATCCTGTTAATTGGATGTCGTTTGGGGCATTCCTTGCGTTTATAGGTCAAATGGCCATATTTTTTGCAAAGAAAAATTTATCGGCAGTAATAGATGAAATTGCTCTACACCTTGCAATATTTTTGAAAAGCTATGAACACATAATTGAAAGTCTTGGGGGATGGAGAATGTTCTCAACGCAATGTACTCTTGAAGTTGTTAAGAATGCCTTGAACAGGAAGCAGCCGATCATTGGTGTAAAAATAGAAGATCATGCGTTTGTTTCAGAATTGATTTTTTCTAGCAATTTAGCTTTAGAAACAATTGGATGCTATTGTAGTCAACAGTAACTTTATTGTTCACTTAAGCTAAGTATTTTATAATTTTGAAAAAAAAATTGAGCGAAGAAATAGTATCACATAATTTTAATTAGTTAGTTTTATACGTATTTTATATCATAATGTATTTTTAAAGTGGTAAGAAATACTCCCAAAACTAGCAAACACCGTGCCAAAAAGTAGAGGAAGTATATATCCAGCATTAATTTGCTCAAGGAGTATTGCTTTAGAACATTTGTATGGAACTGTGGACTACAGTATTTTTTCCATTAAACGACATATTTCTAAATTTTATAAGTATCTTATGGGATGTGAAATTTAGTACTGTGATATACACAGGATTTTAATTTAGTGAAATTACAGCTTATCTGCAAAGTTGCAAGAACTGCTTTACGCAAAAAGCAGCAGACATTAGCGTAAAAAAGAGAATGTTTGTTTGAGACTTGGATTTTCTCGCGTAATGTTGCCTATTAGAACATTTGGATACAATTTTAACAAACAGTATTTTTTTTAAAATATATTTCTCACTTCAATGAAATATTTCCAATTTTACGAAGAAGCTTTAGTAGTGAGATATAGCACAGTGAAACATGTATTTATACAATGTAATCTCAGTTTCTTTATGAAGTAGCAAGAACTGATTGAACGCAGAAAACTAGCAAACACTAGCATAAAAACAGAGGAGGAAGAGTATGTTTGTTTGAGACTTGATTAGAATATTTGAATGCAACTGTGGTCAACAGTATTTTTTGTTCTTAAATAACATATTTCTCCTTTTCAAAAAGACTCTTCAGTGGTGAGAAATTTAACACAATGATATATAAATATGATTTTAACACAGTGAAATCGCAGTTTATTTATCAAGTTGCAAGCTTTACGCCGAAAACTAGTAAACAGTAGCATAAAAACAGAGGAAAAGAGCATATATGTCTGTCTCAGACATGATTTTTCTCAAGCAGAGTTGCTTAGAACATTTAAAAGCAACTGCGGTCAACAGTATTTTTTCCCACTTATATGATATATTTTTAATTTTAAAAACAATCTTTAGCTAAGAGAAAATAGTGACTGAATTCAACACAATACTTAAACAAAGTTTCGTACTGTATTTTTAAAGTTTAAAGTACTGCCTTTCTCAGGAAACTAAAGATACTGGCATAAAACTAGAAGAACATGTTTGTTTCAGACTTCAGTTCCTTAAAAGGAGTATTTTTTAATACAGTTGAATACTTTGTTTGGTAAAGTGAGACTTTTTGATTTCTTTATGTACTTCTAGATTTAAAAAAAAGTCTTGTATGTGTTAAAACATTAGTAAAAAGCGTCTTAATAAAAAAAAAAAAAACTACAAATGACTTTAAATGGGAAAAAAAATCGAGTAAAAAACTACAAATGACTTTAAATAGAAAAAAAATTTGAGTAAAGAACTAAAAATGACTTTAAGTAGAAAAACAAATCGAGTTCGAGTTTCATATTTGATTTTCCCCGTGAATTTTGCCATAGAAACTATTTACTGCAAATGAAAGAAAGTAAAAGTTTGCTAATTTTCTTTGAAATACTATATTTTCATGTTTAAGTATTTAAAACTATATATTGAACTACATTTGTTTGTAAAGCACTTTCAAAAAGATATTTTATTTCTTAGAATATAATGAAATTTTTTCTTAGTTGAGCAAAATGCAAATATTTTGAAATAAATCAAATTTGATTATTTGCATCTAAAATAAAGGACACAATTTGTGTTTTAATCTTTCTGTGTATTCAAAAATGTAAACAAACCGTTATTAACTCATCGTTTGTTTACATTCATTTTTATTTTATGTTATTTATTCAATTAAATATTTTCTAGTAAAATTTATACAAATTGATAGAGTTTAGATTTTTTTAAATGTTATATCTTTAGCCAATACATTTTTTTTTAAAAACAAAAATGAAAACTCGTTTTTTTTCTAAGTGCAACTATTAATTAATGTAGGGTGTGGTGCACTAAAAAAAAATAAATTATCTAAACATATTGCAGTTAATTAATTCTTTTTACTTGTGTTAATTCATAAATTTAAATCTATGGATAAATTTGTTGTTATTTGATGTGATTTAAGAAATTAAATAACTTCTAATTGTTTTCAAATTATATATATGAAATAAAGAAATAAATATTTAATCTATTTTTACATTCTAAAGTATTGTAATTTCAGAACTTCCAGTTCTTTGGCAAAAATAAGATTTTTCTACAATAAATGTCATATTTTAGTTCTTATCATTGTTAAGATAGCCACACTTATAAAAATATCTACAATTAATCCTGAACACTTACATTTAATAATTTTGAAACCATAATTACTGTTTAAATATTGTAATTATTACAATTTGAAAGATATCAAGATATATTAATATCACTAAAACTATTCTTAAAATAATTTTTAACATTTAACTTATTGATTAAAAAGAAGCAAACAATAATTATTATAAATTTAACATAAGCAATTTCTTAATTTATCAAATTTCTAATTGTTATTTTTGAATATTTTTTACTCCATTTTATTCATTAATGTCTAATGAGTTCTGTTGAACTTACTCATCAAATTTTAAATTTTTAAGATCTTAAGTGTTAAAAACAATTCGAAGTGTTAAGTTAGTTAAGTGTGTTAAGTAAGTTAAATTTTAAGAGTTAAGTGTTATTTTAAGTGAAAAATTAATAAAATGATTAAATGTTAAATATTCATAAAACTTTATAACTTTGAAAAATTATTTAATACTTTTACAATTATTTCATCATAAAACATTTCTAATATATAACTAAAAAAAATGAATGTTTGAAAAAAATAATTAACATCTTATTAAAAAAATGCGTTCATATATATTTTTTAGGCTAACATGAAAGTTGAATATCTTTTCAACTTGAAGGACACAATTTATAAAATGTCTTTTTCTTATCAATCCTATCACTAAAAGTTTCAAAAGAAGGGCTAATTAAAATGACCTAAGTATTCCAAATATACATTTTTGACAAATAACAATCCATATTATTTCCATCTAAAAAATTAACCATAAAAAGAAAAACTTAACGTAAGATATTTTTACTGTACACTTTTAAATATATGTCACATTTATATATTACCTAGTGAACTCAACCCATAAAGTTCTTGCAATTTTTTATTTTTGTCTTATAAAAGTAATAAAAAAAATAAATAAATAAAAATGACATTGACATTCTGCAGTAACTCTTGACAGTTATTAGGCACGGAGACAAATGGATTACAGAAGACAAAAATGAATTAAACGATAAAACAATGGTGTTGTGATGTAAAAAATTTAACGTCACTTACTTTTAATTTTTTTTTTCAGAATATACGCCTCGTGATAGGATTATGATGTAAAACAATTTCAGTTGTTCTGAAATAAGAAGAAAAATTTTTTGAAAAGAACGCCCCGGTATTAAGATCTTAAGATCTATTCAAAATTTGAAAACATTTAGGAAAAAATTATGACCCTTTTTGTCTTCTGAGATATTTGAATGAGTGAAAAAGGCTCTCAAGGATAAATGTAATGGTAAAAACGTGTTTTACATTTTATTCAAGAGATGTAATGAAAAATGAAGATTATAATTTTCTTTTCTGAATGCTTCATTCAGAAGACTTTTTATTTGAAGCATTTGAAAAGTTTTTCAAAAAATTAATAACTACTGATGAATGTTTTTTTAAACTAGGGTGATATCACTGTGAAGGGATAATTAGTAATTATATTATTAAAAGGTAAAAAATATTCTTTGCCGTAAACTTTACTATTATAGAGAGGCTGCTGCCGGTTATTTACTGTAATTTTAGAATGAAATTTCTATCCAACAAACCAAGTAAGTTACTTTTGGTTGTGATCAACTGAAAAGGCAGAGTTTTCTTGTATTTGTATATTTAATGTGGTAGACATTTTTATACTTTGAAAACTTTGCTTTGATTTTACTTTTGAAGACTTTCTAAAATGCATTAATTAAGATTGGAGAATTACATCTGAGTTCAACTGAAAGAACCCTAAGTTCTTCTCCAATTTTTAAGGAAAATATTAAAGTAAACATTAATGTTATTTTTTATAATGTATTTTCCAGTGTCTAGTATTATAATGTATGTTAATATTAACATAGCATAAATTTGAAGCTTGATCAGAAAATTCTCTTTCACTAAGCAATTTATACTTGTATTTAAAAATTTCTGATAACTTTTATTCACAAAAATGAATTTTTATTCATTAGATTTTTTTACAAAAGCTCACTATGCTCACAATTTATGCTATTTACCTCATTGGTTTAAATTAATAAAAATGAAAACTTCAAACTTACAAACTAAAAAAGTTTTTAGTTCAGCAAAAATTCGATAATAGAAACTAAAATTTTCTTTTTGCTGTAAAATAATTTGTCTTATTTTTTACCTTTTGACGCAGATGAGACACTGTCCCATTAATATATTTTTTCTGACTCTCCATTTACAAGAAAAACTATATTTTTGTATTTTTTAATTAAAAAGAACAGTCTCAGATTTACTAAAAATATTTTAGATTATTGGAATTAAATTTTGACTAAAATATTAAATCCAGAAATGCAGATTGAAAAATATTTTTTTCCATTCATAATCAGAAATGAATCAATTTATTTTGAATATTAAATCAATTTCAATTATGAATAATAGTTTTTCTAAATTTTAAATGACGGTAAACAAGTACAAATTAGAAAAACTATTGTTTGGATGTGACCAGTGTTTTAAAGATTTTATATTACAAGTTCATAAATTAATCGTAAAAAACCATAAATTAAAATATTAAATCCAGAAATGTAGATTGAAAAAGATTTTTTTACATTCATATTCAGAAATGTATCAGTAATTTATTTTGTAAACTAAACCAATTTTAATTATAAATAATTGTTTCTCTTAGTTTTAAATGACGGTAAAAAAGTACAAATTTAAAAAATTATTTTTTGGAAGTAAGTCGTGTTTTAAATATTTTACTTTACAAGACCGTAAACCAAACGTTATCTAAATTCTTCAAATGCTAAATAAAATATTTTAAACTTTTTTTTACCTTAATTATTAAAAAATATTAAAAAGAAAATTACAAAAAAATATGATTAATAAAAATTCTGCGTCAAAAGTTATACTTAAAGTTTTTGAAAAGTTAATTCAGCTGTATGTCTATACAGTAGGCAATCGGTATAAAATTCACATATTGTTTGTGTCTTTAACTTGTGATTGTTTTTCTCCAGCAATAACTGTAAAGAATATTCTAAACTTTTTTTTTTTACTTTTTCGCAAGCTGTGCTATAAGTTATTGCTTATGTTCAAAGATTTAGAGTAACAGTAATACTTAAAATGGAGACCCACCCGAAAGAGGAAATGATTTTCCTTGTTGAGCATTGTTTGTATCCTTTTCTGGTAGCGTAATTTTCCGTTTTAATGATTAAGTTAGTCTCCTAGATCATACAATACTATGTTGTTGAATTCTTTCTTTAAATCTGGAGTTTCTGCCAACAAGTCCACTATCACCCTCTCTTAGTGAAATGAAGATGAAGATTGAGTACCGCATCCCGATATTCAGTCAAATTTATGCGAGGTGGTGATTGTAAATTTCGTCGAAAGTGTATCATCTGTTACGCGTTTCATATAGGAAGGTTATGATTGGGTAGCTCCTTTGTTGGCTTCCTCTATTATTTTGCAGTTATTGACGGAAGGTGCTACCTATTGACGGTTTAATGTACTTAATGAAGTTTGAAAAGAGTCATTCAGATTATGAGTTAATTCACGTTTACACAAAGTTTCCTGAGCAAGAAAGTTTCAATTTTGCACTTATCCTCTAATTTCTTACTATAAACAAATCTTGGATATAGGTTAGACATAATAGTCTTTCCATTATTACTGATAATATTTAAAACTTCATAAATCAGCATTATTTAGCGATATTAACAATAGCTGCATACTTGTAAAAATTGAATTTACGGACGTATATGTCAACTGCTAATTGCCTCCTATAACCCAATCATAGTTGTTAAAAATGGGCTCATGGCTTAATCATAAAAATAATATTGAGATTAATATTTTGAAAATTTTTGGGAAGATTATGAAATTATTGGGAAGATTATGAAATTATTGGGAAGATTATGAAAAACGCAACATTAAGATCTACAGACATTGCAGAGTGGTATTCGGTCTTTCATCCAGCCCATTTTTGCTCGACTTACTCACCTTCATTTGATATTTAGAGAACCTCCTCCCAAATGCAACGATTGCAAAGTTTTACTCACGATTCATCACATTTTAATACTTTGTCCATGTTTTAACCAGCTTCGCCTCACCTTTTTTGGTAGCTCCATTTTATGCATAAAAGACTTGTTAAATGAAAACCACCATCCTAACATCTTAGCGTTTCTATCGGTATTTTAAACTGTATATAACTGATTTGTTATGCTAACTATTTTTATCAAGTTTTGTCCACTTATAAAAATATTTGCCTTTACACTATTTTAGAATTCTTATCATTTTTACTATACTAATTGATTTTGTAATTGTACCGTATTCTACCTTTTAATATGTTTTTAAAAGCCGTGTGTTTGGAGCAACATGTCCTCTCTGGACCTTGTGCCATTAAATACTACATTCAATTCAATTCAATCCAGTCCATTTTTGCTTATGGCAACAATTTATCAACATCTGGATAAAATAAAAGAAGGTAAAAATGATATGGCTGTAAAATTGAAGGATGTATTTTACGTTGACGATGTAGTGACAAGCGTCGAAAACAAAATGAAATTAGAGTGATTTTCAAAGACAGCTTGTAAAATTATGTCCCAAGCAGGATTTGAGCTTACGGGTTGGGTTTTTTAATCACAGGGTAAAAATCAAAATCTACACTTAAATGAAGATAGATATTCTGTTCTTGGCCTATTGTGGTAGAGTGCGATGTTAACATTATCACGGCAAGTTCACATTATCACGATAACATTCTCACGACGATGTTAACATTATCACGGTGCAAACAACGAGTTCAAAAATATAGACTGAAATAAACTACATCGCTCACTCAGACTTGAAAAAAATCTTTTGGCATTTCAACCCACCAACCCCCTCCCACCACTTTGGTGGGAGGGGGTTGGTCGGAGAGATTAGTGAGAGAGAATAGTGAGAATGTTAAAATAATTACTGAGATGAGATTTAGGACAAGCGTCTCTTGACTACGACGAACTGTGTACCATTGTATGCGAATTTGAAGCTACCCTTAATGGTCGACCACTTACTTACCTCTCCGAAAATTATTAGATCTAGTGCCATTAACACCATTTCTCTTTTTACAGGCAAGCACTCGTTTTTTAGACCAAGTTCATGGTGCGGTATAGCCATTTCTGGCTCTTGCGCCAAAAACACTAAATAACTAACTCTTTTTACAGGATCAGACTGAATTCTGTGACGAAGATATCGATCGAAATGACATGCGAAACTATCACAAACACGCGAAACACCTTCATCCCGTTAATAACAAACTAAAGACGTGTTTTCATAAGGAATATATTTCCCTCCTGAAAACTTCTAAACATTCTCATCAAACCCCACTTGAAGAGGGAGGATATTGTTTTAATCAATTGAGAGAATAAGAAACGCCTTTACCCAAAATCCTTGAAATTTATAGAGGACGTGGTGTTTCCCGAGTTACAAAGAGTTATAACTCAGAATGGGGAAACTGTTCTACCATTTCAGCGATTTTTTCGTTTGGAGACTACAGGCATTGAAAGTAAAACTCTAAGGTCTGCTAAAGCTATTACATTGTAGTCTTAAATTTTATGTTAATATTTTTTGACACCTTTTCTTTAGATATGCACCCATTATGTATTCAGTTTAATATTTCTAAATTTAATATTTTAACTTAAAACTTTTGATAAATTTAATCTGCAACCTTTTGCGGTTAGAGGATGTTGCATCTCCTTCCATTTAACTACTCATTTTTATCTCTCAATAGATGGCGCAGTGTGTGCATCTTAGAAGGGAGCAATGGGTTTTTAATTTTTATCTTCATTGTATATGTTTGTCGTCATTCTATTAAGTTTGTAATAAAATATTTTCAAATTAGCTCGCACTGAATTTATTAAAACTAACAGCCTACGAAATACTTCTCGTGTTTTAACAATGGTTTAAAATATTCAGTTTGTGAAATACTAGGATTCCGTTCCCAGAAATCTATCCAGATTCAGATCCATGGGTATCATATTGTTTGGGAAGAACAGACAAACAGTGTTAATTGCTGATCACATTGAAACCATTATGCCCTTCGTCACACACGGTAAAAAATTATGGTAAAATTAGCATGCTGTATGGTAATGACATTTTTGGTAATAAAAAATCCATAATTCTGGCATTAAAAACCAAAATTTATGCTATTTAAACCATTTCTTTGGTAATCTTTCCTTTTATGTGGTAACTGTTTTCCAAAATTTCTGGTTTTTGAAACTACAGTTTTTATTACCATACATTTAGTAAAAAATGTAAAAATTGAAAGTAAACGTAACCAAATAAATTGTTTTTATGCCTTGCTCTAAGGTATCATATAATTACCACATTTACCATGTTTTATCACATATTATAAAACCATATTTTATTGCTAATTTTATTGAATGACATTCATCATCCTAACATTTTTGCATTTTTGTTTTAATGCATCTACAATTGTATTTAGTTTGCAAACATCGGATCACCTTCGTATCATGTTACTCATTGTATTTTATATTGCATACAAGCTTTTTTATCAGACTTTACTTTGACTTTGGCTTTTAAACTGTTATACCGTATTGTTTGGCGCAGAATGTCCCCGTTTGGACTTTGTGCCATAAAATCCTACATTCAATCAATATTGTTACTTTTACCAAAATCATTACCAAAGCGCTTTGGTAAGAATAGGGTCAATATAACAATAACTATATAATCATAACCGGTAGGTATAAATATAGCACCTACTGGTGTGTAATTTTTACCTGATTTTATATACTTTCTTTACCTTTTTTATCTGATTTTAAAACTGTGTGTTTGGCGCAGCATGTCCTTGCTGGACCTTGTGTCATTAAACTCTACATTCAATTCAATCCTACTGGCTCGTAAATACCGTATAACCATAATTGGCTCTTGTACTATTAACTCAAAACAAACTAACGTATCAACTTGATTTCTGTAGCTTTAGATTTTATAAAATTCTGTTTCTAAATTACATTTTAACTCAAAGTTGCAAAATACCATCTTGTTTTTCATAAAAACTTGACAAATAAAGATATCTAGTTAACTTCAGTAAATTCATAAATTTATTTAGAATATTTTGTATTTATTACAATAAACAATGAAATGAAGATATTGTTGCCTTTATGAAAGTTAAAGAATGTTCGAGTCTCTAGAAGAGAAGTTAAACATAAATTGGGGGTAACAGGTGCTTTAGAGAAAATATATTTTTTTCAAAAAAAAGGAAGTGTAGAAAGCTTAGGTTGTTATTGATAGGGTCTTAGATTCTTAGGCTATTTTTGGTCTTGAAAATTATCATAAGACAACTGCATGATTAATGAAATGGGTGGTTTTAAAAAGAAGTATTCAAATTTTGTTAAACTTAAATGATGAATGTTGATGTCTAATGCAATGAGCCTTAATCAAAAATAATTTATGGGACTATTTTAAAAAGCGTAGGTAGATGTTAAGTGATTGGATATTATATTTGCCTCTTTTTATTTTTAAGTAGAATTTATTTATAGTAGAATTGAGAAAAATGTGTGAAATAATTTTTTACGTCATTCGATAGCTCGTAAAATGTCAAGAAATTTATTTAAATTGTATTTAGTTTGTGTAGTTTTGAAAATGATTTACATTTATTAGGAATTTTATCTACTTGTGATTTTGGACTTCATCGACTTCTATTCAGACTTTTATAGATATTTACACTTAGGACTTTTAGCTCTCATTGATTTTAGTTTTGAGATTTTATTTTCATCTCTTGTTTCCTTATTATTATAATCATTTAATTCTCGACATTTACATCGAAGCCTTTAGCTTTGATTGCTTTAAAAACATGTTTTTAATTGTCAAAATTTTTAATTAATTAACTTTTAACTGATCACCACCACTGTCATTTGGCAAAATTTTACTGTATTTTTAGTTTTTAGCGAAATTTTTTAAAGTAATAATTTAACTTTTTATGTCTGTTGTATACCCCCTGGGGTGGGTCGGAGTTCAACCTATCTTACATTTATAAAATGAAGGAAATAATGCGCACACGTGAGACTGAATATTTTTCTTAAATATTATGATAAAGGCTTAAAAAAAGTTTCTCAAATTTCATTGGAAAAAAAATAATTAATGTATTTTGTTACGTTCGATTAATTGAGTTCGACAAAGAAGTGGTAAATATTTTACACAATGAGAAACAAAATGCCTTAAACCAAAAAAATTGCATATTGTTGTCTATAATGTTTATGATAATTTGTTTAAAACGTGGTTCGAGTTGCCATTTTAATTAAAAAAAGCTCTAAAACGAATTGCCCATTTACTTTAACTCTTTCAACCTTTAAATAGTTAATTCAAAGTTTCTGTATGTGGAACATTTTAAAGTGATATATATCATTTAAAAATTTAATAATTTATTTTTAAATTTTTTTTATGACACTGTTAAATCAATTAAATCAAAGTAATAGGAAAAAGTCGTTTAAACAGTGTATTTCACAAATTTATAAAGAGTTTGACTTAACAGAAAATTCTATGAAAATGAAAACATTAATACAATCTTTATTTCTTTTCTGATCGCCTACAAAATCATCACAAATTGAACTAATAGTTGATTTGTGATATTGTGATATTATTATGATGAATTGTGATAATTGATAACTAATAATTAATAATTGATCTCGTTGAGACTTTTATTTGAGAACCTATATGTATATTGCATAAATTTATTCTTTTGCGTGTTATTCAAAAATCAAATGTATCTAAGAAATGGTCTAAAAATATACTAAAATATGCATAGATATGTTTTCACAATACAAAGTTATTTTTCAAAATGGTAAGTTTTATTTTATTTAGAAATAAAAAAATAAGTTATTTAGAAGTTATTTTGTTTCTTTGAATTTCAAAGAAAGCACTTAAAATTTAAGTTTTATTATAAAAACTATTGCCTCAAAATTTGAGATTTAAATTAATATTTTTTTCAATAATTCAATTAATGATTAATTTAAATCTAGGTTCCTTTAAAAAGGCGAATAATCTCGTTTTTTTAGGTTATTTTATTTAAATATGTAATCCATTGATCTTTAAGAAACAGCAAAGAAAAAAAAGAAAATGTCAGGAAAACCCAAAACTCAGAAATGAGCTGTCAGGGGATGTCAATAGGAAATCGACTGAAATCAAGTATTATTGATATTATGCTGCCAACAAAGCAAATTCCGGTAAAAAAATACCAGTGAGTACAAAAACAGCGCAGCTAACAATTTTAAATATGGTTCAAGTTTGCAGAAAAGTTAACACGTGGCATTGTGATTCAATTTGCACCGATATTTTGTAGTAGTGTTAAATATTCTTTATATTTTTACGATTATACAGCGATTTATTTATCGAACTGACCAATATTATTTTTAAAGTGTTTTTGCAACAATTTTGTATTGAGCATTTAAAAAGACATAAAGTGTTATAATTTATTAATTGTATGTTTTAAAATGTTTTCTTTAAAAAAAAAAAAGATTTTTATTGAATAACTCAACAAAAAAAAATGATGAATTAACCACTCAAGAGAATAACTTTTCAATTTCGTATCTCAAATCACGTACTTAATCTTGAAACTCATACCATTTACTTGAAAAAAGACCCTTTAGTATATAATTCTGCCTCCATATGCAGTGTGTTGTATACAGAGAAGAGTCATTTGTCAACGTCTATCTGAGAAAAAAACGAAGTTCGTCAATCTCGCAGAAAACTTGTTTTTAGTTTTCCTGTACGTGATCAAATTAAATCGATGAGTTAACTAATAGAGGTATATTATCATTTATTTTAGCCCTAATCAAAATTATAATGTTATGATTTTTGCATATACTTAGGTGGATTTCAAATTTGAGGCATTTTGATGCCCATCAAAAGAATATTTTTTATTATGGAATTTAATAGCCTGCTGGGCTTTGATGTTTGTGTTTTCCAAATATACATTAAAAATTATTATGTATAATATTATTAGAATTTGCGAAACGCTTTCTTTTTGATGATTTTTTTTTTTAACAAAGGGCAATCCTAGAAAATACGTTGTCCAAAATGACGATGTTAAATTTCTTTTTTTATATATTTTACTTATTTCCAAAAAATAACTTCAAAACGCATGTGCATCATGTCCTCTTTTGGACTCTGTGCCATTAAATCCCATATTCAATCAATCAATCAATTGAAACACGGGTATTTTAAAAGAATTTTATAAGATAGAGTTTAATTTTTTTTTTTTTAAATTTCCCGCTACATATTGATTATTTTGTACTGTACAAAATAAGTGTTTGGCCTGTTACTGTTAGGTCTGTAGCGAAAATTACAGCTTTCACACAATATTGACAAACAAAGAGTTGTAAGTGTCATAAGAAATTAGTTAACATAAGTAATGAAAAATGGCAGAACAACGAAATCAAAGAAAAGCAGACGACAATTTTGGAACATATTGAAGTTAACTGTTTTTCTGATTGAGTTTTGTCTTTTTATTTTTTGCAGCATGCATTTACACAAAATTAATTTATCACATCATTTATGATTTATTTGTCCATAATTACTGTCTTGACAGCGATTACAGCATAAATATGAATAATGAAAAAAAAATTTTTTTTTGATGTCTTAAGAAACGTATCCTGACCGGAATTGCAAAACCAATCCTGTCCAACCGACGACAAGATATTTCGGACGAACATCGATTGATGCAATTTTTATAGCCCATGATTTGAAATGTTGTGAAGCATTTTTGAAAGCCTGTCTAGAGGAAAGAAAACATTGGACCAAAAGGTAACCATTGATCGCAGTAATGGGCTCACAATTTTGTCTATTTTGTAATTAATTGTCAATTTAGTAGTTTATTAATTTTATAATCTGATTTGTTTTTTTATTTATTTAATAATTTTTGTCAAAATGTTCGGAAACTAAAGTATTCCCAAACCTGTCTGTTCGAAGTTTATTTAAAGAGTGTCAAGAAAGCAATCACTACTCAGCACAATGTGTACCCTTATTTGGCGATTTATCAAAAATTTAAGAAATTGTTATGAAAACGGAATATAAAATTTAAAATAATTTAGCTAGACAAAAAAAAACTTGAGGACGTTAAATATTATAATAAATCAATAAAATTTTAGGATATTTATATTAATGCAAGTTAATATAACCATTACAAGCAAGTTGAAGCAATTTTTTATTTACCGAATTTGATTTTCACTACAAGTTTTTCGAGGAAAAAGATTTCATTAGGTATTTGTGACAAAAAGTAGAGGATTAAATGAAAATATAAAGTAGGAAATATGCAATGCTTATAATGGAATGGCAGTATTGATGTTGGTTTAATTTTCAAGTGGAGTCGGTAGGGCATATATCAATAATGCTAATACTGACCTTTTTTGATGTATATTTTTCAAAAATCTACTTATCGCTATGAAATTTCTTGGGCATATTTGAGGTTATATCAGTTGTATTCTGTGATGTTTTAGAGTTAACAAGAATACTTTTTGAGTAATTTTTGAAGAAACTTTTTAAAAAATTCAAAAGCTCTCAGTTCGTGATTTTTTAAAAGATTTTCTGCCGAAGATATGTATTAACAATTATCACAGTGTGAACATGTATATGTATATATTTCGTGAAAAAAAAAATTGAAGCAATATCTTGTTTAGATGCTTAAAAAAGATACATCGAAAAAGGTCAGGTGTGGTATATGCCCTACCGACTCCCCTTAAACTTACTTTTTAGTTTTATAGTTTTAAAAAAGATACATCGAAAAAGGTCAGGTGTGGTATATGCCCTACCGACTCCCCTTAAACTTACTTTTTAGTTTTATAGTTTTAAAAAAGATACATCGAAAAAGGTCAGGTGTGGTATATGCCCTACCGACTAACCTTAAAATTACTTTTTAGTTTTATAGTTTTAAAAAAGATACATCGAAAAAGGTCAGGTGTGGTATATGCCCTACCGACTCCCCTTAAACTTACTTTTTAGTTTTATAGTTTTAAAAAAGATACATCGAAAAAGGTCAGGTGTGGTATATGCCCTACCGACTCCCCTTAAACTTACTTTTTAGTTTTATAGTTTTAAAAAAGATACATCGAAAAAGGTCAGGTGTGGTATATGCCCTACCGACTCCCCTTAAACTTACTTTTTAGTTTTATAGTTTTAAAAAAGATACATCGAAAAAGGTCAGGTGTGGTATATGCCCTACCGACTCCCCTTAAACTTACTTTTTAGTTTTATAGTTTTAAAAAAGATACATCGAAAAAGGTCAGGTGTGGTATATGCCCTACCGACTAACCTTAAAATTACTTTTTAGTTTTATAGTTTTAAAAAAGATACATCGAAAAAGGTCAGGTGTGGTATATGCCCTACCGACTCCCCTTAAACTTACTTTTTAGTTTTATAGTTTTAAAAAAGATACATCGAAAAAGGTCAGGTGTGGTATATGCCCTACCGACTCCCCTTAAACTTACTTTTTAGTTTTATAGTTTTAAAAAAGATACATCGAAAAAGGTCAGGTGTGGTATATGCCCTACCGACTCCCCTTAAACTTACTTTTTAGTTTTATAGTTTTTATGAAAAAAATGCCATTACCGTCATGTGGGGCTACTTTGTGCAAATTCGAATTTGGCACTTTTCAAGTGCTGCTAATCAGTATTATGTTTTTTTCACGTTAAAAAATTGTGGAATATGAAGATAGAAGTCTCCTCTATTACTATAAGCATTTTTTCGAATTTTAAAACTATCTCAGAGTGTGTTTTGTTTATCTAATGTCAACAACTTTCTGAGAACGTCGGACGTCGAAAAGTGTGAGTGGAAACTTTAGCTGTGAAATGCAAAGACGTTGATAAAACAATTGTCGTAAGTGCAAATTTTTTTATTTATATATTAATAAACAATGATATCATGTTAGCGTTAAAAAAATTCGAAAATTAATAACAAATAAACGGAAAATGAAAAAATAATGCACTGTGGGGCTACTTTGTACAAAGTTTCATTCGTTTTTTTTTTTTTTTTCGACAGAAAAATGGTCAGACGTTATAAAAAAAATACCTGGAACGAGAAACTACCGTGATTACACTTTAGAAAAGCTGCAACAATATTTGCAAGCAGTTGCTGGTGGTATGTCGATTTCAGAAGCTTCTCGGAAGTACAAAATTCACAGAAATACTATCTCTAATAAAATTCACAAGAAACACGTGAAACTTCCTTTTTCTTCTACAAAGATTTTTCTAATGAATTAATCAAACGATTTAACACATAAAAATATATTTTATAGGACATCAGATGATTTTGACAGAAACTGAAGAGCAAGTTCTGTCTAAATATTGTGCACTTCTGGCCGAATGGGGTGTACCTTTGCAACTTTTTGATCTAAGGCTCATCACCAAACGATTCCTTGACCGCACAAACAGGAAGATTCCCGATTTCGAGAATAAATCGAGGATTTCTAGGATTTCAAATGTTTTGAGATAAACATTCTTTCTAAGAAAAAATTCTTTATAAAAAATGGTTTTTTAACGCTGAAAAGTATTTTCAAACTAATATCTTTACATATCTTGATGTTTTTGTTATTAAAAATGTCAACAATTAACTTTTTTAACAATTTTATATCAATATTTTACTAAAAACATGATTATTAAACTGAATTCTTATCTCTGCACAAAGTAGCCCCACTTGAGGGCTACTTTGTGCAAGGTATGTTTTGACTTATTATTTGTAAATATTACACAAAAATAATGCCAATATTGATCAAATTCACTCGTCTGAGTTCAGTTATGAATATAATATCGATAAATTTTACGAAAGTTTGAATTTACATAGTTTTTTTACATGTCAAAGTTCAAAAACTGCGAAATCCTGCACAAAGTAGCCCCACATGACGGTACATTAAAAAAAATAGTATTACATTAACTAAACACGAACCGTTCTTTGCAATTTCAAAGTAATAATTCCTCAAAATTAATCTCGATTATTTTAAATTACAATTTGTTTTGACATAAATGCATTTAACCTAAATTTAATTTACATCAAGCCGGTAAATACTTTTACCTACATTTAATGTGCCTAAATTTTACAGCTATTACTGACATCATAATCAACTTACATTTTGGCCATTTCGGCATTCATAGGATACAGTTTATTACCATAACGAATGGTTGGATTGAACGTCAGGTAGGCATTTCGGCGGACTGTCAAAATCTCCTGCCATTTATATAACACTAGCAATAAACATATATGATGCATTCCACATCTCTCAAAGTCATTATGTTTTAATTAAAGATATATTAGGGAAATTTAACTGTTGATCTTAGGTCAACTTAATGAAAGGGGCAAGAATATTTTATTTCAGTAGCGTTTGAACAAATATTTGTTAATTTAAGAATGTTTTCAAGTTATGAACCTTGTATGTTTAGATTTGAGATAACTGGTGTACGATAAAAAAAAGTATTAGATTTGGATTTATAATAAATAAATTGATATGTCATAAATGGATTTATAATAAATAAGTATAGGAATGAGGAAATTAGCTTTATAGTTATTTCCTTTTACAGTTATAATCCAAGCAAATGTTTTACTTAATCATGCATAAAAAAGGATATTCTACTGCTTTATTCAGTACGCTGTAGAAAAATTCCAGATAAAAGTTCGGCACAACATCAGTACATTTACCGTAAAATCACCGCAAAATATAATGCCTTAATTTTTAACAGTAATATTTATTTAATTAAAGTGATTCAGTGGTTTTACGGTAATTATAACTGGCAAAATTGTGTAGATTCTTTGTTCCGTAACATGCTCAGGTGGAAATTAATTTTACGGCACTCAGGGCATCTATACACTTTAATTTGATCCGGAATATTTAACTGAAAATAAAAAGTTTCTGTTTCTGATGGAATTTTGATTTGTTACAGTATATCTGTTTAAAATAGAATTATCTGACAGGAGAGTATTTCAAACTATTACTTTGATTTTATGAATCTAGTTCGCGAATTTTATCTGTTTCATAAAATAACACCCAAGTGATAAAAGAGCCACGAGTTAGAATCCCTTTTCTGCAATTATTTTAGAAAGGACCAATAAATCGAATTAATTATTTCTTAATAAAGTTTTATTTCTAAAAAAATAATACTTAATACTTAATAAATACTTAATACCTGATAATAATACCTGAATAAATACTTAAAATACAATAAATTTTTCAACACTACTTAATTTATTACTTAAGACAGCCTAACAAAATGAATCTAAATAAATACTTAGCGTACAACTAATTTCTTAGCACTACTTTAGACAACGTAAAAGGAACAAAAACTATAGTGTTGAGTATAGATAAAGTAATACCCGATTTTATACTGTCAAATTGGAGAATATGGATCATTGATTCTAAAAAAATATATTGTACCGTCAAAAGGGTGCATGAATAATCTGTCACTATAGCGAAATATTTGATTATTTTATAGGTTATATTGTACTAAATAATATTAACTTATATTGATGTATTAGCCAGCCAGGTGACAGCGGTAAGCGTGCATTACTGCGAAGCCAATGGTTAAAGGTTCGAATCCTGCTCAGGGTTTGGATGTTTCTCTCTGTGTGTTGCCCTCTGTTGTGTGTGATGTGTGAATGTGGCCCAGCCTATGAGCGGGGTATCTGTGGCAGCGTGCCGTGGGTAATGTTGCTCGCCTCCGTAACTTATGTTCACAGGTGCCCATTGGGTAACGTTAAATGAGCAACACTTTCGACATCATCCGAGGTGAAGAACGAAAGTTCAGTACATACCATTAAAAAATATTGATATATTAGGATTCTAAATATATACTATAAAGTCTTATATCCTGCATTTTCTTTATTTTTCTTTATTGTTGAAGAATTAAATTATATTGCATAATAATTACACTAATTTAAAAATATCTAATTCATAAATGTAAGTATAAAACATTTAAAAAAAAAAACTATTGTCTAAATTATGCTTGGTTCTCAATACTGATTTTCAATATTTCTGTAATGTTCAGTGAAAAAACCCATCTGAAAATGTCATACTCGAATTTCTAAAATTGTAGGCTTTACAAGGAAGAAATAGAAAACCGTCTTATGAATACAAAGTTTCTAGTTTAAAACAAATTACTGGCCTCTTGCTGAATTTTTGTACAATATTTTACATGTTAAATAAAACAATTATTAGCTGATATACCTTTTCCCAATTAAAACGAATGAATAATTAACAATTTAAAATTTTCAATAAAACAAAAAATAAAGCAATTTGTTTAATATGATTCTTCATTTCGAGTATATTTTAACAAATAATTGACTTTAAGATTTCTTTTAATGCTCGGTGTTGCTGCTAATATTTGTACCGATTTGAAAAGCCTTTAGCATTGAGATCTAAACAAATCTAATCTAAATATGATTAAAATAATTCTTATCTAAATATATCTGAAATAAAATAAATAGCTAAAATAAAGCACATCCTAAATATTTTTGCCTACTAAAAATACCTTTATATAAAATTTGTAAGCTGGAACTTTTTGTAATTAATAATGAATGAAGTAAAAGAAAAGTAATAAATTTATATCATAATAAAAATTAACTTCTATTATTCTGAAAATAACTACTTCCTTTCATTATTAACACGCTAAAGTTTCCAAAAGATATAAATTTATTGAAATCACCTAAAATACTGTCTATGCATAGCTTTTAACGTTTATTTTTCTTTGGAGATAAAATTTTATATTGTCATAGATAACAGAATAGCTTATAAAATATTAAGTCGCGATAAAAATCCAAAATTTTTACGTATTCAATATTTTACTAAGCCAAAAAATATTGAAAAAGATTATCAATTATTCATATTAAATTCTACATGCACTATGAGGAATTGCTTTGTACTATAAATATGAATTCTTTGAATATTTTAAGATAAATTGAGGAAGAAATGTGCTAAGATCCACAAAAACTCTTTAGCTATAGTTTGATTACTATGCATTTAAGAATAAAATCAATATTTTGTAATATTTAGTGATATATTTCTTGTTATTGTTTTTACATATTTAAATGTAACACTAAAAAATAAAATATTATTATTTTTTTATTATACCATTGAACATATTAAAATAAATTATGGGTGATTCCATGGTTTTATCACACACATGATTTATATATTTGACAAATATTTTGCAAAAATATATCTATTCCAAAGACATTTTAGTATCCTTTTAGTAAAATATTTTTATTATTTTTTATTACTCCATTAAACATATTAAAATAAATGATGGGTGATTCCACAGTTTTATCTCACACATGATTTATATATTTGACAAATATTTTGCAAAAATATATCTATTCCAAAGACATTTTAGTATCATTTTAGTTAAATTTTTTTATTATTTTTTATTATTCCATTAAACATATTAAAATGAATGATGGGTGATTCCCCAGTTTTATCTCACACATGATTTGTATATTTTCAAATATTTTGCAAAAATATATCTATTCCAAGGACATTTTAGTATCCTTTTAGCAAAATATTTTTATTTTTTTTATTATTCCATTGAAAATATTAAAATAAATGATTGGTGATTCCACAGTTTTTATATATTTGAAAAATATTTTGCACAAATATATCTATTCCAAAGACATTTTAGTATCCTTTTAGTAAAATATATTTTTATTTTTTATTATTCCATTAAACATATTAAAATAAATGATTGGTGATTCCATAGTTTTATCTCACACATGATTTATATATTTGACAAATATTTTGCAAAAATATATCTATTCCAAAGACATTTTAGTATCATATGTAAACACGCAAAATAATTACAAATAATTCATATTCATAAAAAAGCCTATGTGAAACGATAATTTCTAATACGTGAACCCAAAACATTCCAAAGTTTATAGAATACTCCTCTGTTGTTTTGGAAAAAGCGTAAAAATTTCCAAACTATTTGGTACTAATATAATTACATAATATAGGTTCTAAGGTAATAAGTTTTTTCCACACCTTCCTCCCAAAAAATTATTAATAAAAAAACGGATAAATACCGTTTGTGACTAAATTTTGCGACAAACTCGGTTATATTTTTATTTTCAATAATTGCGTTAGAAGTAATATAAGAACCCTTAAAAATAAATTTTTGAATTGCTTTGTTCATGTAATAAATGTAGTACTTATTTTAAATTTAATGCATTCAAAAAACTTTTAAAAATGTTACGTCTAAAAAAGAAACTATTTTTCAGAGGGTAAGTATTCACTTTTTAAAATAACTTACAGCAGTCTGTCTGTTTTATTAGAACAACACCGAAAGTCTTATTATTCACAATCATCTTTCAGCACAGTATTATTTTTTATTTATTTATTTATTTATTTATTTTTTTTGTATTGCCACAAAGTGTGTAGGATAATTTATTTCAATGGAAACTACATAATAATGCCACACAACACAGGGTGTTCCCATGTTAACGAATAGGCATTTTTCGCGTGGCTCTTGTGCCTAACAGCATTTTATATAAAAAAAAAAATTCTGATCTTTGAGCAATATTTTTCCTCATTAAAGAGAAATAATATTGGATCAGAAAAGTTCTACTTCCAAAGAAACCTTTCCTATTAGTATGCACTACAAATATTGGATAAGAATTTTTATTATTTTAAACAAAAAAGAAATTAATAAAAAAACCTTGACTCAGTATATGTATTTTGGAGATTTAAAAGTATTATTTTCGTTCAAAAAATCCCATTTTAATACGTTATCATAATATTTTATACTTTCGTATTACGATTCAAACATAAAGTTTTAAATGAGGACAGTAATACTGAAAACCCAATTTGTAATTTGTCGCTAAGATAAAAATTTGTCGCGTGAACCTTGTAGCACGCAGTTAATCACACTCTAGTATCAAATTTTTATCGAGGACTAAATTTTTCCTTTTGTCAAAAAGGCGAAATTCAATAAGTTGGTTAGTTTTTCCTCTTTTTTTAAAAAATAAAAAATATAGCTTTTTCTTTGAATTAATAAAGTATGTTACAATAATTGAATGTGAAACAATTGTGCAGGTTTTCAAGTCGTTTAAGAGTTATAAATGATTTATAGTAATAGTCATTATCCCAACTTGCTCAGTATCGCGTTCATTCTTTTTACAGATGTTAAGTCTGTTAAAGAGTTGATCAATAAACTTTATATCAAAAATACTATAGTTTAAACATAAGAAATGTAAAAAAAAAAATTACTTTTCTCAATGTAATAAATTAAATATCTAATAATTAATTTATAAAAACTGTATAAATCAATTGTAGTTCTTTTTTTAAAAAAAAGTAATGAAACTTAACTAAACCGGACTGAAAGGATCACCTCCGAAATCAATAAACAGATTTGGATTTTCACTTATCCTATAAGTTTGTAAAATAAAAATTAATAATAATTATTAATTATATTAGATATTTATTATAATAATTATTAAATGTAATAAATATAATTATAATAAACATAATTATAATAAATATAATTATAATAAATATAATTATAATAAATATTATTAATGACAATTATTAATGAATCATAGGTTGTAATAAATATTTATAAATAATTCATTAGAATTGATTACTCATTGAGTTAATTAATAACTTCACAAAAACTCAGTGGAAGACGGATCAGGCGTTAGAATTTACTTGACTTCGGGATTACCGAGGGAGGTTTTCGCGGTTTTCCTCTCCATGTAGCACAAACGTGGGTTAAGTTCGACCCAAAAGTCTTCCCAAAAACTAGTTTGTCACAATGCTTGATCCAGGAGTTGTCTTTTGGGTGGGTACAAATTTACAAGGCTTTGGAGTGACATTCCCTTAGGAAAATTTGCCATAGACACACCTATGGCAATCTATGGTAACCTATTGCAGCAGTAGAAATTTATATGGAAGGACACCATAAGTATATGGTTACCATAGAAATTTGTTTGGCATACATATAGCAAGGTATCGTAAGCCTCTGGTGACCATAGAAATTTGTATGACATTTTATAGTGAGACATCATAGCCTTATGGTAATTTTAAAGGAAAGAACCATAGGCATGTGGCAAAATAATGGAAACAAACGATATGCTTGTGGCATTCATATGGAAGAGTGAGTATGTTTACGGAAGGGTAAAGGGTTGTTTTATTGCAACTTCGACGACCCAGCTCGATTCTGCGTAAATTAAACCAATTCATCAAAAACAATAGCTTTTTTCAATAAAGTTCTGCCACCTTATAAAAATCTAAAATTATTTACACTTTTCAATTACTTCAACGAAATAGCAGTATTTTAACTTTAAAAATTTCCACTGCCCTCGGGTCGACTGCAAGGCAAGCGTGACGCCGATACTTTGACGAAGCATCATTCCGTCAAAAAGACAGGTTCGTTTTTATTTATTATTTTTTTTTTTTAATAAATTTTTGCACTCGTTTTTCTTTTTCGAATTTCTAATCGAATTCAAAATTTCTTGAAATTGATCAATACCCTATTAGTTTCGAAATTTTGGAACTTCGTCTATTTTATAAACAACTTGGTTTTGGGATTGAAATGATTTTAGAAGAATCTAGAAGCAAATTAGCACGGCTACAAAAATGTTGTGTGAATTTTGCTAATATCAAATGTTTTGTTTCGTACCCTCTTCTACGAGATGGTGCTGAATCTTTGATGTTGTGATTAATTTTGGATTAATGAACAATTGGGAAACAATAAATCTATAACTCCATTCCAATTTATTTTTCAATCCCTCATATTACCTTTATTTTGTTTATGTTTTCTAATAAATTTTTTTTGTAAAAATATTAATCATCCGGTTATATTGTCCTTTGCTTTCCTACATTATTATTATCCTTTCTTATATGTTTAATTGCTTAATCTTCGACTTTAATTATCTTATTATAATCATTCTTGCAAAAAGCTTCCAAAAGAAAAAGAATTACTGTAATCGACCCTTATCTATGTATAAATTTTCCGATATATAGCTGCATGACAAAATTCCATAAGGCTGTAAAGAAATGTCATAGACTAAGAAAAAATTTCATAGGCTATAAGCACACCATATATTTATGGCAAAAATTTGCTATATAAAATTTACCTTACGATATTTCAATGGGGTCTTACCTATAGTAGCACTTTGCCACACACTTTTGCCATGTACGTATGGCAAGCATTTTCCATATGTTTATGACAAAATTGTATGGTAAAATTTTACCATAGGCAAACTCCCATAGGGATATCCTATGGTAATATTTTATGACAAACCTATGGCAAATTTTCCTAAGGATAGGTTGGCTGTTCAACGCCGGTTTTGAAATAAAAATACCATTGCCAGTTTGATTTTATTAAAAATTGGACTGAAGTCGTTTTTTTATACTTTGTGTATAACTTTAATGATGAAAAAAATAATCCAACACTGTACAAAAAATAGCAAAAAGTAGGTTAAAAAAATCTTTATTTTAAAATATTTAAACCTTTTCAAAAAGTATTCAAAACTTTTTTTCAGTCTCTAAAACGTAGGAAAAACCTTTTCCTTGCAAAGCTTATACACACTCTTTCATTTATATTTTTGAAGCAACAAAAACGCATTCAAACTATCACAAAAACATTTCATATACTTCCAAAACACTACATATTTAAGATTACATCATAAAAATATTTCTGAAAGCATACGTCATTAGGTCAATGAGAGTTTAAAAATGTTTCTGAAATAAAAACGCGATGTTTTGCGTTTTTGAAGAAAATGTATTCAAGGAATAGAGTCCGAGGGTCGCATGTGGCATTGTGGATCTAAACAATGAGAAACTATTTTTTCGTTATCGATTCTTTTAGAGAGGGTATTTGCAGATAAAACTTACAGCTTAACTGAATACCTTTTAAGGAAAGATACGCTTAGTTATTTTATCCACTATAGTCCTTTTAGAGAGTATTGACCAGAAATGATTAACGGTGCACTGATTTTCTATAGATAAAAATCTCTATTTAAAAGAAAAATTATAAGGAAAGAGAAAAAAAATGTTTTAGGATTGAAACTTGTTCCGAAAGTTTTTATTTCGTAACAGGAATATATTTTAAATGAAATGTTATATTTTGGAAAATTTTTAAGTATAAATGAACATTTGTATTTTTTCTGCTTTAAATTCCTCAAGCAGCTTAAAATAGTTCGCATAACCTGCGATCTTTTTTTTTCGACAGATAAAATCTTTTTTTTGTCAGATTTATGGTACCATTTGAAACGTTTGCCAAGATTAGTTAATACAATTTACGTCAGATTTTGCCTTTTGTGATATTGAACTCTATATTATATTTAACTTTTAAGTTTTAAAATCAAAATAACACTCGAAGGGTTCTACTGAAAAGAAGAAAAAAATGCTATGATAAGTAAATTTGACCGATTTATGATAGTTACTTTTTTTCTAAAATGATTTATTGGTTCATTGATAAAAACTTTTGGCGCAAGAGCTATGTTTAGGCTATACTGCTCTTAAAACTAGATAAAATTCAAAATAACGAGATTAAAATTTAAGTAACTTGGTTCAAATCAAATAAATTAGGTTTAAATCAGAACAGTAAGATTAAAACTAGAACGAAATCCAGGTAAAATCTATTACTGTGGTAAGACTATAATTGGTTCATTAGTTTGAGTGTTAAATTTAAAAGGAGAATATCCCGCGACCTTGATTGTTTTTCCATTGCCTGCCTGGGGAATGACCTACGTCATAATGGCTTCTGGAGAGCATATTTGTTGGCCACTTTTCCTGGGGCCACTGTTGGATGGGCCACTGTTGCTCCCACAGTATGGACAAATAGTACAGATAATGAAAGAACATCTATGCCTTGCCCGGGATTCCAACCCAGAACTTTTCTCATGCAAGGCCAGTTCCCTGATCCCTACACAGGCCGGTCGGCATGGCATTGTCTTCGAGGTAAAGTTTAAGATTTGTATGAGAAGACTCTCCAATCAAAGCAGATAAAGGAGTAAAATTGCAATTGAAGTATCGATGTCTTATAGATTTAAATTTCTGACACTGACGTAATCTATGTTTAACTGCTAATGTTTCTCGGCATTCGGGATAAGATGGTACTGATTTATTAAGAAGAAGGTACTTACGTGTTAGGCGTGTGTGGCCAATCCTTAATCTATTCATGAAGACATTCTACCTGCCTCGCTATTAACCGTTTTATTGCCTTCATGTATTTTATAAAAACAAAATTGTAGTGTGCATTTTACCTTTAAATGTGCATTAACATACTGTTCCGCAGCATATCCTCATGAGGATTTTGTGCCATTAAATTCTACATTCAACTCATGAAGACTTCATTTGGACATTGTGTTATTAAACCCAACATTCAATTCAATTCATGAGGACCTTCTGTTTTTGTTCTGTTTACTTCAGTTTATAATTTTGTACGGTAGTCTAGTTGGCTTTATTACGCGTAATTAATTGTTTATTTTTCAAAGTCAATTTGCCAAAATTTAATTATAGCATCATTATCATATGTGTAACGTTAGCGTAGGTAAAATATTGTAGTGAGAATCCGTTTTTTTCGTTGGTGGAGAATCCAGTACATCCAGGAATCCCAGGTATAGCTTTGTATATAGTTATGAAATATGATTTGTGATTGAATGAAGTTTGATAATGGGATTTTTACTATGCATCAAATAAACTTCTTAGAGTCCAAATAAATTATCTCCCGTTTAAAGTTTTGTTCAGAATTAAAATCTAAGGCTAAAATTAATGCATAGCATTCAGCGGTAAAAACATAGCTTAAAGGAAAGAAGGAACGGAAAGAAAAAAAGAAGAAAAAAAGGGGGATCTAAAGTTTAAAAAAATTTAAAAATACGAATTTGTTCGATACATTCATCAGTTTTCATTTTTAAATACTATCTATCACGGTCGTAACTCTAAAGCTAGATAGTTGTAAAACACTTGCTTTGAAATATTAAGATTTTATCCAATTTTAAGAGTTATCTAGTTCAAGCATATTTTTAAGTTTTTAAATATATAAATAAATAACAAGCCTAAAAAATTAATTCATAACTCAAAATTGATGCTATACCTGCCTTGTTTTAGTACTATACCTGAGACATACATAATAGAGCTTTTAATTTCTCGTTAATTTTCAAAACACTTGAAATAAATTTTCATACTTCTTTTGAGTTAAAATTAAAACTCTCTAAGGACAATAAATGAAAACAAATGTAATAAACGTAAATATATTCATTTAATGTTAACTAATAATATTCGCAATAAGCAAATAGGCAAATTAGAAGTAAATATTCATGGATATTTCTTACAAAAACCATAATATCCTAAGACAGAAAAATAACTTAAACTCGGTAGTTTTAATGAAATATTTAACTAGGTAATTAAAACAGCTTTAGTTGATGTATTTTTAAAGAAAAGACAATGGCGTTTTTAAATTATTTAAAATAAAAATAACAATTCTCTTAAGACTTGGATAAGCAGTTTTGTTTTTCTCAAAGTTAAGCTTTTGAACAAAATTTACTAATAAAAATGTATTCTATTTTAATTCATAGCAATTAAGGAAATGTGTTAAAAGTAATTGCACTGTATTAAATAGGTAATAATGAAAAGTAAACATAATATAACATAATATAAAAACAAACATAATATTACATAATAAAAAGTAAAATCATTTTCTCGAATGAAATAATCGTTTAGTTGAGATCTTTTTAAATTTTTATTTGTATTACAGCTTAATTTTTTAAAGTTCTGAAAGCTTGATTTATAGATATAATATCGTAAAAAACAATTTATTTTGTAATTTCTATCTCTTCTTAGCTACGTTCGTCTGTCAAATAATTTCATTGCAGTTTCACACAGAGAAAAACAAAATCTGGTGAAATTACCGCACTGTATGGTAATGACATTCCTAATTTTAAAAAAAACAACATAATTCTGGTAATAAAATAAAAAAAATACGGTATTTAAACCATTAATTTGGAAATTTTTCAGTTAATATATGGCAAAGGTTTACCAGAAATTCTGGTTTTCCGAAAGTATCATTTTTTTACCAGACAATTAGTAAATACCAGACGAAACTGAAAAGTAAATTTAACCGAATATATGGTTTTTTTCTATGCTATTCCGTAAGATATCACGATAAAATTATCAAATTTTACCACAATTACCTCATTTTATAAAAATTATATTTTACTTTTAATTTTACCAAAATCACTACCAATGACGGTTTGGTAAAAATTATCGAGTTTTTTGGTGTTCTCATAGAGCCAGAAACGTGGTAAATTTTACTATATTCTGGTAGTTAGGACCATTTTCTTTCTCAGTGTAACACTTTAAAAAAATGTAATCAATGTATCACCAACGCTGTAAAAAAACGAACTATGTAGTACGCAAAATAAAAAAACGAACTTTTCAATAACTTTTAATTTAGTGATTGGATTTTCATGTACTAAGATGCAACCTGAGTGATTTATGAGTATTATTCTAATTATCTAAAAAATTTTTTGAAGAAGATATTTTAAGATTCGAAATTAGTACTGTTTTCACTAAATAAATATAAATTTTCTCCTCTGGATTTTTATGTATGATGAACCTTAAATTATGGAGGAGGGGGGGGGGGGGGCTGGATAATCTGGAAAATATAGTCCAGAAAGGATTGGAGGAGCAATTGAAGGAGTTATACAATAACACTTTAATAAGGAGTTATGCAATAATGCTTTTTTTCTGTAGATAAGACGAAATTATTGTCCATGGTGTGGAAGCATATGTAAGAATCGGACTGATCATTGATGTGTAAAGCAGTTTTTTCAGTTTAAAGGACATATTTTGGCTGTAGATTTAAAGGCTGTATTTGGACTATTGCAGCTTGTGCTTTATCTATTATGTTTTTGATGTGGTCATTCGAAGTTAGTCTGTTGTTATGAGCCCGAGATAAGTTGCTTTCTTGATTATTGATAATTGAATATCGAACATTAGTTGGCACTGAGGAAATTTGAATTTTCTTTCTTTGAATGATAAGTATTTGCGATTTTTGGGCGTTCACTGCTTTTTTCTATTTTGGGAATCAGTCATCTATTTCGTATATTTGTTCTTGTAGTTTTTGGAGAGCGGTATTTGGATTTCTGCATTTTTATTATTATACATGTATCATCTGCATAAAAGGCTGTAATGCTATTATAATCTTAATTGTTTATGGGGAAATCATACATATAGATAATATTTAGTATCGGTCTAAGAATGCTGCCCTGAGGCAATCCGGTTGTAATATTTCGTTTTGTTGATCTGTTATTTTTAAGTGTAACTTGGAATGTTCCATTTTAAAGGTAGCAGGATAAGAATTTAATTATGCGAGGTGGAAAGTTGAGTAGCATTAGTTTGTAAAGGGTATCTGTAGGTCAGACTTTATCAAAGGCTTCGGAAATGTTGATTATTTAAAATACAGATGAATCTTTGTTGATTAGTTCTCTGCCGATGAAATCTATAAATCTTAATTACTACTTCGTGGTGTCAAGTTTTTCGCGGAATCCATACTGCTCGTTGGGAAAAGTTGATAGATATGATTTTATTCTATTGTATATAATTTTTTCAAAAGTTTTACCGAGAATACTGTGTCGGCAGATTGGTCAATAACTTTCAGGGCTGTTTAGGTTTTAATTTTTTTTTGACGACTGATGCGTTTTTCTTGATTTGTGGGAAGTAATAAAGAGAAAGACATGTATTGTAGATAAGTGTGATTTTGTTAATGTAATTGTCGGATAAAAATTTAATCATTTTTTTAATGCTATCTTCACCAGGTGCTTTGTTGGTTTACAACTTGCGAATTACACTAATGACTTCATCAATTTTGGTTATATCTATTTCTTTAGGAGTTGCATGTGTGTTTAGGAAAGAGTTAATTTCTCCAGTTATGAAAGTATGATGATCTTGATCGAAGTTGCAGTCTGGAGAAAATTAATTTCGTCGTGGTTAGCAAAGATTTCTATTTTTTCCCTGGTTGTATAAGCTGTGCCAAATGGTCCATTTATTGGTCTTTCTATTTAAGCAGTGGCTTGAAGTGTTTTAACCATTTTCCCTATTGTATTGTTAGAAGTACGGAGGAAGGTGAATTCTCAATACCAGACTTGTTTCTTGAATTTTTTGCTGCTTTTCTTAATTTGTTTGTCAAGAGATTTCATTTCGTTACTATGTGCAGGATCAGAGGTTCTTTGATACCATTTCCTGTAACAATTTCAAAGTTTTATTAGGTTTTTAATTGCAGGAAGTAGTCTCTGTAGTAGTTAGCCATTTGTTTCATTTCTGTAGAGGCACTTTTGTAGGCATTTGTTATATAAATCTGTATCTGTTGTATGTTTTCTTCTATCGCAGCTGTGGAGATGGGTTGATACAGTTTAAGGCGAGGATATTTCTATACAGATTCCAGTCTGTTTTGATATTTTATTTCTTAGTAATGCTCAGTAGCTATCCCGACGAGAAGTCTAACATATAGGTGGTCAGAGGAAAAGTGGTTCAGAGAGCAGACTACCACCGGTACTTTCATATTGGTTATGGAAAAACAGAGCATGTTTGGTCTTTCATGTTGTAGATTGGGGATGTAAGTCGGAGTAGTTGGTGGTTATGACTGTAAGTCTATACTTATTGTCAAGTTCTTTAAGGTGGATTCCATATAGTATATATAGTAGTTTATACTATTGCAGCCCCAGAGTGGGGATATTTCGAATTGAATATATCGGTATCGTTGATACTAGGGAGGGAGTACTGTGGTGCTTGTAGAGAAAAGTAGAGCTTCTTGTGGACTGTCAGAAAACATTTTTGCGAACCTGAGAGAAAGCTTAATTCTGATTTGTTAATGTTCCTAAACCATTCAGTAATTGGTCCCTTACCGAGATGCGATGCGAACTTTATATATAAATGCAAATGTCAAAATTGTCAGTTTATTCGAATTCCAGTCAACTTGATAAAACCTGCTGAAATTGAATTTTGTCTAGCTTGGAATTTTCTTCACTATCGTAATGTTACAAAGCAATTTTTTTAAAAGAAAAGCTTTTCATAGAATTCTTTTCGTATAAATGAATTTTAGGATTTTTTTAATTGAGAATATTCTATCACTATATAAAAAAATGTGAAAATGTAAAAAAAAATTGTTACCAAAGTATTTCTTAGATTCGTACAATTTGAAACTGACAGCGGTTATTATCTCTATTACATTTGTCTTAAAATATATCAATATAAGTTTCATTAAAAAAGTTTTACTACGTGTAGATCATAATGCTTACAATAAATAGTATCATATTCTTCAGTAAATTAAACTTTTTTATACTTACATTTAAATACTTATTTCATTAAATAACCTACGTAATTTAAAAGAGAGATAAAAATTAGCTTTGAGATTGGCTGTATTGATTCTTAGAAGAAATAGATATTTAATCCTATAATTAGTGCAGAAATCTAAAGCTGTTTTGATCCCAATTACAGTTGTTTTGTCATGTTATTTAATTGCCAGATTTTCAAAAGTTTCTACTTATAGTTAATTCATTATTTCACAATCACTAATTAAAACACTTTTTAAAAGTGCTCAACAAAATCATTGTCATTTTAGAAAATCCCTTTTTCTAGAAACGGATGTTTTTTTTTTTATTAAAAAAAGTTTCAAGAATGTCGCGACGATCAAAGGTAATAGTGGAATTAAACTAATTATGACTTTTACAGAAAAAATTAAGTTTTATTAATCTTAATTAGAAATGTACCTATCTATATAAATATTACACAGTTTATTTATATATATATATATATATATATATATATATATATATATATATATATATATATATATAGATATATATATATATATAGATACTGTGAAAATAGGCTTTTACTATCCTTCCATACGAAAAAATAAAAAAATCTCGCCGGTAAAAATTGCTTGATTGTGGTAAATTTCGACGATCAAGTGTTATAAGTGTTTGTGACAATATAACTCTGCTAAAATAATTTCAAAAATGTGCCAATAATTTATTCTTTAAATTTCTTGAAAGATATTAGGGGGACCGGAAAGTAATATCGTTTCGGCTCATTAAATATTCGTTAGTCTTAAAAACCAATTCAATTTTTTTCGATCCATTTTAATTCATTTTCGATCTGGCATTGAAAGGTTGTTTCTAACGAGGGAGAATACATTATTGATTAAAAATAAAATCTTGACAACAATTATCAAATGCACCGAAACGACATTTCTTTCCGGTCCCCCTAATATTTAGAAAACAAAGCAAAAATCAAACAAAAATTTTGTAATTAGGTACATGTAAACCAGTAAATTTAAAAGGAGACTATTGAAATATTTTAAATGTCAAGTTTGCCTCTTAACAGATTTGTGGGGGAAAAAAGAAGAAAAAATAAAGGAATGATTTAAAGTACCGAAAAACTAAAAAATGCAATATATTTTTACATTCATATCTATTTTCGTAGTTCTTAGCCTAAGATTCTCTAATTTAAAATAATCGTAAGTTAAGAGCTGGCTCTTTATATAGGTTTTGAAATATATCGTTATACCATTCATGTCTATTTACGTTTAACCTCTTATATCATTCGGCTATCTATTCTATGGCAAAATGAAGAAAAATATGTGAGGCTTAAAGCATTGGAATGTGAAATTCATTGACAACAAAGTGTAATAGATATAAACTGGAATTTCTGAAATTATTTTTTGGTTATTTTTAGGTCCTTAAAGAGTTTGTTTTAAATTTATATAGCAAATGATATTAAATTCTAAAATGTTTTTACTATTGTAGATGATTCCATTATTACATCATTATTTTTATGTTTTAGTTAAATGAAAGACTTATAATGTTCGACTGTTCGTTGTTACTCAAAAACTTCGTGAAAATAAGACTTCATTAAATTAAATGCATGCATTAAGTTTTTATAGTTTAAATTCAGAGAGTGTAAAATATGTGTAATTTTTGGTTTTTTTTTATGACGTAGTCTAAATTAAAGATGCATGTTGTTTCAGTTTTGAACTTAACAATTTTGTGATTTCAAATTGAAATCAAATTATTAAGACATAAAATAAATGCGATTTTTAAAAAAAAAAAAAAAAGAGTATCTATTTTGTAACTAGTTTCTACTGAATAACTTGATGCTATAATTTAAATGTAATTGACATCTTATTATAATCGATGTCTTAAAATAATTAATTCATTTCTTACGTAAGCAACGTTTTTTTTTATTTCAACTGAATTCACAATTTGAATGTTTGTACTCTGACAAAAAACGTATCTTCAAAACTACATCATCTTAAATCAATTCTTACGTAAGTAATTTTTTTTTAAAATTTCAACTGAATTTATTATTTAAATGTTTGTGCACTGAGAAAAAAAGGATTGTCAAAACTACCAGAATATGGTAAAATTTACCATGTTTCTGGTTCTATGAGAGCACCAAAATTCTCAGTTAATTTTTACCAAAGTACTTTGGTAATGATTTTGGTAAAATTAACTATAAAATATGGTTTTATAATATGCAATTAAATTTGGTAAATGTATTAAAATTTGATAATTTTATCATGATACCTTAAAGCGAGGATAAAAAACAAACAATTCATTCAGTTAAATTTGCTTTTCAGGTTATTATTTTTTACTAAATGGGGGATAATAAGAACTGCAATTTTGAGAGCCAGAATTTCTAGTAAACAGTAACTATAAGAATGAAATTGTAAATAAATTTAAAACAATGGGAAAGACTTGGATTGAGGCTAAATATCTGGTTACAAATAGTATATGGAAAGCTATGATAGAAGTCCTATGTTCCAATTCGAAACGAAAAAATTACCATACCATCATATTTTGATTTTATTTACCAGAATTATGATTTTTTTACCATAATTGCCATTACTATACAGTTCGATAATTTACCGGAATTTTTTTTCTGCTTGCAAACATCCTCTTAGTATTTACCCTGATTTTAAATTATCACACTCAATATTGAATAGTTATTAAATACTTATACGGCATGAAACTTTGTTATTATTCTTTTAATCTTTTCTGTTATCTCATATATTTTCAGATCTGTAAACGTATTTTTCTTTTCTCAACATGGCAGATACAAGCACGACTATGTCAGCAACAACTATTGAATCAAGATAAACTGACCAATAGCACGCATCTAAAACACGACATGTGACATGTTTCATGATTTTTCAACGTGATATCATAACAGTTTCGTATATGTCTGAAAATTTCTTTTCACATTTAACGTCAATAATATTTGTGATTGTTTCTTTTCATTTGAGTATTGTATTTTGGATTATTATTCTGAAAGTTTATTTCTGTTAAAAAAAAATATATATTAAATAACAAGCTGAAAAATGGTCCTCAGTTTTAATTAAAACCACATAATTTTAATAGACCACATTTGCTAAAATCTATAACAAAAGCAATAAATTCTCATTGGTTATTATTGACTTTTTCACAATTCTCTGATATGGTGTGACAGAAAATTTTGATTATTTTTATATCCCGATGAACATCGTCCCAAAATGTCTGTCAACATTTCTATACACTTCCTATCTATAATCTGCACACTAAAATAAAAAAGGTTTTAGTTTACCAATTCGTCGTGTGAAGACGCAAAAGTTTTTAAATGATTTCGATGACATTCTAACTAAATGCAAATGGAAGGAAATTAACAAAACTTCCTTTGCCTTGTAATGGTTCCTAATAAAACTCTAAATTTTAAGAAGTTTTAAGATGAATGACATTTTATAATTTTAATTGAATCCCCCCAATGATATTCTCTCTTTGAACATTCCCCTACATTAACGTAAGAGAGTAAGGCTAAATTTACATAAAACTATGATTCGTGTCTTTTGACTTAAACTACATTTCAATTATCATTGTACCATGATAAAACCAACATTTTGTAGCAACAAAAATTTCTTTCAGCCTATAGATTATATAGTCACAGATTATAAAGCAATTAATATATGAATTTTTTGGGATAATCAGAATAGTAAATTAGTGAGGTATGAATCTCATCGCCATTGTAAATCATACCAGAAGCTTTCATTTGTTGAAAGAAGATTGGAACGAAAATTGACGGAACTAAATTCTAGATTCAGCTTTTCTGGGTTTTTGTTCCGATTATTTATAATTTCTTGGAGGCATCGCTGGCTGCTGTTTTCACTAACTTCCGTGATTGCTCCGCATTCATCAGTGTTTTTCTCTTTTAAACGTCTATATTTTCAACAAAAACACAGAACATTGTGTTAGTAAATTATGTAATGATAATAGTTTTACATACGGGCAAATTTTAAATATGTTAATCGAAACAAAATGAAAGACTTAGATTTCAAAAATAACTAACAGTACTATAAACATTTTAACTCAAAAATACAGAATGAGTGACACAATACGAAGAAAGAAATGAGATATAAGTTTTCTCTTTAGCAAAACTTATAACAGTTATAATACAAATATTATAACTTACACGTTAATGTCATATACAAACTTATAACAAACATATAACATTTATGAAGATGATAACAACAATAGTTAGTGCGCAGTTGTTTAAAAAATCTTGTTTTAAATTTTTATTTATCATAGAAAGAATTGTTCATTAAAAATCGAAAGGTTGAGATATCAGTTTTAATATGAACAATAAAAAATAATAAGTAATTGAAAATTTTTTTTTTTATATAAAACTATCTTTACTTAAACAAATTTTATATTTGTATTCAAATAGTCTTCAACTCATTTAATTTTTATTATCGAACAAAATGCAGAAAATGCAAAAAAAAATGTGGAATGTAAAGTTTTGACCGCTTTTTTGGCTAATGTATTGAAATCATATTTTCTCAAAATTGCGGCTATTCGGAAGCAGAATCAGATTGAGGCTTATATTTAAAAAGAAACTTATGCTCAAATGATAAATCTTATTATTAATTTTTAAAAGCATTTAATTAAATCAGAAAGTAACTTTGATTTAATTAAGTTTCGAGAACTTTTATTTTCTCTATTAAGATTAATCAAATAAGAATTTTTTTGTGAGATTTCATTTTTAAATGCAAATGGAAATTCAAAAATATTTCGCTAACTTATAAAGCGCTAAACAAAAAATTAATTACTGAAAATTATCTGAGTAAATTATTAACAAGATATAAATTATAATAGATATACATACTTCTAAATTAATAAAAAGTTAATTTAGTTTTTTTTTCTAACTCTTGCCATTAAAGAGATTAATGTTTGATGTACATAAGATATAAAACTTAGGTAAATGTTTTTTATTATCAATCATGAATACACGTGTTCTCCACAATCAATATTAATTAGGTTTTTATGTATTTGAAGAGCAAAAAATTTATGAGAATATTTATTTGCTCAACCAATGATATTTTTTTTATAAGATATTGATTTATTTAAAATATTTATATGAACTCCGGATGTTATGACAAGTTTACTACTGTTCTTCAGAAAATACGGAACGGCAGTTAGGAAGAAAATGCTCTTGTTTGCTCATTAAATTTGGAAAATAAAAGTTCTTCCATGGCAAATTTCTTTAAATTATTGATATCGACCTTTCTTTATGAAATAAAACATAAGACTTCAAAGTTTCAAAAGTATAACCATTGAAAAAAAATTTATGTTTTAAAAAGAAAATAACCTTTTTTTACTAGCATAACTACTCATATTATTCATGTCATAGGAAAAATACTTTATGAGTTATATGTTATCTATAACCATTCAGACTTTGCAGTAAAAATAGCGTTTAAACCTAACGTATAAGAAAATAAAAGTTTGACTCAGCGAAACTTTTCTGTTGTTTGTTTATGGAAAGAACTCCCCTCGCCACAGAGTCTAAGACTGCCTGCTGCTATGGAAACAAGAAATAGGGAGTCTCTCTCTATCTATCTATCTCTATCTCTGATATAAAACAGCATACTCGGAAATTTGTGACATCATTATGCCAACAACAGTGGGATGCAGCACTTGTAACGTCCTCTCTTGATTCATTACATTTTAATAATATGTCCATGTTTTAACCCACTTCGTTGAACGTTTTTTGGGAGTTCTATTTTATGCACGCAGGCTTTGTTAGATGATATTCATCATCCTAACATTTTTGCGTATTTACGTGCTGTTGGTGTTTTTAACTGTATATAAATGTTTTAATGCATCTGCAATTTTTTTTCACTTTAGCAGACAACTTATTTTACTTACTTCCCGTATTTTATATCGTATTCATTCCTACCTTTTCATCTGATTTTATTCATACCTTTCATTTGGTTCTATTCACTAACTTATACTATTTTATCAGTTATAATTGTACGACAATTAAAGTGTTGCATGTACTTTAATTTTTGAGCTGTATTACCGTATTGTTTGGCACAGTATGTCCTCTTTTTGACTTTGTTCCACTAAACCCTACATTCAGTCCTCTCTATCTATCTATTTCTATCTTTCTCTTTCTCGTTGAACCAGCACCTTTGAAATAGTTAAACACCTCGCAACCATAGTCAACGGCACTGCTTTCATGAACAGATTATAAGTACTCTTGTCTTAGTAAGTGGCGAAAAATAACACGCTTTTGACTATCGGATTTTGGACAGAAATGAAATGGGTAAACAATAAGTTAGAGAGATCACATTTATACAAAAAAAAAAAAAAAAAAAACAAACAAAAGGAAGGAAGATACGAAAAAAGTGTGGTGGGAGGTAGATCCAATACCCATGTAGTTAGCCTACATGTTGAAATTAAAGAAAAATAGATTTCCTAACATATGGAAAGGATGAGAAACGTTATAACTAAATTGTTAGAGTTTTCAAAAACTTGAAATGATTCCCAAAAATCCAGGTAAGTGGCTGAGAAATGGTGTTCAATGTTTTTAGAAGAAATCCGCCAATGTAGGCCGACGGAAAATCATTCTTTATAAGAAATGTTTTGATTTAAAACGCATAAAGTCATAATTCGACGAAAAGTAAACAACTACTTAGAAATTAGGTTAAGCAAATTCCACTTTAATTATTTATTTCACCACTTTTTCTTAAGTTTTTAAGAATCAGAAATAATTACATCAAGAATTAAATAAAGCAATGAAAATGTGCAATTTTATGCAGTAATTTATTACTTAACTAAAAATGGTTTTTATTTATTAAGAAGTTATTTCTATATCGATACGAAATAATTTAAATAATTGTTAAATCAAAAAGCAAACTTTTTGACAGAAGCGTTTTGAGAAAAACTGTTAGGAACTTAAAATTCTGTTAGATTTCGTTAGCTTAATCGGATTAATTTTATTCTTTCAAATTAGGAGAAAAAGTATCAATTTATACATCTACAGCAAACTAAACTTCCACAAAGTATTAAGGGGATAATGTTTGTGGATTAAAGTTCAATGATTTTTTCCCTTCATATTTAGTTATTATTTGATGCAATTAATTTTATTTGTAGCACTGCATGACGGGATACTTTATTTAAGTTTTAAATAGAGGGACAATTTTTATATCACAATTGAATGTTTAGCATTTTAAAACATTAAGAAAATAAAAAATAAAAAATTAAAAAATAAGAAAAAACGAAAACGTTTTCTGTAATAATAACCATAAATAGAAGTTTTTAAAACCCTTCTTAAATTTTTTTTACATGTTTATTTATTCGTACAGTGCCCAAAAAAATATCACACTGTATAACTTTTTATCTAATGACCGGATCTTTACATTATAAGACTCAATCTTAATAATTCGAGAAGGTGATCTCAACTATGCTGAATCAATTAGTGCTAACGATATTTCAAGTTACGAAATCAAACACAAAAACGTACTTTCTCTGAATAAAGATAACGTTTTTTATAATGGTTTCAGATTTCTCACATTCGAAATATAGGGTGTAGCCGCAATCTGGAAAATAGGGTCCCAAAAGTAGGAGAGCGGCTGAAAGTTTGAACTCTCGAAAACAAAAGTATTTTATTTCCTTTGTTTTTATGAGTGGTGCTTTTCCCGAGTAGTGTTTGTAAACTATTTTTCGGGCGAAAATATTTTACTTTTTGCTTAATTTTTTTTTTTTAAATTTAAAGCCATATTTCATGCTAAAAAATAATTTTTGATATTTATTTTTTATTATTTTGTTTAATAATGCTTGAAAATTTAGATTTTGTAAGGTATATTTTAAAGCATTTAAAGAATCTGATTTTGTGAGGTGAAATTGGTTGAATATACCTGAGAAATCAATTTAAAAAAAAAAACTTATATTTTTCTCGTATTGTGTATTGAATTCACTGTAAAGTTTTCGAGATACAGTGAAAGAAGCAAAAAGTAAAATTAACATTAAAAATTCTAAATTTTGGACCGCTCTCCTAATTAAATTTTTGAGGGTAAGAAATCTAAATCCGGCGGAAAAAAGGCAAAGGTAAGTACTTTTTTATGTCTCATTTCGTCTTCAATAATTAATTAGCATATTTGAGGTCATCTCCGTGATTGAGTCCTAGTACGTGAAAATCTGGTCATTATATCAAAGGTTATTCAGATTGTTTTATTTATTTATTTATTTTTCGTACTGTGCATCAATGCACAAATCGATTATTACATAAATGATAACGGACAAAAATGTTATCACAGTCTGATCAATCATTATTGAAGTCAGAAAGAGCAAAGGAGGGATTGAAACAATCTAAATCCAGATTATTTAAGAATGAAGCTTAATTGTAGATATAAAAAAAAACTGATTTGCAGCGATTTTAGTCCATTACTCGCTCTTGTCGACCTCAATAAAGATTGATCTGATTTTAAAAAGAATTAGATTTTAAGATTTTAAAGTTTACTTTTGACCCATCTTCAGCAATTATTTATCCACCAGAGGATGAAGTGCTTCTGCATTTTTCAAACAAATTCTAGTCATGTTTTTCATTTTGCATTGACTACATCCTTAACGTCAACAGACTTCATCATTTGTGGTCGTTATCATGTGTGGTCATCATTTGTGATCATTATTTGTGGTTGTAGAATGTTACGGGAATACCAACCTAAGATTAATGCTCATCATTCATCGAGTTATATGGCCAGTGGATAATCATTTTAATCGTTAATTTCTTTGGATGACATCGAAAACTTTTATTTGTTATCTTGTTCATGTGTTTGGCGCAGTATGTCCTTTTTTGGACCTCGTGCCCCTAAACCCTACATCCAATCAATTAATTAGTTATCTTGCACATGTTACTCGTTTTCGGATAGAAATATAATAATAAATAAAGTAAAGCATTCCTGCAACAGCCTATTGTCGACCCATGGTAAACAAAGAAGTTAAGGCTAAACAATTTCGTGACCAACGGCTTGATTGTCGCAATGTCGTCATAATTGCGCCTAGGACATCTTTACTTCCCAGGCACGCTGGTACCCATCGATCTGACGCTGGGCTGGCTTCAAGCTGCCACTAGGGATCAAACCCCAGTTCATAACCATGACAACTCGGTACCTTAAGGATAATAAATATCTATACATATTTAGCTTGATCACGGGGGAACATTCTTAATACACTAAAACCCTGAATAACTTTTGATTTAATGATCCGATTTTAATGATTCACGGGAGTTATCTCAAATATGCTAATTAATATTATTATTAATTACTATATATTGACCGGGTTATTACTATGTATTAAGGTACGAAATCCGACAAAAAACGTACTTCTTCTGGATAAATATACCCTTTTTTTTGACGGATTCGGATTCCTTACCCTCAAAATATGTGGGATTGCCAATAATCTAGAAAATACGGTCCTGATAGTTTAGTCAGGTGAGTGGTCCAAATCTAGGATCCCTTATATTAATCTTACTTTTTGCTTATTTTGCCATATCTCGAGAAATTTCTGAGCGAATTGAAAAAAAAAAATGCACTCAATTATAAAGTTCATTTATCCAAAGATAATTTCATTCAAAAATAATTTTTTACAACTTTTATTTATTTTATTATAATATTGAACGAAAATTTTTTTAATTGTAAGGCATGAAAATTAAAGGAATGTAATTTTATAACTTAATAAATACAAAATTTAAACGATATCAGCTGAATAGTTTCCGAGTTATCGAATTTTAAGAATTTTGTAATGGCTGTGCCCTTATATTTTGAAGAACAAGAGTCTAAATCAGTCGAAAAAGAGGTATGTTAATTCAAAGAATGTGCGCTTGTGCCTTTGGTTCCTATACGTAAAATATTGTCTGCACTAATTAGCATATTTGAGGATACCTCTTCAAACCATTAAAATTAAGTCCTAGTACGAGAAAATCCGATCAATAGATAAAAGACAACTTAGGGTGTTTCGTATATTTAATTTTTTTGCGCACTGTATATTAATGTTATTGTACTTCATATAGACGTTTTAAGCTTTGAAATTAGTTCTAAAAAAAAAAAAAAAAAAAAAAAAGCTTACTTCATCACTTCTCGTTTGGATAAAAATCCCCCTGTTCTTTCCTCATATTATGATTAGAAAATAAATGTGTTACAATAGCTGCTTTTTAAATCAAAAATTCTAATTATTGATGCAAAATATTAATTATTTTATCTCTGTCAGTGGTTGCAAATATTCATTTCTTATCCTTGAAGCCAAAAATATGTACGCAATTTTTATTTTTATTTTAAGGAAAGAATGTTAGAAAATATTGAATAATGCATTAATTGCTAGCATTTTATTTCAATATTTTATACGAAATATGACGACAATGCGGCATATATCTTATCAGCAAAACAGATGGGAGTGTATAATTAATCGGAACACTTCCATGGCACGTGGTTATAACACGTTCAGTTAATACCAGGTGCTGGGAGATTATGGCATACAGCTAGTTAAACACGTTCTCTTTTACAGTAAGCACAATGAGGCCTCTAACAGCCAGTAAAGTTATTTATAAAGGATAGGAATAATTAATAATCGTTAGATCAATCGAGACAGATTGTTATACTCATGCCAATTTTATCTTCAAAAATTATTTTTTTGTGACAAAAAGTGAGAAAAACAATTTTTACAGCTAAAATTTTATTACATAACTTATGTTAAAAATGTAATTTATTTATTGCTGTTCCTCTCATTTTTTTTGAAATTATTTTGAAATTTATAAGACTTGATCTGGATAAATTCAATAGGAGATATTTTCATATTCACAAATGAAAATATGTAATTTTATTCTATTAATTTTGACGTTTCTTTATGTAAATGTAAAATCGACGTTTTCATAATATTCTATTGCACAAAAACAATGTCAAATTTTTCGAAAACTTTAAAGAATCTTCACTCAAAAGAACAGAAATAATTAACTAAAAACTTAACAAAATTTATTTCGAACTATTTATTTTACTCGGTTTTAATGTTTTTGTATTTTTACTTAAAAGTAGGCATCTCTGTATGAATAATTCAAAACACTTCATTTTTCAGTACAATAAAACTAAAACTCACAAGCGTTGAGAATTCGGAGTTCAAATAATTTGGATTAAATTGAAGAAAAAAAAGATATCACTGTAAATAAATTTGGTTTTAATAACCATATTTTCACTTACTTAAAACCAATCTTAATGGTTTGAAGGATTTATCTCAAATATACTAATTAATTAGATCTAGCCATTAAAAAAATTATTTCATTCATTCAAATTTTCTATTTTGTTGTTAAAAGTTACATTGTTTAAATTGATGTAAAATTTGTGTACGACCCTACAATTCTAAATTTTATGACCTATATTTAATAAAACAATTAGAAATTATTAATTATATTTCTTAAATCAAATTATCTTTAGATAAAAAAATTTTATAATTGCATTTTTGACTCGTTTATAAAATTCTCAAAATTCTATCATTGGAACAAAAGTTATTCAGTTTCTTTTGTCACTTAAATATTGATTTAGTTATATTATCCAATTTAAACGTCATTAAACTTTAATTTAATATTTTAAAACCTAAGTTTGTGTATTTTTTAGTTAGGACGTTATTTTCACTAAATTATTTATAATTTAAACTAAAAGGGGATTATACGCGTTATAGAATTATAAGTCTCACACGCGGCTGTTTAAAACAATTAATATTTTAGAAACATTTTCTGAATATATATCTATATCTGTAATATATTTGTACCAAATGTGAATAAATAAAAATATTTTTTTATCTACATTTACGCATAAAAAGTACTTTAGGAAACCTATAAATATAATTTCCATTTTTTCTGGAGGTAGAATTTCTCTAAAGTTTTTTTTGGAGCTGAAAACTCTGTAATAATAATTTTCATTTGAAATATTACAGATACTTTTAAAATTAGTACTATTTATGTACAATACTTCTGTATTCAAATTTTCATCAGAAATATCTTTTTAAGTTTGCATAAAACAGTACATCACACTTGTGAAATAAACTAATAAAAAAACTGCAGAATTATAGCTTGACTCTGTAATGAGTGTATTAATCTCAAATTGGGAATCAAGAAATGCAAAAGAAAAATTAGGAATTAGAATAATTCCTAATTTTAAATTAATTGTTCAAGAATCAGTTAAATTAAATTAATTAATTCAAGCATGCTATGATTGAGGCAAATTTGAACGATAATATAACAATAGTTCAACAAGCTCCAAAATTTCTAACCATGTATTTGTTCTGTACTGTATTTTTATCAATTAATTCTATTAATTCTTGCATTTATTGTGTTATTATTCTATTCTGTACATCCTTTTTTCATACCGATTAGAATTTTCAAGCTCTGTTCAATATATTTTGAAATAATTGTATTTTATTATGTATTAGATTTCACTTTATTTCTAATAAAATGCTAATTTGCTTTATTTCTAATAAATGCTTTAAAATTTAATTTTGGAAACAAATTCAAAGGCAACAAACTCAGAAATTAGTAATTCATGTACATAACTGTAAAATTTTATTACAGTTACATTTAAACATCATAGCTGGTTATTAAATCAGAAAAAGCTGAAATGTTTTTAAAAGGGTTAAAAACAATAGGGCTTTTCAAAAATTACTAAAAATGATTCTTTATTTGATCCCAATAGTTGTTTTTATTATTAGCTTTGAATCTGAATTTTATACAAATTACTGTTTAATATTTATATTGTGTTATAATCAGGGGTCTACAAAAATTCAAATATTCTAAGAGCTAGCATGTTACTATTAGCTATTACGAGAGAAGTAGCGTAAATAACTAACAGTTAAAAAGAAAATAAATTTCTGCTGTTATGGAATAAAATGAAGAAATTATTTTTTATTTAATATTTCCTAAATATACATAAATTGTCCTGGAGTATGGTACACAGTTTTAACGCAAAGATAGTTTATTCAAGTTAAGCAATACAACAAATAAACAAAATTATGTTAGGGTAATTTTTTTCCAAGAAATATTCAAATACTCATATTTAAAGCTTAAGACAGTTTATCTTAAGTAATGGGCACCAATTACAAATTTTCGGCACTGAGATGAAACGATAGTGATTTGTAGACCCATGGTTATAAGTATATTAGGTCTAAAAATGTTAAGGGTCCACCCATAAATATAACAAAACTTAGTAACTTTATTTACTTTCTTACATGTTTCAAAAGAAATATTTTCATAGTTCTAAACCATGTGATAGTTCAAACAATAGTAAGAAGGAAGAAAAAAGCTATACCTAGTCGTTATATTTTGATTAAAAAATCATTAAATGTATTTACATCGGACAAGTTCCTGTATATGTCATCAATTGGTGTTTATACGAAAACATCAAAGAGTAGATCCAACCTGCACTTTTTATTCAGTGCAAAATATTCATTATATGCTCTTAATTGACATTAAGGGAAATAATGAAATATAAAACAGCCACATCATTCTTTTTCTTCACCGCCAGCTTCCCTTATTGCGTCTAAAGCCGCCTCAGCCTCTGCTTGAACTGATGCGTAACTATGAGCTCTCGCTCGATTCTTCGGTCTCAAGGAAGATTTCCTTCTGGGAGAAGAAGTCGGATCTGTGGATTGTTGTGTACCTGCATCTGTTTCATCACCAGATTCTATGTCTTCCCCACGTAAGTTATCAGGTAGTTCTGCACCGTCTCCACTTTCGGCATCAGCTACAGCTTCAGCTTCAGCTATTGCTTCTGAGTCAGCAGGCTTTTCAGATTCTTCACTTCCTCCGGTGGCTGGTGTAGTAGTTTCATTCTGTTGGAGATCTTCACCGATACTAGCTGGAATGGTGGTTTCCTCTTGCGGAGGCAGGGTGGGAATATAAGGGTTCGATCCTAAAATCAAGCATTAAATTACTATTGAAACTTCAATCAGAATATCTAATAAAAATTCAGTTCAGATGTCAAGCCCACTCGCTTACGAATAATACATTCTAGACTAGCTCATCTTCATTATTTGGAGTGCCTGTACGAAATATAGAAAGTGCAATGTTTTACTCACAATTCACCCCGTTTGCTCCTGTTTTTACCAACATCGTATTACCTTATTTGGTAGCTTTATTTTCTGTGTAAAAGACTTATTAGATGAAACCCATCTTCCTAACATACTTGCATTTTTGCGGAATATTAGTATTTTAAACTGTACATAACTGTTTTATCGTACTTGTAATTTTATCAAACTTTCAAATACACCTGTTTTCCCATGTACCGTTTTATCGATTTCATGTACTTTAGTAAGATAAAGTTGTAGTATATAAAAACCATTTGTTTGCAGCAACATGACCTCGGGTTTGAATCCCAGCTATAGGTGGTCAAAAGGAATTCCACGCCAGACTCGCACCGGCCCCAGTGCTGACGTTAAATATCCTCAGTGGTAAAGGGATCATGGGTTAGAGTCCCCTTGCCCTCAGACTAAATATGGGAAGTTTTAGTGAGTTTTCCTCTCCATGTAACGTAAATGCGAGCTAATTCTATCAAAAAAGTCCTCCATGAAGGCTAAATTTCTCCCAATACATGATCCTGGAGTTTCCTTGCCTTCTGGATTGGGTTCAAAATTACAAGGCTATAGAGTTGAACATTGGTAGTCGTAAACTCAAAGTTGGGTCGATCGTTCGACGATGGTTATAAAATAAAATAAAATACTTTCGTAACAGTACATTTCCTGTTTTGATTCTGCACCTTGGTCATATTTATTATATTTAATCAAGTTTACAAAAGAACAGTTTTGGTGTTTAGGAAATATTTTGTCGAATATGCCACTATTCATGAAAAACGATACCGAATTCTTTTCACCAACTGTATGAATGTCCAAAAAAAAAATCAGTGATTTTTTTCAAGTTGATATAATATTTTTTATTGTGCAAATCTGTTTTCAAAGCTACAGATTTCCCTTAATAAATTATCTTTTAACACCGTGTAACATATTAGAGAAGCACAGTGGTCCAATTTTGATCTTTTTAATTATTTTTTGAGTAAGTTTAAGATAAAAAAAAATTCCTGATTATACTTTAAAGAGAAAAAATCATTCACGTTTTTTCCAAAAAAAATAAAAATAAGAATCGATAAAAAAAATTAAGAACCGATAAAAAGAAAATTAAGAATCGATAGCTCATGTACCGATTCACTTCTCTGAACTAAATAACTGAAAACCAGATAAATAATACAATTTAGATTTCTTACCATTTTCCCTCTAGATTAGCTCACTTATTTCCTGGTATAAAACAAATATGGAAATTATCATTGGAAGGAGACTAATATATAAATAAGAATGCACTAGATAGATAAGAACTTATAAACAATTAGCATAAATAAAACAGTAATCTTTCATAATTTCATGGTTTTGTATCTTCTTACCAGGTGGACAATATTCAAGTTTTACGCAGAATCGATAATCATTCATAAACATTCCCTCAGGACAAAAGCAGCCAGGGTAGCATTGACCATCCTCTACACAGTCAGGATCTCCATAAGTACGACAAGTGGTATTACATTTTCTTGGACAATTCTGATACGTCTCAGGGCCACTGCATTTCACTGTGGTAATAGAAAAAATATTTGTTTATATCGAATTCATCTAGATTCTTCATGGTTGATAAGTCAATAGGATACTATGCGTACTATTATTTTAAAAATGTGATATTAGTAGAAAACTTTATTATACTAAATATATTATTCTTAATGTTTATTCTGAAAGGTTGATAATGTAAGGCAGTGGTCCCCAAATTGTACTCCACACAACCCTAGGGTTCCGTGAAAGAGTTAAAGGGATTACGAGAGGTTATCCCTTGTACTCTTTCAGCAATCCCTTTAACTCACTCTTGAAAGAGTTAAAGGGATTACGAGAGTAATCCCTTTAACTTAAGAATAACCTGTAACGTTTGAAATCTTTAATTATGGTTAGATCCATTCAATAATCCATTATTTATCTTCCATTTTGACTGATCTTATGAAATTATTTAAAATAAAATGCGCAAAAAAAAGAAAAAAGAAACGGATAGAATTTTTAATAAACATAATTTTTATAATAACAATATATTGTAAAATTTATGAAAAAATTATGCCTAGCATTTATAAAACTTTCATTATTATTTGCCATTTCACTTTTCAAAGGGAAATGAAATTACAACTCTTGCAACTCTTCAACTCTTGTTTGTTTCAGTTTTTATTTCAAAGAAAACCGTATTTTTGCTTATTTTATTCATTTTCAGGTATAAGCATACATAACACCTAAAGCACATTAATAACTAGACTAGAAAACAGCTTCGTGACTTCGAATTTAACTACCAGACGTAAAAACTAACTTAAGATTATTAATGATAAAACGATGACAAAAGTTCATTCTTCTTATTAAGTGTTTTTAAAATTAAGCCTTTTATTGGTAAATACGTTCGCAATTATCTTCATGAAGTTGGAGTTTCGCCGAACGATAGAATTTCAATTAGGGTTTCATTCCGAAAAAAAATTGCGAACTGTTGAAAACCAAATAATGAATGTCTACCAAATAATCTGTAAAACAGATTTTGCTACCATTTTAAGAACAGAGAAGAATAAAAATTTAGTATGTTTCCGTGGATTGTAGCCTGGTGAAAGATGGATTCACTTTGGCAATATAAATGTGAGAAATGAGTTACTGCGCATACGTTCATCTAATAAAAATTTTAAAATTCATGTGTCCTCAATTTTTCTTTCTTTATTCAGGGTCTCACAATTATTGGAACAAACTTCAAGGGGAGATAGGAGACATCTCAAGAAATCAGAATTGCGTGGTAGGTAAAGTCATGGAAAAGTAGTACGAGAGGTATAAGAAACAAAGAGGCACAAGACTGAGATCATCTAAAATATTTATTGGTAAAAGATATAACGATAAAAGATGTGCTGCGGTAGATGTCACAAAAGATGTTCAAAGTTTCCACCATTGCTAGAGATGCATGCGTTGCGCCTTTAGACCATGAATTAGAGGCTTGCTCAAATGCACCTAGATTTTGTTAGTAATCCGCAGCAGCATTGACGATTCTTGAAACCTGATTCATTTCCAAATTCACAGGCGTTGCGTACTCAGCACGTTTCAGTACATCCCAAAGAAATAAATCCAGACTACTTAAATCGGGAGAGTTTAGTGGCCAGGGAACCGATCAACCACATCCAATATATCGGTGACCAAACCCCTGATTCAAATGTTCATGAACAAATCTGCCATAATGGGGAAGTGCCCTATCATGTTGAAATCACCTATGGTGTTCAACATATTGTGGCACACAAAGTCATGAATCATCCTATAGTATTCGTATTAAACATCTAGCTACATAATCTATTCCAAATGAGGTAATATGACCACAAAGCTGTAACAATGACAATGAGTATCGGGTAAAAAAAACTTGTCATTTGATGATGTACAAAAGGCAGATCTACTCATTAAAAGAAAAGGAAAAACATTAAACAGCTCATCTTTTTGATGATATTCAAAAGGCAGATCTATTGATCAAAAGATAATGAAAATCGTTAAAGATGTGATATGATGTCTTAATAAGAAAACAACAGACTAAAACTCGATGCTATATTCACCATTATGACACTTTTCACGCCTGGTATATGGGCGAATCTCGGGAATCATTAACCTATATGTCTTCAGACCTTTCTTATAAATATATAACATAATAAGCGAAAATTAATTCTAATAAAATTATTGGAATAACTGTGCATTACTAACTTTCAGATACGTACAGTTTTGATCGCGAATAACTTGCTTTTGGCTTTCATTTCTTACTTCAATCCTACATTTGACAACTTTTCATGAGTGTCGCTTAGAGTGTTTAACATACTTTTTTTTAATTTTTCTTTCAATATGTATTCTGTTTAAAAAAAACTGAAAATCACTAAAAACATAATTTAGTAGCTCAGCTGTACTATCATATTTTCTTGAATGATATTTTTCGTGAATATTGACGTTTGCAAACACTTAAAGTTTGTCGCCAAATTTTGGCACGTCAAACCGTAACCATCGAAAATTGAAAAAAAAAAAAGGCATACAATCCAATTCTGCGAGTTACAAGTTAAACTAATGATACAAGTTTGTTCTACTTTAAATAAGCTTTTGGAATATCACTAACATAAAACTCGCAGAATTGGATTGAATACCTTTTTTTTTTCAATTTTCGATGGCTACGGTTTGACGTTTATAAGAAAAGTTTGAAAACATATATGTAAGTTAATGATTCCTGAGATTCGCCCATATTTTAAATAACACTAAAGTTTATTTTCTGCATTTGTTCATAATTATTTTGAAGCAAAATGAAGAGAAATCACAATAAAACATTTTATAATGGACTTTCTTAAAGGACTTGGAAAAAACAATATAATCTAGTTCTTTACTATCAAAAATATATAATTTATAAAGAGAACTATAAAATTTTTTCTTATTTTGTTCCATTTTACAATTCATTCATTGATTGGGACATTAAAGGTGGGACAAAGTACATTCTTTGAATATTATTACAACCAACTTGAAATCACATTTTCTGTTATAATACAAAAATGCAACTTTTAAGGCATATTATAGTTTTATATAGTAACTATTGTCTCTTAACCTCATTTTTTTACGAAGTTAGAGTCTATAGTTTAATTATTTTATTATTAGAATTAATTTTATAGAAACGAAGAATTCGTGTAATTAATTATGCGTGTAATTAATAAAGATTATACCATAAAATCCATTTTTAATGAATCATGTAACGAAACAAAAAATTTAATATACCGTAATTTTGACAGTAATATTTACATAATAAATAGAGTGATTCAGTGATTTTAAGGTAATATTTTACTGTAAAAATGAATTTTATGATGAAATGCTTTTTACGGATGATGCACCCAATGTGATCTGGAATTTGTTATAGTGTACGCTTACTGATCCTCGAAATATAAATATAACCGAGCGTAGAGTGCTTCTGAATTAGAGAGTTTTTCAGTTTTGCTCTGATTATTGAAAAATATAATTTCTAAATAAATTTCTGAACAAACAATTTTTAAAATTAGCTATTAAATTAATGTAAAATTCATATTTCTCATGAACGTGGTGATAAATAATTTCCTGGTGCTTAGATTTAGTGTTTAGCTCTGAAGCCTATTTGATTTAAAAATTTTTATAATTTTTAGCTGTCCTATTTACTCAATAACTATCATAATGTCAAAAAAATTTCAATTCAATCATTATGTTAGAAAATATTTTTTTTAAAATAATTTTTAATTAAATTTCTAACGAAGGTGAATGGGAGAAATTTGAAACTTTTTTCACTATTAACTACTTTTCTAAACTGTAAATAAATAGAACTTTCAGTGCCAATTTGTTAATAATAAGATTCTTTCTTTATTCTGTCGCTTCCACAAAATCAGTACTTTTCAGCTTATTAAAAAACTTTGTTTTCCCTCGACACTCAAAACGCACAAAAAGGGATCTTTTTCTTTCCTTTAAATTATTTCTTTTCTTGTTAAAGTAGTGCATCACATTGTTTAAATTGAAAACATAAAAAGTTTGAAACCGTGCCTACTAAAGCTGCTTTTCTTTCGTCTCCGCGGTATTCTTCCTTAGAATTTCGTATAGTTTCGTAAACTTGGTAATTAGTCACCATGGAAAGAATTTAAATAAATAATTAACTACTTACACAAGTGTAGTTAAAAAATAATTATTAATGTTATTTTATGAAAAAGTATTGTGAAATTTAATTTTTGTATCGAATAACTTTAGGTTTACTTGCGAATGTCGTAATTAAATGAAACTAAGAAATAGAGCTAGAATAATCTTTGAATGTTAAACGTATTTGTAAATCCCCATTCTGGAAAGAGCATTGGAATAAATAAATAAATAAATAGCATGAAATTTATCTTAATTTTGATAGCTCTTAAACATTAAATGTTGACCACAAGAATCCAAGAATTAATTAAAAGACTACGTATCGGTCATTCTCGCTTTACCTATATGCATTTACTGAAAGTCAAACCTGTCCCATCTGTACTCAATGTCATGTCGATATTTCCATTAAACACATTTTAACTGACTGTTTACGATTGAAATGTTTAAATAATAAACTCTTTGGCAGCTTTTATTTAAAAAATATTTCATCATTCCTTCGTCAACCTACTTGACTTAGACTTAAAGGTCGGGCAGCTCCAAGGAGCAAGGCTCATCGACCAGGGGTCTATTATGCCCAAATCCTAGATCATGACTATCGCAAAAGCTTTATAGCTGAAACAAAGTTCGGCAAACACCTGACAGGAATATCCTGTAGTTCGCAGGCCTTAACACAATGTTGTGCCAGATGCTCAAATCTTTGGGCAGAAAAGACTTCACTCCCAAAGAATATGTCATGATGTCTTCTCCTCAAGATAACAACCACGACAAAGAGGATCGGGTGCAATACCCATAATGTAGAGGTGTCTCTTGAGGGTGCAGTAACCAGTGAGAAGACCAATGATATTCCTCTAGCTATTCCTGTTAAACTTAGACGCTTTTTTAGACGTCACCCTATTCATCAAAAATCTTATCAAGTTTAAAAAAAAAACAGTGGAATTATATTCATTAATTTATAAAAAGTGCAACTCTTTAACTTCGTTACTCAATATGGACATTTTTGGCTGTTGTGCCAATAAACCTCAACCAACCACACATTTCCTCCGATATTACTAAGAGATGTTTTCTTACGGATAAATTTTTTTCCTGTCACTCAGTCTATTAATATTTCATAATTTTACTGGGTGATAATAATTAAAATGATCGTATTTAGGCTCACATCGAGTCTATTCTGGTAGACGAATGTCAATGGAATTTATCATACACGTTACACAAATCATGGGGAAAAGGAAATCTATAATAAATCAGATGAAAAAAGTTGCACACAAGGAAGAAAAAACAACTTGGGGATAGAAAAAACTTAACTGAATCATAACATACAATCATTTTTGCCAAGCACGTGTTCTAGAGCTGCAGTTCAGGATGTAGCTGCTTGTGTATGTGTCAGCAAAACCCTGAAGATCATTTACTAGATACGCTATTGCAAACCAAAACCTAAGTTTTGTTTATCAATAAAAAGCAAACTCAACACAGAATTCAGTCTGTATCCGCCATTCTCAAATATCAAAAACACTTTTGATAATAGGTTAGTTTCACATTGGCAAAATTAGTTGAGTACTGAAGCAAATAACAAGTTGTATTATGTAAAATAATTTATCAAACCATTTACTGAGTCGCCTCTTTCACTAAAATATTAAGCATTCTTAAGCAGACTACCCATTGGTCACCCGTGTTTGACGCACAGACATCTTCTATTAAATGAGCATGCTCTTATGTTCTAAATTTGCAAGGAGCCTTTAACAGTTATGCATTTTCTCAAAACAATGCAAAAAATTCATATTTCAAAGACGACGCCATTTTGGCTGCGAATATCTAATTTTATCAGATTTAATCGGGGGAAAAACCAAATAAAAATATCTTCTCTTCGCCTTAGGGCACTAGATTTTATTCTAGGATTTCAAACTTTTTTTAAATGGTCAAAGAATTTGGTAAAAAGTATAATTCCATTATATTTTTTACCAAATTCAAAGACCCTAAATTTAATTTAGTTTCAATTTTAACACGAGTTATATTAACCTAAACTTAGTTATTTTAACTTCAATCTAGTTTTAGGGGCGATATAACCAAGACTCTTGCCCCAAAAATCTACATCCCTCACTTATCACTAAAAAATTCAAAAGTTTAATAACAAACCTGTGTTTCATATCAAAAATACTCATCTCAGGGATTTCGAAAGAACTTAATAATTTTGAAATAAAAATAATACTTTTATAAGGGTACTTACCAATAGGGCAGAATTTTTCATCCATACAATGTCCTAAACCATTTCTTCTGAGTCCCTCTTTGCAATAACATCGAGTAGCGTTTACAGTAGAATTGGAAACAATTTCTCCCTCCTCGTGTAAGCAGTACTCATCCTCAAATCCACTATCTCTCAACTCTTCCTCACTAGCACATCGCGTTTCTGAAGAATTGTACAAAAATATTTTGTATGAAAAATATTCGGTTATATTAAATAAAATCCGCAAGATCACTTCTATTGTATTAGTCGTATCAAAAAAGTATGAATAAAGAAAATATTTTTAAGGTAGACTTTGTTAGGAGTTCAAAATGAAGATAAAACAAAGGTAAATTACAGACAAATGAAAAAAGGGGGGCGAATAATAATAATAACAAACAACTGGGGGGGAAAAAAAGAATTAATTAAAAAAAAAAGAATTAATAAAAAAAAAAAAGGAAAAAGTTTTTTTTTAAAAAACTGGAAAATAAAAGATATAATCTTTTCATCAGCCCACACGATTATATCCGAAAAAGAGTGCTTTCTAATATTGTATCAATATAGCCAAAGCAAAATATATCAATACAATAGTGTGAGTAGCACTCAAAAAATTTTTTTATAAAAATTACGACAAATAAAATAAAACACAATAAGTAAAAATTACACGCAAAAACAGAAAATAAAATATAAAGGAAGAGCAGAACAAAACAAAATCTATAAAGCGAGTAGCGAAAAATAATGAACTTACATGAACGGGAAATTTTTCAAGAATGCGTTAAAGTGTTTACGTAACAAGATTGCCAGATAGCAAAATATGAAAACTGTGAAAACAAAAGCGCAAATTGAGAGTAACTAGAGGAGTTTAAATTGCGTTCTTGCTGCATTACTGAAGTGCGTTTGATTTGTTAGTCACCAAGGATGGGCCAGAAAACTGATGTACGCGAGGTAATATTAAACTGGATAATTTAAAGAATTTGACTATAAATAATTTTAGAAAATGAATATTTATTTAAGAAAAAAATATAAAATAGAAAAGAGAAAGAAACATGAATTGCCAGTTTTGCACATAATTTTAGCCACGGATTTGCCCGAAATGGATTTGCACATGGAAAAATTGTATAAATTAATAAAGAAATTTTTTTTAGTAAATAATTTTAGCCACGGATTTGCACATGGGAAAATTGTATTGTTTTCCTTAATTTTTTTCTGTTTTTTTTGTATTTATTTATTTTGCTGTATATATATGTATATATATATATATATATATATATATATATATATATATATATATATATATATATATATATATATATATATATATATATATATATATATATATATATATATATATAAATGAAAAACGAGAATGATAAATCTGCAAAAATTATTATATACTGAAAAATTTCCATAGCCTTCAATAAAGTATAATTCTATCTCTTTTTTTTTTTAACATCTTTCATTTAAAACTTATGGTTTTGAAATGTGAAATGAATTGTAATTTTATGTAGACACCCTCTTTATGAATGTACAAAAACAAGATTCTTATTGCTATTTTCATTTTTTTATTTTTATAAAATCTGTTTACAGCACACGCATTTTATAATTTATTTTATAGTGATTATATAAACCTACGCATTTTTATAAACGAATTTTATCGACGCATATTAATAATATTAAATAATAAAGATTGAATAATAGATTAAATAATAAAGTCTATAATAAAATTTCTAATTATTGTTTAATAATACTTTTTAATAATAATAAATATAATAATTAATATAATAATTAATATTAATATATAATAGAATTAGATAATTATAAAATATAAAAAATATAATATTGTATAATTAAAAAAATTAAGTAATAATAATTAAGTAAATAATAATTTATTATTATTAATAGTAATAATTAAGTTTCTAATAATAGCTGATGCTAAAATAATAATTAATGGAAAGTTCTAATATTTATCAAAATTAGGGGATTTTTTAAAAGTTTAAAACTTTAACGGTGACAATTTTATGCATTCTGTTTTCTTAATTTAAAAAATTGATAATTATAAGAAGGGAAATAAGAAAACTGTTTTGTTCTATTTAATTTGAATCTTTATCGGCTAATTAATGATTTTAAATATTTTTACTGTGTAAAATTTAGCTAAGCAACCCCATAAAAAGCCATGAAGAAATAAAAAAAGTAATAGAATATTTAAAGTTGCAAATGCTCAAAATTTGCAAATGCTAAAAATTTTACTCATGTCTCTTATACCTTCATATTATGAGATATGCAAAGAAACTGATAGATATTAAAAAGCAAGATTAAGCTAAAGAGAATGATCATTAAAATTGTGTTTAAAAATGAAAACTATAAAAAAAATTAACAAAAAATAGTAAATTCGTTACAAAATAATGAGAATAAAATAATAATAATAACTAAAAGAGAATAGATGAGATAAACAAATTTAAATTAAGAAATTAATAAAAATAAAAAAAAGCATATGTAAAATTAGTTATACGAAGAAAATATAAAGGAAATGATAAAATTGCTCAATGCGAAGGCAAAATAATATTTAAAAATGAAATAACAAATTAAGGATAAAAAATCATGTACATAGTATAATTTTTGAACAGAGTTTTAAGTTAAAGAAAGATTTATCATAAGATCGTCCTATGTTTAGCAATTTTAAAATTCATTTATAGAACAAATTTTTCATCGTACTGAAGAGTTCCCCAGGGTGGATGAGGGAAAAGTTGAGAGCATTTTTGATTGCCAATTGTCTTTAAAGTTTAGAATAAATTTCGGAAGTTTTGCTAATTTTTAAAAGGACATAAAAGGAATTTCTAAAAAAAGGAATCAGAAATAATAATGTGTTCACTGAAAACTGGATATTTATTTCTCGAGAAATACTCCCCAAAGACTATTTAATTTGAGATTATAAAGATTTAGTTTGAGACTATATGAATTACTAAGACTATATTATATCTTAGTTAGGCTATATTAGAAAAGAATTATAATTACTAAGACTATTAGACCGTTACTAAAACTTAACCTATAATTAGGCTAATACTAAGACTATTATAAGAATTAATAAAACTATTACTGGACTAAAAGAGTATTTAATTTGAGACTCATAAGAATGCTTTTTGAGATTATAAGAGACGAGACAATGTTGGACTAGACTTAAACTATTACTTAGTCTATTACTAAGAACTATTTCTAGACTATAATAATATTTAATTTGAGACGATTAGAAATACTTTAGTTTGAGACTATAAGCAACGAAAATTTGATATTTGAATCAGATTGAGACCTGTATTTCTTCATTTTATAAACCAATTGTTTGATCAATACTGTTGTTGTAATTTTTTTTCAAGAGGGAATAATTATTTGCGAGTTATGTTTCTTTTTACCTCAAGATTATCAATCGGTGATAAAATAAATTTTTAATACAAAAACGGATCACCAAAAACTATATTACAGCATATAAATATCTCCTTAGTGCTCCACGGAACTATAAGGTTCCGCGAGAGGGTCTCAGAGGCTCCGAGAACTAGGACTTTTTTTAACCAGTTGTCAGTTTTTGAATCCGGCAATAGAATTTATGTCCAATTAATTATTTCTTATCTATTTAATATTTTTTTTTATTTTTATGAAATTAAAGTAAAATGCTTGTAAAGAAAGAAAAAGCAAAATTTATTTATGAAAAAGACATGTATTTATACATTAGTATTTTGTTCCTAACGTTGCAATTTTAAATAAATAACCAAATTTATCAATGTAGAAATACGTTTCTCTGATAGCCTTTCTCATTATTTATTTCTATCCTTTTCAGTTTTCATTTCAACGAAAAATACAATTCATAATTTCACCACAATAAAACTAAATAAGTTGCATTCAGCTTATGCTTTCTCCAAAATCAAGCTCAGAACTAGACTATATGTTGCTCTAGATCTTTAAATTCAGCTGATTAACATTAAACCTAATTTTAAGACTTGAACTAATACAGTGCAATTTTCGTAATAAATATTTTCTAAATAATTCATAGACTTTCGTTAAATAATATGCTCACAATTGTTCATAATTTTATTCATAATGTTTAGAGGTTCCACTAAAAAAAAAGATTGATCCTTTAGAGTTTCATAATACAAAAAAATTTTGGGAACAGCTGCTTTAGTGTATATATGAGAGCTGTAAGTAGAATTCGTGAAAAAATTTAGTCATAAAAAAGAAAATCCGTAATGAGGAAAAAATTCCACATGGCATTCTCAAACATTATAAAAATTGTAGATGTAAAAAACTTGTAAAGATAAGCTGTATACATCTTTGTTTGGGACATGGTGGCAAAGTGATTAGAGAATCGGACTCTGGTTCAATAAGACCCATTGAGTATATGCGGTATACGTTCTCGTAAAATCTTAGGAACAGAAAGGAGGTCAGTCGCTGAGCAATACCATGAATACAGGGATCTGGAGAAAAAATTCTTTCCCCTTCAGTCTAAAATGTGGAAGTGGCCACACAAATTAGACTCCCTCAGTAGAGGATCAAAATTGTGATAGCATGTCATCGGATCATCCTCAAGGATGTTTCCCAAACCATCGCCAATAACCCACTGTGTAGGTCTAGTGTGACGTAAATAAAATACGTATATCTTACCTACATCCCTTCATCTTAATTTTTCTCCGCCAGGTTATTTCAATTGAATTGTATTTAATGGAGTTGTCTCACAAATGAAATTCTCTCAAGAGTGGATCAAAATTGTGATGGCAAGTCTTGAGATCGTCCTTAGGGCCGTTTCCTAGACCATCACCAATAAACCATCCTGCAGCTCTAGTGTGACGCAAATAAAATACGTACATCATAATTTTCTTTATCAGGTTCTCTATTAGGTACATCTTAATTTTCTCTATCAGGTTATTTCATTTAAATTGTTTTTAATTGGCAAATGAGTAAGGTAAGCAGTTTTCTAATGCTGCTACGTTTGAACATTGAATGCTGCTACGACAATGTTCCTGAATCCACAGGAACATTTGCTATACCGTCGAAAAATGTCAATAATAAAGATATTGTTTAACGATTCATAAGGAAAGGAATAAGTCACAATGAAAAACTTTGAAAATATTTCAATTGGTAAACGACAAGATTTACTCATTAATGTACTAAACAGATTTTAATTCTTTGCTTAGTTAGATTTGAATTAATTTAACCCACATTATTTTAAATTTATTTCACCATAAGACAAAAGTTTTGATGGCAGTGAAAATCAAGCAAAATGATTTTTTCTTTTCTACTTACTGGGAGGACATTCATCTTGAGGTATACACTTTCCATCTTCGTCGCGTTTGTATCCTTCTTTACAATAACATTTGTACTCACAATGTACCATTTTACAATTGAATGTTCCACATCTTTCACACATTGGACCACATTCTCTAAACACTTCATTTTCTCCACATTGTGCTGCAAAAAAAAGAGAGATGATCATGCAGAATTTACTGTCTTTAATTTCAATTATGATTATGTCGTTCAATTTAAACTTTTAATGTGAGTGTGCCTAAATTTCATATTAGTTAGTCACGTTTAGGTCAAATTTGACCTTTTTTTATACTTTGTTCCAAGGTAAGACAAAAGCATTATCCCTACGGAGAAAGCTTGTTTGCATCTAAGTCCACGTCAAATGGAAGCTAAGCTTTCAGCGTGAACGTATATCTGACACTAAAAACGAAGTTGCCCAACCTCTTTTTTTCTTGCTAATACAAAATAACTTATAAACTGATATAAAATTGAGCAACTAGATTCATTGATAAGTTTCAATGCCAATCGAAATGATTAATGAACAGTTTTAAAAGTGGAATGTTTTTCACAGACTCAAAATATCAATATTTGAGAAATATTTTTCAAAAAGCATCCATTTTTAATTTAACAATATTTTTCCAATTTACATAAACATTCAATTGTTTTCAATCTTGGAAGTATTTTAAACTAAACACTGATATGAGTTTTATCCAGAAAAATCAAACAGATTTATTAAAATTCAAATTTTTTTTTTCTCAGAATTACAAAAAATGGTTGATATTTACTGATTCAAAAAATTTGTAGATGCATTAAGTCATAGAGTAAATAAACCTCATACTATTTTACCTCATGTTTATATTTCACTATGGATTTATATTTTATTATGAACGATGATAATTATTATTATTTTTTTTAATCTGGATCTCTTCTCATGTTGGAATTCCAGGAAATAAAAAAGCCGATGAAATGGCAAAACATTTCGAACCGACCTCTGACATATGCAGATATTATAGAAGTTATAAGATATTAAAAATATTACACAAATATTACATTAACTAAAACATGGGAAGCAACATGGACTAGAGAAAGAAATATTAAATTGTTTAAAATAAAACCATCAATAGTCTCGTTTAAACCATTAAATAAGCCTAGAAAAATTAGAAGTCATTATAAATAGATTACGAGTTGGACACATATGTTTCACCCACAAACATTTATTATTTGATGAACCAGCTGCCGTACGCTCAAGTTGCTAAGAAAATTTAACAGTGAAACATATTTTGACCCAACGCGTTAAATGCAAACAACTTAGACAACGATACTTCAACCATAAATGTCCAACTTTACAGGTTTTAATTGGAGATAATCCTTACAAAACTAACATAGTTTATGTCAGGCAGATTTTTACTCGATGATTTAAATAAATGTTTACCCTTTGACATTATTTTTGTCAAATGAGAATCACGGAACAGCCTAATATAGCTCTTTCACTAGAAATAATAACTAACTAATTAACTATAAAAAAATGTGAGATCTCTATTTTAAAAGTTGAAGATATAAACCAAAAAATCAAACATATGGATTGCCTGGTTTGTAGGGCACTGTGAGAACGGGAGTTTGAATCTAGTCGGTCGAAGACTCCTCGTATGGTAAATAGTGATTGGTACACGTCAAAATCTGTCGGGTCACAAAGTCCTCCATGTTCCCATAACAAAGTATACTCCTGGAGGTACCGGGTTGGATATTGATCGTTCTCTGGTTCAGGTTAAAATTATGATCTATGGATAAATGAATGGATGCATTAATGTGACCCATTAATGCTGTATAAACGGGTGTGACGTATGGGTGTGGCAGAAGTCGAATTTTTGGCCATAGATAGCGCCACTGGAAAACAAGAATAATCACTGCCCAATGCCTTAATGACCTACTATAACAACAAAAACAAACATAATATATTTGACTTAATTTTCTTTTCATTTTTGAAATAAATTTCAATTTTGGATGTCATCGTTAAAGAAAGTATGAAATGTTCAATTTGGTCTCTGATGTTTTAGGTTTTTTTCCTATTGTAAGGATTGATCTCTCACACTGAGTTCACCATTTATATAAACTACTCTGTTTGTTTTAAAATTCTGGATGACCAGGTAAATCAACATAACATCTATTTTAATCTATTTATTTCAAGAGCGAAAAAACATAAGCGGGCTATCTTGAATAACGTTTGATCCAATGATCGTATCTTTATGTTTTAGGACTCAACTGTAATGGTTGGAAGGGGTGACCTCAAATATGCTAATAAATTAGGGCAGACTATATTTTAAATTACGAAATCAGACACAAAAACGTACTTTCTATGAATAAACATAACTTTTTTAAACGAAATCAGGTTTTTGACCCCCAAAATATAGTGGGTAGCCACAATCTGGGATGTATGGTCCCAATAGTTTGGGCAGGAGATCGATCCAAAGTTTGCACCCTGTAATGTTTTTACTTTTGGGGATTTCACCATAACTCGAAAACTTTTAAAGCGAATTGAAAAAATTTTGCATCCAATTGTAAAATTTCTTTATTCACGGATAATTTCGTACAAAAGATAACTTTTGATAAATATCTTTTATTTATATTTTTATTTAACAATGGTCGAAAATATTTTGAATTATAAAGTATAAAATTGTTTAGATCATTTAAAGAAATGTAATTTTACATGACGAAATACGAAATTTTAATACAATCTTTCAAATAGTTGCTGAGAAATCAAATTTTATAAATACGACAATTAAATTTTTTGAGGATTTTCTGAATTCAAGGCTTAGAAACTTGAAATTAAGAAAATAGAGAATCGAAGAAACTTGAAATTAAGATTGTAGAAAAACGTCCTGTGAATATGATGGAATATAAAAGTTTATCCTTCAACAATTAGATTTGAGAAACTATTAAGTGTGAAAGTTGTTGTAAAAAGAATATGTTGACCGTTATACTACCCTCTGAAATGGAACTGCAGAATTATAAGGTCAGTGCTGAAAAAGTAATTTTTAATTATTAACTTCACACTAGTTTTTTTTTTTTTTTTCAAAATTCCAATTTGATCGAAAATGATTATAATCTTTTTTCATCTGATTTTTTTCACTGTTTTTGCTTTAAATAATGATCATTTATCAATTATTGTAGAAAAGTTTTTCTCTTTCGAGTTATTAATTTTTTCTATAAGCTCGATATTGACTTTGTCAAAATTAACAAAAAAATAATGAATGAATGAGTGAATGAAAAAATAAGGAAAAGAGTTTAGGTGTTGCTAAAAACTCAGAGATAAAAGACGTTTCCTCTTTGAACTGTTATAATGATACAAGATTATTGAGTAAAATTATTTCCCATTTATTACTTCTCACACATTCTATTAAGTTTAAGCTATTTTCAAGTAGAGTTGTACGTCTTTCAAATCCAAGTAATCTTTAATTTTTTTTCAGGATTAACTAATTAAAAAGTATTCTAACATTAAGTAAAAATATTTAAATATTTTATATAAAAATTTACTTTTAAAAAATGTATTGAGTTTTAAGGGGGAACAACAAAGATAAATGAGAGGCAAGCAAGGGCGCCTCCTAATCATAAAAATATCGCTCAATGTAAAATCTAAAAATGTAATCATAAAAAACTATTGAAAAAGAAAACATTTGCTTCTTGTAGATTTTTTTAACTAAGATTTTGCTTCATCCTTAATTTTGCAAACATAAAAATATTGCTTTGCTTGAAGTATTTTATATTTTTCTTAGATTTCCTTCCATAATAAAAGTATACTTTTAACGTCTAAAAAAGTTACACTTTATAAAAACAGAAAATCCCTTCTGTACACATTTCTCATAACATTTTACATCGAACATTTCACATATCAAATCAAATGTTCCTGGCAAACAAACAATCCTCTGAAAACCAAAATGAAAACTAAAAAGTCTTCCTTGAGTATCTTTTCCCTACCGAAATACTTCTTTTGTAGGTGAGAATGTCATTTTAAAGAAAGAATCTCCGTATTGATTTAAAAGGATTTTTATCGGCAGAATATAGTGAACATTAGTAAAAGTTTTCTTATATTTGTTCTTTACTCTTAGAACGATTTAATGCTGAACTTGTTTTCAAACAGAAAGGCCTGTGATTGAAACGTCTTAAAGAAATAAAAGCTACGAAAAGGTGTTATATCGTGTTTTAAAACGTTTTTGTAGAAACTTCAGGTCGAATAAAATATTGTCCAGAATGTAGGATAGCGATTATCTGGGAAGTATAGGCATTTGGTTGTTTGCAAAGTTCGTTATATGTGTCAATTTTTAAAAAAAATGAATAGTATCATATTAAATGTTTGGTACATATTTGTTTAATTATGTAAGTATCAAGCTTTTCTACGTGAATTTTTCTTTTTAATCTTGTATTCCAATACTACGATTTAATGTTACTTCGATTAAGAAAATTTTGCAATAATCTAAATGGAGGAAAATATCTAAGCACAGGATCTGGTGAATTTAGTAGATGACATAAACCATTTCAACTAATCTTGAACAGCTCTTGATGAGTTAACAAATATACACGAGACAATATATTTTTTGTAAGGGAGCATGATCTTCTCTTAATAAATATCTTATTGTTGGCTTGAATTCTTCAAACTGTGAGCAATAATTTTTATAATTTCATCTTTTAGTGAACGGTATCATGCTATTTGCTTTAAAGTCCCTTAAACTGCATTCTATTAGGTGAGCAGTTGAGATTCATGCATTCAAGGAAAAAAAATTCTGCTTAAATTATCGTACAGTATGGTAATGAATTTCAGGAAAAAGAAAATTATTATTCTTGTTTTTAAAGCTAAGATATACGGAATTTAAACCATTCACTTGATAATTTTTCCGTTATTATGGTAACGGTTTACAAAAAATTCTGGTTTTCAAATTATCATTTTAATTGATACACAATTAGTAAAATGTACAGCACTGTAAGGTAAATTTAACCGAATAAAGAAGTTTTATACTATCCTTTGAGGTATCATGACTAAATTAGCAAAACTTACCCCAATTGCCAAATTCTGTCATACATTATAACAACTATATTTATTGTTAATTTCGCCAAAATAAATAACAAAGCGCTTCTTAAAAAATTACAACTGGCTTTTGCGCCAGTATCTCCAAACTAACTCATAAAAAATTGCAGATCTTTTTCTTGTTCTCATAGGGCCAGAAATACTGTAAGTTTTACCATATTCTGGTTGTTTTGAACATGCTTTCTTTCTCAGTTTTCAAACATACGAGAGTTTGTATTTCCTCGTAAAAAAATGCGTTAGTTTCTAAAGAAATAACTGCCAAGAATAATGATAAGGTAATAATAAGATAGTAACTAAATTAAAGAAAATGAGCGTTTTAAGAGAGCCTACAAAATGTGTATTTTTCTCTATGAATATGTATAGATGTTTTTAGGCCAAAACGATCGGAAGTCGATTGACAAAACACGTGTGTAGCGTTTAATTATTTTCTAACGATTTTAATTATCATTTTTAGGAAACAAAATTATGAGGATGAATTAAATTATGTATTATAAATGAGGTAAATTTTTATTTGAAAGTGATTATTTTAAATTTTAACTCTGATAATTTGTTTCATTCTGTTTTCCTAAATTAAAAAAAAATTTATTTTATATTGATAATAATTAGGAAAAATCTTTGACGCTCAAAAAAAAAAATCATCTTGAAGAAAAAGTAAATGTTTTAAAGAACTTTTTCTTAATTAATTCTGTTCAAAAGAAATATCTTATTTGATCAAGTATTTTTATAAAGAAGTAAAACAGATAAAAATCGATTTTTATTTTTCCTGAAATAGGAATATTTGATTAATTTATGAATGTTTGAAATAACAAGTGACCTATTAGTATTTTACTTAGTTTTATTTGTTAGAATTGATTAAAATTAGATTTGAATTCCAATCTTCAATGGCATAAATACTATAGAGAGAACATTCTGAAATATAATTAACTTGAGAAAATTTTGTAGACTTAGTAATTTTTTTGAAATGTTTCTAGTTTTGAAATGTTTTATATTTGGTTCTTTTTCAGTGTTCGTCTAATAACCCGACATAACAAAAATTTACAAATGCGTAATAAATAATAAGAGATCGAGTAATACAATGGATCGATTTTTTCCCCCGGGATGCTAACTTACAATCCAACTGCCTTTAACGATTTCCCCCCTTTTTTAGATATTTTCCTCTTAGCTGTAATTGGCTCCAAATATTCAATTATAGTGTATTTTTATCCGGGCAGGCCTTTTATTTTTATCCGGGCCGACCGGACTGTGTAGGGGTCAGAGAACTGGCCTTGCATCACAAAGGTTCTGGGTTCGAATCTCGGGTAAGGCATGGATGTTCTTTCATTCTCTGTACTATCTGTCCTTACTGTGGAAGCAGCGTTGGCCCACCTAATATGGTGGCCCTGAAAGAGTGGCCAACACATATGCCTTTTAGGTGCCTGTATTGACGAAAAGGTCATTCCCCAGGAGGGCATTGAAAAAAAAAAATTTCTTCGTAACTTTGTTATCTAAACAAAAAAAAAAGAGTCAAAAATCAAGTTTTCTTTCTTCTTTTATTTTAAGAAAATGCCATTGTGTCGTTAAAGGCCGGCGGAATAGAAAACCGCCACCGGGGTATACGGTAACTATCGATTTTTAAAAATACATATTTCCATTACCACAACAAAATAAATAAAAACAACTTAACTTATAAGCATTCTATGCTATTCGGTATTTATGCACTAAACTTCATAGTAGTTTACGTAAATCTCGCGATACTTTATTTGTTTGCTTTAGAATACTCACGCTGTGGGCACTTGCTGATAGGCTCACAAGGACCATCTGGTGTCAGCCTTACAAAATGGGGTATGCAATCACATCCATTTAGCCTACACTCTCTTAAAATGCAAAACCCACGCTGCTCACAATTGGAACAATTACTTAGACATATCTTGAACACTTCATTTTGAGGACATTTTGGTGGAGGTGGTCCATTTTTTGGCACAAACATATCTGGAAAAAAGATATATCTTATTAAAAAAAAAATAAAGGAAAACACAGATTTTATTTCAATGAAAACAATTAGAGCCGCGATGGTTCAGGAGATAGAGCATTCGCCTTCTAAAGAGGCGAACCGGCTACGATGGTTGGTTGATACGGATCCGCATCCGGCTTGCACTGACCACAGTGCTGACGTGAAATATCCTCATTGGTAGACGGATCGTGGGTTAGAGTCCCTTTGCCGTCAGGCTAACAGTGGGTTCTCGTGGTCTTCCTCTCCATGTAACGCAAATGTGGGTTAGTGCCATCAGAAAGTCCTCCGCGAAGGCAAATTTCTCCCAATAATTGATCTAGGATTTCCCATGTCTTCTGGATTAGGTTAAAACTTACAAGGCTGCGTAGTTGAACATTGGTAGTTGTAAATGCAAGAATTGTTTTAATTCCAAAAGCTGTTAAAAATTTAAGCAAACCAGAAGCTTATAGACCGATTTCTTTGCTTTCGGTTTGGGGAAAAGTACTGGATAAACTCTTAACAAATAGACTAACTTTCTTCCTCGAAGATAATAACTTACTTCATAGTGATCAACACGGTTTCAGAGCCGGGAGATCAACTACTACAGCCATGAAGACTTTAATCAAACGAATAGAAAAGGCAAGACGGGACGGAAGACACACTCTGGGGATCTCATTAGACATCAAAGGAGCATTCGATAGCGTTCTTTGGGTTAACATCATTATGGAACTTAATCGCCTCGCAACTTCATACACATTAACAAACTTTATTAAAAGTTTTCTCTCTGATCGATTTATAACCTACAATCTTGCACAGGATGACCTGACTCAGAAACTATACTTAGGGGTGCCACAGGGTTCGAGCCTCGGACCCATACTGTGGCTCCTTATCGCCAACACAAGATTAAGTATGCAGAGATCAGACTGCGAAACAATAATTTCGTATGCTGATGACATTTTGGTTCTTTTCACAGGAACAGATCTAAATCACTTGGGAATTCTCGCAACAGCCCAGTTGGAAAAGTTCGAACAATGGGCTGCAGAACATAATCTGAAATTTAGCTCCTCAAAGACAGTAGCTATCGTTTTTCCCAAAAAGAAGCAATTCTCACGTAAACTCACAGTTAAATTAAATGGAGAGAGAATTTCTGTTCAAACTACAATAGACTACCTTGGCTTCAAGATTAATGGTCAGTTGTCCTGGTTGCCCCATTTGGAGTCACAACATACAAAAATTCTTAAGTTTTACGCCAAATTTAATAGATTCATTGGAGTCGACTGGGGAATCACGCCAAACATCAGAAAATTTATTTATTTGAATAGTATATTACGCCTCGTCTTATATGGATGTGAAATATGGTATAAAGATCAAGTAATTATTAACAATAAATTAAGAAAAATAGAAAGAATTCCCTTAATCTCAATCACAAGATGCTACAGAACTACCTCAACTGCAGCACTCCAAATCCTTGCTGGAACTTTGCCACTTGATTTAACCACAAAACTTGAAACAAGAGTTTCCAATACTTATTTTCATGAAGAAAAAGATAACGAGTATCAAACTATTCCAAAACTTAATATAATACATCCAGCGGAGATTATAACTATTAAATTCAATTACAACAAACTAACAGGAAAGGGAATCGAGATATATACTGACGGATCCAAATTTAGGTTTCAAAATGAATATCGAACAGGATGCGCTTTTATCGTCTATTCCGACAGACATGAAGTGGAAAATCATACCTTTAGACTTTCTGATTTTGCAACAGTGTTCCAAGCCGAATTATGGGCTATCTACCAGTCAATAACTTGGATTTAAGCACAAAACTTAACAGAAACAGTAAAACTTTTTTCCGATACACTATCAAGTCTACAGGCCCTTGAAAACACTGACAATTCTAAATACATAACTGATGCAATCAAAAAGATTTACAAACCAAACATCCATCTTAACTGGATAAAAGCGCACGTGGGAAATGAGGGCAACGAGGCGGTTGACCAACTCGACAAATCCGCATGTGAAAAACCATATATCGACATTCATGAAATTCATGAAATTCAAACGAAAGGGACTACTAGAAGGGAAATAACAAAACTACCGATCAACGAATGGCAGCGAAGATGGGACAGTGGGGAAAAGGGTAGACATACCCATCAATTAATTCCAAGAGTTAACACTAACAAAATAATAGCAAATTTTTTTCTTAATCAATTCCTCACAAATCATGGGGCTCACGGAGAGCACCAGGCTAGATTTTTTGGCAAGGAAGCACTCTGTGACTCCTGCAATACTTTTGAAAATTTGGAACATATTTTAATAAACTGCAGTAAATTTCAAGACCTTCGACAAAAATTTTTTCCTGAACATTTAAATTACATCCGACTTAAATTATTTTGGAAGCAGAAGAAAGTCAAACAGGGAATTATTGAAATAATGGAACGCCTTTTCCTTACAAGGGAACTTGACTAGACGGCGTCAACAAATGTGGACTGTACAATTAACGAGCTCTATATTTCATGTAATGCATTAATTGTGTCTCACTGTTAACAATTTTCTGTATGCTAATAGTATTTTTATTAGTATTATTATTATTTTTTTTTTATTTATTTATTTATTTATTTACTTTTTTATTTGAACTTCGCAAATACTGTATTTGTGTTCTTTAGAAATTATTTTCAAATTTTTGATTAACTTACGGTTCAAATTTTGTAAAATTTTCCAACTATTCATGTTTTGAGTTTCCTCTTGTTTGAGGATTTTTCTTTACGGCTGCCTCGCCGTAACTCTTCATTTTGAAATTGAATCTGTTTTTAGTTTTTTAATTTTAAGATTTCCCTAAATTCTTTGAGGCCTTCTGGTGTTGCCATGAATCGCCACCAAGCCTACCTTTTTGAATCCTCTTTTTTACTGAGATGTCACGTGCGTACACTTAGAGTCTACAGTATTCTCCGGATGCCCCCTGACGGGGGCGGGACGGGGTTAAGCTTTGATTGGTAGTTGTAAACCCACAATTGGGCTGGCTATTCAACAACGGCTAGAAAATGAGAACAATTTGAAGCCGGGATAGCCTGGTTGGTAGGGCGTTGGACTCGTGTTAGCGAGAACGAGAGTTTGAATCCAACCGGCCGAAGAATCCCAGTGTGTTAAAGGGTGACTGATGCACGTTAAATCTGTCGGGATTACAAGCAAATCAATACTTCTGAGCAAGTCCCCACAGCAAATCAATACTTCTGAGGATACTGATCCAGGAGTTTCCTTGTCTTCTGGATTGGGTTCAAAATTAAAGGCTACGGAGTTGAACATTGGTAGTCGTAAACTCAAATTTAGATCAGTTGTTCAACGACGGTTATAAAATAAAAAATGAAACAATTAGAGGTTTTGATTCGTAGCAAAAATCACACAAGAACTAATGAGCCTTATTATTTTACGCGATAGATCTTCCGCAACAAGTAGTTAACGTAAAATCGGGTACTTTTTTTTTCTTCTGAATTGTAGCACGTCACACTACAGCTGCACAACTGGCTATTGGTTACGGTCAGGGAAGCATCATCGATGATGATCTAATCATAATTTTAATCCACAGAGGGAATTGGTTCCCAGCTTTGATAGTTCGACGTCCTGTGAGTGAACTCAAGTAATGTGTTGGCTTGAATACTTCAAGTACTAAAGGTACAACATCGCTTTATTGCGAGCGACTAGAAGTCACGCCAAGTACATGATCTCACAATGCTAATAGTCGAATGCATAGTGTAGTTTATTACCGGGTTAGATTATCTCAGTGAAATTAAATAAAAAAAAATTCTAAAATTTAATAATCAATTGAGATATACATTTTTAAGTATTTTGAAGCACCATATTTCAGACAATTAACAAAAGTTTGCCCAATTTTAACTTCCAATTACGATTTTAACTGTTTTATAATTTTATTGAAGAATGAATTACAAGAAACATATGAACTTTGTATCAAATTTTATCAATAAATTGCACAATTTCTTTTAGTCATTAGAGACTTAACAAGTTAGAACAAATTTATTTATCATTTATAAGATTAATTTTCTTTGGAAAATGCTTGATTCAGGTGAAGAAAAAGCATATTTAACTTGAATCATTGCTATTTATTCTCCACGGATGTAGATTTGTGACTATTTTAATAATTTCGCAATGTAAAATTTAAAAAAATTGATTCAGAAAAAAGCACATGAAAATATTTTGACATTTTAAGTTTCATATGACTAAGATTTCAAAAATCAAATTTAAAAAGTTTGTGACTGAAACATTTTTCAGCACAACAATATATATGGAAATTATAATTACTACTAAACTAATTATATTGACGTTTAATTTCAAAAATTAAACTTTTAACTAAAATAAAGCTTCATGAAAGTTTTAAGCGATAAGGTTTCCTCAAAAATAATCAAGGTGCACTTATAATTAAACTCATTAATATATAGCCGATACAATTAAAAGATGGCTCCTTCTGTTTACAACCTTTAATTAAAATTGTATTTTAATTTTAACTCAACTTCAACTAGAAGCGAATTACCGTATTTTAAGATGAATAATTTTAAAATTAAAAATAAATTTTCCGATCTTATTATATTCATCAAGATAAGATTTAATTTAAATAAAATGTCTATAAACATGTTTCAAGCAGTCTTAGTAAACAGAGAAAAAACTTCTGATAAGTTACCGCTCTGTATAGTAATAACATTTCTGGGGAAAAAAATGATTTTGGTAACAAAACCCAAAACATACGTTATTTAAACCATTTATTTAGCACTTTTTCGTTCATATGGTAACGGTTAACAGGAAATTCTGATTTTCTTAACTATAATTCTTATTACCACAGATTTTTCAAAAAATACAACAGTGAAAAGTAAAATTAACCGAATAAATTGTTTTTATTACATGTCTTAAGGTACTATAATAATTATTACACATTATGAACATAATATTAGAAACCATCTTTAATAGTTAATTTTATCAAAATCATTACCAAAGCACTTCGGTTAAAATTACCGAGTATATTAGTGTTCCTATAAAGCCAGAAATACGATAATTTTTACTATTTACTTGTACTTTTGACCATACTTTTTTTTCTATGTGCATGCAACTAATTGAGTAATAAATTACAGTTAAGCATTGTCTTGAAATTACCTGTTAAAATAATTTAAAAAATTTCTTCCTTTGCCACCCGACTTATTCATTGCGAATTCATTCTTGTGTTCGTTGAAGAATTACAAATTAGTTCTTTGCGCGTCAGATATCCCCTAATTGATAAAATTCAGTCCCTAAAATTTAAGAAACAGGCATTTTAACATCGCAAGGCACAGAATGAAACGAATACGAGCTAGGAGAAATGCTAGAAAACAATATGTTGATGTTTTGGCCTCACTTTCACGTCACGCGGATATACTGTATATGTTTACTCTAATGCCCAACTAGTGATGGAACTTGGCTATTTTTCGAAGACTCAGTCGTAATAAGAAATTATGCTTTTTTGCGAATAATATGCTATTTTTATAACTGCTGTGAGTTTGCAACTTCTACTTATGACTGTTAGGCCAACTTTAGCCTATCTAATGCCAGAACTGTCTGCGCTTCATTTTGAAAATGGCACAAAACACCAATATGATGGAAAACCAGAGCTTTCTGAAAATGAAAAGCATTTGTGGTCTAATATTTTAAATATTTTTAATATATATATATATATATATATATATATATATATATATATATATATATATATATATATATATATATATATATATATATATATATATATATATATATATATATATATATATATATATATATAGTTTAAAATCATCGCATTGCTTCAAGTGTAAGGCCCTTAAACAATGGCTTTTTTATTTTCCTTGGCAACAGAGCTTCTAAAAACAGCGTCATTATTTTAAAACATGTTGTGTGCTAATGCATATTATTTACATTTATGTCGTTTGTATATTTTCGTATTACTTGCACTCTTGCGAAAGAATAATCTGCAATGCAATATTACATTGTTATGAGATATTGTTGTTGCGTTAACAGAAAACGAAACTTTTTTTTAAATCTCTTAAGACTCTTACATATTGTTCGTTTAAGAATATTTATCATTTAAAATTCATTTATTTAAAAAAAAAAAAAAAAAAAAAATTCTTATGAGGGTCAAATTGACCCCGAATGACTGCTTTAGGTAAACCCAAAATCCGAATTTTGAATTCTGAATACCACACTCGAATCATACATTTTCAATGCGTGCTTTAAATCTAAGAATTTTTTTTTTTATTAACCGTTCTGTCAATAGTTATTGCTATGCCTTTCCACTGGGTTTCAAAAAATCCTGATATTTTTAATCCGAGCCGCGATGGCTCAGGGGATAGAGCGTTCGCCTTCCAATGAGGCGAACCGGGTTCGAATCCCAGTCGATACGAATTCCGCATCCGGCTTGCACTGACCACAGTGCTGACGTGAAATATCCTCAGTGGTAGACGGATCATGGGTTAGAGTCCCCTTGCCGTCAGGCTAACCGTGGGAGGTTCTCGTGGTCTTCCTCTCCATGTAACGCAAATGCGGGTTAGCTCCATCAAAAAGTCCTCCACGAAGGCAAATTTCTCCCAATACTCGATCCAGGAGTTCCCTTGTCTTCTGGATTGGGTTCAAAATTACAAGGCTACGGAGTTGAACATTAGTAGCCGTAAACCCATTAAGTTGGGTCGGCTGTTCAACGACGGTTATAAAATAAAAATAAGATATTTTTAATCCGGTGCTATAGCGATTTGAGATTTTTGAATCAAGAATTTTAATCATCTCCTTTGACGTGCTTTATTTGTGCCAATTTCATCGTCACAATCTAAGTTATTTTTCAATTGTTCTTTTTTTTTTAATTTTTAAATATCGATATTTTTAATAATAAAATATTACAAAACGTGAAATTTGAATGAGGGCTTTTAAACTGCTTACTGTTTTTGAACTTTGTTTGTAATTATTTGTTGCTTAAAAAGCGGTTTTAAGAATTTAATATTCATAAAATCTCTTATAATTCGAATGTTCTCAAATTAAAAATAAACTGAACTGAATCTCAACTGAATGCTCCATTTTATTTTGAGCTTTGTTCTTGTTATTGTTTTTCTCTTTTTGTTGTTGCTTTTTTAAATCTTTTTAAACCTCAAACAATTTATTTAATTAAATTATTTAATTTACATTTATGTTGCTCAATAAAATATTTATTTTTTTTACTTTAATTCAATCACATTTCATTTAATTCTTTTTTAAAATGCACTTTTGTGTTACGTGCAAATACATTACTAAGTTGACTAACAAAAAAAAAAGGAAAAAAAGAGTTACTTAAAAGAATTAAGGTAATAAAAATAATTATAAATATTTAAACGAATTTGATTTTCTGCTTTGATATTTTAACAAAGATTATTGTATTTATCGTCAACATGTTTAAATACTTGGGCACCCACCCCAATGTGATGCAAAAAAAAAATTCTTTCTTTTATAAGGTGTTTTTTAACTGCCATTACAAATAAAAATGTTTCTGAACCAAATATTGAATATAATTATTGTAAGATAGTGAGTTATTTTCTCGTATTTTTAAAATTGATTTCATTTCAATGTGGTAAGTTGGTAAGTGTATATAATGTTCTAATTTAATACTTTTTTCCAAATTCTGGCTTACATCGCAATTAAATCCTCGTTAATCAACATTAAAATATACATATTAAAATAAAATTAATAATTATAAATGCCTGAATGTGTCTTCATTGTGTTTGCTTCATATTATAATTTTTAAAAAAAATTGTGTTTAGTCTACGATAGGGCACATTTTTAAATCTTGTAGAGGGCGTACTTAAGCCTAAGTACGCCACTGCTATAAATGGGCTGGCAGCAGCTGTTTTATTTTTTAATACAGTATTACCTTAATACATGTTAGTAAAATATCTAAAACTATGGTGAGCATTATTTGTAACTATAATATGCTAATTAGAAAACAACACAGAACATTGAAATATTTTATGATGTCCATTAATAAAAAAATATTTATCTAATTTTAAATTTAATAACCTCTAACATATTTTCAATAAAACAAATATAACATTAATCTCAAAAAATTCGCAAGATATTAGCCTCGATATGATTTTCATGATTTGGACACCAGTAAACTAAAATATTCTTTCTCACAATTTGAAGTAAAAATGGATAAGTACTTGTCCCTCAAAAGAAGTAGTTCAGGTAAGATTACTTCAGGTGTTATCTCCATACTCAAGACCTCGTTATTGTCCTCTGTAAGTTACAAAACATTAACTTTCCTGAAACATTGAGCATTTTAAAGCTCACTTTCAAAAATTTGCTGAAATGCCTTTTTATGTGCTCTTCTACTTCATTCTTTACACATTTGTTTACAGAAAGAAAATTTATTCAGATAAAATAATTGAAAACAGCATGCATAAGAAATACAGGATGACAAGAAATGAGTCGGACAAAGAATAAAATGAAATATTTTATTGCAACAAATCGCAAGCTTATTTTGATAGATATACTTCTTTGATCACAAAGCTGTTTGGGAACCAAAAAGGACCTTAAGAGTTATCTCGAGTACTTCGGGCTAATGACACTCATAAATGGTATAAATTATAGTTATTTAGTTTTCTATATCACCAGAGTCGCCATTTTACTTACCAGATTTGACGTTCTGGCAGATTTGTTTACTTTTTTACGCATTCAGCAAAACCATGTGCATAAAAAAGAATACAGCGTGACAAGAAATAACTTGGACAAAGTTTAAAACCAAATGTTTTCATTGCAACGCATTTCAAACTCAATATGGAACGAATGTCAAACTCAATATGGAACGAATTTCACACTCAATATGAACCGTATTTCAAACTCAATATGGAACGTATTTCAAACTCAATATGGAACGTATTTCAAACTCAATATGGAACGTATTTCAAACTCAATATGGAACGTATTTCAAACTCAATATGAAACGTATTTCAAACTCAATGTGGAAGATATTATAGTTTTGTGGCTACAAATGTTCTTTGGGAACCAAAAATGGACCTTCCATCATGATTTTTCTCGAATGCACAGATCCTATGGGACTCGAGAGTAGCGGAAAACACATTTTTTAAAATTTTCTTACATCCCAAGTATGTTCTTCTTATACACCAGGTTTGAATCCAGTGAATTTTTACTTTTGATCTTCCTTGGACGTTATAAAACTTTCTTTCCTAAAAAAATTGTTGTATTAAGGAATAGGAAAAGAATATTTGTTAGCGATTTGAGGATCATAACAGAGCAGAAATGTGTGGGACATGTTTACAGTTCTTCAGTAATGTTAAAGGAGGGTGATTTTAAAATTTATTAGAACCAATGTTTTTATGTTTATTTGAAATTTTAGTTGTGATATTTTACAATGACTTATAATAATAACATATATGTGCCCAAGTTCTTTGTTCTCAACCATAAAAAAAAAAGAAATTTTTAAATTTTGATTCAATTTTGAATTATTGATTCAATTTTAAATTTTTTAAATTACTAAATTTTAAGATTTTTTTTATACCTTGATAGCATTTCTATCGTCATTATTTGTGAAAAAATAATAAATTTATTAATAACTCATCCTTATTATATATTTTAAAATTAAATCATACTATTATTCATATATTTACATACTATTATTACATCATACTAAACATACTATTATTACATCATATTATATACTTCATATTACATTATACTATAATTGTTTTAGTTTAGTTGGCTACGTCTGGAACAAAATTTGTTTCAGAACACTTTCGATTATGATAACGAATTACATAAAAGTTCTAATGAAATAAAGTACATATTTACTCACACAAGTCATTGTAAGCGAGATAGATTCCGAACATGAAAGCAAAACATGACAGTCGAAGAAAATATTTCATTATAATCCAGTTTTGTTTAAATCAGTTACTTGCTAATAAAAAAACTTTAATATCTCTCTAACACTCTGCAACGTCTATCTTAATCGAAGAAATTTCTCGTTGGCGTTTCTTTCAGCAGGTGTTGCTTAAGCATATAAATAGGTACACAAAATTATGCATGAACATCACATGCTGTCATGCTATCATTGCTTAAAAATGTCATTCCGTTTACAGTTAAGAGTTCCCGAACAGCGCATCTTTGGATGAAGTGTGCGTCGATTATTTTCTTCGAGGAAAAACATTCTATATCATTAGTCACCACTACACGGAAAAAAAACATTATGGTAAAATTACCGTACTGTATGTTAATGGCATTTCTGTTAATAAAAACCAAAATACGCGGTGTTTAAACCATTCATTTGATGATTTTTCCGTGGAAATTCTGATTTTACAAAATTATAGTCTTTATTACATCACGTTTAGAAAAAAATATTAAATCGAGAAGTCAATTTACTCGAATAAATAGTTTCTATACCATACTCTAAGATATCATGATAAAATTATCAAATTTAATAACATATTATAAAACAATATTTTATTGTTAATTTTACTAAAACCATTAGCAAAACGTTTCGTTACAAACTACTAAACTTTTTAGTGTTCCCATAGCACCAGAATCCCAGTAAATTTTACTCGATTCTGGTAGTTTTGAATATAAATTTTTTCAAAATGTAAAATTTGAAAATATGTAAATATATATTCAATATCTTTAATTATGAAAAAATTTAAGTGACTTCTTGTTGGTTGGAATGTGTCTCCTTTTAACGTTCATTTTATTAATATGCCTAAACATTTTAGTCTTCTGTGGTAAATGATATCGAATTTAAGGATATTTAGTAAACACTAACTAATATATTGTTCTGATTTACTGTGAAATTGGGATAATCTGCAAAAATATATAGTAATATGCCAAGTTAAAATGCGTTTCAAATTTTCAATCGTAGTTGATTAAGTATAATAGGGGAGAGCATATCAACAATATAGTTTTAAAACAGATATTCACAGATATATTTTTGAGTAAGCAAGCAAAATTTGCAATTATGGTTTACTGTCACTCTTTCCTGATTGCATTTACTCAAGTATTATTATTACTCTTAAATTGAAGGACAAGCAAACACAAAGAAATCTGAAAATGTATTAGAGAAGTCTCCCACTTAAAGCATTAAATTGATCAATATGCTGTTAAAAAAATGTAAGCATGTATCTGTGTCTGAAATATTTTGATGCCATAGTAGTAAGGGCAGGCATCTATGCGGCGGAAGTGATGGGCAGTCAAGGGGTGCTTATTTCTGCCCCAACCGGAAGTTGCTTATTTCTGCCCACCCATAAACCGGAAGTTGCTTATTTCTGCCCACCTACAAACCGGAAGTTGTTTATTTCTGCCCGCTTGCTTATTTCTGCCCGTCTGAAACTTCGTCTGCAGCGTCATGGGGAGCTTATTTCTTTTTTTTCTTAAGCCTAATATATTTTTAGTTTCGGTTTCTGTTTTTAATTTAGTTTCGTTTTTTAAAATATTATTTAATTTATTAGTTTTTTGAGGGTGGCAACACTTATTATTTTAATATTAGTTTTTAAGGATGGCAACATTTAGAAACTTTGTTATTTGGGATAGAAATTGTGTATTATGAAGTTGTGACGTCATCTTTTATTACATAACACATAAATGATATCATGCTTTTGATCTAGTGGCGCCATCTATGTGGAATAAAATAACTTTAAATCTATTTTAATATTTAAATCTGTTTTAATATTATTTATTAAATATAATTAAGGCTGAGGATCGAACTCACGCCATCAAAAAGCCTTCGTGGGTCAGTAGTTGGATATCATAACCACTGACCCACGAATGCTTGGTTAGATATGTGTTAATAAGTTTAACTTTTGTATTTTGAACACGTGTGTAAATGAAAAGGATTTGATAACGATATCATCCTACAGTTTAATCGATATAGTTTCACTTAACCTTTGATAGTTATTAAATAATTATTTCTGCCCCTCTTAATGTTATTATAACTTTTTCTGGATGGCAACGGTACTGACCATACACGTGTTTTGTGTGACGTGTTTTGTGTGATAACACAACAACTGATTACAGGGCGAGTCATTCTGATAAGGTATAGCAAGTTAGATCTTGGTCTATCACGTGTGTGTTGAATTCAGCTCCTTTCACTTGCGCTGATAAGTAGTTAAGCATGTGACAGTTTCATATTTTTCTGATTGGCTGTTAGAGTTATATTTCCTTTGTTGGCAACGATTTATACTATGTTGATTATAATTTCCCTATCGTATATAACCAGTTCCTTTGTTCTGGCGTATGTAGTTACTTCGTGAAAATTGTTAATATTTATTTCTTAAGTGGAGTTTTACAGTACTTAGATAGTTATGGAAGCCAACTCTTCATTAAAAAGAAAACACGATGAAATTCAAGTAAGTACTTCTATATTTTAACTCTTATTTTATCTTCATGTGTAATAATATTTTTATTTAATGTTAATAGATTTTCCAGGCTAATCATAATTTTTTAACTTCTTTTACTAAATGTTTTTAACACTCCTATTCGAAACTTATCCTTATATTTTACTTTTAAACTTTACATTAAATATTAATATATAATTTGCTTAGAAATTATATTTTACTTTTAAACTTTACATTAAATATTAATATACAATTTGCTTAGAAATTATATTTTACTCTTAAACTTTGCATTATATATTAATATACAATTTACTTAGAAATAGTAGCGCGAAATAATGTAGTTAATGTCTAAACAGTAATTAGGTTTTGCTTGTTTGTTTTTTCTTGGTGACTCAAAACATTTCTTTTTTACATTTTTAGGATGTACCAAAGAGGAAAGGTCTTTTCCAAGAGGGTGCTTATCCAGAACATTATTTTCCTATTGGAGACAACCACTTTATACTAGCAAGTACTTTTAAGGAGAAAACTTCGATTCACATTAGAAAGTTCAATCGATATGGAGACAACTATTATCCCTCGACAGTTGGTCTGACGTTGCAACCGGAGCAGTTTAATATTTGTTTCAAGCATGGGCCTCCTACTAACATATTTGACATTGTGGAAATCAATCTTGCTTTAGAGGCTCTCAATCCAGACAACAAAAAGGATTTCTACATTCTGATGACTGATGACGGCAAATACTCCTTGACTCATGAACATACGTGTCGAAGTGGTCGCGTGTACAAATTCCCCCTCGATATCACCTTTGCCCAGTGGATGGCTATCAGACGTGTACAGGAGGATATCATTTCCAGCTACATCACCCTGAAGTTCAAGTCTAGAGACTTTTTAAAAACTTTTAAAATGATATCAAAACGCTTGCTACCAGTGGAGAAGCCAAACAGTAGCCGCTATGAAGAAGCGGAGAGAAGTATGAACCACTGCCTCACCCTAGTGTTATATAGACTCATCGGTGAAAAAAAGGGTCTTAGCCCTCCTCTGAGAGTGGAAGATGAAGACGTTGAGGTGGGTGATTTAGTACCCGTGAAGGACTTTAATGAGTCCTGCATGTACCTCAATGTTGTGGGAGTTGTGAAAGACTTTGAAAAAGAACTATGTGAAAACGAACTTTATCCAGAACGTGAACCGCTCATTGACTTTTTAAGTGAGACTTATTTAAAAAATATACGGTTGGATGTATGTATAGATGCTGCTAGAAAAGATTTCTGTTCGTATGAATTTTAATTTGTTATATTTATTATTATTTTTAATTTGTTTTCTAAATAAATGTAATTATGTTAACTACATATTTTTTTCTCTCTCTCTTTTTCTATTTCAGCAGGCATGACTTTTCTTTTTTCAGTATAATACTTTTTTTTCAGGTTCTTAAAATAAAATTCTTGCTTAAATTTAAAAAGGGAAAAAAAAATTCAATACTTACTATTTAATTTTATTAAAATTATTGTATACCATTATTTTTAAGAATGTTTATGAGTGTTAATTTTAACTGTTAGAAATAAAACTGTTATTAGAGAAAACAAAATAATTTCTAAAAAATTTTTTTAAATAGATTATGGATCATTTACTTTCATCAGTTTATACGAAACCTGAACATCCAGGAAGTTTTGGAGGTGTAAATGCTATTTATAATTCTGTGAAAGGTAAAGTGACGAAAAGTGACGTTAAGAAATGGTTAGAGACTAAAGATTCTTATACTTTGCATAAACCAGTAAAAAAGATATTTAAACGGAATCGAGTGATTGTTGGAGGTATAGATGAACAATTTCAAATTGATTTAGTTGACATGCAATCTTTAGCGAAATTTAATAAAGGCTTCAAATATTTGTTAACTTGTATAGATTGTTTCTCAAAGTATGCTTGGGCTATTCCTATTAAAGACAAATCAGCCAAAAATGTATTGCCAGCTTTGAAAACTATTTTTAGAGAAAGAAAACCTGAGAAACTGCAATCAGATAAAGGAAAAGAATTCACTAATAAACTTATACAGCAGTATCTTAAAAATTTAGGAGTTCATTTCTTTACAACGAATAATGAAACTAAGTCAAGTATTGTTGAGAGGTTTAACCGTACCATTAAAATGAAGATGTGGAAATACTTTACAGAATATAATACGAAAAAATATATTGACGTCATTTCTAAATTAATCGATAGTTATAATCATACCAAACACAGAAGTATAAAAATGGAACCAGCCTCAGTGAATATCGATAATCAAAAAGAAGTATGGAATAATTTATATAGTGATAAGGTGAATAATGATAAGCCTGTCTTTCAAACAGGTGACACTGTTCGTATTAGTAAGTCCAAACGTCATTTTGAAAAAGGATATGAAAATAATTGGACACGAGAATTATTTGTTATAGATAAAATAATTCCACGAAATCCTATAGTTTATAAATTGAAAGATTTAATGAATGAATCAATCGAAGGTACCTTTTATGCAGAAGAATTACAAAAAGTAGTCGATTCTGGATTTTATCCAGTTGAAAAAATAATTAAGAAGAAAAAAATAAATGGAAAGATGCAATATTTTGTTAAATTTCTAGGTTATTCCGATAAATTTAATGATTGGGTGACGGATGTTCATAAAGTATAAATAGCGAAACGTTTTCGTTAAAGGTTCATTTTTAAAAATGTCTTTCTACGTGACGTTACCTTCTGACAGCTCAACGCGATTCTTTCCTGATAATAAAATCTCTCATTTCAAAACTCAATTACCTATACCAGTGGATTTAAGAGGTGAATGGGAAGTAGGCCTATCTGAAATCATCTATCCGCATTCTTGGCTGAACGTAAATGAAAATAACAATTATTTTCATTACAAGATAAATAATGGTAATATCATATCGACTGTTAAGCAAGCAATTGATGTGGGCTGTTATGAATCAATGTTTGATATTGTATCAGCTATACAACTTGCTTTACCTAAAAATCCAAGTCGGTTTACAATAAATTACAATAAAGCTACGAAACGAGTAAAAATTAACGCCGTTCAAGGTTGCAGCCTTCATTTAGAGAAGTTAGGCGAATTGTTAGGATTTCAACGTGATGCAATCATTACGGGTAACCAGAAAAGCGAATTTGTGGCTGACGCATGGTCTAATTTTTCAGTTTTCTATGTGTACACAGATCTTATTTCCCCCCAAATTGTCGGAGATACACAAGCTCCTTTACTGCGGATCGTCCGAATAAAAGGACATGATGGTGAAACTATCAGTCAGTATTATGATAGACCTCAATACTTACCCTTAACGAGACATTCATTTCAAACAATTCAAATCGAACTCAGACTGAATTCAGGAGATTTTGTTCCGTTTGAAAGAGGTAAAGTGATGGCTGTGCTGCATTTCCGAATGCGACAAATACTATAAATATTGAGTGTTTTTTTAAAAAGGCTTCATTTCAAGATAAGTAGTCAAGATGAAAGTACCTTATGTTTGCTGTTCCAAGAAGTTGGAGGACCATTATGCTTCCCAAGGGGGAAACGGTTTACCTTATTATCGTGGTGTGTCGTATCAAAAAGGTTATGGTCTGGGCGGCATATTTAGACGTCTATTTAGAGCAGCCCTACCATACATTGTTCGCGGGTCAAAAACTGTTGGAAAAGAAGCATTAGTCACAGGATCACGTGTTATGTCCGATGTACTAGCAGGCCAAGATTTGAAAACATCAGCCAAAAATAGAGCAAAAGAGTCGGGTAAAAATCTGGCCAATAAAGCTCTTGGGAAAATACAGTCAATGATTGGCAGTGGACGCTATAAAAGAAAACGCAAGACTAAGAAAAAGATCATTTCATCAAAGAAACAGAAAGTGAGAGGACGTGATATTTTCGATTCATCATGACGTTTCTTTTAAAAGGTTCCCCGGAATGTGTGAAGTCTGAACTGGAATTGTTTCAAATGCCCGGCACACAAACAGTTATACAAAGTGGACAGTGGGTTGAATTTCACCCGTTATCGAACGTGTTTGATGGCGGACCCGTTGAATTTCATATATCAGGTTCTGGTGATGAATTTATTGATCTAAGCCAAACTCAGCTTCACGTACAAGCAAAAATTTTAAAAAACGATAATACCAATTTAACAGCTGATGATAAAATTGGTCCAGTAAATTTATTTCTGCATTCTTTGTTTTCTCAAGTGGATGTTTCTTTAAACGACCGCATTATATCTAATTCCAGCAATACTTATCCTTATCGATCTTACATTGAAACACTTTTAAACCATGGTTATGACAGTAAAACCTCCCAATTGACGGCCGAACTTTATTATAAAGATTCAAACGATGGTCTTAAAAAAAGATCAGATTATTTCAAGTTAAGTGCAACTGTGGATATGATTGGTTGTATTCATAGTGATTTGTTTCATCAAAACAGGTTATTATTAAACATGGTTGATATAAAAATTAAATTAAATCGTAGTAAACCCGAGTTTTGTCTAATAGGAAAGTCGGGATATAAAGTTGTATTGGATAGAATTTCGCTTTTAGTTAGAAAAGTACGTGTAAGTCCCGGAGTCATTCTAGGACACGCAAAAGCATTAGAAAAAGATACTGCAAAATATCCTGTCAATCGAGTGCTCTGTAAAGTGTATTCCATTCCTAAAGGAAACATGTCATTTGTGCAAGACAATGTATTTGTGGGACAAATTCCTAAACGACTTATCATAGGATGTGTCGAAAATGATGCATTTCATGGAACATTTGAAAAAAATCCTTTTGATTTTAAACATTTCAATTTAAATTTTATCGCCGTCTACGTAGATGGTCAACCAGTCCCCCATAATCCATTGGAACTCAACTTTTCACAAAAACAATATATAAGAGCTTATCAAAATTTGTTCATGAGCACTGAGCATATGAGAAGTGATAAAGGTAACTTTATTTCCAGAGAAGAATTTTGTGATGGTTACACTCTATATGCTTTTGACTTATCACCTGATTTATGTGATGGCGATCATTTTAATTTAATAAAGCACAGTAATTTAAGAGTTGAAATGAAATTTGAGCAACCGTTAGAAAAAACAGTGTGCGTTATTGTGTTCGCAGAATTTGAAAACGTCATAGAAATTAACAAAGCACGTGACATTATATACGATTTTGGAAATTAAACAATGGATGGAAAAAAGATTTATGAAATTTTATCAAAAGATCCAACAACAGCATTTAGATTTAGAGGTGTTTATTCGAGAGACACTACACCCTTATTGCAAGAAAATGAAGCTATTATCGTCAACACTGATGAATCAACTTTACCAGGATCGCATTGGTTAGCTCTGTACATGACGGAAAGAAAAACACTGGAATTTTTCGATTCCTATGGCCATTCTCCAGATTTCTATGGACTTGATGTTTATAAATTATTTAATATTTCTAATGCATGTTGGAATTCTGTATCTTTTCAATCACTCACATCTAACGTATGTGGAGCCTATTGTATTTTTTTCATTTATAATCGTTGTCGTGACATATCTATGTTATCCATTATTAAAAATCTCAATGTAAATCGAAAAAATGATTTTGTAATGTATCAGTTTGTGAAAAAGAAATTTGGTGTACGTTTTGCCTTCAAACAATAAAATTATTATTTTTTTAAAATTTTGTGATATTTTATTTTGTGTTTTTATTTACATACCGTTATTTGCGTTATTTATTTTTAATAAATATTCTCGTTTATTCATTCTCCTTTATAAATTATGGAGTTCCCTAAACTTAGGCATTCGTTCACATGCATTTTGGCTGGTCCAACAGGATGTGGAAAAAGCCAGCTCTGCAAAAAAATAATTGAATCTAAAATTATTGAACCTTTTCCAAAATCGGTTATTTGGTGTTATGGAGCGTATCAAACCATGTTTGAAACAATACCGAATGTGATATTTCATGAGGGCGTTCCTTCTGATTTAAATACTATTTCAAATGCATTAATTATTCTCGATGATCTCATGTCTGAATTAGGAAGTAATTCCAAATTGACGCATCTGTTTACTAAACATAGTCATCATCGTAATGTGTCCGTAATTTTTATAGTTCAAAATATATTCCATAAAGGAAAAGAGATGCGAGAAATATCTCTAAATGCTCATTATCTTATTCTTTTTAAAAATCCTCGTGATCAAAGTCAAATCACACATTTAGGTCGACAACTCTATCCAACAAAAGTAAAATTTTTCCAAGAAGTGTATCAAGACGCCACTTCGAAACCCTTTGGTTACTTGTTAGTCGATTTAAAACCAGATACTGATGATAATATGCGCCTGCGCACAGGTATATTACCGAAAGATAAAATGATCGTGTACCAGTCACGATAGTCATTTTCCCATTAACCTTTCGTGTTAACTGTAATTTTAGACACTTTAACAGAAATCACTTTGCCTTCATTAAATCTCAATTATTTGGAAATTAGTATAAATTAAATCTCGCTAAGAATAAAATAATCAAATGCGATTAGAATGTCGGACAGTAAACACTGTTGTCTCGAGGTCTTAAAAGCTGTGGCTAAATCAAAATCGAAGCGAAAATTTTTAAAACACTGTCCAGCTAAATCTATTAAACATATTTGTGAATGTGTACTTAATTTGTTAAAAGGTAACATTCCTCTAAATAAAAATCAAAAGAAGAAACTTTCACCTTTTAAAAGAAGCTTAAGAAAAATTGTAGACAAAAGAGTTCCTTTATTCCGTAAGAGAGAAGTTCTTGTTCAACGAGGTGACGGATTTTTAGGATTTCTGATTCCAGCGGCCATAACAGCTTTAACATCTTTGATCAATGGAACGCGGTAAAAAATTTATCTTAGTTCCAGAAAATAGATTACAAACTAATACTGTGGAATATTTATCCGATTTGGACAGGCAAATGCACGATATTTTAAAAAATAAAAATATTTCCGACAATGAAAAAGCAGAGTTATATTTACAAATTCTTCAAAAGTATATCAAATTTCCTACTTTTTTGGAAAATAAAAACGAACCAACTCAAGCAGTGGAGGAAAATGAAGTGGAAGAAAATCCTAAAGAAATTAAAGAAGAAGAAAAAATGACAGAAAGTGATAACTTGATAGAAACGCAACTCATGAATGTCGTACCCAAGAGTCAAAAGGATCGAGCTAAAGAGCTTTTACAATTCTTACAAGAGAATAAAGAACTGTTGACGTGGACTGAAAAAGGAGAAATTTTGTATAGACAAAAACTTTTACCCGGAACCAACATCACTCATTTAATAAACAATGTATTGAGAAATGAAAAGAAACAACCCAAAGGACAAAAAGAATTTTTCGAAGCATTAAAAGAAATGAAAATACCTGAAAAATTTGTTGTCAATAAAAAAATGTTAAATGACTCACCTTCAGTAGTTTATTCACCAGCATTCTTTGCTAGAAAAAATAGATGGCTGAAATATTAAAACATTTTGTAAAATATTTTTAAAATGCGTTTTTTCAATAAATAATTTTTTAAAAAAATGTAGTTTTTCTTTCAATTTCATGACAACATTCACTCACTCACAAACATTTGTACACTCATTCTTCATATTATTTTTTAAAAAATTTAATCTAAATAAAATTTGTATAATTAATTCAATAGTTTTTTTTTTTCTGCAATGGAAGTAGGAGACATCGGTTGGTTTGAAGTAACCATCCAGAGTGCGGGACGAGGACCCTTCTCCAGTGGCACTCCGCGGTTATTAAAGTGGACGTCGCCACTGCTTTTTTTAAGTGGGTATAGCCTCCACTGCTTTTTTCTAAGTGGGTATAGCCTCCACTGCTTTTTTCTAAGTGGGTATAGCCTCCACTGCTTTTTTCAAGTGGGTCGCCTCCACTCTCTTAAATCAATATCCGTATGGTAAGGTTGTGAAATCGTCACGGTTGATTACTCTCTTATCGTATACCATACGATATACTTTTGTCTCCGGAACGTTCACGATTTTCCTCTTCTTCGGCAGTCGAGTGATTTTAGCAGGATTATGAAGAGGGATTGTTGCAGTGTTGTCCAGAGTACGTACCAGGTGTTTGACAGACTCGAAATTTAGAATTTCCGAGTTTCTGGCATTCAGCGAGAAGCCCCTCACTTTGCAACATGTCTTTCCGGATCTTGTGGAATAGGCATAGTTCTTGGCTCCTCCTAAAATAAAAAAATAAAAATAAAAAAATAAATAAAGTTTTCAAAAGAATTTTTTAGACAATAAAAATGACGTTTTAATAAAACAGAATTTAAAAATGTTTGAAAGATTATTTGAAAAAAGGGATAGTTACCAGAAACAAAAGTAGTTATGACGTCACCACCCAATTCATCGGTGAACTCTCCTAAAAAATTTCCAATTTCCGGATCATTACTTCCATTTCTGGCGTAGATTATAGAATCGGTGTCATGATACAACACGGCGGTTCCTAACTTTTCCATTTCCTCGTAAAGTTTTAAACGAGCCCAGGCAGTTGTAAAGGATGCGATGAAGATGTTGGTCGAAGCATCCTGTTCGATAAACTCGCTGCGGGACTCCCACTGTAAGGCGGCCGTATTGTGAATGAAATAAATGTCTTTCACCTGAAAAAAAAATATATATATAATAATTTTAAATAAAATAGGATAATTTTTCATTAAAATAATTTATTTTAAATTGTGTTACCTTTTTTGTAGGGTCCGCTAACATTTTATTAAAATCCGACAGAGTTTTGACATAAGTGAGACGGGTCTTATTCAGGTTCATACCCCATCTGAAAATAAAGATTATAAAATATTTCAATCTAAAATTACTACAGCACTGAATGGAAACAATATCGGAGAAAAAATTACTCACCTCCCCCAAAAATTATTCAAATATGCTTTCGACACCTGTCTTTGTCCGGGATTTTTTTGGATTTGGGTTGGGTCGAGATCAATACCCTCTCTTTCTTTATATTCTCGGAGATACCGCTGTTTTTCCTCTTCGGTCACACATTCTCGTGGCCAACCACTGCTCTCTTGTTTTATCTTAAGAAAAAGATCTATATATGGCCTGAAAAGCTTGTCCGATTTTTCCTTAAAGTGATATACTTCATGCATCTATAATAATAATAAAAAAAATAATTAACAATAAACATACATTTATTTCAATCACCAAAACAGTCATTAAAACGATAATTACCTCGACTATTCGATATCCCTTTTTCACGGCCAACTTGACTTCTTCAGTTACCCATGTGCCCGTGATGGCTCTCTCTTCTTCGGTGTGAGTGCAAGCGACTTGTGATAGAGTATCCGCACACGTCCGGCATAGGGGGAACATCAATTTTCCGTTGGATCTGTATGGTAAAACAGGTAGGAAGAGACCTCTAGGGGGCGACACTGTGCACTTTACTATGCCAAAGTAGTTATCGATGGTATCGAAGTCAGTCGTTATTACTTTGGGATGGCCCACTGGATATAAACAGTATTTGTTGACCTGAAAAATTAAAAATAATTAAGACAGACGTAATAACTTTTCATAAAAAAAAAGTGAAAATTCTAAAAATGCATGCTTACCCATGGATATAACGAGGTGAAATCGACATACTTGGCTTCGCCCTCATAAAATAGTCGAACGGCATTTGTCCGACCGCCGAAAAAGGACTCTCTAGGGTTGAGTCTGTCCACCATTTTATGGCTTTTCAGAAAATTCTGTAGTTCGGGCATTTCCTTCTTCAATTGTTGAAAATGATGCTCCCACATCTCTATGACTTGGTAGCCTAAGCCCCTGAATTTTTCGGTGGTTTCTTGGGTGGCTGCCCTTAATTTTCCCATTGACATCTTTTTGAACGGATGTTGAGTATCCGCATCATAACAGGTCAAACAGCCATGGAAGAAGCAACCCTGTGAAAATATAAACAAAAACATGTTAAAGTTAGAAAACATTTTTAAACACTATTTCAAAAAACAATAAAATAATAATTACATGATATTGGTAGATGGTTTTGGTTTCCCGGCAAAGACCATCCACTGACATTCCTCCAATCTTGACTTCCCCCTTGTTTGACAAAGCATGCTCAATCATAATGCCTTGATCCTCTGCTACATAATCCAACCATCGTATGGAGTCAGGGCTGTAGATGGTTCTGTTGATATAACCATGCACTGGGACCATGGCAATGGTGTCTGGTTGAATAAGTTTGCTCCTGTAGACTGCCATACAGGATGAAGCTATAGTAATATAGCTGTAAAAAAAAAGACATAGGTTTAATTTCATACAAAATAAATAGTAAAATGATAATTTAAAAAAATCAAATATTTACCAAAATGGATCCACGCCAGATATTTTAATCATTTCTGATCTAAACATATTGCAACACCTTCTCAATATATCGACATCAGAACTGTTGAATATAAAAAGGCAAATTCATAACATTGAGAAAAAAAAAACATTTATTATTTTTTTTTTAGAAATGGTTACCTGCAATACTCTTTCATCTCTTTTTGAAAGTTGAACTCTGCGTCCTTATGTACTTCATGCCACTTTAAAAACTCATCCCGAGCCTTGCTTGACATAGTATCAGGACAATAAAAAGATGGTTCTGGCAGGCGTCCAACATAGGCTTGATTGGCTGCTGTGTTGAAAAGGTGCGGGAAATAGCCTTTCTTCAGCTCGGCTAATCCGAAGCAAGATGGTAGCTTAGAGAGGGCCATCGGAAGAAAGTTGAAAGAATCTATAATGACCAGTTTTAAACTTGGATGCAAAATGCTCATGACTTTAGAGCCGTTGGGTATCACTTCAGGGGTGATGCCTTGTTCTAGAAGCCATGCCATGATAAACTGTCCATCAAATCTATAACGAATAAAGCAGACATAATCATTAGAGTTTTAAAATTCAGAACAACTTATAAATTTGAATATAACTAAAAATGATAAATGTTAACATAACTAAAATAAAACAAATAAAAAAATTAAGATAAAGAAAATAAATAAAAATTTAAAAATGAAAACAAATGAAAAATTAAGATTAAGAAATAAATAAAAATTTAAAAATGAAAATAAATAAAAAATTTAAGATAAAGAAAATAAATAAAAATTTAAAAATGAAAACAAATAAAAATTAAGATAAGGAAATAAAACTTTAAAAATAAATAAGAATAAATTTAGAAAATAACAAAATTAGAAAATAACAAAGGATTTAACTTACCCCTTCATGTTGTGTGCAATGGCTGTAAATTTTTTATGCTGAGTGGAAAACAACCAAGAACAAAATTCTGCTAAAGCACCATATCCTTGGAACACTTTCTCCACTCCATTGAAGTATTGGGCGATGGCATAGTTGACAACGTGTTCCCCAGAACTCTGGTCGGTTTCAAAATCAAAGTAGATGATCTTTTCAGAGGGGGGCTTTGCATCTACTTTGCGAAGGTAGCACAAATGATCACCTTCCACATACCGATCACATGAACGACACTTTGATGTGCCACAGCGATGTTCATCACGAGGGCAGTTCCTTCTCTGAATCACCTGACTACATGATGGACATTGATAGATCTGAAAGAATAAATTATATATTAATCAACAATAACCAAACTATATTGTGTCAGAAAACATTATTAATAGACATAAACTTACTTTATCACATAGAGACAATACTTGGTTTCCCTCCTTGCTCTTGTGTTGTTGATAACAGACTTCTGATAGGCACAGTCTGTCACAATCGCTACATCGTCTAGAGGGTCCATTTGGAAGACAGTCTTTACGACGACAGATGGGGCAAACATTTTCGCAAAAATGTTTTTCTTCGTGGTCGTACGGCTTCTCACATCCTTCGCAATAATAATTGGAGCCATAGAAACCCTTTAGCGATGTGATCACTTCAAAATGTCCACCGTGGAGCCATAGGTTAATCCGGCGTGGTCTACACACATCACGTTTGTATGACACCTAAAATTTAAAAGGAAAATAGGTAAAAAAGCAAATTCGTAATAACACTTTCTACAAGGATCATAAATAAATTTTTATTTATTAAAACTCATAACTAAACTTAATATAACTTTTAAAAAGGTTTTAAAATTTAATATTTTTTAAAAAAACTAATAAGTGAATATTTTGAAAAAAATTTGAAAATAATGTTTATAACAAAAAATATAATAATTATAATAATTAAAAAAAAAGTAATTTATAGAACAAAATATAGGGAAAAAAACAACATACCCTGTTTGAATTTTCTGTGGAAAACACCACAATTTGCGTATCCAGATAATCCTCAAAAACGGCAATCTCGCTGTAGGTGCAAGGTCCCAGGGGTACACCGACATCTTCATGGAGTTTAACAGCTTTGTTAAAAAGTGCAGGACGTCGTTTATCTCTAAAAGCATTGATGGCTGCTTTATCCTTATCCACATGCGCTATAGCCCGTACTATAGCTTTTGCACAACACAGTCCCAGCTCATCATTATCGATGGTAATAATCGAGTTTTTTCGCAGCCTGTCGACTTGGATGTTTATGACTTTCCTATCCACTCCGGCACCAACATCACGTTTCACCGTGATAATGTCCACGACAAATCCATCCACCAGCTTGATTTTGTCTTTAGATTGCAACACTTTGAGTACAATGGCCAAGAGCTTCTCCAGGGTGAAAGCATCCACACGCTGCAAATGGGACGAAATCGGCTTGTCCAAACCTTCTGCCTGAATACAGAATCTCACGAGATCCATAGGGGCTAAGCCCTCAAATGTGCGCTGCATCAACGTTCCGAATAATTCTCGAACAGCCTCCACAGCAGCAACCAAGGGCCTTTCCCTCAAATACTCTGGAATCCGATCGATATCAATTCTCGCCCGGTAAGAAGCTTCGTTGGCTCTATAAGTTTGATACGTTCTCTGGTGAAGAGGGGTTAATACTATCGCATTCTTCACCTAAAAAAGAAAAAAATATATCAATGATAAACATAATGTATATGAAATGAACTCTAAAAAAGAAAAATGTTAAAATTATGTTGGGGATAAAAATACTATAACATTCCAATATAATAGCAGAATTTAACTATAAAATAAAACATTAAATAAGCATGAATACATATAAATTAAATACATAATAAATAAATATATATTAAATAAATTAAATACATATTAAATAAATAAATTAAATACATATTAAATAAATAAATTAAATACATATTAAATAAATTAAATAATTAAAAATGCAAAATAAATAAATAAACAAATTATTTAAAACTCACTTCATTTGATGGAGCCGGTACACCTTCCACAAACACTGATCCTCCACTAGAAGGTCCTGGCTGATTCTGATATAGAAATAAAAAATACATAAAAATAAATAAATGAATAAAAACAAATTTTCCACTGAGAGTTTTTTTTTTTTTAAATAGCTGAATAAAATGTTATTACCTCAAATCCCGAACCCACTTGATAATAAATAGGCAAATTTTGAAAGACCTGAGTAGCCTCCGCAAAACCTTGCGTGATATCTCCGATTAAATGTTTGTCATCTTCGAAAAATTCTTGCGTGAGCTCTCCCAAAAGCTATAATAAAAGTTGTTGATTAAAAAATAACTATGTTAAATTGATATTAATATTTTTTCTACAAAAATAAAATAAAATAACCTATTATTACCTCATCATCTGTTTCATTGAACTCAAAACCTGGTTCATTAAAATTAAATTCACTTCCCCCATCATCATTCTAGAAAAATAAAAAAATATTTCACGATAAAATTAACAAAAAAAAAGGCAGTAAAATAATTCAAACATACAACTGTTGTATAAAAATAACTTTGCGAATTTTATAAATAAAAGCAGCTTATTAACTCAAATATACTAAAGAACTTTAAAATGAAATAAAATCAAAACTCAAAGGTAAATAATTTCAATAACATGCGTTAACAAAGTTCTACAACGTACTTATCGCCATACAGAAACAATATAATAAACAGTATGCAAATTATTAATTAATGAAATATAAATAACAAATAATTAAACTTAAGATGCTTCGCTTAATTTAAATAATATAGAAAAAATTTATCAATAAGTAAAATAAAAAACAATTAATTTAACTAGAAATTGATTTATAAAATAATGAGAGAAATATTTCTTACTTTTTCAGAATCTCTTGATCGCTTTGACATGGTTTATCCTTTATAAGACGAATACACCGAATATACTCTGAAAAATAAACTAATTCTAACGATACCACTACGTCTGGTATAATATTCTCAACTTAATTGTTTTTCCGTGAAGCAGCTCTCTCTATATATACATATATACTGATTATTATCAATACTCATTTATATAGATAAGCTCTAACTATGTCCTTCCCATAACCCCTCTATGTAGATAAGCTAGATCCCCCTTATGGTTGTGATTAATAAAATACGGATAAAACTCAAAGCATACCTATCTTGTTAAATTTTTGTGAGAAATAGTAATAATCCCACGCTCAATAATCAGTGATATACTTTAAATTCTCACTTATTGATAAAATGTTCCACACCAGATAAAACTCAAATGGCACATAGTGAGATTTATCTTCTTAAATTTCATGAGAAATAGTTGTATTCTCACGTTCTATAATAAGTTTGAAATACGATGTTATACTTTATATTATGACTAATTGATAAAACGTGAATAGACCCCAACGGCCCGTCCCGTACAGAAATTATCGTTGTAAAATTTTGTGAGAAATGACTCTCCCAAGTTCCGTAAGCAGTATCCGTTAAAGTCAACAGATACTTTTTGAATTTTAATTCTTAATTTGAAAATAAAGTAAGTTATTTGGATTATTATAATATCAAATAATAAAATGAATATATTTTGAATATAAAATTTCAAGCGGTAAAAATTTTCATTATATGTTTTTTTTAAATTTGAAATAATTCATTTGTAGTTTTAAGGAAATTTAATATATGATAATATAATGTAAATATGTAATTATTTATTTTAACAGAAATTAAAATTAATTCAAATATTTTGTTTGATAAGAATAAAAAATAAATATTATTGTATTTTAATGTAATTATGAAATTATTCCGCCTGATAAAATTAAAAGTTTAAAGATGAAACAAATATATATATATATATATATATATATATATATATTAATAATGTTTACTAATGTATTTAAATATATAAGTGAATGAACTCCTTAGTTGTGTTGTTATACATTTAGTTTTTAATTAGATAATTTTTTTTCATGGAAATAAAATTTATGTTACTTAAATATCTATATTAATACGTCTTGCAAAATAATAAAGCTGAAAATTAGGTGCAACCAAAGCCATCTGTTAAGTTTTCACGACCCCCCCCTTCTTGTGGTTGAACTAAGTATAAGAGGTTTTCGTGGTTTCCCTCTTCATATAACGTAGGCGCTCACAAAGTCCTCTTCGCAATGATTAAGAAAATATATCGATGAAACTGTATTAAGATATCGATATCAAACAGTTTTTTTTATTTATGCACATGTTCACTATACAAAGGTTTAACTTATTAACACATATCTAACCAAGCATTCGTGGGTCAGTGGTTATGATATCCAACTACTGACCCACGAAGGCTTTTTGATGGCGTGAGTTCGATCCTCAGCCTTAATTATATTTAATAAATAATATTAAAACAGATTTAAATATTAAAATAGATTTAAAGTTATTTTATTCCACATAGATGGCGCCACTAGATCAAAAGCATGATATCATTTATGTGTTATGTAATAAAAGATGACGTCACAACTTCATAATACACAATTTCTATCCCAAATAACAAAGTTTCTAAATGTTGCCATCCTTAAAAACTAATATTAAAATAATAAGTGTTGCCACCCTCAAAAAACTAATAAATTAAATAATATTTTAAAAAACGAAACTAAATTAAAAACAGAAACCGAAACTAAAAATATATTAGGCTTAAGAAAAAAAAGAAATAAGCTCCCCATGACGCTGCAGACGAAGTTTCAGACGGGCAGAAATAAGCAAGCGGGCAGAAATAAACAACTTCCGGTTTGTAGGTGGGCAGAAATAAGCAACTTCCGGTTGGGGCAGAAATAAGCACCCCTTGACTGCCCATCACTTCCGCCGCATAGATGCCTGCCCTTACTACTTGCCATGAGTGCCAAATAAGTTTATTCATGCCAAATATTATTTGATGCCAAATATTTTTATTCATCACCCATAATTCTCATTAAATAATATTCAATCTACTTTTGAAAGCTTTTAAAAACTCACAATGGGATATCTGAAAGTGACATAGTGTGTTTATCTCGCTCCTGATTGGTTGCTGAAACGGTTGCTGTTTATGTTAGAAACTGTTCTTTCCATTCTATTTCGAGTAAGCCCATCCCAACAAGTATCAATTCTCTCAAGTGACATGTTCTAAATTCTTTCATAAAGATTCTTAAAAAAATTCTTTCACAAAGATTTAAATTCTTTTTCCATATATTTCTTATTCTCGAGTTGCAAGTACCCAATTAATGTACTTCGTAAGTTTCTGACAGAATCTATTCTAAGAATCTATTCTACTACATTTTACACTACTGAATTGATAAGTTCTGGAAAATATTGAGCTGTCATGTCTAACATTATGAAAAAGTCATTTCCTAAGGCTTTGTATTCATTAAGGTTTTGAGTTCATTTCCCTATTCATTTAAAATATTTTTTTTTTCCAAATAATTCAGAAATCAAGAACTTTCAAAAAAATTATTAAATTGCATCTAAGCTTGCAATCATTGTTTATAAAAAAAAGTTTCGAATTTGATTTAAGTGCTTAGAATGTTGGTACCATCTTTGCGCATAAGCATAGTAGATAAGCCTTATTATCTTATAAAATTACACCTATCTGATAACCAAAATAATAACTATCTCTAGTGAAGAAGTAAATTACTAGTATGAATCTGTAACCAATAAATGAAGACAATTCGGTTGTTATTCTTTTAACTTTTAATTGTGAATTAAAAGTGCTACAAAGTGACATAAGAAAATAAAACATCCTTCAATACATCCTTTTCCAACCAACTAATCCTAAACTTATCTTTTAAACTGAGAACAGTTGGAAACTGTTGACTTGTAATGTTTGAACATTAAAGCTTCTTTGTTTATTTTAAACCTTAATAGAGTCATATATTTTAATCTGCTGATTGTGTGTTTTCTCTATGGATGTTAGTATTATATAATAAGTCTTACAATATTCTAGACACCTCCCGCACTGAAAAAAAAAGTATGGTCAAAACAAACAGAATATGGTAAAGTTTGCCGCGTTTCTGGCTTTATTGGAATATCCAAATTCTCGGTAATTTTTACGAATGCTTTAGTAAGGATTTTTGTAAAATTTACAATAAAATATTGATATATGCAGAGATACCAACTGCTCCGGACACGCCAAAATAATTTAAAAAAACGGTAAATAACTATGAACTAAATTTTGCACATATTTGACTATTTTTGTTTGCTTTTTGAAAGGTACAGCATGACATATTTACTATACAGTGGTGAATTATATAAGCTTACGAATTATTTAGAAATAGTGGTTTATGAAAATCTACTAAATTGAATTTATTAAACCAAGAATCACAATTGATAAACTACCACTTTAAAATATTTACTTGCTCTCCGGAGCAAGTTGGCATCTCTGTATATGGTAAAATTTGGAAATTTTATTGTGATGACATAAAGCATAGCATAAAAACCATTTATTTAGATAAATTTACTTTTCAGTTTTGTATTTTTAATCAAATGCGTGGTACTTAGTACTTAAATTTTGAAAAGCATAATTTATAGCTAACTGTTACCATATGCATGAAAAAAAGTACCAAATAAATGGTTTAAATACCGTATATTTTGGTTTTATTAACCAGAATTATGTTTTTTTTTTTACCAGAATTATCATTACCTTACAGTACGGTAATTTTACCAAAAAAAAAAAAAAACATATTTTCCGTGTATCATTTAAGAAATGTCACAAATAAAACATTATTAATATTTTTCTAATAATAATTAATAATTAATCTTTAAGATTAATTAATTATTAATTAATTTTAAAGATTAATTAATAATTAATCTTTTTTACTTAAATACTTATCTGTTGAAATAGATCATTTATATTTTTCATGAAAAAAGAAATACAGTTAGCAGTATTAGTAGATCTTTAAGATTCTTTTTTTATTAACTTATCTAAGCCACAAGTCAATAAAACAGACCACCATGTCAAACTATAAGGATATAAGTTGGCACTAGGTATTGTCACTTATAACTAACTATCCATCAATCAATGAAATATTTTTTTTCAAAAATAGACCACCAAAACAGATCACTTTTCTTATTCTCTTTAGCATTTACTTTATTTCGGCAAAAAAAAAAGAATTGTTGCCAAACATTCAGGCCCGTGAGACGTTCTCCCAAATGACCTTTCTCTGTTTACGTTCATGGCTTCCAGGCATTTATTGAGAATAAAGCTGTGAGTTTGTATTCAGACTAAAAGTATGATAAAAGTGGTTTGATGCATTTGGGCATTGGGGTGCACTTTAGATCATTTAGGCTCCTTTGGGAGATTTCGCAGCTTGAAACACAGGGTATAATGTTAAATTAAAAGAAAATCTCGGGGAACGAATCTAAATCATAAATAAGTGTATCGAACTTAACGGCTAAAATTAATAGTTGTTTTTAAATATTTCATTTTTAAAACGGAAGTTTGTGGTGCATGTAATAAAATTATTTTTTACTTTTTAGAAAAATGTTCTTTTTGTTGTTTTAAATGATTGCAAAGAACGAAAGTTGGTGAGCGAAATCTAAATTTAATAAATCAAATTGAGCTTAACCCTTTCGAAGGCCGTGGTAAATATACTTACCACCCCTTTTTACCACTTTTAATTTAGTTTTCCATTTGTTAATAACTTCAGCTTTCTTGGAGTGCTTTTGAATAAAATTGATAGCCATTTGTTAGTTTATAAAAACGTATAAAAGTTATAAAATACATAATTCCTTTTGAAGTTTGTAGCATTTATAAAATTTATTTTATAAATAAAGAAAAATAAAAGTCAAAAGTACCTAATACGTCATGTTAAATATATTTACTACCAAAATAATTTCATTTTTATAAACTAAATGAGTTTTTTTCTTATATCAATTACTGTTCTTAAAACAATTTCAATTCCAAAAATACTTTAATTTACCTTTACTAGAAATAAACGGCCCATTAAAGGGTTAAGTGATGAGTACTTCAAATTTTCGCATTCCTCATTTTGTCGCAGGCTTTATTGTAGACTTTATTCGAACATAATGGAGATTATTAACTCCTTACAATGTAAAAAAAAACTGTTAAATTTACGGGAAAACTGTGAGTTGGTGTGCCAGTATAAAACAGTTTATTTCGCAGAAAAACTCCGTTTAAAAGCACACGCTTGTTTTTAAGCAGATAAGTACTGTTATGTTAACAAAAAAACTCTATTATGTAAAAATAAACTGTATAAAATAACTATGACAGCATTCGTACGACCGATTCGTGATACGACCGTCAAGAGAGACATTCGTATGAACAGTTAATGCTGGGATTAAAACCTGGGTCTGCTCATTGGAATGCGAGCGCTCTGACTCCTGAGCTACAGTAGCTAAAGTGTCTCATCATGAAGAGAAAAACCTTAAACTGTTTTTATCTTAAAAAAGCTTTCTTATTGAAAAAATATTAAAGTGTAACAATAGTGTCTAACCCGTATAAAAATGTTTGGCCCCCTAACTTACCAAAATATTATATTTAACGAAATATAATAATCATGTAGAGTATCAATTTGATAATAAAGTCGAATTTCAGTTTCTATTCGATGTTCAAATTAATTGCTGAAAAATGAGAGCATAAAAAGAAAATAATTTCAAAATTATTTGAAAAAAGGTAGAGCAAATCTTACGGTAAGCGAAACTGTATAGTAAAAAATAGAGTTTGGACTGACGATTTTAATCCGTTTATGATTGGAATGAAAAACAGTGAAAACCCGTTTTGGCAACTGAACAGCTATAAACCGTCAAATATACAGAGAGAGTCTGTAAAAATAACGGGAAATTTTTACAGTGTAAGAAATAATATCTCGTTAGCTGTGGATCGGGATGGTATTTTGTTTACTTACAAATAAAAGAAATGGACAGTAAACATATTTTAATAATTTCAACTCTTTTAAATGAATTCCATCACAATAATTCTTTGTTATCGAATTCCTTATGACAATGAAGCAAGAAATCATTTTTTCTAGTTACGCGTCTACCTCAACTCATTTTTTTTCAAAGAAGAATTAAGAAACGTTTAAAGAGACAATTTTTTCTTTAGACTTTTTGTCGAGCAGTAACTAAAAATTAAATATAAATTTAGGTTAAAGGAAAATTTCACATTAAAAATTGAAAGCAATTTATTTAAATAAAGCAGCTTCTTATAAATACCATTTTAAAAGCAATCCACGGAAAAGTGGTAATCAAAAAAATCTTTTTGCGTTGTCCGCGATAGCTTTTCATTCGATTTTATTCACTTGTTGTTCTTAGCATAATTAAGTGAATGCTTTATCTCAAATCTTTAGTAATAAATGAAATAGTAATTAAACAATATTTATAATCGTTTCAAATAGGGTTAGCAACATAATGCATAGACTGTACACAGAAATAGCAATTAAACAATTAAACAATATTTATACTCTTTTCAGATAGTGATAGCTACATAATACATAGAGTGTACACAGTATATGAATGAACAATGAATTTTTTAATTCTCTGAGTATGTAATTTAAAAAAATTTTTAAAGCAAATATTCATTTTCATTAACTATTTTTTTATATCATCAACGAAAAATTCATATAATATACATAATAATCCTTCATTTTACAAATAAATTTAATAATCAGAGAACATTTGAAGATTTAAGCTACATAACACAAAAAATAAATAAAAACAAGTATGTTTCTAACTTTTTTCCCTGAAACATCATTCTTTAAGTTTAAATTAATTTTTGAAATGACCATTTTTATTGAAATTAGAACGTTTGAAAGCTTAAGCTAAATGCAGCAAAAATAATTAAATAGAAACAGGTATGTTTACACTTTTCTCCCCGAAACATTAGCCTTTAATTTTACTTTTCTTAAATCGCAAATATTTGCAAAAAAGAAAAAGAAAATTAAATATTTAATTAGTCAGTAAAAACTTATTTATTTTTTTGAAATAAAATAAAATAAAAACCGACATTGATATTGGAGATTTTAGTCTGTCGAACATAAATGATTACATTAACACTACATTATGGTTCTAAAGACATAGATTAAGGTAAAACATTGAACCAATTTTCCGAGAATGTTGCATTGCAATAACAGTTTTAATTTCGCTGGTTACAAACAATATTTCTTTTCATTTTACTGCATTATTTAAATTTGAAGCAATTTGTCTACAATTTTCAAAGTTAAATTTCTTTTTTAAAACCATGCAAATTCATAACAGCAATAGAAATTAGAAATTACTTACGTTATGTTAGGTGATATTATTTAACCATTCTGTAAAAGAAATTTAACGTAAGAAATAGATGTAGAGAGGTTAATAATTTTTAATCTGTATTGTTCATTTCTATTTTAATATATCCATAAGAAAAAAAAATTATTAAACATTGTTTACCAAAATTAACTACATTAAAAATGGTTTTCAGCAAATCCTAGTTACATTAAAAAAATAGTTAAATTAAAAATATTTTAGTGAAACTACCTTTCTATTATGTTAACGTTAAAAATATGTCAGTGAAACTACCAAACATATTTATTTCTATTCGTAAGCTTCTACTTCAGCAATCTTAACTATTTAATGCAAAAAAGAAAAGAAAAAAAGAAGAAAAACAATCTAAAAGAAACCTTTTATCTATCGAAGCTTGAAAATCAAAACTGAAGCGGATGTAAAGTCAAAAATATGCACAAAAGTAACTTTTCTACCTTCAACATTATAACATATATAACCTGTTACTGGAAAAGCGCCGCTTTCAGTCAATGACTGAAAAGAATGATCTTTTGAATACAGTTCTGGTCTCTTGTTGAAAAACACATGCGTGTCTTATAAAAAATTCTTCTTATATTCACTACTAAAAATTGTTCCATGCCATAAATGCTTCAAGAAGTATTTTGTTTCCTCACTGGCTTTTAAGAAAAAACATTTTAGGATTTTCAAGTAATATGTTACGCATATATCGTTCGTTATCAATTTAAATGAGGTAAAAGTTTTGAAGATTTTTATCGAAGAATGATTTTTCACCTGTACTTATTTCCACGATGATAGCTAAATTTTTAAATGATCTATTTATTTGATTTATGTGTAGCAGTGCATAAAACTATGTGAGGGTTTGGTAAAAGCATGTGGTGAAGTTTTAAAACTTAAATTTTGAGTTGTTTGTGCATTATTTTAGAAACGTAAAGGAAAGGTTATAGTTAAATAGATTAATGAGGTAGCTATGGAGTTGAACGTTAAAAACACATCCTTATATGGATCCACTATTAAACATAAGTTAGCAAAAATGAAAGTTTTAGTTGCGTTTTGAGTATAGTGAACATTTTTATATTTTTGGAAGTATTTTTGGAATTTGAGAAATTTTTTTTTTAACATTCAAAAATTTTAAAATTGACAAAATATTTACGTTTCTTATATCATTTCTGTTCTGTGATTCACTGAATATTTCTTAATTTAATTTGACTTTAAAATACCTTTGTGGAAAACATTTGCTGAAATATTATTTGCAGAAACATAACCAGAACTTTTAATTTACGTGTCTTTGAAGAAAGTGTAATTTATCTCAAATCTTTCTTCTCTATTGAAATGGTGAAAACTAATATAGGAAACAATACTTCTCTTTGAGAAATATCTTTCTTACGCAAAATTATTCTCAAAACAATGCACAGAATCTCGACATTTAATTGTTTTCGTACGGATTCATTTTTAGAAACCCTCGAGCAACTCTCAAAACTGTGAGCAAAGATGTATGCTTTTCATTATAATCATCTCATTCCGAAACATTTCATACATTATCTTGCGTATTATAAAACTATCTATAGTAGATTTAGTAAACCAGATTCTTAGTTTGATTGCTTAAACAGAATAATTATTTCGTTCTAGCTATCGAATTTGCTTTTCGTCGGCATTACTGCTCGGGTTAGTTTTTGCTTTTGTCTAAATATTTAATGTTACTATTTTTATTGAATTTAATTCGATATCGTAGAGCTAGATAGTGTCGTAATTTATTTAAGAAAGCAAATCTTAAAAATTGCGTAATTATTTTTTATGTAGGTAAATACATAATAATATTATGTAACGATTTAACTTGAACTGTTTAACAAGTATTGTGTTTAATATTTATTCTTTCAAAGAAACTATTGAATTATTTTTGATATATTATTTTTTGTTCCATTTTTAATCATTTTAAAATGAGTAATTTTACACTCTTTAATTAAATTTAAGTGCTTGCAAGATTTACAAAATTTCAATGAAAAAATTCTTAAAAATTTAGTAAAAAAAAATTAAGATGGTTTTATTAAATTGGATTAATACATTTTAAAAAAGGTTCAAGTCTATTCCACCAAAAATTAATAAAATACTCTGAAACTTGCAAGAAATTAAAATAATTATATAGTTTTATGCAAAAACAATATTTGTTAACGTTTCGCTAATTTATTAAATAAATTTTGCTCGTGTTCCTTTCTAAAACTTTTTTAAAATAAGACTTTATAGAGTTAAATCTCATAACTTATGCCAACTAAAAAACATGAATTAAGTTCGCTTCTACATATACTAATTGTTCTAGTTTTAAAAATTTGAAACATTTATGTGTACTTTAAACAATCTATTGTAAAAGTTCTTCATAAGTTTTAAGTTTTTAGATATTAATTGTCTCACATTAGACTTTTCTTAAATTCATAAAATGTGCAGTTGTGAAAGATAGTTACGAGATGCTCTTTGAAAATGTATAACTAGCACTAAGATATACTAATATACCATATAGTACATGGCATATTAAAGTAATACATTAATATTACTGTACGAACAGTGCTAAAAAAAGTGACACCCTGAATAACTTTTGATCTAATGAACAAATTATCACTACCGAACTAGAACTCAATCTTAATAGCTCACGGGGGTGACCTTCAAATCTGCTAATTAATAGGTGCAGACGGTATTTTAAATTAAGAAATCAGACGTAAAAACGTACTGTTTCTGAACAGACATATAAGACAGAACATAAAAAGTTCTATGTTTATAATTTGATTTCTCAGAAGCTATTCGACCGATTTTGCCCAAATTTTGAATTTTGCTACATAAAATTATATTTTTTAAAATTATGAAATATTTGTATATCTTACAATTCAAAACTTTGGGCATTATTATTAAATATTCAAATAATTATTAAAAATATTTTTTGAATGGAATTAACGTCGGATAAAAGAACTTAATAACTGTGTGTAAAAGTATTTTCGATCCGCTTAAAAAATTCCCGATATTTGTGAGATAAGCAAAAAGTAAAATTAACATTAGGAAGTCAAAACTTTCGGTCGAACAAACTTTAGGATCATATTCTCCAGATTGCGGTTATACTTTGGTATAAGTCCGTCGAAAATAGGGTATATTTATTCAGAGAAAGTATATTTTTTGTGCCGGATTTGGATACTTAAAATATTGTCTGCCTTATTTAATTGGCATATTTGAAGTTAACCCGGTGTCGTTAAGTCCTAGTATGTGAAATATTGATCATTAGAACAAAACTTATTTTTAGGGCACTGTACTTTAAAAAGAGAGAAGATGACTTAATAATTTATGCGTAGATAACAGATTCTTTAATTTTTTTAATGTGAAAATATGTAATTTTGATATGTCTAATGATCGGATATAGTTAAAATAAGTATTAGGGAAATAGTTTTTTAAAAATACAAAGTTTAGTAAATGTAGGTTTTTTTTTTAAAAAAAATTGTATTCGTGAAAAATCTTATTAATTATTATAAAAATAACTGTTTTGATAAAAATAGCTAGATTCTATAGCAATAACGTCTAAATCGAAATTCGTTATAAATTAATTACATTTCAATATTTTTGCCAGTATTTTGTTGATTATATTATTCTTTAAAATGGGAAGTTGATAGACAATTAAATTATATACATTAATCAGTTTGAAAATTTCATGAGCTTGAGAAGTACTGCAGATAAAAAAAAAAGTCAAAGTGCTTCGAGCACTCAAATGCGGTGCTCATTTTTAAGGCTCACAGAAACAAGATTCCAGAACTGTGATTTCCAAATTTTTACGGCTACAGAACCCTAAATAATCAACCATCTTTCGGCGGAAATCCGACTACATAAATAAAGTTTATTAAGGTAATTGTGAACGTTATAACCTATTAAAAAACTATTTTTAAAATGTTTCACAAGAAAAACCAAATTTTTTCATCCTTTCATCATTAATAATCTTTAATAAGGGTTTATGTTGATATACATGAAAGAATAAAATGTGACGAATTATGATTTACTTCGAGATGAAAACTGCTGTGGAAAATGGTTATTAGGGAAACATATTTCTTTATTAAAAGCGTACTTTTTTTTGAAAAGCACAATAGGACATACTAATGCAATATTTTATAAATACTTGTTCATTTCATTACCTGCTCACTATATTATTATTAGAAATATAAAATTTTTTTTTAAAAAATGCCATTTTCATTTCATTGGCATTTTACTTGAAAATAATTGCACGGAGATTTCATGAAGGCAACCGGAAGATTAAATAAATTATGAACTTTAAGTTGTATCGAAATGTAAAAGTTTCAAAACTCATCACTTCATCATAAGGAGTACTGACTCACGGAACTCTTTTCCCTCTTCCACAAAACCCAAGGTTTCCTCGAAACAGCATCTGAGAACTTAGGTTGAGCCTAATTTGAACACCGTTCTAAATAATTAAAATGAGCTAATGTGACAAGAACGGAAGTAATTTTATTGAAGTTTAAGTCATTCCAACAATGAGCGGCGAGGTGAAATTTCCGAGGTGAAATTTTTAGGCTTAATCCTTGACCAAAAACTCACCTGGAACAAACATGTTGACTACAAAATCAATCAAGCAAAAAAATGCATAATGATGTGCAGACGCATGCTTGGCAAAAACTGGGGTCTGCAACCAAAAATGATGTTTTGGATGTACACAGCAATTGTCAGGCCCGCTTTCACTTATGCTTCAGTGATATGGTGGTGCAAAGTGGAACAGAAAACTGTGAAGGACAAGCTGGGGAGTCTACAAAGACTGGCCTGCTTGTGTATCACAGGCGCAATGTCCACAGCCCCTACCAGAGCACTTGAGGCAATTCTGGACCTGACTCCTTTAGATATCTTCATGTGCAGCGCTGCCAGAATGACTGCATATAGAATGAAACTGCAATATCAGTGGTATGACAAGCCCTCATCTGGAGGTCATACCAGTATTACTAAGAAAATCCAACATCCAACTCTCCTTATGCCTTCTAACTGCATGGAGAGAAGGTACGTGTTTGAAAGACCATTTGAGGTAGTGTTTCCTACCAGAGAAGAATGGGATAATAACACGATTGTTACAAAAAATGATGATCTAATCTGGTTCACCGATGGATCAAAGAAAGGTAACCTCTCAGGACTGGGGGTCTGTGGCGTGGCACCAAGATTCAATCTTTTTGAAGGTCTTGGGGAATATGCTACTGTCTTTCAGGCGGAGGTACTTGCTATCGCCAACTGTCTGCAGATAAATATTAAGAAAGGCTACCATGGTAAGCGGATTCTTATTTTCAGCGACAGTCAAGCAGCCTTGATGGCTATTTACTCATTCCAAGTTAAATCAAAAATTGTTCTGGAATGCAAGAATCTCCTAATAGAACTGGCAAAAAGAAATAAAATTATTCTTATTTGGGTACCAGGACACATAGGAATTGAAGGAAATGAAAGAGCCGATGAACTTGCAAAACAGGGATCCTCTTTCAACCCAATAGGAACGGAACCTTTCTGTGGAATCAACATGAAGACTACAAAGAAGGCCATCCTAGAATGGGAAAAACAGGAGATGAACAAAGTTTGGCGCAATTCTCCTGGACAAAAACATGCTAAAAGCATGATCAGCAGTTCATCTGCAAAAATTGCTTCTGAAATCCTTAGGTTCCCAAGATTGAAGATTCAAACAATTGTAGGCTTCATCACTGGGCACTATCATTTTAGGAAGCATCTACATAGAATGGGACTTTTTGAACAAGAACCAATATGTCGGAAGTGCTGTGAAGCGGTAGAATCAGCACATCACATCCTATACGAGTGTGATGCTCTCGCTCATACGCGTCTCACTACTTTAGGCAATCCATATCCTAAAGAGCTTCACCTTAACTCCATTAAGGGACTGTCAGACTATATAAACAAAGTAGGCGACCCAAGACAATGGAATTAGGAAAAAATTGAGCTTGGAGCATGGTACAAAATGCAACAAAATGCAGAGGTGCTACATATCTGACAAGCTCAAGAAGAAGAAGAAGAAGAAGAAGAAGAAGAAGAACAATGAGCGGCAAGGAGTGATTTATTGAATTCTTGATGACCGATATATCTGTCATGTTTCCTTTATATAAAAGTTTCAAAGCTTATCTGTTATGCCAAATGAAGAAATGATTACATTGGCAAAGTATGTAGAAAAAAAACAAGGTATGTACTGTTTGTCTAAGATAGGTACTCTGCCAGACATTCGTCTGGAGCTGTGGCGGTCACTATGGCAACGAGGTATGATTATTTTAAGTAGGGGTGCGGGGTCCCTCTTTAGGACTGGTTTCGGCGAGAGAAAAGGAGACCTCTTCATGGAAGCTACCCTCCTTAAAATGCCCTCTTCTTGTTTCCATAACACCAAACTGCCGCAGACTTAGTGGCGGTTAGAGTACCTATCTTAGACAAACAGTAGTTAAAAGCTTATATTGACAAGGTATGTACCCTCCCCCCCCAATGGTTAGCAATGCTATGAACATCTGTAATGGATTTAAATTTAATTTTTCTAACAGAACATGAAAATGTCTTTAAAACCTAACCTATTTTATAATATTCGCATTCTTTTATTCTTATTCTTCTATTCCAAAAGAGGAAAAATGGTATAGTAACTATTTCATTGTAAGAATTAGAAGAATATCACTGGTTCATAATTAAAACGACACATCTGCAAACATAATACGTTGCAGAAGTGTCGTTTTAGTTTTGAACCAGTGATATGGTCTGATTAGTGTTTAGCAAGAGCGGAATCAACTATAGAAGAGTTTAATTTACTGATTTAATCCTTCCAAATGGAGTTTTTACATAAACAGGTATAGGTGCGATATAGCTGCTACTGGCACTTGCGCCAATAACTCCTAATTAACTACATAGATAGATTATATCAATACGCTTCAGTTTCTTGGAATTATTCCTTTAAGCTAATTTATTGTTTCTTTAATCAATGAGTATAAAATTGCTAATTATATACTACATGAATGCTCTATAAGTCTCTATTTTCCCCCACCATTAAAGATCTCCACTAAGTATTTGTAATATAAAGCAAACTAGATGTAATTAACTAGATTAATATTATTGCACTTAAAATCCATGTACAAACTATCTTTATAAATAAAGTGGGCAGATGAAAATGACCCTTAGAAAGGCTATTTAAAGAATCGAACATAAATAAAAATACCTTTTAATAATGTATGGAAGAAATTGTTCTAATTATTTCATTCTTAAAGAATTAGTTTTTTTTTTAGTTCATTGATTGAAATCCCTTTTTATATACGATAATTACATTTAAGGCTGACACTCATCATCACCACAATCATAATAACCTCTGTATTAATGCAAAACACAGTAATAACAGCCATTAGTACTAGAAATTAATATTTTTTTATTTATACGTGGGAAAAGCATTAACCTAACGCTCAAATTTAATAACTTTATTGCATTTTTTTCGAAACTATCTGAAAAGAACATAAGGGTTATTAACGAAAACACTGTTATTATAAACACTGTTAATGAAAAAATTTCAAACTTACAAAAAATAGATCCAAGGCTCCGTATGAATGCTGCATTGAATGTTGCATTGCTTTATTAAAAATATTTAATTGATTACATTAATTTTGAGTACTTTTTTTAAGAGTCAGAGTTATAATAGTCAAAATGTAAAGGCGAAAAAAAATATTACACTTATTTGGGAAATTATTTTAAAAAAAGAATGAAAAAAAAAAAAGAAATAAAAGCTTTACATTCCAAAAATTTTTTTTTTAATGTAAAGCTACAGCATTAAATTTAAAATATGAATATATATATATATATATATTATTTAATGCCCAAAGTTGAATTCATGTCTTTAATAAATTTATAGTTCTGCCATGTTATATAAATTGAAAGCATTGTTGTTGGAAAAAAATTTAAGTAAAATTTGTTATTAGGTTATACGGTCGAACCCTGCAATAGTGAACCGTATAAACACCCAGTAATAAGTCCACTATATCCTAAATCTTTGAAAAATGTTTTATAGCATATTTCTGTAGTATTGTTTTGGAAATACGAATAGTGATTGCAATAGTGCATTATTTGCTTTACATGCATATTAACTAACTAAATATACATTTCTCTATATTTTACTCTCAGCGAATTTCTTCCAGTAAAGAATAACGTTAAAAATTCTTTAAAGTAGTCTCCATATAACGAAGTGGTTGTTTCCCTATAACGAATTTTCAGACGTTTATATTTTAAAATTTTCATCATTTTTGGAATTTTTCTAATGTTAATTATTTTTATTTCCGTCATATTTGAAGAAAGCTGCAATTAAAAGTTTCAATTTCTGTGAAACACATTCAGTACCACGTATTCCTGTTTCAGAAACCACTTGTATTATTCAATCCAGTTAAAAAAAAAACTCATTTTAAACATCTCTTCATGAGCATTACTTGAATTTTCATTAAAAGTCATCTTTATAAACTTTTGAACTTACCACATAGGCTAAAAAATTTAAAAAAAAACTATTTTAAATGCCTGAAAGTGGGAAATTTGGGTCTACTCTAAACGAGCTACCAATTTCTATGGTGTTTACTATAAGCGTATGAAAAAACATCAGTTAAACAACAGTTTGGACGGGACCAATAAAAAAATTCTCTACAACACAGGTTCATTACAGTGGGGTTAGACTTATTTGAAATGACTGTAGTTAATTAAAATTTTGGACGAGACCAATAAAAACGTTCACTACAATCCAGATGTTCACTATACCCCGGGCTCATTACAGTGGGGATAGACTTATTTGAAATAACAATAGTTCAATAAAATTTTGGACGAGACCAATAAAAACGTTCACTACAATCCAGATGTTCACTATACCCCGGGCTCATTACAGTGGGGATAGACTTATTTGAAATAACAATAGTTCAATAAAATTTTTGGACGAGACCAATAAAAACGTTCACTACAATCCAGATGTTCACTATACCCCGGGCTCATTACAGTGGGGATAGACTTATTTGAAATAACAATAGTTCAATAAAATTTTGGACGAGACCAATAAAAACGTTCACTACAATCCAGATGTTCACTTTACCCCGGTGGCTACCCCGCCCGCCATAGGGAGAAGACGTGTTTCTTCCGCGCTCCTCGTTTACGAATAAATTCGAGACATCTAAAACTGACAAAATATTTTTGACCTTTCCTTCAATTAAAACCATTAATTTAACTATCCATTACTAAAGTATCCAAAGTTTTGCTTTTGTTTCTTTTGATTCTATCAAAGCATCGAATATTGAACATCGGCAAATTTCGCTGCCGTGGAGCCAACGTAGCCGTTCCGCAAGGCGTCGGTGAACCAGATTTCAATTAATACCCTTTTGCTTCAACACCTCTAGAATTTAATTAGAATCCAAAGTTTCATCAAATCATCACCATAAGAACAACAACAAACATCCTGATCTACCTCAAGTAAACAAGAGCAAAAAAAAAAAAAAATATTAATTCAATATCTGGCTAATTTATATAAGTTTCAACTCTTCAAAACAAACCAAGGAAATCAACGGATATACCCCCAAGTGAGCGGAAGTGAGTCACCCACTTCAGGGAGCAGAAGAGGTCAACAACTTTCCACCCACTGAATGTTTCCAAGGGTTTCTTCCAAGATATCTGCGGTTTTTTCACTCATCGCTTCATAGATGCACGTAAACAAAACTGATTCTATTTTTCTTTTGGTGCTTATTATTCAGGAACAATATCAGTTTCCAATCCATTGCTGAGTTTCGTTTTTCCGTTGATTTTAATTTTTAGTAATAGTCTACTAATTCACAATTTAAGTGTTTATTTTCATTAGTTCAATATTATTAACACATATTCATACAACTTATTTCACCAATGCACCAGGTATGTTAAATTTATCCATTTATTTTATCTAATAGCTTACTTCTTTTCAAGACCTGAATTATCCGGGTACTGTCCGGTAAGGGTCAATTAACGTATGTTTTTTCTTTTTTAATTTTTTAATAGTAACAGTTTAATCTAATTATTTTCTTTTAAATACTTATTACTTGTTTTATTATTATTTGCTCTTTTTACTTATAATATCCGCTTGTTTTTTCAAGTTATCTTTGTTAATCGTCAGTTAAGGGTGTATATAAGCAATACTGATCTTATATTTCCTTTTAGTGATTCTTACCGAAAAACAATTGTTTGTTTTTTTTTTATTATCCTTTGCTGATTATCGGTTCTCCCTTTAATTTAACTGTTTTTTTTTTATTTTTTTTATTTTTTTTATTTATTTTTTTATTTTTTATTTTTGTGTTATTGTCTATTACTATACAATCCAGGTGCATAGTTTGATTAGTTGATTGTACTATAATTTAATAATTCTATTTATTTATTTTTCTCACCAATGCATGAAGCATGTTAATTTTATCGGCCTGTTTTACCTAAATTCTTACTCATATTGCAGACCTGAATTATCCGGCTACTTTCCGGTAAGGGAAAATTAACGTATGGTATTATAGTAACAGTTCAGTTTTATTATTTTCGTTTAATAACAAGATTTTTCCAATTTTATTATTATTTGCTTTTGTTTACTGATTTCATTCGTTTATTTTTCATGATATCTGTATTTATTGTCAGTTAAGGGAGTATATAAGCAAAACAGAATTTATATTTCTTTTTAGTGATTCTTATCAAATAACAATTGTATTTTCCCAACCTTTGCTAAATATTGGTTTTCCATTTAATTTAATTTTACTAAAAAAAATTTTTTTTGTTATAATCTACAAGTTCACAAACTAAGAGTTTGGTTTTAATAATTCGATGAATTATAACTGGACAATTCATTATTTTTCCTAAATATAATAGATTTAACAATTACAAAATCTATAACAAGACAAATTTTTTTTTTTTTTTTTTTTTTTTTTTTTTTGCTCAATATCAATAGATTTTTGATATAGGGCAATTATAACACAAACATGGAAGCAATGACTAAAGATGACCATGACTTTTTATCAGAAGTTTATACAATTATCAATGACATTAAAAAGTGTGTGAACAATATTTCAGTAAAAAGATATAACCTACCACAGGAACCTAGAAATAGAGCACTAAACCTACTGGATAAACTATTTCAGGGCATTAACATCCAAATGCAAGCAACAAAAATCTCTGCAGATTTCCCACCAGTAGAAGATAAAGAAATATCAGTCAAACTTACAGAAATAGTAAACAAAATACACACAATAAAAATAAATCAGGAACACATCATAACCAATCAAGAACAAACTAAAACAACAATGGAAGAACTGCTAAAAGGACAAGAACAAACCATTAAAAAAACGTACAGTGAAGTTGTTAAATCCAAGCCACCACTCCCATTAATAATACTAAATGAAGAAAATAGTGAATTAGATGAAGTCATGCAAAGAATTGAAAATAAAGAGCCCACAGTTTGTCCTAAAAAGATTTTCAAAAACAAAAAAGTAATAAAGATTCACTACAAGAACAACAATGATAAACAAAATGCAGAGAAAACATTAACAGATTTGAATATAAAACATAAAGAAGCAAGACAAAGAAAATGGCATTTGATTTTGCTAGGTGTCCCTGCATATTTTGATAATGAAAAAATTAAAGAACATTTAAATGATATTGCAGGTATGAATTTAGATGAAGAAGATATTGAAGTTCTTAAGAGAAAATCCCAAAAGTACAACAACAACTTAGTCAACGTTAATATTAAACTCCATACTAAACAAGCTTTAATTCTACTAAAGAAAAAATACACATACATGGGCATCCGACGGGTCGTAATCAATAGACGAGCAATCATACTAAGATGCCATAATTGCCAAACATTGGGGCATCACCAAAACAACTGTCAACAAGATACAACATGTGCCAACTGCGGAAATAACCACAATACCAAAAATTGTGATGCCAGCGAAGATTTCTGTATAAACTGTGATTTTAATAACTACAGATATAATACTAACTATTCAGCTAATCACTGTGCCTCTGACATAAGCTGCCCATCATATAAATGGGCACTAAATGAGGAAATTAAGAGACTCAATATTTCTCCAGTTACAACACAAGAACCTAACTTCCAGAACAAGTTTAATCAACTTTATTGAATAAAAGAAAGAAGGAAAAAAAATATTAATTAGATCATTTTTTACTCATTTGCAACTCTTTCTGATGAATCAACAAATCACAAATTATAATATTCCAATAATTGATAAAACATCAAGAAACACGATTAATCAACATGCAATACAGCAGCACTCAACAGTCATCCTACAAGCAAACCTTAGAAAATCCAGGCCACCAACGAGTCTACTTAATATAGCATATAAATGCTTCAAGCCAAACTTCATAATCACACAAGAACCCCACATCCAAAACAATGCCATTACAGGAATACCAGTAAACTGGAAAAAATGGTTGTCAAACAACATGAAATCTGGAATTATACACACAGGAGGTCCAGATAACCCAACATTGATTATGACAACGAATAACACTGTTTCCATAAAAACTAGAATTAATCAACAAATAATTGTATTAATTTCAGCATACTCCTCACCTACAGAAGATATCATGATAACACTCAAAGAATTAGAACAGCAAATAAACAAAATAAAAAATATTCAATTTTACATAATAGCGGATCTAAATAGTCACAATAAAAATTGGGGCTACTCACATAACAACAGTAGAGGGAACAAAGTACAAGATTTTATCACAGCAAGAAACCTCTTTCTACTCAATAAGCCTGACGATCCTCCAACATTTGAAAACGGAACCTACATAGGATGGCCTGATTTAATGATCACCTCTTCAAAACATCTGGCGAACATATCAAACAGAACTGTACTTGAAAATGAAACTTTAAGTGATCATCGCTGGATTAACCTAATAATCGATAATTCAACAGAATATATTACCTTAAAGCGTTATAAAACCAACTATGGAGGTTTTACTAAATTTAAAAAACAATTAAAACCACTTCTCCCCACAATAAAAAACAGCATATGTTTATCACAAAGTAAAGATACTCTTGATACTGCAACTGATAACCTAATCAACACAATCATTAATGCCTGCAATAAATCACTTAAAACAAAAAGCCATGCGTTTGAACCCAAATTATCATGGTGGACTCAAAGCTTGCAAATAAAGAAAAAAGAATTAAGAGCAATTAGAAAAAGGTTACAAAGAACGCAAGAAACAGAAGATAAGCAAAATATTACTATACTATATAATAGAAAGAAAGCAGTATATTTCAAGGAAATTAAGAAAAACAAAATTAATTCGTGGAGAACTTTTTGCACAAACATGACCAAACCACTCGATAAGGCATACAAAGTAACTTTTAAAAATGGAGAATATCCAACTAATTTAATTGAGCAAGATGAAATTGCAACATCCAAAAACAATGCTCTAAATATCCTGCAAACAATTTATAAAACAACTAATCAAAAAATTAATACGATACACAGCAATAACTCAAACAAAGACAAAATGTTCACTCAAGAAGAACTAGATAGAGCTATAACAACTCTACCAACAAAGAAAGCTCCTGGAGTAGATGGAATAGACAATGAAATTCTAACAGCAGTTCACCAAACAGACGAAGAACTTTTCCTGTGCTTGGCCAATTCGTGTCTGCGTATAGGTTATTTTCCCAAAGCTTTTAAAGTAGGAAATCTGATTCTTTTCCTTAAAAAAGGAAAAGACAAACACAACATATTGAACTACAGGCCTATTACGCTTCTCCCTACGATAGGAAAATTAATAGAAAAATTAGTGACATCAAGACTGATGTTTCACCTAGAGACCAACAACTTACTTAGTGACAGACAATTTGGTTTCAGAAAAGGTAAATCAGTGGACGACCTTCTAATACAACTTTTTAGATACATAAAGAAACATAAAAATAAAGAAAAACACATGCTGCTACTCTCAGTAGACATCAAAGGAGCCTTTGACCATCTAAGGCATAATGACATACTAAATAGCCTTAATAATAAAAATTGTCCAAGTAATATTTTTAACATTTTTAAAAGCTTATTAACGGATAGACAAATTATGCTTCATACAGATGAAGGTTTAGCTTCAATAACACAAACCATAGGAACTCCTCAGGGCTCGTGCAGTGGTCCTACCTCTTGGATAATCTCTGCTGATGAGCCATTACAATTCAACTGGACGGAGGCTACGCAAAACCTAAAACACCCCACAGAAGCAGACGTCCAACAATTCGCTTTTGCAGATGACTTCAGCTTTGTCATAACAGCTAAGACAGAATCAGATCTTGGCATTATAACAACAAATACCTTAAATATCTTAAATAGCTGGGCCACTATGCACGGTCTTGAAATCTCAAAAGAGAAAACTACATACATCCTGATTAAAAGCAAGCTAGTAAACGGCCCTGTAATAAAACTAAACAATTCGAAAATAAAAAGATCCACATCAGTAAATCTTTTAGGTCTCATAATTGATGAACAGATTAACTGGTCAGAACATATAGCAACACAGGGAAATAAAGCATCTGCAAAACTTCAAGCAATCCAAAGAATAGCAGGAAGATCTTGGGGAATTAAAAGAGAGCATAGACTAATCTTATATAAGTCATGTGTAGTCAGAATGTTAGCACACGGTGCAGCAATCTGGTGCTCAGAACCACAACAATACATAAAAGACAAGATTGACTCAGTACAAAGGAAGTTCCTACTAAATATAACAGGCGCATATAGGACAACTCCAACAAAAGCACTACAAGTTATCCTGGGGCTACCTCCTCTTCATCTAACACTGCAACAAGAAGCAATCAGAATTAACTTGCTAAAAGATTCCTTTCACACTATTCTGATAGACAATTTAATTATTAGTCATGAAAAAATGGATACAAAAATTAACCTCCAAACAATTCATCCTGCAGACTTTAACTTAAATACAACAGGCAATATTCAAATAAAACAAAAAACTGAAAAAAATAGAAGAATTAATATTTACACAGATGGCTCGAAGATGGAGGCAGGAACAGGAGCCGCCATAATAATCTTTAATGGTGACACGAAATCAAATACCATAAAAATGAAGTTTTTCAATTGGAACACTATTTTTCAAGCCGAAGCAAGAGCTATTTTAGAAGCAGTCCAAATTGCAAAAAATAACAGTAGTGATACAACAATTTGGACTGACAGTCTATCTGCCTTATATGCTATCAAAAATTACAACACAACACATGATATTATTAAAAAAATCCAACATATTTTAATCAATCATCCGCAATTAGAAATCTCTTGGATAAAAGCACATGCAGGTCATATGGGTAATGAAGAGGCAGATAGGACAGCAAAGGAAGCAGTCACGGACACAAATCTCACATCAACGAATTTAGGAATGCCTCTATCATATATTAAAAAGAAGGAAAAAGATTTCATTTTAAATTATTGGCAACAACTGTGGACCACACACAAGTACGGAAGAACGACTTACGAAATTCTTCCAAAAGTTTCTTTTAAAAATAGTAAATGGCCAAAGGAATTAATAATGTTCATAACTGAGCATGGTCCCTTTAGGACATACTTGAAACGCTTTCAGTTGTCAAGACATAAACTTTGCAGTTGTGGAGAAATTGGTTCACCACTACACTACGCTACCAAATGCCTGTTAACAGAATCCTATCACTTTAAAGTCCCCATGGAACAAAACATCATAGCCTGGAAGAAACAAATTATTAGTAATAAAACTCTTATAAATAAACTAATTAACTTAATTAACTTCATACAAAATTATGAACAATTTCTAACGCCAAGTTAAAATTTACTACTATCCGACTAATAATCAATATTAAAATACATTCCCCTGCAATGTTATCCATTACCATAGTGTTAAAACCTTATGCTACCCAGGTTTACATATTAATCAACCCATATTCTTTCTAATTTCTTAACATAAATTTGTTTTAAATTTTCATGTCATGATTATAACAGTAAGCTCAAGCATAGTTTCGGTTCATACAGTGTATGAAATTATTACCACTTGTATTAAATTATGTAAACTTTAAATGAAATGTCTATATAATGCCCTATTGCTTTTTATGTATATATCTACTAGCAAACTATATTTAATTGAATGCATCTACATGAACAAACTGTCATAACCCGATTTTATAGTCTACCATCAGTTAACATCAAGCTTATGTGCTTATGCACAACCTCTACAACATTTTGATGGAATCATTTTTGACAACCGTTATTGAATAACCATGTATATATATACTAACAATTCCACAAATGTTAATTGTGCCTCAAATATAAATCCCCGTGTATATAATTTCCCCACTCCCCATATTTTCTGCAACATATTAGTGTTTTCCTACATTATCTCATGCAATGTATTTGTTTATCAAGACGTATTTTCATGATATGTTATATTTAACCACGCTTCTTCTGTATAGTCACTATTTTTGACGCTCAGCTCCCATGGGTCTTAAATGTCAATAATCAACATTCTATTATAGTCACACAATGTTTGATAATATCTGTTTCTCTAATTAATTGTAGTTTTAATTAAATAATAATTTTAAGGATCCTGACGGGAGATGAGGGCAGATCTTGGGCCTAGCTCTGGCAACGATGCAGATGATAGGGTGGGCTCGTGATTAGGGACTCAACGGGGGAAGCGTGGTATGTCGCAGTTGTAACTCTCTGTTTTCCTGGCCACAGTATTTCTTTCTGATAGATGCCCCCTCCGGGGGCATAGGTGCAGAGCTGTGTGCCGGCGTCCATGTCCATGTTCACTATACCCCGGGCTCATTACAGTGGGGATAGACTTATTTGAAATAACAATAGTTCAATAAAATTTTGGACGAGACCAATAAAACGTTCACTACAATCCAGATGTTCACTATACCCCGGGCTCATTACAGTGGGGATAGACTTATTTGAAATAACAATAGTTCAATTAAATTTTGGACGAGACCAATAAAAACGTTCACTACAATCCAGATGTTCACTAAACCCCGGGCTCATTACAGTGGGGATAGACTTATTTGAAATAACAATAGTTCAATAAAATTTTGGACGAGACCAATAAAAACGTTCACTACAATCCAGATGTTCACTATACCCCGGGCTCATTACAGTGGGGATAGACTTATTTGAAATAACAATAGTTCAATAAAATTTTGGACGAGACCAATAAAAACGTTCACTACAATCCAGATGTTCACTATACCCCGGGCTCATTACAGTGGGGATAGACTTATTTGAAATAACAATAGTTCAATAAAATTTTGGACGAGACCAATAAAAACGTTCCCTACAATCCAGATGTTCACTAAACCCCGGGCTCATTACAGTGGGGATAGACTTATTTGAAATAACAATAGTTCAATAAAATTTTGGACGAGACCAATAAAAACGTTCACTACAATCCAGATGTTCACTATACCCCGGGCTCATTACAGTGGGGATAGACTTATTTGAAATAACAATAGTTCAATAAAATTTTGGACGAGACCAATAAAAACGTTCACTACAATCCAGATGTTCACTATACCCCGGGCTCATTACAGTGGGGATAGACTTATTTGAAATAACAATAGTTCAATAAAATTTTGGACGAGACCAATAAAAACGTTCCCTACAATCCAGATGTTCACTATACCCCGGGCTCATTACAATGGGGATAGACTTATTTGAAATAACAATAGTTCAATTAAATTTTGGACGAGACCAATAAAAACGTTCACTACAATCCAGATGTTCACTATAACCCGGGCTCATTACAGTGGGGATAGACTTATTTGAAATAACAATAGTTCAATAAAATTTTGGACGAGACCAATAAAAACGTTCACTACAATCCAGATGTTCACTATACCCCGGGCTCATTACAGTGGGGATAGACTTATTTGAAATAACAATAGTTCAATTAAATTTTGGACGAGACCAATAAAAACGTTCACTACAATCCAGATGTTCACTATACCCCGGGCTCATTACAGTGGGGATAGACTTATTTGAAATAACAATAGTTCAATAAAATTTTGGACGAGACCAATAAAAACGTTCACTACAATCCAGATGTTCACTATACCCCGGGCTCATTACAGTGGGGATAGACTTATTTGAAATAACAATAGTTCAATAAAATTTTGGACGAGACCAATAAAAACGTTCACTACAATCCAGATGTTCACTATACCCCGGGCTCATTACAGTGGGGATAGACTTATTTGAAATAACAATAGTTCAATAAAAGTTTGGACGAGACCAATAAAAACGTTCACTACAATCCAAATGTTCACTATACCCCGGGCTCATTACAGTGGGGATAGACTTATTTGAAATAACAATAGATCAATAAAATTTTGGACGAGACCAATAAAAACGTTCACTACAATCCAGATGTTCATTATACCCCGGGCTCATTACAGTGGGGATAGACTTATTTGAAATAACAATAGTTCAATAAAATTTTGGACGAGACCAATAAAAACGTTCACTACAATCCAGATGTTCACTATACCCCGGGCTCATTACAGTGGGGATAGACTTATTTGAAATAACAATAGTTCAATTAAATTTTGGACGAGACCAATAAAAACGTTCACTACAATCCAGATGTTCACTATACCCCGGGCTCATTACAGTGGGGATAGACTTATTTGAAATAACAATAGTTCAATAAAATTTTGGACGAGACCAATAAAAACGTTCACTACAATCCAGATGTTCACTATACCCCGGGCTCATTACAGTGGGGATAGACTTATTTGAAATAACTGTAATTAAATAAAAGTTTGGACGAGACCAATAAAAACGCTCACTTCAATCCAGATGTTCACTATACCCCGGGTTCATTACAGTGGGGATAGACTTATTTGAAATAACAATAGTTAATTAAAATTTTGGACGAGACCAATAAAAACGTTCACTACAATCCAGATGTTCACTATACCCCGGGCTCATTACAGTGGGGTTAGACTTATTTGAAATAACAATAGTTAAATAAAATTTTGGACGAGACCATTAAAAACGTTCACTACAATCCAGATGTTCACTATACCCCGGGCTCATTACGGTGGGGATAGACTTATTTGAAATAACAATAGTTCAATTAAATTTTGGACGAGACCAATAAAAACGTTCACTACAATCCAGATGTTCACTATAACCCGGGCTCATTACAGTGGGGATAGACTTATTTGAAATAACAATAGTTCAATAAAATTTTGGACGAGACCAATAAAAACGTTCACTACAATCCAGATGTTCACTATACCCCGGGCTCATTACAGTGGGGATAGACTTATTTGAAATAACAATAGTTCAATTAAATTTTGGACGAGACCAATAAAAACGTTCACTACAATCCAGATGTTCACTATACCCCGGGCTCATTACAGTGGGGATAGACTTATTTGAAATAACAATAGTTCAATAAAATTTTGGACGAGACCAATAAAAACGTTCACTACAATCCAGATGTTCACTATACCCCGGGCTCATTACAGTGGGGATAGACTTATTTGAAATAACAATAGTTCAATAAAATTTTGGACGAGACCAATAAAAACGTTCACTACAATCCAGATGTTCACTATACCCCGGGCTCATTACAGTGGGGATAGACTTATTTGAAATAACAATAGTTCAATAAAAGTTTGGACGAGACCAATAAAAACGTTCACTACAATCCAAATGTTCACTATACCCCGGGCTCATTACAGTGGGGATAGACTTATTTGAAATAACAATAGATCAATAAAATTTTGGACGAGACCAATAAAAACGTTCACTACAATCCAGATGTTCATTATACCCCGGGCTCATTACAGTGGGGATAGACTTATTTGAAATAACAATAGTTCAATAAAATTTTGGACGAGACCAATAAAAACGTTCACTACAATCCAGATGTTCACTATACCCCGGGCTCATTACAGTGGGGATAGACTTATTTGAAATAACAATAGTTCAATTAAATTTTGGACGAGACCAATAAAAACGTTCACTACAATCCAGATGTTCACTATACCCCGGGCTCATTACAGTGGGGATAGACTTATTTGAAATAACAATAGTTCAATAAAATTTTGGACGAGACCAATAAAAACGTTCACTACAATCCAGATGTTCACTATACCCCGGGCTCATTACAGTGGGGATAGACTTATTTGAAATAACTGTAATTAAATAAAAGTTTGGACGAGACCAATAAAAACGCTCACTTCAATCCAGATGTTCACTATACCCCGGGTTCATTACAGTGGGGATAGACTTATTTGAAATAACAATAGTTAATTAAAATTTTGGACGAGACCAATAAAAACGTTCACTACAATCCAGATGTTCACTATACCCCGGGCTCATTACAGTGGGGTTAGACTTATTTGAAATAACAATAGTTAAATAAAATTTTGGACGAGACCATTAAAAACGTTCACTACAATCCAGATGTTCACTATACCCCGGGCTCATTACGGTGGGGATAGACTTATTTGAAATAACAATAGTTCAATAAAATTTTGGACGAGACCAATAAAAACGTTCACTACAATCCAGATGTTCACTATACCCCGGGCTCATTACAGTGCGGATAGACTTATTTGAAATAACATTAGTTCAATAAAAGTTTGGACGAGACCAATAAAAACGTTCACTACAATCCAGATGTTCACTATACCCCGGGCTCATTACAGTGGGGATAGACTTATTTGAAATAACAATAGTTCAATAAAATTTTGGACGAGACCAATAAAAACGTTCACTACAATCCAGATGTTCACTATACCCCGGGCTCATTACAGTGGGGATAGACTTATTTGAAATAACAATAGTTCAATAAAATTTTGGACGAGACCAATAAAATCGTTCACTACAATCCAGATGTTCACTATACCCCGGGCTCATTACAGTGGGGATAGACTTATTTGAAATAACAATAGTTCAATTAAATTTTGGACGAGACCAATAAAAACGTTCACTACAATCCAGATGTTCACTATACCCCGGGCTCATTACAGTGGGGATAGACTTACTTGAAATAACAATAGTTCAATAAAATTTTGGACGAGACCAATAAAAACGTTCCCTACAATCCAGATGTTCACTATACCCCGGGCTCATTACAGTGGGGATAGACTTATTTGAAATAACTGTAATTAAATAAAAGTTTGGACGAGACCAATAAAAACGCTCACTACAATCCAGATGTTCACTATACCCCGGGTTCATTACAGTGGGGATAGACTTATTTGAAATAACAATAGTTAATTAAAATTTTGGACGAGACCAATAAAAACGTTCACTACAATCCAGATGTTCACTATACCCCGGGCTCATTACAGTGGGGTTAGACTTATTTGAAATAACAATAGTTAAATAAAATTTTGGACGAGACCATTAAAAACGTTCACTACAATCCAGATGTTCACTATACCCCGGGCTCATTACGGTGGGGATAGACTTATTTGAAATAACAATAGTTCAACGAGACCAATAAAAACGTTCACTACAATCCAGATGTTCACTATACCCCGGGCTCATTACAGTGCGGATAGACTTATTTGAAATAACATTAGTTCAATAAAATTTTGGACGAGACCAATAAAAACGTTCACTACAATCCAGATGTTCACTATACCCCGGGCTCATTACAGTGGGGATAGACTTATTTGAAATAACAATAGTTCAATAAAATTTTGGACGAGACCAATAAAAACGGTCACTACAATCCAGATGTTCACTATACCCCGGGCTCATTACAGTGGGGATAGACTTATTTGAAATAACAATAGTTCAATAAAATTTTGGACGAGACCAATAAAATCGTTCACTACAATCCAGATGTTCACTATACCCCGGGCTCATTACAGTGGGGATAGACTTATTTGAAATAACAATAGTTCAATTAAATTTTGGACGAGACCAATAAAAACGTTCACTACAATCCAGATGTTCACTATACCCCGGGCTCATTACAGTGGGGATAGACTTACTTGAAATAACAATAGTTCAATAAAATTTTGGACGAGACCAATAAAAACGTTCCCTACAATCCAGATGTTCACTATACCCCGGGCTCATTACAGTGGGGATAGACTTATTTGAAATAACTGTAATTAAATAAAAGTTTGGACGAGACCAATAAAAACGCTCACTACAATCCAGATGTTCACTATACCCCGGGTTCATTACAGTGGGGATAGACTTATTTGAAATAACAATAGTTAATTAAAATTTTGGACGAGACCAATAAAAACGTTCACTACAATCCAGATGTTCACTATATCCCGGGCTCATTACAGTGGGGTTAGACTTATTTGAAATAACAATAGTTAAATAAAATTTTGGACGAGACCAATAAAAACGTTCACTACAATCCAGATGTTCACTATACCTCGGGCTCATTACAGTGGGGATAGACTTATTTGAAATAACAATAGTTCAATAAAATTTTGGACGAGACCAATAAAAACGTTCACTACAATCCAGATGTTCACTATACCCCGGGCTCATTACAGTGGGGATAGACTTATTTTAAATAACAATAGTTAAATAAAATTTTGGACGAGACCAATAAAAACGTTCACTACAATCCAGATGTTCACTATACCCCGGGCTCATTACAGTGGGGATAGACTTATTTGAAATAACAATAGTTCAATAAAATTTTGGACGAGACCAATAAAAACGTTCACTACAATCCAGATGTTCACTATACCCCGGGCTCATTACAGTGGGATAGACTTATTTGAAATAACAATAGTTCAATAAAATTTTGGACGAGACCAATAAAAACGTTCACTACAATCCAGATGTTCACTATACCCCGGGCTCATTACAGTGGGGATAGACTTATTTGAAATAACAATAGTTCAATAAAATTTTGGACGAGACCAATAAAAACGTTCACTACAATCCAGATGTTCACTATACCCCGGGCTCATTACAGTGGGGATAGACTTATTTGAAATAACAATAGTTCAATTAAATTTTGGACGAGACCAATAAAAACGTTCACTACAATCCAGATGTTCACTATACCCCGGGCTCATTACAGTGGGGATAGACTTATTTGAAATAACAATAGTTCAATTAAATTTTGGACGAGACCAATAAAAACGTTCACTACAGTCCAGATGTTCACTATACCCCGGGCTCATTACAGTGGGGATAGACTTATTTGAAATAACAATAGTTCAATAAAATTTTGGACGAGACCAATAAAAACGTTCACTACAATCCAGATGTTCACTATACCCCGGGCTCATTACAGTGGGGATAGACTTATTTGAAATAACTGTAATTAAATAAAAGTTTGGACGAGACCAATAAAAACGCTCACTACAATCCAGATGTTCACTATACCCCGGGCTCATTACAGTGGGGATAGACTTATTTGAAATAACAATAGTTAATTAAAATTTTGGACGAGACCGATAAAAACGTTCACTACAATCCAGATGTTCACTATACCCCGGGCTCATTACAGTGGGGTTAGACTTATTTGAAATAACAATAGTTAAATAAAATTTTGGACGAGACCATTAAAAACGTTCACTACAATCCAGATGTTCACTATACCCCGGGCTCATTACAGTGGGGATAGACTTATTTGAAATAACAATAGTTCAATAAAATTTTGGACGAGACCAATAAAAACGTTCACTACAATCCAGATGTTCACTATACCCCGGGCTCATTACAGTGGGGATAGACTTATTTGAAATAACAATAGTTCAATAAAATTTTGGACGAGACCAATAAAAACGTTCACTACAATCCAGATGTTCACTATACCCCGGGCTCATTACAGTGGGGATAGACTTATTTGAAATAACAATAGTTCAATTAAATTTTGGACGAGACCAATAAAAACGTTCACTACAATCCAGATGTTCACTATACCCCGGGCTCATTACAGTGGGGATAGACTTACTTGAAATAACAATAGTTCAATAAAATTTTGGACGAGACCAATAAAAACGTTCCCTACAATCCAGATGTTCACTATACCCCGGGCTCATTACTGTGGGGATAGACTTATTTGAAATAACTGTAATTAAATAAAAGTTTGGACGAGACCAATAAAAACGCTCACTACAATCCAGATGTTCACTATACCCCGGGTTCATTACAGTGGGGATAGACTTATTTGAAATAACAATAGTTAATTAAAATTTTGGACGAGACGAATAAAAACGTTCACTACAATCCAGATGTTCACTATACCCCGGGCTCATTACAGTGGGGTTAGACTTATTTGAAATAACAATAGTTAAATAAAATTTTGGACGAGACCAATAAAAACGTTCACTACAATCCAGATGTTCACTATACCCCGGGTTCATTACAGTGGGGATAGACTTATTTGAAATAACAATAGTTCAATAAAATTTTGGACGAGACCAATAAAAACGTTCACTACAATCCAGATGTTCACTATACCCCGGGCTCATTACAGTGCGGATAGACTTAATTGAAATAACAATAGTTCAATAAAATTTTGGACGAGACCAATAAAAACGTTCACTACAATCCAGATGTTCACTATACCCCGGGCTCATTACAGTGGGGATAGACTTATTTGAAATAACAATAGTTCAATAAAATTTTGGACGAGACCAATAAAAACGTTCACTACAAACCAGATGTTCACTATAGCCCGGGCTCATTACAGTGGGGATAGACTTATTTGAAATAACAATAGTTCAATAAAATTTTGGACGAGACCAATAAAAACGTTCACTACAATCCAGATGTTCACTATATCCCGGGCTCATTACAGTGGGGATAGACTTATTTGAAATAACAATAGTTCAATAAAATTTTGGACGAGACCAATAAAAACGTTCACTACAATCCAGATGTTCACTATACCCCGGGCTCATTACAGTGGGATAGACTTATTTGAAATAACAATAGTTAATTAAAATTTTGGACGAGACCGATAAAAACGTTCACTACAATCCAGATGTTCACTATACCCCGGGCTCATTACAGTGGGGATAGACTTATTTGAAATAACAATAGTTCAATAAAATTTTGGACGAGACCAATAAAAACGTTCACTACAATCCAGATGTTCACTATACCCCGGGCTCATTACAGTGGGGATAGACTTATTTGAAATAACAATAGTTCAATTAAATTTTGGACGAGACCAATAAAAACGTTCACTACAATCCAGATGTTCACTATACCCCGGGCTCATTACAGTGGGGATAGACTTATTTGAAATAACAATAGTTCAATTAAATTTTGGACGAGACCAATAAAAACGTTCACTACAGTCCAGATGTTCACTATACCCCGGGCTCATTACAGTGGGGATAGACTTATTTGAAATAACAATAGTTCAATAAAATTTTGGACGAGACCAATAAAAACGTTCACTACAATCCAGATGTTCACTATACCCCGGGCTCATTACAGTGGGGATAGACTTATTTGAAATAACTGTAATTAAATAAAAGTTTGGACGAGACCAATAAAAACGCTCACTACAATCCAGATGTTCACTATACCCCGGGCTCATTACAGTGGGGATAGACTTATTTGAAATAACAATAGTTAATTAAAATTTTGGACGAGACCGATAAAAACGTTCACTACAATCCAGATGTTCACTATACCCCGGGCTCATTACAGTGGGGTTAGACTTATTTGAAATAACAATAGTTAAATAAAATTTTGGACGAGACCATTAAAAACGTTCACTACAATCCAGATGTTCACTATACCCCGGGCTCATTACAGTGGGGATAGACTTATTTGAAATAACAATAGTTCAATAAAATTTTGGACGAGACCAATAAAAACGTTCACTACAATCCAGATGTTCACTATACCCCGGGCTCATTACAGTGGGGATAGACTTATTTGAAATAACAATAGTTCAATAAAATTTTGGACGAGACCAATAAAAACGTTCACTACAATCCAGATGTTCACTATACCCCGGGCTCATTACAGTGGGGATAGACTTATTTGAAATAACAATAGTTCAATTAAATTTTGGACGAGACCAATAAAAACGTTCACTACAATCCAGATGTTCACTATACCCCGGGCTCATTACAGTGGGGATAGACTTACTTGAAATAACAATAGTTCAATAAAATTTTGGACGAGACCAATAAAAACGTTCCCTACAATCCAGATGTTCACTATACCCCGGGCTCATTACTGTGGGGATAGACTTATTTGAAATAACTGTAATTAAATAAAAGTTTGGACGAGACCAATAAAAACGCTCACTACAATCCAGATGTTCACTATACCCCGGGTTCATTACAGTGGGGATAGACTTATTTGAAATAACAATAGTTAATTAAAATTTTGGACGAGACGAATAAAAACGTTCACTACAATCCAGATGTTCACTATACCCCGGGCTCATTACAGTGGGGTTAGACTTATTTGAAATAACAATAGTTAAATAAAATTTTGGACGAGACCAATAAAAACGTTCACTACAATCCAGATGTTCACTATACCCCGGGCTCATTACAGTGGGGATAGACTTATTTGAAATAACAATAGTTCAATAAAATTTTGGACGAGACCAATAAAAACGTTCACTACAATCCAGATGTTCACTATACCCCGGGCTCATTACAGTGCGGATAGACTTAATTGAAATAACAATAGTTCAATAAAATTTTGGACGAGACCAATAAAAACGTTCACTACAATCCAGATGTTCACTATACCCCGGGCTCATTACAGTGGGGATAGACTTATTTGAAATAACAATAGTTCAATAAAATTTTGGACGAGACCAATAAAAACGTTCACTACAAACCAGATGTTCACTATAGCCCGGGCTCATTACAGTGGGGATAGACTTATTTGAAATAACAATAGTTCAATAAAATTTTGGACGAGACCAATAAAAACGTTCACTACAATCCAGATGTTCACTATACCCCGGGCTCATTACAGTGGGGATAGACTTATTTGAAATAACTGTAATTAAATAAAAGTTTGGACGAGACCAATAAAAACGCTCACTACAATCCAGATGTTCACTATACCCCGGGTTCATTACAGTGGGGATAGACTTATTTGAAATAACAATAGTTAATTAAAATTTTGGACGAGACCGATAAAAACGTTCACTACAATCCAGATGTTCACTATACCCCGGGCTCATTACAGTGGGGTTAGACTTATTTGAAATAACAATAGTTAAATAAAATTTTGGACGAGACCATTAAAAACGTTCACTACAATCCAGATGTTCACTATACCCCGGGCTCATTACGGTGGGGATAGACTTATTTGAAATAACAATAGTTCAATAAAATTTTGGACGAGACCAATAAAAACGTTCACTACAATCCAGATGTTCACTATACCCCGGGCTCATTACAGTGCGGATAGACTTATTTGAAATAACATTAGTTCAATAAAATTTTGGACGAGACCAATAAAAACGTTCACTACAATCCAGATGTTCACTATACCCCGGGCTCATTACAGTGGGGATAGACTTATTTGAAATAACAATAGTTCAATAAAATTTTGGACGAGACCAATAAAAACGTTCACTACAATCCAGATGTTCACTATACCCCGGGCTCATTACAGTGGGGATAGACTTATTTGAAATAACAATAGTTCAATAAAATTTTGGACGAGACCAATAAAAACGTTCACTACAATCCAGATGTTCACTATACCCCGGGCTCATTTCAGTGGGGATAGACTTATTTGAAATAACAATAGTTCAATTAAATTTTGGACGAGACCAATAAAAACGTTCACTACAATCCAGATGTTCACTATACCCCGGGCTCATTACAGTGGGGATAGACTTACTTGAAATAACAATAGTTCAATAAAATTTTGGACGAGACCAATAAAAACGTTCCCTACAATCCAGATGTTCACTATACCCCGGGCTCATTACTGTGGGGATAGACTTATTTGAAATAACTGTAATTAAATAAAAGTTTGGACGAGACCAATAAAAACGCTCACTACAATCCAGATGTTCACTATACCCCGGGTTCATTACAGTGGGGATAGACTTATTTGAAATAACAATAGTTAATTAAAATTTTGGACGAGACCAATAAAAACGTTCACTACAATCCAGATGTTCACTATACCCCGGGCTCATTACAGTGGGGTTAGACTTATTTGAAATAACAATAGTTAAATAAAATTTTGGACGAGACCAATAAAAACGTTCACTACAATCCAGATGTTCACTATACCCCGGGCTCATTACAGTGGGGATAGACTTATTTGAAATAACAATAGTTCAATAAAATTTTGGACGAGACCAATAAAAACGTTCACTACAATCCAGATGTTCACTATACCCCGGGCTCATTACAGTGCGGATAGACTTAATTGAAATAACAATAGTTCAATAAAATTTTGGACGAGACCAATAAAAACGTTCACTACAATCCAGATGTTCACTATACCCCGGGCTCATTACAGTGGGGATAGACTTATTTGAAATAACAATAGTTCAATAAAATTTTGGACGAGACCAATAAAAACGTTCACTACAATCCAGATGTTCACTATAGCCCGGGCTCATTACAGTGGGGATAGACTTATTTGAAATAACAATAGTTCAATAAAATTTTGGACGAGACCAATAAAAACGTTCACTACAATCCAGATGTTCACTATACCCCGGGCTCATTACAGTGGGGATAGACTTATTTGAAATAACAATAGTTCAATAAAATTTTGGACGAGACCAATAAAAACGTTCACTACATTCCAGATGTTCACTATACCCCGGGCTCATTACAGTGGGGATAGACTTATTTGAAATAACAATAGTTCAATAAAATTTTGGACGAGACCAATAAAAACGTTCACTACAATCCAGATGTTCACTATACCCCGGGCTCATTACAGTGGGGATAGACTTATTTGAAATAATAATAGTTCAATAAAATTTTGGACGAGACCAATAAAAACGTTCACTACAATCCAGATGTTCACTATACCCCGGGCTCATTACAGTGGGGATAGACTTATTTGAAATAACAATAGTTCAATAAAATTTTGGACGAGACCAATAAAAACGTTCACTACAATCCAGATGTTCACTATACCCCGGGCTCATTACAGTGGGGATAGACTTATTTGAAATAACAATAGTTCAATTAAATTTTGGACGAGACCAATAAAAACGTTCACTACAATCCAGATGTTCACTATACCCCGGGCTCATTACAGTGGGGATAGACTTATTTGAAATAACAATAGTTCAATTAAATTTTGGACGAGACCAATAAAAACGTTCACTACAATCCAGATGTTCACTATACCCCGGGCTCATTACAGTGGGGTTAGACTTATTTGAAATAACAATAGTTAAATAAAATTTTGGACGAGACCATTAAAAACGTTCACTACAATCCAGATGTTCACTATACCCCGGGCTCATTACAGTGGGGATAGACTTATTTGAAATAACAATAGTTCAATAAAATTTTGGACGAGACCAATAAAAACGTTCACTACAATCCAGATGTTCACTATACCCCGGGCTCATTACAGTGGGGATAGACTTATTTGAAATAACAATAGTTCAATAAAATTTTGGACGAGACCAATAAAAACGTTCACTACAATCCAGATGTTCACTATACCCCGGGCTCATTACAGTGGGGATAGACTTATTTGAAATAACAATAGTTCAATTAAATTTTGGACGAGACCAATAAAAACGTTCACTACAATCCAGATGTTCACTATACCCCGGGCTCATTACAGTGGGGATAGACTTACTTGAAATAACAATAGTTCAATAAAATTTTGGACGAGACCAATAAAAACGTTCCCTACAATCCAGATGTTCACTATACCCCGGGCTCATTACTGTGGGGATAGACTTATTTGAAATAACTGTAATTAAATAAAAGTTTGGACGAGACCAATAAAAACGCTCACTACAATCCAGATGTTCACTATACCCCGGGTTCATTACAGTGGGGATAGACTTATTTGAAATAACAATAGTTAATTAAAATTTTGGACGAGACGAATAAAAACGTTCACTACAATCCAGATGTTCACTATACCCCGGGCTCATTACAGTGGGGTTAGACTTATTTGAAATAACAATAGTTAAATAAAATTTTGGACGAGACCAATAAAAACGTTCACTACAATCCAGATGTTCACTATACCCCGGGCTCATTACAGTGGGGACAGACTTATTTGAAATAACAATAGTTCAATAAAATTTTGGACGAGACCAATAAAAACGTTCACTACAATCCAGATGTTCACTATACCCCGGGCTCATTACAGTGCGGATAGACTTAATTGAAATAACAATAGTTCAATAAAATTTTGGACGAGACCAATAAAAACGTTCACTACAATCCAGATGTTCACTATACCCCGGGCTCATTACAGTGGGGATAGACTTATTTGAAATAACAATAGTTCAATAAAATTTTGGACGAGACCAATAAAAACGTTCACTACAAACCAGATGTTCACTATAGCCCGGGCTCATTACAGTGGGGATAGACTTATTTGAAATAACAATAGTTCAATAAAATTTTGGACGAGACCAATAAAAACGTTCACTACAATCCAGATGTTCACTATACCCCGGGCTCATTACAGTGGGGATAGACTTATTTGAAATAACTGTAATTAAATAAAAGTTTGGACGAGACCAATAAAAACGCTCACTACAATCCAGATGTTCACTATACCCCGGGTTCATTACAGTGGGGATAGACTTATTTGAAATAACAATAGTTAATTAAAATTTTGGACGAGACCGATAAAAACGTTCACTACAATCCAGATGTTCACTATACCCCGGGCTCATTACAGTGGGGATAGACTTATTTGAAATAACAATAGTTAAATAAAATTTTGGTCGAGACCAATAAAAACGTTCACTACAATCCAGATGTTCACTATACCCCGGGCTCATTACGGTGGGGATAGACTTATTTGAAATAACAATAGTTCAATAAAATTTTGGACGAGACCAATAAAAACGTTCACTACAATCCAGATGTTCACTATACCCCGGGCTCATTACAGTGGGGATAGACTTATTTGAAATAATAATAGTTCAATAAAATTTTGGACGAGACCAATAAAAACGTTCACTACAATCCAGATGTTCACTATACCCCGGGCTCATTACAGTGGGGATAGACTTATTTGAAATAACAATAGTTCAATAAAATTTTGGACGAGACCAATAAAAACGTTCACTACAATCCAGATGTTCACTATACCCCGGGCTCATTTCAGTGGGGATAGACTTATTTGAAATAACAATAGTTCAATTAAATTTTGGACGAGACCAATAAAAACGTTCACTACAATCCAGATGTTCACTATACGCCGGGCTCATTACAGTGGGGATAGACTTACTTGAAATAACAATAGTTCAATAAAATTTTGGACGAGACCAATAAAAACGTTCCCTACAATCCAGATGTTCACTATACCCCGGGCTCATTACTGTGGGGATAGACTTATTTGAAATAACTGTAATTAAATAAAAGTTTGGACGAGACCAATAAAAACGCTCACTACAATCCAGATGTTCACTATACCCCGGGTTCATTACAGTGGGGATAGACTTATTTGAAATAACAATAGTTAATTAAAATTTTGGACGAGACCAATAAAAACGTTCACTACAATCCAGATGTTCACTATACCCCGGGCTCATTACAGTGGGGTTAGACTTATTTGAAATAACAATAGTTAAATAAAATTTTGGACGAGACCAATAAAAACGTTCACTACAATCCAGATGTTCACTATACCCCGGGCTCATTACAGTGGGGATAGACTTATTTGAAATAACAATAGTTCAATAAAATTTTGGACGAGACCAATAAAAACGTTCACTACAATCCAGATGTTCACTATACCCCGGGCTCATTACAGTGGGGATAGACTTATTTGAAATAACAATAGTTCAATAAAATTTTGGACGAGACCAATAAAAACGTTCACTACAATCCAGATGTTCACTATACCCCGGGCTCATTACAGTGGGGATAGACTTATTTGAAATAACAATAGTTCAATAAAATTTTGGTCGAGACCAATAAAAACGTTCACTACAATCCAGATGTTCACTATAGCCCGGGCTCATTACAGTGGGGATAGACTTATTTGAAATAACAATAGTTCAATAAAATTTTGGACGAGACCAATAAAAACGTTCACTACAATCCAGATGTTCACTATACCCCGGGCTCATTACAGTGGGGATAGACTTATTTGAAATAACAATAGTTCAATAAAATTTTGGTCGAGACCAATAAAAACGTTCACTACAATCCAGATGTTCACTATAGCCCGGGCTCATTACAGTGGGGATAGACTTATTTGAAATAACAATAGTTCAATAAAATTTTGGACGAGACCAATAAAAACGTTCACTACAATCCAGATGTTCACTATACCCCGGGCTCATTACAGTGGGGATAGACTTATTTGAAATAATAATAGTTCAATAAAATTTTGGACGAGACCAATAAAAACGTTCACTACAATCCAGATGTTCACTATACCCCGGGCTCATTACAGTGGGGATAGACTTATTTGAAATAACAATAGTTCAATAAAATTTTGGACGAGACCAATAAAAACGTTCACTACAATCCAGATGTTCACTATACCCCGGGCTCATTACAGTGGGGATAGACTTATTTGAAATAACAATAGTTCAATAAAATTTTGGACGAGACCAATAAAAACGTTCACTACAATCCAGATGTTCACTATACCCCGGGCTCATTACAGTGGGGATAGACTTATTTGAAATAACAATAGTTCAATTAAATTTTGGACGAGACCAATAAAAACGTTCACTACAATCCAGATGTTCACTATACCCCGGGCTCATTACAGTGGGGATAGACTTACTTGAAATAACAATAGTTCAATAAAATTTTGGACGAGACCAATAAAAACGTTCCCTACAATCCAGATGTTCACTATACCCCGGGCTCATTACTGTGGGGATAGACTTATTTGAAATAACTGTAATTAAATAAAAGTTTGGACGAGACCAATAAAAACGCTCACTACAATCCAGATGTTCACTATACCCCGGGTTCATTACAGTGGGGATAGACTTATTTGAAATAACAATAGTTAATTAAAATTTTGGACGAGACGAATAAAAACGTTCACTACAATCCAGATGTTCACTATACCCCGGGCTCATTACAGTGGGGTTAGACTTATTTGAAATAACAATAGTTAAATAAAATTTTGGACGAGACCAATAAAAACGTTCACTACAATCCAGATGTTCACTATACCCCGGGCTCATTACAGTGGGGACAGACTTATTTGAAATAACAATAGTTCAATAAAATTTTGGACGAGACCAATAAAAACGTTCACTACAATCCAGATGTTCACTATACCCCGGGCTCATTACAGTGCGGATAGACTTAATTGAAATAACAATAGTTCAATAAAATTTTGGACGAGACCAATAAAAACGTTCACTACAATCCAGATGTTCACTATACCCCGGGCTCATTACAGTGGGGATAGACTTATTTGAAATAACAATAGTTCAATAAAATTTTGGACGAGACCAATAAAAACGTTCACTACAAACCAGATGTTCACTATAGCCCGGGCTCATTACAGTGGGGATAGACTTATTTGAAATAACAATAGTTCAATAAAATTTTGGACGAGACCAATAAAAACGTTCACTACAATCCAGATGTTCACTATACCCCGGGCTCATTACAGTGGGGATAGACTTATTTGAAATAACTGTAATTAAATAAAAGTTTGGACGAGACCAATAAAAACGCTCACTACAATCCAGATGTTCACTATACCCCGGGTTCATTACAGTGGGGATAGACTTATTTGAAATAACAATAGTTAATTAAAATTTTGGACGAGACCGATAAAAACGTTCACTACAATCCAGATGTTCACTATACCCCGGGCTCATTACAGTGGGGTTAGACTTATTTGAAATAACAATAGTTAAATAAAATTTTGGACGAGACCATTAAAAACGTTCACTACAATCCAGATGTTCACTATACCCCGGGCTCATTACGGTGGGGATAGACTTATTTGAAATAACAATAGTTCAATAAAATTTTGGACGAGACCAATAAAAACGTTCACTACAATCCAGATGTTCACTATACCCCGGGCTCATTACAGTGCGGATAGACTTATTTGAAATAACATTAGTTCAATAAAATTTTGGACGAGACCAATAAAAACGTTCACTACAATCCAGATGTTCACTATACCCCGGGCTCATTACAGTGGGGATAGACTTATTTGAAATAACAATAGTTCAATAAAATTTTGGACGAGACCAATAAAAACGTTCACTACAATCCAGATGTTCACTATACCCCGGGCTCATTACAGTGGGGATAGACTTATTTGAAATAACAATAGTTCAATAAAATTTTGGACGAGACCAATAAAAACGTTCACTACAATCCAGATGTTCACTATACCCCGGGCTCATTTCAGTGGGGATAGACTTATTTGAAATAACAATAGTTCAATTAAATTTTGGACGAGACCAATAAAAACGTTCACTACAATCCAGATGTTCACTATACCCCGGGCTCATTACAGTGGGGATAGACTTACTTGAAATAACAATAGTTCAATAAAATTTTGGACGAGACCAATAAAAACGTTCCCTACAATCCAGATGTTCACTATACCCCGGGCTCATTACTGTGGGGATAGACTTATTTGAAATAACTGTAATTAAATAAAAGTTTGGACGAGACCAATAAAAACGCTCACTACAATCCAGATGTTCACTATACCCCGGGTTCATTACAGTGGGGATAGACTTATTTGAAATAACAATAGTTAATTAAAATTTTGGACGAGACCAATAAAAACGTTCACTACAATCCAGATGTTCACTATACCCCGGGCTCATTACAGTGGGGTTAGACTTATTTGAAATAACAATAGTTAAATAAAATTTTGGACGAGACCAATAAAAACGTTCACTACAATCCAGATGTTCACTATACCCCGGGCTCATTACAGTGGGGATAGACTTATTTGAAATAACAATAGTTCAATAAAATTTTGGACGAGACCAATAAAAACGTTCACTACAATCCAGATGTTCACTATACCCCGGGCTCATTACAGTGGGGATAGACTTATTTGAAATAACAATAGTTCAATAAAATTTTGGACGAGACCAATAAAAACGTTCACTACAATCCAGATGTTCACTATACCCCGGGCTCATTACAGTGGGGATAGACTTATTTGAAATAACAATAGTTCAATAAAATTTTGGTCGAGACCAATAAAAACGTTCACTACAATCCAGATGTTCACTATAGCCCGGGCTCATTACAGTGGGGATAGACTTATTTGAAATAACAATAGTTCAATAAAATTTTGGACGAGACCAATAAAAACGTTCACTACAATCCAGATGTTCACTATACCCCGGGCTCATTACAGTGGGGATAGACTTATTTGAAATAACAATAGTTCAATAAAATTTTGGTCGAGACCAATAAAAACGTTCACTACAATCCAGATGTTCACTATAGCCCGGGCTCATTACAGTGGGGATAGACTTATTTGAAATAACAATAGTTCAATAAAATTTTGGACGAGACCAATAAAAACGTTCACTACAATCCAGATGTTCACTATACCCCGGGCTCATTACAGTGGGGATAGACTTATTTGAAATAATAATAGTTCAATAAAATTTTGGACGAGACCAATAAAAACGTTCACTACAATCCAGATGTTCACTATACCCCGGGCTCATTACAGTGGGGATAGACTTATTTGAAATAACAATAGTTCAATAAAATTTTGGACGAGACCAATAAAAACGTTCACTACAATCCAGATGTTCACTATACCCCGGGCTCATTACAGTGGGGATAGACTTATTTGAAATAACAATAGTTCAATAAAATTTTGGACGAGACCAATAAAAACGTTCACTACAATCCAGATGTTCACTATACCCCGGGCTCATTACAGTGGGGATAGACTTATTTGAAATAACAATAGTTCAATAAAATTTTGGACGAGACCAATAAAAACGTTCACTACAATCCAGATGTTCACTATACCCCGGGCTCATTACAGTGGGGATAGACTTATTTGAAATAACAATAGTTCAATTAAATTTTGGACGAGACCAATAAAAACGTTCACTACAATCCAGATGTTCACTATACCCCGGGCTCATTACAGTGGGGATAGACTTATTTGAAATAACAATAGTTCAATAAAATTTTGGACGAGACCAATAAAACCGTTCACTACAATCCAGATGTTCACTATACCCCGGGCTCATTACAGTGGGGATAGACTTTTTTGAAATAACAATAGTTCAATAAAATTTTGGACGAGACCAATAAAAACGTTCACTACAATCCAGATGTTCACTATACCCCGGGCTCATTACAATGGGGATAGACTTATTTGAAATAACAATAGTTCAATTAAATTTTGGACGAGACCAATAAAAACGTTCACTACAATCCAGATGTTCACTATACCCCGGGCTCATTACAGTGGGGATAGACTTATTTGAAATAACAATAGTTCAATTAAATTTTGGACGAGACCAATAAAAACGTTCACTACAATCCAGATGTTCACTATACCCCGGGCTCATTACAGTGGGGATAGACTTATTTGAAATAACAATAGTTCAATAAAATTTTGGACGAGACCAATAAAAACGTTCACTACAATCCAGATGTTCACTATACCCCGGGCTCATTACAGTGGGGATAGACTTATTTGAAATAACTGTAATTAAATAAAAGTTTGGACGAGACCAATAAAAACGCTCACTACAATCCAGATGTTCACTATACCCCGGGTTCATTACAGTGGGGATAGACTTATTTGAAATAACAATAGTTAATTAAAATTTTGGACAAGATCAATAAAAACGTTCACTACAATACAGATGTTCACTATACCCCGGGCTCATTACAGTGGGGTTAGACTTATTTGAAATAACAATAGTTAAATAAAATTTTGGACGAGACTACTAGAAACAGGCTTTTAACCGTATCTCGGACTCATTACAGCGGGGTTAGACTGTATTTGAAACATTCAAATTTAGGTTTTTTTGTTGTTCAGAATTACGCTAATTTTCGTTATTATGTAACTCTATGTTCAAATTTACTTAAATAAAGGGGGGGGGGGAATTCACACAGTTTTTAAAAGTTTCTTTAAAAATCGAAAAAATGAAATTTATTATGAACTGAAATATTTGCCAAAAATATACTTAACAAAAAGTTTTATTATTACACAGTTGTAACGCAAGAGAGTTCAACATAATTCTACCACCCGAAACATGACGCTTCTTTTCAGAAACGTGTGTACCAACCACCTGTTGCCATCCTAAAGGATAATTTTATTAATTTTTTATTATTTATTTTTTATTTTTCTGTTTATATTTATTTTTAATGGTCCAAACGTGTTAAATTTTATTTATCTTTTAACTATGAAGAAATTGAAGTATATTTTACGTAAACGAAATTTACTACTTAAATATTTAGATTTTTATTCATATTCAATTCTGTAACTAATGTCTGTAAAGTTCTCAAAATACAATTCAAAAAATTTAAAAATCTTGTGTTCATTTGTAATAAGCTTAGATGCTGATAAACACGGTAAAATTCAAATCTGCTATGCGGAATAATATGAAGATGAATTCGTATAATCCACTAATCCTTTACTTCTTGGTATGAGTGCTGCAAGTTCATAAACACAGATTCAACATTCACACAGGCACAATGTTCTTCAGAATTGGTTGAGGTGATAATAAAACAAAAGGCAGACCCCAGAAACGCAGTTTTTATGTTTTATGTTTTCTTTAATTTTTGATTCTTTAATTGTTTTGAATCCTTTGACATTATTTTAAAACGAATTCTTTACTATTCTTTTTCATTGATTAATCTGTCATAGTATTTTCAATGCTATAAGTGCTTAGTTATTACGTACCTCAATAAAACCGTTTCTTTGCATTTTTGAAAATAAACCTTAATTATATTGTGATACATCTTAAATAAAAAAAATCTAATAAAATTCCTATTGTGTATGATAATAAAATTACTGCTAAAGAAAAAAAATAAATAAAAAAAAATTAACAAAATAAATAAATAAATGAAAAAAATAAATAAAAATAAATAAATATAAATAAAAATCAGCATAATTCTGGCAAATAAAACCAAAATATGCGGCATTTAAACCATTCATTTGGTTTCTCTTTCATGTGCTAACGGTTTACCGGAAATTTGGGTTTTCAAAATTACAGTTTATATTACCACTCATTTAGTAAAATTACGGAAGTGAATAGTAAATTTAACCACATAAATGGTTTTTATGCTACGTTCTCAAATATTATGATAAAATTACCAAATTTAATCACATTTACTAAATTTTAAAAGGTATAATCAAACCATGTTTTATTGTTAATTTTACGAAAACGATTGAAAAAACGCTTCGATGAAAATTACCGAGCATTTTTGGTGTTTTCCGTGGAACCAGAAATGAGGCAAATTTTACCATACTCTAGTAGTTTTGATTATACCTTTTTTTCTCAGATACTAACCACCGTTTAGACATCGTGCTTGGTTTAGATAAAGAAATCGTGAGGTTAATTTAATTGAGTGCGATGATGAAAAAAACTTTTTTTAAAGGGGAAGGAATAGTTTGAGAAGAAATAAAATCATTGCAATATTTTTTATTTAGAATATAGATTGAAAGAAGTCTTTCTGTAAATTTTAAATTCCTACAGAATATAGAAAAAAAAATATTTAAAGATTGAGTTCGAAATGTTTCCCTCCTCCTCTTATATTACAAAGTTGGTTAACAGAATTTAAAAACAATTATTTTATTAACGATGTTACTTATCTTAAAAACTTATGTTCACAAAAGTAAGATTTTGTATAAATTACAAATAATGCCTTAAAATCTATATATATATATATCTATGGAGTTCAACCTATGTTATAAATTTACATCTATTTTTTAAATTATCGATGTTTTCTAGATTTGATTACTGCAGTTACATGCTTTTTTTGAAATAAAGCCTCATTATTTTCTTTCTCACATTGAAAAAGCATAACAAAAAAATCTTAATTGCTGCAGTTTCCAATCATTTTCTTAGAAAAAGAAATTAAGGCTCTCAGCAGAGTCTAAATTAAGCCAGATGACAAATGAAAAAGAATGTTCAGATCGCAATAAGTAGAGTTAGAAGGAACTAAAACTAATGAAATTTTGCAAATAGAACGGTATTTTTTTGCTAGGGTAATATTATTCTAAGCAATGTAAGCAAACGTCATTATGCCGAGGAGGCTATACTTTCCTCCGAGATTTATTTTGGAAAAGATTCTTTGCATCTTTTAGCAAGAACTAACCTAGAACTTCATTTCTGATAAATCACTCAGAGATATATTTCTTCAAGGATGCAATCGCTGTGTAATAACAATATGTTTGATCGATTGCATCGTTTAAATTAAAATTTCGTAATTTAAAATTAAAGATAGTTTTGATTTTCATTTTTTTTAGTATGAATCAATAAATTTCTATGAATGTTGATGCAAATATGTTTTTATTGTATGGAATTATTGAAATTTATGAAAATGCATACAGTTATAAAATTAAGTCAAAATAATAGGTTATATTGAAACATAAAACGTTTGTTTTATGAAACTTAGACGCCTTTAATTTTTTTTTATTATTTATTTCTAAGGACATCACATACTGTTTATATATATCACATACAGTTATATCATCAATTACTGTTATATAAAAACAATACATAAACTTTACAGAAACAATAACTGTTTAAGTAATCAATAGCATCATTGATAACATCACATAGTGTAATGTTATCAATAATGTGCCGTTTTATAAACGAGTTGGGTTGGAAAAGTAGCTAATATATAATAAAGAACGTTGTTTTGTTCATTTATTTATTTAAATAATAAAAACGAAAGATTTTATTTTAATATTATTATTATAAATAATTTACTAAAGTTGATTTGATTTATTTATTTATTTAATTTTCAATAATTCAAACTTAATGACTCAATAATGACTCAAATAATTTATTAATGACTCAAATTTGATTCACATTAAAATAAGTTCGATCGAAATTGTTTTTTAATTTGATGAAAACTAGAAATGTTTATGATGTGATGAAGGAATTTATTTTGAAAAAGAACTTTATATTTTAATTTTCTTTCCAAAAGTATTACAGTCTTTTATCCAAATGTAAATGACGGAAAGCAGATGCCACTTGTGCAACAGTTCTAAAATAGAATCGATCAAGTTATAAAACCAACCGTGTCAATTGGTTTAGGAACGTAATTAAAATGAAACATACTAAAAATAAATTTAAATTATCACGTGTGAATAAAGTATTAAAACTCTAACATGTTAAAAACACGATCAATATCAAACGCGCGAATAACATAGTCAAAGTAAAACGCATCATATGCATAATCAGAATCAAACGTGCCAAGATGTCTTCTGAATTATTTGTATGTACAAATATCAGTACTAAATTTTAACTGTTACACTAAGAAAAAAATTGCGTTCATAACTACTAGAATAGGGTAACATTTGCAGTATTTTCTGGCTCAGCAAGAAACACCAAAAAGTATAGAATTTCTCACCACAGTTTTTTTTTTGTTAATGACTTTATGTTAAATTTACTGTAGAATTTTGATTTATTATTATGCTGTTTGATACAAATTCAGAAAATTTAAAACTACCCACTTAATAGTAAATTTGGAAATTTTTAAAATTGTTCTAGAGGCAATTCATGAATAATTTCACACTTTTTCTTCGGTATTTTAGTGCCTCCACCCCATTGTCACAAAGTGTTACATTTTCATCATGACCCCTACCTCCTCTCATATTAAGTCACGCTGTATTGTATAATCATTTGCTATCAATTCAGAACAAAACAGATGTTATATATCATATTAAGGGGGCAGGAAAGTAATGTCGTTTCGGTTTTTTTCTTTTTAATTTTTAGAATGTTATTTCATGTTACTGTTTTTCTGTTTTTTTCCTGTTGTGGTAATCTTTTTAGTTCTCATATGAGATAATAACCTTTTTTTTTCATCTTAAATTTTATATATATAACACTGTGTGTGTGTTTTTTTTTTTTATAAAATTTATAAGTATCATTAGTATAAGTATATTTCCATCCAGTATCGCTGTACTTATGCTTTTATGGAACTTCTAAAATCAAACTATCAAAACAACTTTTCTTAGTTATATGAAAACAGCATTTTAGTTATGGAAAACACAACGCGTGAAAATCAAATTAGATTTACTCGTTTATTAAAATATTTGTCAAAGAACTCTTAAAAGTAATTATAATCAGTAAAAGGAGCCAAGTCGAATCAAGTGATATTACAAGAAAGCTTTTCAGCTTAATCGATCAATGTCAAGTGTTTGTCTATCACCAAAAGTTTTTCTTTTAAACTAATTTACATTTATAAAGTTTTAAGGCAAAAGAAAATATGTTGAGAAGATAGCATTACCTTTTCTGACCAATATTTCGTTCAATATTTGTGTATCGACTAATAAATATGCTCAAAAGAAGTATTTTTAATGAAGTTTAAATTCAGAGTTTTATGAATGAAATAAAACATTTCGAATGCATACTGATTGTGCTTATTAATAGTTTTTATAAATTATTGCAAATTTAATTGTTATAAGCAAAGTTTAATAAAAAATAAACTGAGATACACGAAAAAAATTTAAATGCTTAAATCATGTACGTTTTTTATAGATTACAATAATTAATTTTAAATATTTGTAAGTAAACAAGGGGTTCAACACTCCCTGCTACCACCGCAATGAGAAACAATTTCTTTTACAAGTGCCTTACAGTATGGTAATGACATTTCTGATAAAGAAACCATAATTCTGGTTAATAAAATCAAAATATACGGTATTTCAACCATTAATTTGGATTTGGTACATTTTACGTTCATATGGTAATTGTTTGCCGGTAATTCTGGTTTTCAAAATTATATAGTTCTTATTATCACACATTTAGTAAAAGATGCAAAACTGAGAATTAAATTTAACCGTATAGATGGTTTTTATGTCATGCTCTAAGGTATCATTGTAAAATTACCTAATTTTACAACATTTACCAAATTTTATCACATATTATAAAAACATATTTCATAGCATATCATAAGCATACTATTTTATAAGTTAATTTTATCAAAATCATTATCAAAGCACTTAGGTAAAATTACAGAACTTTTTAGTGTTTTCATAGAGCCAGAAACACGGCAATTTTTAACAAAATTTTTTAGTTTTCATAGTTAAGTTGTCATATTTTTTCAGTCACCATATTTGTTTTTCTCAGTGCGGAAAAGCTTTTGTATTTCCTTTTGAATCACTTCGCGACAGGGGCTCAATCTCCAGATGCTGAAACGTGAAACTTAGTCTCGAATAAGCAATACGCTCTTGTATTCTTGTTTAATAAACAACACGTTGTAAAAGTATTTTTGGTCAAGTAATACGCTCATACATAGTTCAAAATTGTTTGACATTTCAATTATTCAATTACTGTACTACATTCGATTCTGTACTCGATTTTCAAACTTATACGTTCTTTTTCATTAAAAAAATGCTTAGAATGTGCATTAAAAAATGCTATATAGAAGAAAATTACCAAAATCACTGCCTAATTCTGAGTTATGCAAATTTTTATAATCCTAAATACTGCAGTATTAGAGTAAGTTTTTAAATATTAAAAAATAATAAGACCACAAACGTTTTTCATTTTCACAAAATTGTGGATTCTCCGCTTTGCCCTATTTTCAGAATATGCAAAAACTGTGCTAGCTTTAGATAAGCTAAACTTGTCCTAACAGTCACGAGTAATTGTTGAAAACTCACAACAGTTATGAAAAAAGCATATTATTCGCAAAGGAGCATCATTTCAAACGACGCTGAAGCCTTCAAAGAACCTGTACTTATGTCAGATATGTCATTTTTCGAAGCGTTGGTCATAGAATGCGTAACTGATATATTATACAGTTTTTTTAAACACCCTTCAATTATTAATATGTAAGTGAAAATCATTTATTATAATACATTGTATAATTTTTTTTTTAATCAATCTCCTTTTCCAAAAAAAAAAGTTTTTTGAAACGCTTGATTAGAGGAATATGTCATAAATATTTATGTGGAAGCATTGCCTTCATTAAATTTCGTTATAATACATAAAATAAAAACTTAAACTGCAGTTCTTCTTTACATCAAATACATTTCAATTTATTAATGAAACGAATATTTGTAACGAATTATTTTATTGCTAAACAATGAAAGTGTTCTCCTTTCAGAATAAAATTAAGATTTATGTTAATGTTCTTATCATTGAGTGAAATTTCTAATCAATATTCCTTTAACCACATCACATCTGATTTCTGTGTCTTAATGAATTTAATTACATGGAACACGTTCTTAAAAGCGGCATCATCTGGTGAACTGTGAAACAGATGTTGGACAAAATACACGATAACTATTATTAATTATTAAAACTAGAGCAATAGAACATGGTAGAACTTACGTTTTCATTATGAAACCTCTGCAAAAAAATTTCATGGCATAAATAACTATTTCCATAACTAAAGAAGGTTTTTAAATTTGATCTAGAATAACATATCTACCAACTTTTACACATTTGGCGTAAAATTTTATTTCTATATTTAAAGTGGTAGTAAAGTGTATGCTTTCTGTACATTCCTTGCATTTATAAACTTAATTTATAATCTTTATGACCACTACCATTTAAAAAAAATTAAGAATATATATTAATATGTAATACTGGCCCGGTAGGCTCCATAAGCTTTTTCAAAATACAGTTGATGTTTCTGCTTAAAATTGTAATTTAAATTCCATTTTACTACCACTGAGGAAAATCATCCTCAAAAGGATTAAGAGTTGGCAGGTATGGAATAATCTAGATTTCAAAATTGCGTTTGTTTTATTATTTTTTTAGTGGCTCGGATAAATTTAACTAAAGAAAAAGGGAAATATTTTCTGTATTGAACCCTTATGAGTAAAATACTTTCTATTCCATTAACACAAATTTATATTTTAAAGACAACTCTATTTTGTCTGTTTTTACCCTAGTTTATACTTACCAATTGGTGATAAATGTCATGATATTTTTCATAACTTAAAGGACAAGGGATTTTACATTTCGATTTAGTATATAAGATTAAATCTTTGTGAATTAAATCAATAAATAATCTTAAGTGTCAAGAAACCTGCTAATTTAACCTGTAAACCTGTTATTTGTGTCAATTTGATGGTGTGGTATAGCTCAGCTGACCAGCGTCTTATGAAAAATAAAAAGTGGTAATAAATTTTCTAATTGAACAATCGAACACAAACCGCTTTACCTATTCAATTATTTAAGTAAAAAACTATTCCGCTAGAGAAACCTCTTCGGGGATTTCTGTTCTCGTAATATTAAATTGGAAAGGTGAGTTTTCGAACAGCATTTTATAAACTTAACTGTTAGTTTTTCATTTTCCCGCGACATTAGTCAGTTTAGGTACATGGTACATTTCTGGCTCCTACGTCAAAACTGTATTCTAACTGACCAATTAAATGAAATATTTTCTTCTTATATATGGGCTTTAGATGCATTGAATAGCAAACTTCAAGCTCTACATTGTTGATTCTGCCAATTGCGCAGTCCCGCAGTGGACTGATTGTTAAGACACGTTTCCCAGCAGATCACCGAAGTTAAGCATCACTGGCTGCAGTCAGTGTGCGGGTGGGTGACTACTTGAATCTGCGTAGGCACCGATGGTGTGCGGTATTGGTCCTCGTTAAACTGTTCTACCGTAAAGTTCTCGACTTCGCGTGCAGGTCGTCGGGCTACCGTAGAGGGGGTGCCATCCCCTCTGCAGAGGATCAAAATTGTGATGGCATGTCTTCGGATCATCCTCAGGGATGTTTCCCAGACCGTCGCCAATAGCCCATTGTGCAGCTTTAATGCGACTTAAATGAATAACAACAACAACAGCCAATTGCGCAATTTTTTTTAAATAAAATTTTTATTTATCCACCATGTACATGTTTTTATGCAGTACAGAACAAAAAGTTGAGAATTTTGAAAGATTAGTAATTATTTAAGTATATAGAAATAAAAACAAGAAATTAAAATACATTTCAAGATGTCTTATCTTTGTACAGATACACATAAATTATACAGATACGTGTTAATTATAGGGATACATATGCATTATACACATAAGTTCACAGTAAATATTTTCACCTTTAACATTAACAGCCATTTGAAACCGTCTTGGCACAGATTCAAAGAGAGACTTCACTTCAAGTTCCTTCTTTAAATAATTTTCTACCTTCGAGTGCAAATTCCTACGGAAGCCCAAATGAAAATTTTTAGCGTTAATATAATCATCAAATTCAATCGCAAAAGAAATATCAAAATGTAATAGTAAATCACTTTAGAAGTACATCATGTAATGCATCAAAAAAAGAAATGGACCACCATGAATAACCTTTGATCTAATGATTGGATCTTTACGTTCTAGGACTCATTATTAATGGCTCGAGGGGTAACGTCAAATTTAGTACTTAATTAGTACAGAAGATATTTTAAATAACGAAATCAGACACAAAACCGTTCTTTCTGTGAATAAACATGCCTTTTTTTTCTCAACGGATTCTGATTTCTGATCTCTAAACTCTAGGGGATAGCCACAATCGTGGATGTATGATCCCCACAGTTTGGGCAGGAGAGTGATCATAAGTTTGCACTCCTAATGTTGATTTTTGCGTATTTCACCATATCTCGCAAATTTTTTAAGCGAATTGAAAAATTTTTGTTACACAATTACAAAATTCGTTTATTCAACGACAATCCCAAGCAAAAAATAAATTTTAATAGATATATATATAATTTTATTTAATAACAGTAAAAAAAAAAGTTCGAATTGTAAAGTTTACAAATTTTTACGTCATTTTAAAATATGTATTATTATATAAAATTTAAAATTTATAAATATAAAATTTAAACGAAATCGGTTCAATAGTTCATAAGAAATTGAATTTTAAATAAGACTTTTTTAAAATTTGATATCTCAGGAATTATTCGTCTGATTTTTACCGTAAAATATTGCATTGTAATTTTTACAGTACTTAGCTTCAAGTGCCTTCTTCAAGTTAACTTCAAGTGCCTCATATTTAGACTTAACTTCAAGTGGCTTCTTCAAGTTAACTTCTGCTTCCAAGTGCCAAATTGCTACAGAAGCCTAAATGAAAAGTTTAGTGTTAATGGAATCTCTCTCTCATCAGAAATCCTCAATAAATCTTTCATGTCTCAAAAGAAAAATCAAAGGTAATGGTAAATACTTCATGTAAGTACATAGTACGAACACAATTTCTTGAATGAATTTATCATTCACAGCTTGATATTTCAATTGTGAATAATTGAAGATGCTTCTGCACCACTCTAAGAGCTGTTTTTCTAACAAATTGTTATTTTTTCAGATACAAGTTTGCTGTATCCGAATATTCTAGCATATTCCAAGTAGTTACCATTGGTCTTAGTTATTACCATTAATTAAATTGCTTCAATAGTCATACACTTAAGATCTATTTTGGTTTTATTTGATAATTTTTAGAAGAAAAATCAGAAAAAAATAAATATTTAGAATAGTTGATATCATTTCTTACAAAAAAGATTTGAGACACAATTCTTCGATTGCAGGATTTCGAAACGGCTACTTTGGTCACGTCAACTTTTCGATCGATTGTGATTGACTGAGCAGATTAGACAGAATTCGCTATCTCAGCACGTTGTAAAGCATCATGATTTGACTTGAATTTTCAAAGATTTCTTTAGTTGTTGGATCTACATTTAAGAACAGTTTACTTCAATTTTAAATTATTTAAAATATATTTTATTCGTTCATTTTTCTAAGTAAAACAGATTTTAAAAATAACTGCATTAAAAATCAATGGAATTTTCTAAGATATTAAATGGATACAGAAATATCAAAACAGTGAGTATTCGCAAAGAATGAGGCAAAACAATGGGTAAAATATAAATATCTGCAATATACACCCGTATATATTCAAATACATTATATGCATGACTTAATTTCATTCCGTTATACTTTTGAAAAAACAAATTACCTAGAAGGAAAATGTAACTTGGGCCCCTATTGGGCCAATATTCATTTATCCTGGCTCAATAAGAGTTCAAAGGGCCGTTATTTTCCGCTATTTTCCCTATATAGAATTGTCCGATTTACCCGATATTTTACAGCCACTTTACAAACAATATTGGCCTTGGTGTTGGAAAATTCACCCAATATTTTATATTAATTTTTTAACCAATATAGACCCTTTATTGGCCCTATATAGGCCGATATTGGCCACGTACAGGACCAATAATAAAAAATCTAGACATTCCACTATTTATCCCTCGATGCATTTTCATATAGGAACCAAATTTTAGCCAATTTTGAGCCCAATTGGGACCAAGATACAAATAGCTAAAGTTGCTAAAGAAGTCTGAGAATTTAAATTTTGTATTCAAGAAAAGAACTTGTTGTAACATTTAATATCAATATGAATCTCTTAAAAGTTTATAATCAGGACTGCATGCTGTTTGATTTGTTTGAAAACACATTGACAAAGGGTTTTAAAATTATTTCCTTAATAGTATCGATATTGTTCTTCGTCTATCGTTGATCCTTTTAAACAAACATTATTTGGGAACAAATGAATATGAAAGTTTTCTAAATAAAAAATGGATCCAAGACAAATGGACAAATTTTGTTCTTTTATTTATCGTAAAGTAATAATAAATGCTTTGCGACAGGCTCTTTACCAGATTTTTATTAATATCATATGATAAATTTATAGAACAATAATAGATCGTGAACTTTATATGCAGTGAGCAAAAAGGAAAAAAAAAATTTTAATTGCTTTTTTTACTGAGAACTGAATTCTTTAAGGAAAAGGGATTTTGTTGAAAAATTGGTGCTCCATAACTCAACCGTTGTGAAAGCTGCACTTACAAAACAGCGTAATTACATTTCAGGTATGTTAAATATGTTGTATCCTATACCATGTTATCTCAGAAACGTCATCATGTAAGAAATTCCTTTTGGTTTACAATGCAACATTTCTGGGATCTTTCTGCAGCTTTAAAAATATTTTTGGCCCTATTATGTGTTAGGTACAAAATCATTTTTAAAAAAAAACTCAGCCAAAAATATATCAAAAAGTATCTACCTTTAATCTTTTCATCACCAATAGAGATGTTTAAGCCAGTAGCTGAACTATATCACTTGATTGGAAAAAATCAATCGTTGTTTTTACCATTCCTATTGGAAATTTCATATTCCCATCCCAACAGAAACGTATTCTTGTTGGTTTCTATTTGTAACTGGTTGATTATTGATGGATTTCCAGGAAGCAAGTAGGTGAAGTGTCATCAACTTTGTCATTTCTGGACTTGAAGTCCTTATATGAATAGTGGGACAGTTCCACTTATGCCCATTTTAAGTTACAATGCCTTTAAATCCAATGAAATGGACCTATTTTATTGTCTCATTTTTTGTTTTATTGTCTTTATCTTTATTGTCTCATTTTTGATGTCCTCTATTTCGCTGGAACTAAACAAGCTTTAAACAAAGATAAAACTCCGTTGAATAATTTGAGTTGGACCACTATACAAATAAGGCCTTTTTTTAAATTTAGGGCGAACAAATTTAAACTCATTGAATTATCTCTTATTTCCCGATGATTTAATTTCTGTAATGAATTTCCCACTGCTTTTACGCAAATTGATTTTTTATTAGAATCATCTCAACAAAATAAACGATTTTTCATGCACCCAATTTTATCAATGAAAGATTTTAAAAATATTAAAATATAACCTTTATTTGTATCATCAACTTTTCAAACACGTTGGTTAACCAATTAACGACGATGGCTACCTTTTCGTTAAATTAAAATTAAATCCCAATTCCCCCAAAAGTTAAACAAAAAAGTCAAAGTTCAAGCAATTGAGGGCCATAAAAAGCAACAAAGGCAAAAGTGATTGCTTAGTAATCGTTCCCACGACAGTAGTTGAAAATACATAAAATTCGAATTCCTCGAACCATGCTGTTATTTTTAGTTTCATTTTTTCTTTTTCTGGAGAAAGGATGCATGAGAGTTTTCGTTTCTTTCTATTGGATTTTTTTTTTTTTTGACGAATGGAAATGTTAAAAAAGTGTATGCACAACATGTGAAACACCAAGAGTTTTTGTGTTTGAGTAAGACGGTGTAAATAGAGTAGAGCTGTGTTTTAAAATGAAAAGTGTTTGAAATGATCTTTTTTATGACGCAAAGATGCGGAAGTTGTCGTTATTCCCGCGATGATGAAGTGGTAAAAAGTATTTCGTTGTATATTTCATCTTCCGAAGTTGTTTTTTTACTCATTGTTATTTTTTTATTCAAGGTTGGAGCATTAAATTAAATTTTATAAAGCTGAAAATCAGAAATAAATGTAGTAACATGAATTTTTTTTTTTTTTTTTTTTTTACGTAAAACAATAAATATTACTACTGAAAACTCCCTTCAAGACAATAGATCGTACCCTTCTAAAATTAAATAAACAAATAAATTTTTTTAGAAAGATTTTCATTTAACGCAAACACACATTTTTAAAAGTATACATTTCGTTTTCACGTAATCTCTATTTTAACTAACGGCCTACAATCATCTATGCTATGATTTGACCTCCAATCATCTTCTTAGCGTAGATTAACTGTATGGGAATATTAGTATATTATAATCGATGTTAAATTAAAGGAGAACAGCACGATTACTGTCTAAAATATTTTTATTTTTCTCAGTTTTTAAGTTTATTTATAATAATGATAAGAAGAGTTTGTCTATGTCTTTCTCTAACTTCAAAACCGTTTGTGCTATGATCCTGAAATTCGGAACTCGACTTAAAGGGGTGATTTTATAATACTATCAATACTGAAACTCGGTAAATGTTTTTTAATTAATCCGCTCAGAAGGGGCGCTTTAAAAAATTTTGGTTTAACATTTAGAGATTTCTGTGTTTGATCAGTGATGTTTGTTAACTTACAGCTCTATTAATTAAAAAAAGTTTTTTTTTTTTTACCCTTTAATTGAAATTTAGTTATTTTTTTATTTTACATGCTAAGTAACTTCAAGATCAATGAGGATAGCATGTGCACCGAGTTAGTATTCCTAAAATTATTTGAAACCACATGCATACTTTTTTGTAGGTAGGCTTTTGAAATGCGTTTTTATATAATTAAAGGAATTTAAAATCAACAGTTATTAAAATGAAAAAAGTTGTATACTGAAAAGCAAGTTAATTGGTGAAAAAGTTTTTGTTTCGGGACAGTTAAAAATGTCCATACTTTTATTGATGGCAATGGTGGTAAATCAATTTTGATAGTAGGTGCTACTGGTATTGTGGTTATAAGTATTTACTATAAGTAACTAATGTAAGTACAGTAAAACTTTTTTTGTGTACTTACTTACTTACATGTAATAAACTTACATGTAATAAACAAGTTTTTACGATATACTACCGAAAACTTTTTTTGTGCGGTGGATAGGGACCGCATAAAAGAAATCGCAAAAAAAAAAAAAAAAAATCGAAAATTTTATAAATTCTTACATGTAATAAACAAGTTTGTACGATATACTACCGAAAACTTTTTTTATGCGGTGAATAGGGACCGCATAAAAAAAGTCGAACTTAGAAAATACATCAATGATTTATGGAATAGATGAGAGAATGCTTTCAATTAAATTAAATAATTAAATTAGACCTAAAGAAATTGTAAAAATATTTAATTCTTCATTGTACATATACGTGGAGAAATTTTCAAATTAAACATTAAATAGTGGAATTGTCTGCCTTTTTACTTTCTTTTGGCTATAATTATTCATTTTAAGGGAGTACTTATGTCTAAAAATAAAATAAAAATCATTAAAACTACATATAAATAGAAACAAAAGTAACTAATTTATTTATCTTTAATCTCACTATAAAATGAATCCTTAATCACGTGAATCGTGTGTAAAATTCTGAATACGAAGCGTATACTGTTCTCGTGTCGAGCGACAATATGTACGTAACTGACTCTGCCTTGTCAGGAGATTGTTTAAAATAAATGAACAGAGCATCGCGAAGTCCAGATACATCGTTGTCAAGGAGGCCACGTAATCAGAGTTCGTCCACAACATGTATATGTACATTGATAGTAAACATAAACTGGTGCTAACGCCTCTAAGATTCATATACCGCATAAAAAAAATCGCAAAAAAAGAATCGCACAAAAATAAAATCGCACAAAACCCATCGCACAAAAACAAAATCGCATAAAAAAGGACCGCACAAAAAGAGGTTTTACTGTACTACGATAAATATTAGATACAAGTATTACAACGAATGTAAGCATTGTATTAGTGTGGTTTTTAAGGGACCTCTTTAAGGGATGAGTACCGGAGAAAATTGGTAAAATATGGTATCAAAAGATGGTCTCGATTAATAGCAGCATGCAAAATGATATAATTAATCGTTATAATGATAGGGTACGCTTTTAAAAACGTGTTTTACGTAACCAAGTAACGTTAAATCCAAAAATAAGGATAAATAAATAAATGTAATTTTGATGTTATTAATTTTATTTAAATTACGTTAATTGTGCTCGTGCATGTCATTTAGTTTTGTGTATGATTTCGTACTGTTGATTAATACAGATTTGTTAATTATTTACTTTAATAATTAGAAAAATTATTAAAATAAAGTTTTTTTTTTAAAAAAAAGAAAAATTAAAAAAATATCTAATAAAAAGCAGGAAAACAAAAAAATATGAAAAGATATTATCTTTTCTTGCACGATTATATCAGCAAAAAGAAGTGCTTTCTAATATTGTATCAATATTACCAAATCAAAATATATCAATACAATGGTGTGATTATCACTAAAAGAATTTAAACAAAATAGAACTTATTAAATAAAAAAATATATCAAGTAAAAAACAGCAAATAAAATGTAAAGAAAAAACAGAACAAAACAAAAAAAACGAAATCTCTAAAGCTAGTAGCGAATTGAAATGAACCGGGAAGCTTCCAAGAATGATTTAAAATAATTTCGTAATAATATTGCCAGATTACAAAATAGGAAAAAAGAACCTCAAAAAAGAAGATAAAAGCGCAAATAGAGGGCTGTGTTTTATGGAGCGTTGTTAGTTCAGTACTGAAGCGCGTTTGATTTTTTTATTACCAAAGATTGGACCAAAAATGGATGTGCGGAATGTAATATTATACTGGGTAATTTAAAGAAGTTTATATTTAATAAGGTTGATTTTTAATTATACAATTTTAATGATTTTAGAAAAATGACAATTGTTTAAAAAAATATATGCATATATATCTGGTAATCTTATTAGAAAAATATTTTAAATCATTCTTGAAATCTTCCCGTGCATGTAAGTTCATTTGAATTCGCTACTCGCTTTATAGATTTCGTTTTGTACTTTGTTTCTCGTTTGTACTTCGTACTTTGTACTTCGTTTTGTACTGTTTTTTCTTTACATTTTATTTTCTGTTTTTGCTATACTCTTTACGTGATGTGTTCTATTTTGCGTCATTTTTTTAGTGCTCCTCACACTATTGTATTGATTCCTCACATTATATACTTTGCTTTGGCTATATTGATACAATATTAGAGAGCACTCTTTTTTCGCGGATATAATCGCGTGAGCTGATAGAGATTATATCTTTTAATTTTTTAGTTTTCTGGTTCGATATCTATTTCCCGGAAAAAAAACTGAAGAAAAATACAGATTTTTTCTGTTTTTAACCAAAAATGTAAAAATTTAACGTTTTTTTGAGGACTTTTTTTTTTTGTATATTTGACGGTTTAGAGCTGTTTGACAGACTAAACGCTTTTTTCTCGGTTTTTTCACCCAAATCAGAAACGGATTAAACCGTCAGTTCAAATTTCTGCCATTAGGTTTTTCTCAACATACGATAACAATATCTTTTTTTTTTTTTTTTTTAAATCGTTTTAAGATTATTTTCTATAATTGCTCTTACAATTATTACAGCAACAATTATTTTATGTGTTTAAACATCGTATAAATAAAACTGCGAATCGGCGTTGTCAAAATGACACTCTACCGGATAAATCTATCTGATCTTGAACTCGAATTTTTTTGTTAAGTTACATTTCCAGGCAATTTTAAAAGAGTGGGTCACTATAGTCTTAAATGTTTTTACACTTAAATATGATTTCAATAAGACTTTTAAGATAAAGATAGTTTAAGATTTTTCTTCATAATGAACGATAGACCGTCGATAGCTCAGGAGGTAGGACACTCGCCTCCCATTGAGGTAACCTAGAGTTAACTGGTCGTACAAATTCTGTAAGTGGTTGTCACTGACCGTAATGATGGCATAGTAATTTTATAGAGTTTATTATTTTTATTTATTTAATAAAAACTTATTTGTTAAAATAACAATGTTTTTGTTAAAATATTGAAGTTCGTTTTCAAAAATATCACTACTTGCCTGCTTAAAAAATAGGAATCCGTTTTAAAAAGTTTTCTTAAATTATTTTGTAAATCCTTTCAAATTTTATTGGGAACAAAAGCAAATACATAAATACAAAAAATATATATTCGTCGCCAAGAGGAAAATCCTGTCCAGGCGACAACGAAAGGTGATACAATAAATTTAAAATAGAAATTAAGAGAAAAAGAAAAGGAAAAATACATGAAACTATATATACATATATACACACACACATATATATATATATATACACATACATATATATATATAAAAATAACAAAGGTAACAAAAGAAAATTATATGAATTGGCACAAGACTGGTATAAAAAATCAAATGCTTCCTTTAAAGTGAAAAATAAAGATCTAAATCGTCGATGTTTGTCAAAAATTGAAATAAAGCACGCTTAAAAGAAGAATAAATTTGGATGTTTTGCAACTGAAATGGTAATTTTATTATATAATTTAGGTGCTAAGTAAAAAAACTGTTTTCGCGAAATTTCTTTTGTTAAGTGGGGAATCTCATATATTTCTGCTGGTCTCCTTTCAGACACATTGGTTTTTAATTTGCATATTAATTTATTGTTGTGTAAATAAAGTAAAATACGAAAAAATACATTATGGCGAAATGGTAATAGATTAATACTTGTATATGTATTGGTAGTAGTTATACTTGAATTATTTATATTTAGAAATTTAATAACCTTGAAGCATTTATTCTGAACTGAGATTAAAGGAAGTAGATTAGTTTTATATTCACCACCATATATTATTACACCATAATTAATTAAAGAATAAAACCAGGAGTAATAGAGTACTTTCATAAAATTAAAATGAATTTTATTTTTAAGGTGATAAAATTTGACTAAAATAAAACGTAATTTTTTAACTAAATTGGTAATATGTGTCTTCCATTTCAAATTAGAATCGATATATAGTCCTAAATATTTGATATTATTTACAGATTGTAGAATGTAGCATTGACAATTTTCATTAGTACTTTTACAGGAGAGAGAGTGAAATTTTAGATTTAAGTTAAGTTCTGATTTTCTTAAACTGAAATAAATATATTTAGTTTTATTTAAATTTAGATCATTTACTGTAAACCAATTTGAAATTACGCGTAAATCAGATTCAATTTGAAAAATTAGCTGATTTAAATCAGTGCAAGAATACAAAATTGCGGAATCATCAGCATATGTTATTATCTTCCCAAAGAGTTGGAGTCGACAAAAGTCATTGATGAATATAATAAACAATAACGGTCCTAGAATAGATCCCTGAGGAACACCACGGTTTGAAAAAATATAATTACTAAAATTACTTCGGAATTTAACTCTATGTTCTCTGTTTGAAAGATATGAAATAAACCAATTTAAAATGTTTCCTCTGAAACCAGCAAATTCTAATTTTTTGATTAAAAGATTATGATTGACGTTATCGAAAGCTTTTGATATATCAAGAAATATAGCAACTGTTATCTTATTTTCAGCAATACTATTATGAATAAATTTTGAAAATTCCAAAAGAGCTTTTTCTGTACTTTTGCCTTTAATAAATCCATATTGATTTTCAGAGAAAAAATTTGTATGTTTTAAATAATTGTACATTTTATCAGCTAGAGCTTTTTCAATAATTTTGGAAAATACAGGTAATATTGAAATTGGTCTATAGTTTGATAAGCAGTTAGATATACGGTTTTATGCTGGGAAACCAACATCGTAAATTTAACTGATTTTTTTTGCTGGGCAGTGTTAAAGTTTTTAGTAAACCATATGAAAACTAATTTAAGTTAGTATACTACTATTTATTTGTTCGCAAGTTTGTTCCATTATATTATGGGGGTCTATACCAACTGCCTTATTTTCTTTTCCATTAGTTTCATATACATTCTTCCCCGAATTAAATGCAATTGTTATTTAACACTTTTCTTTCTTTTCTAAAATTTTTTTTTGTGCAGTAGTATTCGTTTTGTTTTAAAATCCAAAGTGACTTTGTCTGAAAATTGATGGAAGTTAATTAAAATCGGATTTCTTTCTGTAAGTTCAATGTAAAATTTGCATTTGAAAAATTAACAGAACTTAATATTTAGTTTTCATAAATTGTATAAAATGCTACGAATTTTTAAAAACCACAATAATTACTTCAAACTTTCTTACCTATTTTTAGCGAAATAAATTTCAGTAACTTCGTGTGTTTTATAGCTTCTTTCAAATAATTTATCATTTACTACCATAGAATTGTCTCTCTTTTTCTTTAAATTTTTTTCCTGCTCAATAGAGTTAAGGGTTTCAGACCAATTATTTTTAATTAACGTTCAGCTCTTGAAAAAGAAAATTGACGAACAATATGCTTAAAAATTTTCCATTATAGAAAAGAAAATGATTTTAACTTGAAAGTGAATTCACCTCAAAATTCCATCAAAAATATACTGTTAAACTTTTAATTTTGGAAATTTCTTTTTTTCATTTCTCTTTTAAGAGCTTTGCATATTTCTAATTGTGAAAAGGATAAAATCTCCTAATTTTTACAGTTCATAATCGATCTTCCGTCAAGGAAACTTTCATAATTATTATGTTATGATCAATAAATAATGCTTATGAAAACTTGCTACTGAACCAAAATCCTGAACATATTATTTGAATCATCAAAATCTGGAAACAATGTCAGCATAATTAACAGACAGGTAATAAGCTTAAATTAAAGCCTGAACTAGAGTTAATAAATACTAATTCTTCATAATTACATAATAAGTATTAATATGATATTATTGATGTATGATAAGTATTAATATCTGTTTTTAAATATCAAGTTGCACTACTTAACGAAAGTTTAAAATCGACAAAAAAATAAATTACACACCCTCAATTATTTTTATATAAAAATTATATTTTAAACTGTTATACAAAAATCAGATTAAAATCTTCGCGGTGGTTAAATGCTTAAGGCACTGAACAATCTTTGTGAAGAACTTGAATTCGATCCCCGGTGCCAACTTGAAGCCCGCCCAGCTTGGTACTAGCTTGTCTGGGGAGTAAAGGCGGCCAGTGCGCAGTGTTGCCCACATTTTTTCCACGTTGGTCTCGAAATTGTAGAGTCTGTAACCTTCATGACTCATGGCCTACAACTGGAATGCTTTACTTCAGATTAAAATATTCATAATTTGAATACCACATTTAATATAAACTATTTAGTAAGTCAAAACCATTTACTAAGAAAACAAATCATGCTTTCCATGAATAATAAAATGTAAGGTAATAAGAACTAGAATTTTGAAAATCAGAATTTCCGGTAAACGCTTACCATATGAAAAGAAATATTACGAAATGGATGGTTTAAATACCGTATAATTTTTAATTGTCCAGAAATATGTTTTCGTCTTCTTTTTTTTTTATTACCTGAAATGCTATTACTTTACAGTATAATTTTACCAGAATCTTTTTTTTTCATATACATATATATTAACTACCTAATCATATTTGTTTTCAATATTCATCTCTACAGAAGCGATTCCATTATTTTGTAAGAGGTTAATTGATTAAGATTTAATATCTTAAAAATATTGGATTTCCCCGAACGTTTAGAAGCTTTCTTTAAAATATAAAATTCCCTCGCGAGTGGCTCCGTTCGCACACTTATTCATTGAAATGAAACAGCTGACAGTAAAATATTCTTTCCTACAAGAAGTTTTCGAAATTGGCTGGAATCTGAAATCTAATCAGAAGGTCTAAATTTTACTCATTTGAAAAGTCTGTCTTCCTTGAAGCTTCAAAGTTGATTATCTGTCAACAAATCACAGTATAAGGCCTGATTGACTGTGGAACTTTGGCATCTTTTCTTGTCGGTTTTAAAGCTGACTCGATATGATTTTTGGAACGAAAGATGACCTTTTGTTATAAATGGCCTGCTTTTTCCTCCACTGGGTTCATTATTTTTATGTAAATAAAGAAAACGTGATAATGATTTATTGACTTTTTTTCTGTTGTATTTGAATTTACATTCCTTGGATTTTCAGTAGAGTTGTGTATAGAGAGACAATTCAATTTCAGTTTATTACATTTTAAGTAGAAAATTTTAGCCTTTATTATTGTTACGTATGCCACTTGCCAATACTAGTAAGCCTGCTGGAAATGAAGCGAATTTTTAAAGCAGAGTGTTAGTTTCCTGTTTTTACAGTGGCTCCATCTATGTCCAAGAATACGACTTCAGCCAAACACACGTCAGAGCCCGTTTTACAAGAAGGATCCAATCGCACTCTATTCATCTATCCACAGATCATAATTTTGACCTGAATCAGAGAAACATTCAGTACCTCCAGTGGTATTGATTTGTTATGCTAATTTTTAATCGAGCAATATTGTATCTTCAATACTCAAAAGAAAGAAATTTACATTTTACCGTTAACTTGAAGAAAAAAATGTGCTCTAAGTGAACCAATGAAAATCTTTAGTCGGTACGACATGGCATTCAAAAAGTTTAAGATAATGTTTTGTGTTTTAAAAAGAAAGCAAGGCTGCAATGTTATAAACGTGATGGTAAAGGAAGAGTAAATGCGAGAAAAAAATTCCGTGAAAATGATTACGTAAATGAAGAAAAAGTATCCCAATCAACTGATGCACATCGAGTGGACTAAAAAAGTAATTAAAAAGTAAAAGTAAATAAGTTAAGATAAAAACCAAAACTAAAATGTATAAAATCTACCACTAAAATGCACTGGATTTATTACGCTCATATTAAGAGATATTTCGCTTTTATTTTTGTTTCTAAATACAGTGGTATAGTCAATTATTTGTTTATAATACAGCTGCAGTGATATCAGATATCCTTGTAGAACTAAATTTCTAATCAGGTGCCTAAATGTAAATACAAGTCTCAAAATAATGCAATCATCTTCACCGAATTACTAGATTAAATCATTACTTTGCACATGATATCAAACGCATACTTATTCATGGTATAGTTTTTTTCTAGTATTTTTGTTACAAAAGAACATTCTACACGAGGTAGGTACTCTAACGGAAAAGGCAAATGGATATCAGCTTCAAAACTAAAGCTTATTTGCCAAATATAAAGGCCTACTAAAGCAGATATTATAAAGACCGATCAGTGGAGATAATATATTTATGTTGTAAGAAATTCTCAGTTTAGTAGGAATTGAGAAAATATTTTAAGTCATTGCTTAATTTCAAATATTTTGAGTTCTGAGCAAGCAGAAAAGGTTATCTACTTGCTAACCTTAAAATATGAACGCGATTTGCTTATGAAGTAAAAGAAAAGCATTGTTCGTCAAGGTGGTCACGGAGGTTAAGGCTCCATAATTTTGAGACCAATATTATGATAATAGCAATGTGGTCAGCATTGCGCACTGCCTGCCTACACTTCTCAGACAAAATTGCTCCCATCCATTCGAAAATGCATAGTCATCAAGTCACCACCGGGGATAGAACCCCGTGGCTTAACTACTGTACCATCACGGCCCAGGAGTGGAGTTCGTGGAGGCTTGAGATAAAACCATTTCAACAGAAATGCTCCCACTTCTTTCACAGAAATGTTGGAATCATATCCATGGCATCTCATTTTCCTTTAGCACATTTGTTTGGCTTGTAAGGCTTCCGTTACTTAGTAAATTACAGTATTTTTTTCCACATCCTATTGTTTATTTTAAAAAAAGGAATTAATCTTAAACAATAAAAATGTTTTGTAAAGGTAGAACACGAATATGTTAAAATATTTATAATTTTTTTAAAACAACTATTAGGGTAAATACCATTTTCAAAAGATAGCTTAAAGTTTTAAAAGCAGTATAATAATAGAAAAATGGGTTGCCTAAAATTGGGTTTCTTGATTTAAACTATAGCGGACACTTAAATGTTTAACATGATGCTTTTAACCCATAAAACGTGGATTTTATAAAAATAAATAAATAAAGTTCCGCAACACATCAGCTCTTTTTTTTAATATTAATATTTAGTCGATCAAGATTCAGACTTTTATTTATTATAAATAATCGATAACAACTATCCATAAAAGCAAGATGAATGGTCAGCGCATTCTCAGAGGACAGATGAATCATATGGTATGATCCAGTTTTCTCACGTAAAGATACATTGTTCTATGATTATCATCAGCATAAAATAAATGCAAGTTAGAAAGGTATTGTTTACACTTAAAATAGATATTCAACCGTAATTTAAAGGTATTTACTTGTAATAGTTATTTATCAGTCATTTTTAGCTATCTCTGCTATTTAACGTTCTTGAATTTTATTATAATTTTAAATTAAAGGCTTAAAACTAAAAGCGGGGTTTCTAAAATTATAAAATAATCATATGATTAGTAGTAATCATGACTAGTAATCTTATAACTATAAGTAGTAATTTATTACGCAATATCTTATGATAAAAATATTTAAAACGGTTTCTAAACTTATATACCGTTTTAAAATCATTAAATAGTAAATAAATTAAAGTTACTTTTATTCTGAGCATTGTATAAGACTGTGTTCAGTCAACATTTTGCAGCATATGTTCAGCAATTAAAATAATATTATAGTTAACGTTTTGTTATTGTAAACGTTTAAAAAAGTTAGGAATAAACTTTTTGCACCATTAATAACTATTCTAGTTGAACCATTACTAACTATTATTATTCACCATTATTGGTACTTACGTATTAACGCAACCAGGCCAAAATTCGCATAAATCGCCAAATTTGGCGACCCTACTTACGGCAACCCTAAGTGATTTATATTATTTTTCTTCACATATCTTGAATAAATGTATACCGGGCAGTGGCACTTGACCTTAAAAAAACATCAGTGTAGGGTATACCGGGCAAATGTATTCCGGGCAGTGGCACTTGACCTTAAAAAAACATCAGTGTAGGGTATACCGGGCAAATGTATACCGGGCAGTGGCACTTGAATTTAAAAAAACATCAGTGTAGGGTATACCGGGTAAATGTATACCGGGCAGTGGTACTTGAACTTAAAAAAACATCAGTGTAGGATAAACCGGGCAAATGTATACCGGGCAGTGGCACTTGAACTTAAAAAAACATCAGTGCAAATCGCATACATACAAAAAACATAACATTTAAATCGCGCCAACCTGGTTGCGATAATACGTAAGAACCACATTATTATTCTATTACTATCACTATTCTATTAATCAAAAATTAAATAGGAAATTAAAAATCAAAATTGTTGATGAATTTGCAGCGGGATTAGGTTTAAATTTTATCCCAGCATAATAGGAAACTTAAATATGTGAAACCAAATATGTAGTACTGAAATTAAACCTTTTGGGTTCTCTCAATTGAACAGTTTTTCATTCAGGTGTAGCAACGAGTTTAACATCAAAATAAATAAATTTAAAAAAAAAAGAGGAGGATTGGTGAACCAAAAGAGGCAGTGGGCAGAACATCATAGTATCCTTACAGAAAAATGATACTTAAAAAGCAATTATGTTTACAAATATGGAAAGTTAACTTCTTGAAAACAGTTAAATAATAAGTTTGATCGTTTCATTGATGTTATGGCATTTTATTTTCAAATTACCATTTAAATGACATACAAAAAGAACAATTTTAGTATAAAACTTTTATTGCAAAAATATGTCATTTAGGCAAAGTGTTCACATTATAAACACTTTTTATTTTGAAATACCAATATTTAAAGAAAAATAGCATGTTATCGTATTGTCCATCATAGTTAATACCAGGGTAGATCAAACTATGGAAATCTACCAGAAAGTAATAAACTGCTTCAACAGTAGCCAAAAAAGTGTCTGGTTTTCCTCGTTGTGGACGCCAGAATAAAGATTTTTTTGAATTTATCACAACACATTGCAAATCTGTAAAAGAAAAGAAAAATAGCATTAAAAAATTATAGAAATGTTTGAAAATAATGAAGATAAAAATACAAAACAAACCACCATACACATTTAAAAATGTTAGAGCGAAACTTTCAGATCAATATAAAACATTTCAAGCAATATTTCATGACATTGGTTTAATACTACAAAAAGCGATCGAAATGTTTGTTGAATTGTCTAAGAGGAATGAATGGTGCGACATTTAACAAGTTAAATGTCGCAAGAGCCACACTAATGAATTTAATTAAGTACACTCTTAGGAATCGTTTTCACGGCATTCGATTTACTATCATGTAAACGTTTGGAAGCTACATGTATGGGGAGAGTAACTATGCGCGAATGTCATTTGTGCGCGACGATCGGATGCACGAATTCGATACAGTGAGAATGGCATCTTAACAACTAGTCAAATTTTTATTTTGGGACGTAGCTAAGTTAACTGTTAACCGAACTTAAGCCAAAACGCAAAGATTTTCCTTATAATGCTTTTTCATTATTTCTCTGAATTTAAACTAAAACCGGTTCTGAAGTGTGCGGAGAAGTTACTCCTTTCTCAAACATAAAGCAGACCTCTTTGTGTATAAAACCGGTTTAACCTCCTTCCTTGCTTAGTAGATCACCTTACTTATGAGGCAAACATTAACATTCAAAACCAAACAGTTCATAGGCTCCGCACTCGCGTTGTGAGTAAAATGCCTATTTATTTTAATGCAGTCAGTATGAAAAGGCGTGGCACTGCGAAATGGAGCAACGCGCGAACGTGATGTTTTCTTCAAATACGAGTAGGTAGTAGGTAATAGAAAAAGTGAGTTTTAAAGAGGCTTAGAGACTCAAAAAAAAATAATAAATAAAAAAATGACAAGGTGCTGAGCGCAATACTAAGAAACGTTTGCTGACTGTATGATTTCAAACGTTTACTACATGGCGATTACTTTGAATGCAAGTATATTGGATTTTACGACAATTAAAGTGTAACATGCATTTTAGTTTTGATCTATTTTATCATATTGTTTGGCGCAGCATGTCCTCCTTTGGACTTTGTGCCATTAAATCCTACATTCAATTTAATTGAATGCAAGTATAGGTATTTCGTTAGTACCTCTTGATTCTTTTATTTTATGAGAATCTTTAACGTATACTTAAAAGCACTTCTTAATGTAAGTCAATTCATAAATACAAGAATAAACGATTTCACTGACGAATTTCTCATTTTGCAATAAGTAGCCTGATGTTTATGGCATTGGTTCGAGTAGAGTGACACGCTGTTCATTTCTTTATAGCTTCTCTTAATGTTTATTTGGACAAAAAAGTTGGATAATTTTTCGCTCGATTGTATGAAATTTCCTTATACATCATAAACTGATTTTTTTTCACTATAGAAAAATCAGTATTCTATAACGCTTTATTTTCATCACTTTAAAGAAATGTTTAATTATTAATGGACTATTGCTATAATGTTCAAATTTTATAAAGAAATGTTTCGTGTACAATGTAAGAAAAAGCGAATAGAAAAGACAGTTTAAGGTAAGGACAGGTTATTATTCTTAAAAGAAATAGCAATCGAATAAGCTAGACCAGTATGTCTAAAATAGCATCGGGATCTTTCTAACGCTTTGAAGCTTTACAATACAAAATGTAGTATTAAATAAAAGTAGATGTAGTAATACATAATGCTACAAAAGGAAGCATAATTTCTTAAGAAAGCATAGCTAATTGATGATTTTTTCCCTAATTACACACATGTTTTGACGAACTTAAGACTTTTAAATAATAGAGATATTTTAAATTATACTTAATCGAAATTTCATCTGTTTACGTCAAACCTAAGTATGTTTAAGGATCTTAAAACCTCAACAAGAAAATAAACAATCCAGAGAGGCTCTAGTGTAGAATTGTGAGTCCTTTTGGTTTGGCGATAATTTTCGTTCAGTTTAGCTGAATTCCCATTTTTGGAAACCATGATATACTGGAAACCATGATATACTGCATTCAATGACGTCACCTTCGGGTTACCGCTACTTTTGTTTACTTTTATGTTACTTACATATATATTCGTTTATTTGAAAATCACCAAAAATGAGAGGGGTCCCCGATTATAAACTATTACCTCAAAAGTTACAACATAGCGAGTTCAGAAGGTGTAATACGTGATTCGGCAAATATAATGCGGATAAATCAAAGAATTTCATTGAATAGTCTAAGTCGACTGAATATTAAATTACAAAATGATGAAAAACCAATAATTAAAGGACAAATAATTAGGGATAAATTGAGATTATTTGTAAAATGAAGTGAAGTAGTCGTTTATGAATACAATAAATAAACGCAGACTTATCGAAATTTGTCAAATGAAAGTACTAACATGTCAGCAAATAAAGCTATTACAGTAATTTACGGTAAGAAAATTGAAGAAAAAAAATGCTTTTCATCTAAATTACAATCACAAATATTTTCTGTAAATGTCATTACGTAGATTAATCATGTAATTTTCATTCAATTTTTCAGAACGTTAATTCATACTATGCAGTGTTCAATAACATAAGTAAAAATAAACTTCAAATAGCTTCCTCATATTTGGTATTTCTCGTGTCTTATCAAAAATAGGCGTATGCTAAAATATCATCTCCAATATTACCAAGGTAGTCTACTAAGACATTTTACGCACAATATAGTGGCTTAGACAATTTTAACTTTAATTTATTCTTGTTTTTACAGATTTTCCTATAAAAATTAGCTGATGCGCAAACTGATTCGTTTTCCAAGTAGTTTGAGCAGACTACCTGGCGATTTTGCACTGATCTCTATATTTTACTGGATCGCCGATTCAATGTTTCGAGCTTGAATCCCACGTTGGCCAAGTACCAGGATACGTAACTGCAAATTGTATAAATTTAGAACGCACTTGGCGGATTTTATACAGCCGGTTTTGGCTGCAGATTATTTGGTAAAGATATTGTTTCGCGCAAGCTCAGTAGCTATCAAAACAAAACAATTTATTCACAAAATCATAATCAATTCATGTAATTTAGCTTTATCACATACTAAAGGTTCGCTAGCTATTGGTTTCTATTCAAGAGATTTCAGAAATACGTGAAATAATCAACAAAACTGGAATGTGCACGATGACAAGGGATTTAAACGAGTAAGTGCATTTATATTACTTTTAATATCAAAGCGAAAAAGACAATTTGTATCAGTTCCTTTTAACTTAGTTTTTATTATTATTATTGGATGTTTTGCTTAAATTATTACTTTTATAAAATGCGTTTATCTATATAATTATCAAAAGTGGCACTCTATTTAATCTTTTATTCAAAAATTGCTGTGCGCTCGCTATAAAAAGAATTAGCATGAAAATAAAGAAGAAATCTATCTTCGTATGCTTCAGACAAGAACTCATGGACAATATAATAGAAGAAAACAAATGCGTCATAACATACGATGCTGTATTTTATGAACATGGAATGTTTCATGAATGTATCAACTAAATTGTATGTGTCGTCATTGTAAAAACATTTTTTTTTTTAGATTTTGCTTTTAAAAAAACATAAAACTTCCTTATTGGAAAACCATTTTAATCAGAGTTTCATCCACGTGTAACTAGAATAAATTAACAAGAGGACTCAAGAAATAGAAAACTTTATTGTTAGTACAAAAGCAGATTCTATTTCGTTAACACTGTCTGATTTTGATAAGCTTTCAATTTTAAAGGATCGTACAAAGTTCTTATTTTATAGTACATAAACTTAAAGAAAAATAGCATGTTATCATATTGTCCATGATAAGGCACATCCGGTTGCAATAGTTTGTGCAGTTCCACAATAAAATAGTAAATAGCTTCAATGGTAGATAGGTGAGTTTCTTTCTTTTCGCGATAGTATCGCCAAAACAAGGATTTATGATCATCGAGAAATACTGAACGGAGTTCTGAAATAGAAAACTATTTTTAGATAACCAATTTTATTCGTAAAAATAATAAGCTTATTTAAATTTAGTGAACAATTAATTAAATGAGAATTGAAAATTAAACTTATATATTTTTTGTAAACATAAAATAATAAAAATTTAATAAAATCGATCACTGTGATAAAAGGTTTTATATGCTTTTCAAAAGGTTTTTAATCGTGAGTGATTTTGTAAAATAAAATTGTCGAGTACGAATTTTTTAATATTAATACGAAACAGTTAAAGAACTTAAGGATAACAATTGGCTTTAAAAACAATTTTTACAAAAAAGCGAGATGATTACGAAAATTTAAAATCTATATGCACAAAACACTACGTTTTTATTATTTCACTTTTAGACTTCGTTCTTTTTTTTTTTTTTTTTTTTTTTTTTTTTTTTGTCTCTCCATCAAGCTCTACTCACGTGACGAGAGAAAGCATCATTCGACGAAGCAAGCATTCAAATAAGTTACTAGAGAGAAAAGCAGTGTTCCAAAAGGATCGAAATTAAAAGCGTAAAAACCAAACAACTTGAATGAAGCACAAACTATAGCAGAAAAAAATACACGCTATAGCTTCGTCTTTATAAATAGGAATTTTTTTAGAGTCAAAATACAGAACGGCTGAGGAAAACACAATACAAACAAGTTGAAGAAAGTGATTTAACCAATAGGGGAAGAGGAACAAGCTTAAACAAGATAATAAAATAAAGGAAAAGCGATAAGAAACAATATGTAGTGGAGGAATTAGGGAGAGAATCCCAGATGTGCAAGATGTAGAAATTAAATTAAAATAGATTTCCAAGCCTTAAGAAAGGATAGGATATTAGACAGATAAATAATTAAGTTATTAAGTTTCAAAATATGAAATGATTCTCAGAAGTCAACGTCAGTTGTTGAAGAGTGACTCTCGAATTGTTCGAACTGTGAGTGATTTCCAAACGTTAAAAAAATTTACATATTGAAAACTTTAGAATAATGTCACAGACATAAAAATTAAGAATTTTACGAATTTATGCCAAAAATTGTGATTTTTTTTTTAAGAAAAAAATCTTACTTGCGAAATTGAGATAATAATGTTATGAGGGTCATTCAAATAAAACCTGGTCAGCGCGTCTAACTTTGCATTAGACGTAATGGGGAGCCACGTAACTGCGTGTGTGGCGGCATCATCTATTAGTAGAGAGCCGGACACATGCGCAACGTTTAACATTGCATAGCGACAGTGTGGTTGCACGCCAAAGAGAAGGTGGTCACACAAATCATCGTCCACTACGGAACATGCAGGCGAGTAAGCAGGAACAGTGATTAGTGATTCGAATTTTAGCGGCGGAGAGAGTTGGAGGTCGTGAAATGTATCGACGGATGAAGGCTGTGTACGGTGAGTACAGTCTGAGTCGTTCAAGTGTTGTGGAATGGCGCAAACGATTCCTCGAGGGCCGCGAGTTACTGGAAGACGATGCCAATCCAGGACAGGCTAATCGTGTCATCACACCGGAAATGATTGCGGAAGTGAATGATTTAGTCTTAGACAACCGCAGAATAACCTTGGACGAGATCCAACGGTTACTGGGTATTAGCGTGGACACCACTTCCAACCAAAATGCGAACTTTCGAAAAATTTGTGCGCAGTGGGTTTCTCACCAACTGACCGCCGAACAGCGCAATACTCGAATGGCGCTGTCTTTGAGTCATCTGGAACGTTATCATGAGAAGGAATACGGCTTTTTGTCGCATATTGTCACTGGCAAATAAACATGGTGTCATCACTTTGAATCGAAAAGCAAGCGTCAGAGCAAGCAGTGGAAACATGCGACTTCACCACCTCCAAAGAAATCAAAAGCCGTGCACACCAGTTCTGGTAAGGTCATGATGTCCTTCTTTTCTGACTACAAGGGCCCACTGCTTGATGAGTTCCTGGAACGGGGGGGGGGGGGACTACCATCAATGCCCAGCGTTATCAAGCCACTTTACAGAAACTTAAAAACCTCCAACCTCAAGTTGAAATGGCCAGGCATGTTGTCCAATGGGGGTTATTCTTCTGCACGATAAAGCCCACCAACACACGGTCAATGCGATGAAGACGACATTGCAGCAGTTTCGGTGGGAAACGGTGAAACATCCACCGGACAGTCTCGACCTTTCACTGTGTGACTTTCATATATTTGGACCTCTAAAACAAGCTATTCACGGACATCTATTCACAACGGACGACGACGAGTGTGGCTGGGACCAGGCCTGGATCCGACAACAGCCTACTAGCTTCGTCAAAGATGGAATCGACCGGCTAGGGTCGCAATGGAATAAATGTGACAACAGTTTTGGCGATTTTTTTTAGTATGTTTACTGTGTATAACTGAGTTAATAAAATCATTTCCGGTACTTAACACTAGTGACCGGATTTCATTTGAGTGCCCCTCATATTTTGAGAAATCACTTTTTCAGTGTCCTTCGTAATGTTACAATTCTAAAGATTTGACTTAATTTATTTCAATATTGCCACATTGTTTGGTATAAAATAATTATACGTGTAATACATTATACTTTTTTTCAATAAATTTGTTATAAATATGAAAATTATGGAAACATTTCTGCAGATCAAAATATCATCTGATATAGCCAACGAAATTCAAGTAAAATTACTAAAAACAAAAGAATAAAAATTTCATGTTAACCATAAAAATAAATCAATAAGCAATTTATTTAATCTCAACTAATATGTTGTAATGAAATTTTTTTTTTTTTTTAAATATTCAGTAAGCAAGAAAAAAATAATTTTAATTCCTTAGCTTGTAGAGATAGATCAAGTGAAAAAAAAGTTTAAGAATCCTTTGCCGAAACAATTATTGTGATTAACCATATAAGGAAAGCGAAATTTCGGAAATCGTAGAGCAATAAAGCGAAGCTAAATAGTCACCGCGATTATCATTACCGTTAAGTAAGCTCATCATGGCTTTTCCAATGAAATGGTAAGTTACAGCATCCTTAAGAAAGTATTAACTTGGTATCTAAGAATAAAACAAAGATTTGATACAATCATAGATGCAATGGTATCCTTAGGGAATTTCATTAGGAATTTCTGGATTCTGTTCGAGTAATTTAGGGATTGTTAATTCCAGGGATAATCAATTTATATTAATTATCATTTATTTAGCTATAAAAACGTCTTTCAATAACTATAAATTAACTGAGCTAGAATTGTAGATAAAGAAAGGTAATATAAAATATAAAAACGAAAAATATAATTGATGGAATAAAAAAAACAACGATTTTCATAGAAAGAAAAAAACGCTTTTGTGGATTACCCTGCCATCTAGTTGAAATGTAGTAAAATTACTAAGTACCTATCTTGAAACAATACAAAGGAATAGTTTAATATAAGAACAACAACATTCTTACTGGACAAGCAGATCAGTTATCTAGTTATTTGTACACGTTAACTGTAAATTACACAAACAAATTTTCGTTTCAATTGGGGAATTCCAGCTGTAACGGAAAGACAGTTTGTACAACAAAATCAATGTTATTTTTGACTATAACCAAAAATGTTACACATTTTTTCAATAATTAATGTTTAGATTTTTATACTCTTTATAGCTTATCACTAAAAATGTCAAACCTAGGAATTTTCAGTCTAACTTTTATTTAAATTCAAATTTAAAAAAATGGTAACGGCGGGTCATTTTTTCGACATGATTATCACGATTTTTATAAAAGTTCAGCCAATTTCGTAGCAATAACCAATGAAAAGGCGGCGAACGAGAAACAAAATAGACTTATAATGGAATCTGGGCAAATTTAGAGCATTAAAAAGTGATGACTCAAATTTGCAATTAAAATTATTATTTTATTTTTTTTAATATTCAGGCTGTCAACCCAATTTATGCTAAAAACATCGCTAGTAGTTCAGAAAATAGCCTTCTTTTCCTGAAAATAGCTGCATTTTTTTTTTTTTTTTTTTTTTTTTTTTTTTTAAGCCTTTTCAGGCCGAAAATAGTTGCAAATAGTCGCATTTTAGTCGCCTGTGGCAAACCTGCTTTAATATTAGACTATAATTTTTATAAAATATCAACGCGGCATTTAATTTTAAATATTTTTTGAAGTTTCGATTCTGCTCGTCAATTTAGAAAAATTATTGTAATGAATTTAGGTCATATGTAATTATATTCATACAAAATAATAATTTTCTAAAATTTCTTTTTTTTTATATAAAAAGAAACTAGTATCATATGAACAACATAAGGGTTACTTTTGTGTTAGACTATATGCAAACAAACAATAACACTAAAAGCTTTTTAAGAATCAATAAGAATCTAAAGAATGCATAAGAAATTTAACCAATTTTGATAAGTGATTTTTCAGCATCAAAAAAGAGAGCACCAAAGTAAAGATTTATATAAATCAATAAAATTAATTTGGAATTTTTTAATTCTTACATAATTAACAGATTTAAAAGTGAAATTATAGAACATGCTTGTAACAATAGAAATAATACTCAGCAAAGTTTTGAAAAATTGGTATGATTTAAAATAGTCACTTGGTGAAATTAATTGAAATGGATTTTCCGTTAGTTTACATAGAAAAAAACCTTTGATAAATGTATTGAAAAAAAAATTTTTTTTGAAAGATTTTTTTTTATAAAAGCCTTTCTGATATTCAAAGAATTAATGCTTAAAAAATATTTTTATGAAATATGTATAAAAATAAATGATAAAATTTAAATTCTGAGAAGAACTTATATTCTAATGAATAGAAGCTTAAATGCAATTTATACAATACTTAATACAATTTATTGTAAAAACTTTAAAATTTACTGAAATGCTCCTTCTGTCTCAGAAAAATCGGTTCAATGTTAAATCATGAAATCGAACCTTGAACCATAATATGATGAAAATTTGCTGAATTTAAATAAAAAATTTAAACTAAATGATGTTAATCATAAACCATAGTCAAATGTAATCGATTTTACGATGTCGATAATAGATATTTTGTATAGCGGTTTGACTCACGTTCTCATTTCTCTTCAACGCAGAATTTTTAGAAAAGATACTCATGCTTTTTTCACAAATTTTATATTAATTTATGCCAAAATAACTAAATAAAAATATTATATTTAGCTTTCTAATAATTTAGGGTTATAAAATATTGAAAATACGTGTCTTTTTCTGCGTTGAAGCAGGTAAGGTCTTCCAAACACAAATTTGCACTTTTCTGCAGTTATTATAGATCAACGAGAAACAGTTATTCATCATTGAAATTTCTTTAATTTACAAAATCAATTATTCATAAATATTTAAATATGAATGAAAAAATCAATCTACTATTTTTAGATTTTATATTTTAGTACAAATATAATTCCGATAATCAAACAAATATTTTTCAGTAATTATTACGCTGTTTTTTATAATAAAAAAATGCCGACCAGCAGGTGGCCGAGTGGTTAGTGTGCCTGATTGCGGAGCCGCTGGTTGCGGGTTCGAATCCTGCTCAGGGCATGAACGTTTCTTTTTCTCTCTTTGTGTTCTATGTCCTTTCTCCTTTGTGTGTGATTGTGTGAATGTGACCCGCCCTATAAACGGGTTTGTGGTAGTGTGACGTGGACGACGCTGCTCCACCGCCGTGGCTTCGCCACAGGTGCCCACTGGGTAACGAAAATAGAGTAAGCAGTTCTGGCATTTTCTGTGGCCAATGGGTCTTCGTCCCAAGTGCACGCCATTAAGAAAATAAATAAAAAAAAAATAATTAAAAAATTCTAAACTATATTTTTGCTCGTAATTAGAGTGTCAGAAATATATATATATATATATATATATATATATATATATATATATATATATATATAAAGGTATAGGAGGCACGTAAAGGAAAGAAGGGCACGTTGGTATAGGGGTAAGTTGGTATTCTACTCATAATTTATACCACTACTCTTAGACCACGTAAGGTGTATCACCATTTATTGTAGTTTCAATGATGTTCTGACTGTTCCTAAAGAAGGATGGCAACAAACTTCCTTTTTTTTTTTTAACCAGAAGGGTTTTTTTTCTTTCATTTTTTTGTGATTAACGAAGCTTTTTGTTGCTCTCCGAAACTTAAAAATATTTTAAGACGTTTTCAACTGTTGGATGGTTAGAATGAGCGATAACGATTCAATTTATGTGCTGAAATGTTTCAATCGACTCTTGTGGAACACTGAGGTGGTAATTCTGGTATTTGGGAAAGTTGGTATTCTATTGAAGGGCATAAGACAAACATTTTAAAAGACACTTTTCTTTAGGCTATCAATTTAAATAGAGCAAAGCACGTTGAGAACACTCAATTTATGAGCCAAGGTGGTAATGGAGGTTAAGGCTTCACAGTTTCGACACCAACGGCATAATAACATGGTCAACATTGCGCACTGGCAACATTTGCTAAATTTTCCGAGCAAGTTTGTATTCATCAGTCTCAGATTGAGTTAACTTCATGTTCACACTGGGAATAGAACCCCGAATACTTCGCAATGACAGCGCAGATGACCTTAATCAACCATGCCATCGCGTTTCAAGATGATAATCAACAAATTATTTTTTTAGATGGATAATTTTCGATTTTTTGTAAAGCTTACTTACTAAAAAATTTCATTACTTTAAACTTAATTCATGACATTTACATTAAACTTTCGTTAAAATTAATGTTCAAATTAAAATTTAATACAAGCTGCTTTATAATTAGCGTATTAGTTCAATGTGTCAGTAATTAGTACTTATTAAATTATTTTAAGTTTAGTTACTAGCTTAAACAATTTTACCAATTATATTAAATCCCTAACGTATGTTGACATAGATAGTTTTGTAAAGATATTTATAATTTCATCATTAAAGTTTAAAAAAATATTAATCCTCAGTTTGTAATCAAAAGAGGTTTAACTATCTACAGTATTAGTCAAATTTTGTGTAAGCATTACAGAAAAATAAAGGTTTAAAAATTAAAATAAGATAACTAGCTGTCCCCTAAAATTAACTTTCCTATTCTCAACATTAAATTGAGTATTTTATACAAGTGGGGGATACTTAAAATTGCATATTTTAGCGAATATAAAATTTTTAGAAAAATTATTCTTAAAACAAATTAAAATAAAATGATGAGTAAAGTTTTATATGAGATGAATAAAATTTAAACTTTTAAAAATATAATCCTATGAATTCTAGCTTCTGAATGGTCATTTCGAAAAATTGAGCTTTGCCTTAAGTTTAGTCAAAGCAAAATCCGCAGTAGCTGATATCCGTCTTATTAATCAGAAAAAAAAAAAAGAAAAAAAAAAAAGAAAAAAAAAACGAAGAAGCTGACATCTGTCTTACAGCATTATATTTTTCGATTTGTTTCATTCCTTAGAAAAATATATATACTATAAAGTTCTTCAAAATTCAGTTAACAAATTATTGAATTTTAAGAACTTTCTCTAATTAAACAAATTGTTTTCGATTAAATCAATTCATTTTATTTCGTTTTGTAAATTTTTTTTAAATATGAATTTCATTTTATTAAATGGAAGATAATCTTAGTAACACATTCATCGATCATCGTTTTAAAATGTGACATTTTATATTTATTCTTGGAGAAAACATCTACCAATCGATGTCGTTTCGTCAAGCTAAATGCTTACCTGGAAACGCAAAAGTTTTAAAATAACAAATTTAAACTTACACATTTCAGCGGATTTAAACTTTTTCGAAAATTATTTCTAAAATAAATCGGATTAAAAGGAAGGATAAAGTTTTTATAAAACGTGGTGCAGAAAATGGTAAGCTTTTAATAACGTAAGCCACGATTGTGATAAATAAATACGTGTTTATTTTTCCTATTAAGTTTTAATCATTTAGTAGGAATTAAGTCCGTATAATCATTTATTAGGAATTAAGTTTTGAGTATATTGCAACAGGTAATTTAAGCAGGGGTTTAGTATTTTGGATTTTGATTGATTTAAGTATAATTCGGAGAAGTATTTTTGCCATTTTAGAAACATTTCAAATGAACTATTCGGATTATTATTACTAATTTTAGATCTAGAACCTAATATGAAGGATGCCCGAAAGTCGGGAAAATTTGAGCCTACTGCTCTGTTGTGCAATCGAAAAATCAACGTAAGCAACAAAAAATGCAAAACTGAGATTTTTATACATTTGCCATCTTTATATAGCAAAAAAAAAAAAAAAAAAAAAAAAAAAAAGATTTTGTTTCCTCAGTTTTCTGAAATTCTATTTGAAAGTTAATGGCATCAGCAATAGGAGGAGAAAAGTTGTCAAGCCACTTACCTCGGATTCAATCGTGAAGTACTAACGTTGTTTTTTCAATTGCACGGCAGAGCTTTATTGTCAATCAATGAATATTAATTTGATAATAATAATTAGATTGGATTCATGTTAGGCCTATGTGCCTGTGAAATCAGTATAAATGTACATATTTCTTTGCCATTAAGAGTTACAAAATATGTTATTTAAAAATAAATGCCTATATATAAACTGTCTTCGTCTTTCTAAAAGAGATGCTTAATATTTTATTTTGTTAATATAATATATTAAGTTTCAATTATGGCCATAATTGTTAATTTATGATCGTATTAAAAAATGCTCCATAAAAAATAATACACCATATAATTAAATGCTCTATAATAAAGCAAGATATTTTTCTTTGTTTGATCATATCTCAGCAGTTTCCCTGTGTTGTGGTATAACGACAATGTAAAAGAAATTTTCCTTATTACTAATCTGACACGAACAGGCCAGATGCGGCTATTCTGCGCCTTGTATTAAAAATATTTAAGACAATATGCACTCAAAGCACAGACAACTAAACGATGCTGAAAACTACGTCTGATGTAAAAAATAAAAGAGGACAACAAACTAACAAGCATATCTGTTGATGTGTAATTAAACGCAGGATAGCATGGTGGTACTACAATTAAATTCTAAAACCACATTAATATTAACCAAATTCGAATTAGTTATTTGTAAAACAAAATGGGAAACAATAAACTTTATGGAAGCTTTTATGAAAAATCTTGTTGATTCTTGAAAATTTTCCTTGGATGTCTCAAAATCATGTGATTTCAACACAAATAATTTAGCAATTCATCACGTTTCAATAGCATGACATTTGAACAAATTCCAAAGATATTCTTCCCTGATAACTTCATGATACACACAATTCAATCGAACACAATGATCACCTGTATTTACAAACCCCCGCAAATATCGATGCTGAATAAATAAACACTGGACAGATTGGATTGTTTTGAAGATAAAACACAATTTTAAATTCAAATGGAGGGGAAAAACGAAGCCTGGCATCTTATTTAGAGATAACTGACTCATCGAATGAAAATATACATAAAAGCAACTGGAAAAAGATACAGAAAATAATAAAAATTTTAGTTAGTCAATAGTTATATAGTGCTAGTGACAAAAGCAGAATTATATCTAATGTTATATAATGCAAGTTTATGTTAAGAATTACATCTAATGCAAGACTTTTGATAATTACAAATATTTTGCGAGCACGATTCAAAATAAATCGATTTCATTAATTGAACTAGCATTTTTTAAAAAATTTTTTGAATAATTTTGTAAACTAAAATAATGTGCAAAAAAAAACCTTAATTAGTTAATATCAAAATATGTAATAATTTGATATTATGAAATATAAGGAAAAAATTTAATTTGGTCCCAGCATTTAAGAATAAGTAAAAGTTTTAGTTCTAACTCATTATCTTCTTTTATAAAGTGTCCTTGGTGTAAAATATGTGAGATTAAAACCAATTTTTTCAACAATTTGGAAGCATATTAAATCCAAAATCTGGATAATATGGTCCTAAAAGTTTGTTCAGGAGAGCGGTCAAAAGTTTGGACTACTTTATGCTAACCTTACTTTTAACATATCGGGCCATAACTTGCGACATTTTTGTATACAATTATAAAATTCGTTCCAAAAATAATTTCATGCACAAAAAATTATTTTTAATAATTATTTATTATTTCATTTAATAATAGTCGAAATTTTTTTTAATTGTTCACGAATTGCAAATGTTTACATAATTTTAAAAAGTAATTTCATAAGTCAAAATACAAAATTTGAATCAAATAGTTCATGAGAAATCGAATTCTGATTTCTCATGAACTATTTGGATCAAAATTTGTATTTTGCGATAAAAATTCATGTTTTAAAAATGAATAACTTACAAATGTCGAAATTTTTTTGTCGATTATTAAATAAAAAATAATAAATAGTTATTAAAAAATTTTTTTTGCACAATATTATTTTTGATTAAAGGAATTTTATAATTATGTGCGAAAATGTTTAAATTCACTTGAAAAATTTTCAAGATATAGCGAAAAACTTAAAATGTAAAGTTAACACTAAGACGTTCAAATTTTCGATCGCTCTCCTAAACAAACTATTGGGACCATATTTTTCAGATTGTGGCTGCCCCTATATTTTGAGAGTCAGGAATTCAAATCCTTTGAAAAAAAAGTATGTTTTTTCAGAGAAAGTACGTTGTTGTGTCTGATTTCGTAATTCAAAATATTGTTTGCACTGATTGATTAGCATATTTAGGTAACCTTCTCGAACCATTAAGATTGAGTCCAAGTACGTGGAAATACGATCGTTAAATCAAAAGTTATTCAGGGTGTTTCGTTTATTATTTTGCACACTATACGTTACAGTTGTTAGTACCTTTCGCTTCAGGGGTGCTGATTAAAAGTTTTAAGCAAAATTTTAAATTAAAATCTAATTGTTTTCTAAAGCTAACAGCAAAAGAATAGTTGTTTAAAGTAGATATTTAATTTTAAAAATTAAAAATTAATTTGAAGAAATATAACTTTTTCGGAAATTTTTAAAACTAAAAGAATCAGTAATCCGAAATTTTTTTTTTATCGAAAGAGAGGACAGAATTATTGCATATACTGTACATAAAGCATTATTGCACATATACTGTACAAAAAATTTATAAATAAATAAATAAATACCTTGAAATATTTCAAAAAACTTATTCATCTCAAGAAAGATGTGTACCTTACCATTAGTTTAGAAAAAAAAAAATTAAAGAAAAAGATACTAATAAAAATTTTTTTCAATAAAATTTGGTTAACCATAGGGAAATATAGAATTAATATGAGAAAAGACGTAAGTTCAGAAAAATTTATGTTATATCCTGTATATATCTTAATTAGCAGTTTTTTCGAAAATAAAGCGCATATTCCAAACAAGCAAAGGAGAAAGAACATTGAAAATAAAATCAAAAACCACAATTAACGAAAACGATTTCAAAAAAATGAATTCCAAAGAATGAAATAAAAAGCGCGGGGAAAAATCAATATCCAGAAAAGGTGGTAGAAAGGACAATACAGATTAGGAAGAGCAATAAAGAACAAAATAAATATTTCTTTTTGTTTTCTTTACACGTACTTTTAAGCTTTATGCAGTTGCTATTTTATATTCAATAAATTCTTCGAGTTTTTTCTTTTTAAAATAAACAATGATAGCAGAGACAATATACTTATATTTAAAATGAATAAGCGATTTCAAGCGGCACATATTAGCAAGTCGTAAAATATTCTTTAGTCAAACATCAAAAAACAGATTGTCAACAAATGGTTAAGGGGAGACATCAATCAAAGAATATTCTGAAAAAAGTGAAGCAACAATCCGTCATCCAAAGCTTCCATGCATCATTTTGAAGCATAAAGGTACGATCTTAGTTCAAGTATTTGCAATTTTTCCAACTTCCCATAGGTTGGATATGAAAAACGATAGTAAATACTGGAGAAAATTGTAAAATACAAACAAACTATTTTCTATTCAAGTCTACAAAAAAAAAAAATAATAAATAAAAAAAAATAAATAAATAAATAAAAAAAATAAATAAAAAATAAATAAAAAATAAATAAACTATTGTTTTTCTTTTTAGGAAACATTTATAACATTTCTTCACCGTACAGAAAACTAAGAAATTTCGATGTTGCAAAACGAGATAGTAAAACAAATACTGCCATTAATATGCTTATTTATTTCAACTTACAATTAATACATGTTAATTTAAAACCCTTGAGTAATATAATGCTATATTTTCAACGCGTTTTCGGTGGGGAAAAAAACACGATTTCCACGTGTAATAAGATAATTTTGTGTATTAAGCTGTTATTTGAATGAAATTTTACAAAAATAGTTAAAACACTTAATTGGAAATTGTACCAAGGGACAGTTTGATGTAAAAATGGCATTATGCCAAACAAAGTGTCTTATCACTATATTAACCTAAGTCAAGCTTTTTAGATGTTTTGAAAACGAATAACAATTTGAGTAAACAGCTCTCCGCATTAACTTTTTTTATAACCAATTTTTTTATAAAAATTATTTTTTTTATCTCTTTAACTTCTTCTTGAATATTGTCACACAATTAAACAACTCATTTATGCAAAGTTAATTCTAATTAAAAAAATAAAATTTTGTTTGTTTTTTCAATTATTATTTTTTTTATTTTAATAATGGACTAAAAATATTTGAATTACAAGGTATATAAATATTTTACTTCATTTTTAACTATGTATTTCAAATCCAAAAGTGAAACAAAATCCGTCAAACACTTCTTGGTAAATGAAATATTAAAAATATGACTTTTCAACGTGAAAAAAGTACAATACGAAACAGAAACTTCAGATACGAAGAACTTCAACAGTTCAACCTGCCTCAACTTCTTGGGACCGTATTTTCAAGGTTGTGACTATCCTTTATATTTTGAAATTCAGATTCTAAATCCACCGAGAAAAAAAAAAAGTATGTTTATTCAAAGAAAGTTTTTTGGTTGATTTCGTGACTTCAAATATCGTTGACACAAATATTTTAACATATCTAAGATCGAATATTTTAACATATCTATACACTCGAAACATAAAGATTGCATGTTAATATGCGAAAATCCAACCATTAGATCAAAAGTTATAAAATGATTTAATTTTTTTATTTAATTTTGCAGACTGTTCATTTCCTTTATTTAATGGATACGCAACTATGCAATTCTTTATACTTCGACTCCTTATTAAATAAAATTTGAATATTATCATCTAAGTCTACTCAGATATTGCTTCACTTTTAATTATTTACCCCGTAATCATCTAATAATATTATCATAATATTATCATCTAAGTCTACTCAGATATTGCTTCACTTTTAATTATTTACCCCGTAAACTTTTCTAAAGGCACTATACCTTCAATGCAATGTCATTTACAAGTTCTAGGACGATTTTTAAGTATATTTTCAATTTATTAAGTATATTTTTAATTATTTTCTATTCCCCCATCCTAATATAAAAACTTGTTAGTTATTGTTTATCAAACTTGCTGGCTGACAGGCCCATTTGATTGTTTTATGTTAACTGTAATGCTTTAAAATCGCATATCTGATATTCACTACTAAAAATACGCATATTAAGATTTCTTTACAATATGTACTAATATTAGAGTAATATCATTTTCTATTTTCTCTACATACTTGTTTATTCTTTGTCGAAGGCAATTGTTATAATCCCAGCTTAGTGAACAGAAGATCAACCTGACAGAATACAGGTTGACTTAATTAAGGCTTAGATATTCAAGTCTATTGAGAAAGATATTATTTAATATTAAGTTCTAGAACTTGTAATGCTTTTTAATGAAATTATAATCGATGCGAGATACATTCAGTTGAAACATTTAATTATAAACTTTTTACCAGTAGACATATTACTTTGATACATAACAATTAAAAAAATAATAAAAATGGTAGACTTAAACAAGTTCTGTTACAGTTATCAAAAGAATATTTGTTCAATATGCTGACCATTATTGACATTGTAAAATATATTTAATTGCCATGCTCAGCAGATTCTTGGAAATGCGATCCTTGAATGAGTTTTATCAACTATCTCAAAAAGCATGTAAATATTTTTTTTTTACAACTTAAAGTCTTTCACATCCCTTTAATTGAAAAGGTAATATCCTTAACACGTAGGCTCCACGCTCCCCAACTCCCGAAGATTACTATGCAATCTTATATGGTTTTCTTTGCGATTTAAAAAGAAAACCAGGCTCGCTTCGCTGGCTAGCGTAAAATCTTAAGGGTTTAAATAAATTATTAAAATCTTTTAAATTAATTCCTCGTTAAAACTTTTGGTGAATAATAAATTAATGAAATAAAAACTTTTAAATTGAAAAGAAATAATGACATGCAATAAAAATAAACTTTCAGAAACAAAACAATAATTGTTTACTTTGTTGTCGTGTAATATATATATATATATATATATATATATATATATATATATATATATATATATATATAAGATCAGTAGATTTTGCAAAGCCCTGAGATTTTACGGAGCATGTGGTAAAATGCTTCACTTAGGATTCCGACCTTTTTTTAATATTTTATTTAATTTATATATTTTTAAAAATAAATTTAATTATTTTTTTTTCCAAGAACAGACAACGTAGAAATTTTATCGTACTATCATTATTATTATTTTAAGTTTTATTTTCAAGTTTTAGATTAGTGTCGCTTAAATAATCATGTAAAAATGTTTAAATCTATCGTATTTTCTAATTCTATGATTTCCACGATTAGGAATGTAGAGAGCCTCCGGAGCCATATCTAGGTTATTGATTATTGCAGCTATCTGTAAAGTTAAAATAGAAAAAAAAAAAAATAAATAACTCTCGAATTTTTAATGGTAAAAACAAATTTTAAGAGAATGTTTTTTGTTTTTTTTCTTCTGGTTATCTCTGTTTCCATCAAAGTTCTAGAAATGTGAGACCCTCATCAAATTATCCTCAGGCGCCGGACCTTATCAATGAGCAACTAAATCAGATATGTCTTTAAAAATCGTCACTATTATTTTCTTGTTTTACTATTGCAGGATTTTTACCACATATTCTAAAGAAAAATCATGAGGTCAAATGTTCGTTTTTAAAGGACGGTTAAGAAATGTGAGTTTGGGCGTAACTTCTGAAGCGAGATGGATGACTGTCTCGTTCCTGCTTTGATAGTTTGAAGATCCTCCTCAAATACTTCGACTGAGGGAATCATAAAAATATCACCCCGATGGGAGTTTGCTTTTCAGACTTTTGAAAACAAGAATTTGCATGTACAAAATAAATAAATAAAAAAATAAAAATTGTGAAGAACTCTCAAAACAGCATACTTATTGGTAAAAGAGGAGTTTATCATTGAAGCATATTTCAACTAGGCGTATTAACCATTTGTACAAAATATGGGAAGTTGGCTTCAACTAAAGTAAAAAGGAGAAAATATACATTTAAAAAAAAAATAGATTTTTGCATTTTGTATTAAAGAATATGGCACATTTTTTAAAATAATAAATGTGTAAATCATTTTTTTTTTTTTTTAAAATAACAACTCCCATGTGGTCTAGTGGTTAGGATTCATGGCTTTCACCAGTGTTCGATTTTCAGCATGGGAACATTTTGAGCCGCGATGGCTCAGGAGAAAGAGCGTTCGCCTTCCAGGGAGGTGAACCAGGTTCGGATTCCAGCGATGGCTGGTCGATAAGAATTCCGCATCCGGCTTGAACCGACCACAGTGCTGACGTGAAATATCCTCAGTGGTAGACGGATCCACGTGTTTGAGTCCCCTTGTTGTCAGGCTAACCGTGGGTGACTTTCGTGGTCTTTCTCTCCATGTAACGCAAATGCGGGTTCGTTCCATCAAAAAGTCCTCCACGAAGGCAAATTTCTCCCAATACTTAATCCAAGAGTTCCCTTGTCTTCTGAAGTGGATTCAGAATTACAAGGCTACGTAGTTGAACATTAGTAGTTATAAACCCAAAAATTGGGTTGGCTGTTCAACGACGGTTATAAAATAAAATAAGAAACCCTTAAAATATCAATGTTTAAAGTTGTTGTCATTTAGTGAAATGTCTTCTATAAAAACATAATGCTTAAAAAATCTTGCCAGTTGAGTATAGTCAACTCTATTAATTTTTAGAGTTGTTTGCGTCGCTATTGATTTGTAAGTCTTTTACGTTGTGTTTTTACATGTTGGATACGATAATATGCTATATTAATTTTCAAAAATAATCAAACCTATATTATTTTTTAGATCGGAGATTGGCTGTTTAAAGCGTCATAACAAAATTGAAAACGCGAGTGAATCATTTAATATTTTTCATTTCTATGATGACAGCTGATAGTGATAGGAAATCCTTTTTCAGGCTTTGCATTTGTTTAAACACCTGTTACTTTTACACTTGATTAAATTTTAAAGATTTTTAATTTTAAATGCGCTTTATCGATTAAAATGAATATTTCGAAATTGCATTTATAATTTGATTTTATACTTGCATACACGCGTATTTCTTCCGGAAGTTTAATTACGTATTTGTTGCAGTTACTAATCCTCCGAAGTCTGGCGGGTCCAATCCTCCTAAGTCTCTGACCAGGTCCAAAGGACCGTTGACTCGACGAAAGTCAATGACTGAAAAGAGATTTGAATAAATTTCCTTTTTCGTCCATACAATCCAGTTTGTGTCTGGCAGAAGCCTCTTGATCATGGCATTTTATGCAGATGGCCAACGTTTTCATTATGTGTTTAAGATTATTGATATTTTAATTTTAAAAGTGTGTCCAAGACATTATATTTTTCGATTTAAGGTTACGTTAATGATTGATAAATAATAGACAAGGAATGAGTAAGTGAAGGAATTGAAAAAGAAAAGAAAAGAAGTAGTAAATGCGTCAATCACAGCTTAAAAAGGAGTTTAAAAACATAAAGGGCGATTCAACTGTTTTGTCGGGCACGCGACGCATTGAATTAAGTAATATATATTTGGAAAAAAAAAAATTACTAGTAAATATAGATTTATACCTGAATTTATACTAGTAATAAATGTGAATACATTGTTTTATTCATAGTGAATAGTTTAATTCAGAATCATAAAAAAAACAGTGTAAAATTATAGTTTTTTCATTGTCTCTCAGATTTGGAATTGACATATATGTTGTGATACAAATATTGACTAAATTTTCATTTTTTTCGAAAAAAGATAATATTTACTAATGTAAGTTTGTTGTTTACCAAATATTACTATACTAGCCGCCTTTGGCGAAGCTTTAAAACCTTTTTAAAATTACACTGTAGAATTTTTAATGGCAACCGAGCTGAAAACACAACAGAACTGTATTTGAGTATTCAAATTCTTCAACCCATCCTCCAAATCTTAACAACTTAATTAGTTTTAAACAATTTATTAATCAAATTGTTTCACAGCATTGCTCTCGCAGAAGTATTTAGATTTCAATTTTGATTAAAAAATATGGAGAAAACATGGAAAAAGATGTAAAGATTTTTTTTAAAGGAAAAGAAAAATATTAAAATAAAAAAGAATACTCAAAAATTTAAAAAAACTAAATAAATAAAATAAAATACGGAAAAGTTATAATCTACTCATGAGCTCACACGATTATATCCGAAAAGAAGTGCTGCCTAATATTGTATTAAATTAGCCAAAGCAAAATATATCAATACAACAGTGTGAGGAGCACCAAAACTGAAATGAAAATAGAAATTATTAAGCAGAAAATGTAAAATAAAACAAAAAATGCAAAATAAAACAATCAAGCAAAAAATAAAAAACAAAACTCAAAATGTAATATAGAAAGAGAGTTTAATAGCACTTTTTTCTTTTTTAATTTTCTTCGTTATAACCTCTCTTTTTTGTCCTTTTTTCTATATATATATGGTGCCACATAAGAGAAATACATATCCATATATATTATATTGAAAATATTTACCTTTACTATTAAACTCATAATTGAGATGATTACCGTTTTAAAAATTATCTTTTAATAGAGGGAAAAGGAAACACTAACAATCAACCTTACACATTTTCTGCAGTTTGTTCCTTTAGGAATTCCAAATACTTATCAAAATATCTATTTTGTTCCTAGAATATTACAGATATGTTACATAAAAACCAATTTTATTTTATACTAACTAATATGGCTATTATACTTAAACAAAATATTCTATTCCTATCAGGGATAATCTCGTATATTAAATAGAATCTAGCCTGAATCTCCATTTAGTCCAAAGTGCCTGACTTGTATGGAAGTATAGTCTAAAGTAAATTCATCAATCATTGCTATGGCTGTTTGTAAATAACCGTATCTGGCCTTAAGGTAACACTTCTAGTTTGATAAATGCAAAATTTATGTTAATTCACTTCGCTGTTCCGGTTAATATCATTTACCTAAAGACATAGAATTAATTTTTCGGCTTGGGGCAAAATATTCGATTATAAGAATTTACTCTAATTTAAATTAGGATATTAGTTTGCTTCAACAAACTCGAATACAGTTTGTTGTATCAGTCGTTAACACTTTCTGAACGGATACAAATTGAACACTCGAAATTGTTTGATTTGTTGGTGAGTTATAAAAATGGTGTACTTTTTAAAAACAAAATGGGAGGGGGGAAATGCATCTCAGAAATCGATTTATTTTTATTGTTAATTGTATGAGGTTAATACTATAGTTTATTCGAGAACGTAAATTGTTGGAGGACGGATAAAAACTAGAATGTTTTCATTCTAAAAGCAGGGTTAAAGATATTTACGGACACAAATTGAACTGTTTGACTTGTTGGAGAGTTATAAAAATGGTGTACCATTTAAAAAAAATGAAGGGGAAAAAAATACTGTTATAAAAATGGTGTACTTTTTAAAAACAAAATTGGGGGGGGAAATGCATCTCAGAAATCGATTTATTTTTATTGTTAATTGTATAAGATTAATACTATAGTTTATTCGAGAACGTAAATTGTTGGAGGACGGATAAAAACTAGAATGTTTTCATTCTAAAAGCAGGGTTAAAGATATTTACGGACACAAATTGAACTGTTTGACTTGTTGGAGAGTTATAAAAATGGTGTACCATTTTAAAAAAAATGAAGGGGAAAAAAATGCTTCTCAGAAATCGATTTATTTTTATTGTAGAAGGTTAATTTTATTGTTTATTCGAGAACGTATATTGTTGGAGGACGGATAAAAACTAGAATATTTTCTTTTCAAAGGCAGGGTTATATTTACTGATACAAATTAAACAACTCGAAATGGTTTGATTGGTTGGTGAGTTATAAAAAATGGTGAACTTAAAAAAAAAAAATTAAAAAAAATTGAAACAAATGCATCTCAAAAGTAGATTTATTTTTATTGTAAAAGGTGTAAACTGTAAAAGACCTCCCCATGTACGAGACGTGGTGACTCAGGGGATAGAGCTCTCGCCTCAAAATGTGATGATCCCGGGTTCGAATCCCAGCGATGGCTGGTTGAAACGAATTCCGCACCCGGCTCGTACCGACCAAAGTCCTGATGTAAAATGTCCTCAGTGGTAGACAAATAATGGGTTAGAGTCCCCTTGCCATCAGGCTAACCATGGAAGATTTTTGTGGTTTTCATCTCCTTGTAACGCAAAGGCGGGTTAGTTCATTCAAAAAGTCCACGAAGGCAAATTTCCCCCAATGCTGCAATCCAGGAGATCCCTTGTCTTCTGGATTGGGTTCAAAATTACAAGGCTACGGAGTGGAACATTAGTAGTCGTAAACCCGAAATTGGGTCTGCTGTTTAACGATGGTGAGTGGCCTGGAGCAATATCATGCCAAATGAATTTATTCATTTTGGTAGTATGAATTTTTTAAAAACGCGCTTTGTTTAATGTAATAACGTAAAGTCGCAAGGGATGACAATAAAGTATTAATAAAAAAAATTGCAATTATTTTAGCTTTATTATGCCAGTATATAGATTCAGTTTAGTACATGACTTTGTAGTATTAATAAATAACAATTTAGTAAAGACTTTCTGTTTTTTTTTTTAATCCGTAAAAGAAACGGGTATTCATCTAGTAAATAAATAAATAAAAACTGACACTTTTTTTTTTTTTTTTTTGAAATACAAATACAATGCTTTCTTATCACGGATGAGAAATTATATTTTATTAAAACAATATCGTAATCAAGAAGATAATGCTTTGTTTTTGTGTCTCTTAGTTTAATTTTTAGACTAGTACCCTTGAACTATTTAGACTAGTACCCTTGAACTATTTAGACTAGTACCCTCGAACTATTTAGACTAGTACCCTCGAACTATTTAGACTAGTACCCTTGAACAATTTAGACTAGTACCCTTGAACTATTTAGACTAGTACCCTTGAACTATTTAGACTAGTACCCTTGAACTATTTAGACTAGTACCCTTGAACTATTTAGACTAGTACCCTTGAACTATTTAGACTAGTACCCTTGAACTATTTAGACTAGTACCCTTGAACTATTTAGACTAGTACCCTTGAACTATTTAGACTAGTACCCTTGAACTATTTAGACTAGTACCCTTGAGCTATTTAGACTAGTACCCTTGAACTATTTAGACTAGTACCCTTGAACTATTTAAACTAGTACCCTTGAACTATTTAGACTAGTACCCTTGAGCTTGTCTTCTAATAGCACGAATAAAATTTTCACTAATAATCATTTTAGAAAAGTTATTTCAGGCATTTTTAAGAATACTCGAAAAATTAGTTAAAAAGAACATTATTAATAAGTAAATTATTTTTGAAATACGAGTACAATTTATAACAGCAATATCGGAAATATTATGTTGTTGGATATTTTTTTATTTATTACTCACGTTGAAGTGAAATGTACAAATAGATTTTTCTTTATTTGAGTTGGGAGAGTAAATATTAAAACACTGCTGTGAATTTTAGCTCAAATTGACGAAAAAAATATGCCTGGTATTTGAAACATAAATATCAAATATACTTGACACTGACGTAGCAGCGATATTTTACCAAAACCTATCATAACTCAAAATATTACTTTTTCCCTTATTTTGTTTTAAAATCCCAGTTTATTTTCCAGACTAGTGATTGCAAAAGGACTTAGTATTATCCTTGTTTGGTATAGAATCATATAAAACGAACCGATTGACTTAGTGAAACTATATGTTTTCAATAGAATCTGGATGATGAGATTATTAGAGATGGATGTATCATCTAATATTGTTCTCAGTGGTGTGTAGGGGAAAAAATTCCCTATAGAAATGGACGACTGGTTCAATATTTTTGCATTCGTCGCACGTATTCTCTGGGGAACTTTAAGACGATTTGCCTCCAAAGGGCAATGTGATGGCTGCTGAAAACTTTTTATATGTTTTTATTTCTTCTCATACAAAAAGTAAATTTTTAGGAGAAAAGAGCGTGTTAAAGCTGGATACAGAAATGTATTTTTCACTTTTTTTCGCGATTGGTTCTACGTTGTCGAAATATTCAAAAACCCTTCCATTTATCTCTCGATGAGAGGGGAAAAAAAAAAAAAAAAAAAAAAAAAAAAACATGACATGGAGTGAGAAAATGATTTGGTGCTTGGAATAAAGAAAAATATAGGGATTTAAAAGTGGCTACTATGTGTGCTGATTGCATAAGTTTTAGTTCTTTTAAATAGAACGAAATACTGCAGCGAAAAGTTTTAATTTTGCATTCAGAACAGGAATTTAACTGTTTATGAATACATTATTAAGTTAAAGACATTTGTTAGCAACATTAAATGAATATAAAATATTTAAATAAATGATATTTAATGGGTTATTTTTGTTCTAGATATTTTGAAGTAAAAATTTTATAGGTAGTAAAATTCCGTTATATGAAAAAGTTTTAACAAATCTAAAGTTAAAACAGCAGCTTGACAGTTGAAAACTTTTAACATGCTTTTCTTTTATAAGACACAAAAATGTAAGCTTTTAGAAGAAAAGAGCTTGTTAAAGCTGGATACAGAGATTTCTTCACTTTTTTTCGAGAATGGTTCTACGCTATTGAACTGTTCAACAAAAACCCTTCCATTTATCCCTCAATAAGAGAATAACCATGACGTGAAGTGAGAAAATGATTTGTTGCTTGGAATAAAGAAATATATAAAGATTTAAAAGCAGCTATTTTTAATTTCTGATTGTATAAGTTTTGTTTCTCTTTTGTTCAGCGAAATACTGTTGTGAAAAGTTTTAATTTTGCATTCAAAACAGACATTTATTTAACTGTTAATAATTTGATGAATACATAACTAATATAACGGCATTATTTAGAATTTTTCAATTTATATAAAATATTTATGTTTACATATCTTATTTATGCTCACTTATTTGAAATCATACTATCTTAAAATAAAACACGCAATGCTTTTTTGTAATGATTAATGTCTTTCTGTGACATTATCATGAAAGAGATTTATATATGTTATTTTCTCTAACATGTTTCATGGAAATAAATTTTAGAACATTATGTATAAATTTTCTTATATCCAGCATTAGGTCCAAAAGAAGTATGTTAAAGTGTCATATTAGGTCTATAGGTTCTCCAATTTTTTTTGTCTAAAAGTTAAGCATGTTGTATTTTACTGAAGAATGATTGTTTGTTTTACTTGAATTCATCTTAAAGATATATTATATCACTGATATATTATCTTGCTAAGCTACGTGGAGTACGTAGCTTAGCAAGATAATATATGACAAAAGTTTTTAAAAAGTGAAATAAGTTGATGAAATTCATTCAAAAACAATTAATTTCCTTTCAATAGTATTTAGGGTCTGTTGATTTAAATCAATTATTTAAACCAAATGATTTTTTTTAAAAAAATCATTGATTTAAATCAACTGATTTTTTATATATATATATCAATTTTAAAAGTTAAAAAACAGTGTTTTAAATTATCGATACTTTTATTATCTTCTTTTCTTAGTTTTAAAATTTATTTTAAATAAATTACTGCATTAATTAATTTTAGTTAACGAGATTACTTTCTTTCTTGATGTGTGTTAAATACCAACACATTTAAAATTACATTTTTAAAAATATTTTGATTCTTGAGATTGAAAGTACAGATTAAAGTAAACGTTTAATGTTTTCTTAATATAGACTTGCATAGCTGTAGAAAGTAATTAATAAACATGAATTTTTTTCAAAGAAAAAATACAAATGATGTTAATTAAAATTCTACCCTTTGATTGAAAAAGCACAGAATTAAAATCTACATTATATTTTATTGGTGGAAAATGTTTATTCTAAAGTTTGAGGTTATATTAAAAAGAAATTACCCTAATATGCCAAAAAAAGAAGAAAAAAATGCTGATGAATTCAGATATTTTTTTCCTGATATAGTGTCATTCTTCCCTTTCAAAGTCTATTTGAAGCAGTAGGGTTATTAATTGGTAACTAGTATTTTTTTCTCATAATATGTTTACAGTATCTTTGACATTATCAGATTTTCTATAAAGAAATTTTGCGAAAAAAAAAAAATTCCAATGAGTACATAGATTTTTTAAAAAAATTTTTTTTAGCTTAACTTATCTATTTTGTTATAGGATTAAAAATGAATATTTTAATATTAAAATATATAGATTAAATATTTATTTATTTTTCGATGAATGACTACATTTATAAACACAATCTGTAACATTTATTTTGTCATTTTAAAAATCAAGAGAAAAAAATTCACAATTTTAAATTAAAATTATGGTTTGCTAATTGAAACTTTGTTTTGATAGTTGCATTCTTTAAATTCTCTATTTCATCTAGTCTTTAAATTTCAATAATGCATTTGTTTCAAAATGGTTGCTATGCATTCAAAGCTATATGCATTTTAATGAAAAATTATTTTAGTAAGTTAGAACTTCTAAAATATTGTTATAATATAGTTCTAATATTAATTTAATTTTGATTAAACATTTATAAAGTTTTTGTAATTATAAATTAAAGTTCTCACAGTGTATTTGAATAAAAAAAATATCTGATTTAAATAAAAAAAAATTACGAACCCTGCTAGTATTTCTTTGACTATATAAATGAGAATACCATATGTAAGGATATAGAACGAAATTAATTTATATGCTTTATAACTTTATTCTTCATGATTGTATTTCTGTACATTATACAGATCCATAATTCAAACTCGATTGGTACTAACTAACTTACTACGAACGATATTTAGCAAATGTATAATTTCTTTCTTTCCACAAATCAATCAAAAAAAATTAAGTCGGCATTATGTAAATTTTAAGAGTTAAAAAAAAAAAAAACTGTCTAAACAGAAATTTAACCTATTTTTTTCTGAAATTTACAGTTTTATTTTTACAAAATTACTACCTAAAATTCATTTTAATATTAAAAAAAAAAAAAAAAAAAAAAAAAAAAAAAAAAAAAAAGTGCACACACATGATAAAAAAATATGAATGATTATATACGTAAAACTTTTAAATCGTTATACTGAAAAACGTTGCCAAATAAATTTTTGCATTGCAAGAGGGAGATTTTTTTTGGTCAAAATTCTTTTGTTTACACTACAGAATTTGAATTTTTAAGACCCAAAAGAGGATAAAAAAAAACAAACGAAAAGACTAAACTGGTAGTTTTAGTTAATAGCAAGTAAAAAAAAAATCGTGGGAAAAAGAAATATAACAGCGCGTTATATTAAGATGGGCCTAGAGTTTAGAAGGTGAAAAGAGAAACAGTTCAAAACTTTTTGCAGCTATTTGCTTATATGTAAAAAAAAAAAGAAAAAAAAAGACAAACTTTAGAAAATGAGTGTTATTTACAACGCAGAAAACATCTCGCTAAGAATATACTATGCCATTTCAAACTTGGAAAAGTAACAAATAAACGAATGGACCGAGAAAAAAAAAAAAAAAAAAAAAAAAAAAACAACAGAAAATAAATATTTTCTTCACAATACTTTACCGTTTATGTTGATGTATCGTAAATCTCATTTTAAAAGAAAGTTGGATGATATATTTCTCAAAGGCTACTTAAAAATGTTTTGACACTATGCCGTTTTCAATTTTTTTTTTTTTTTTCTGAATACGTTATTTATAGAGAAAAATAAAAACCATTTCGTCAGAAGGAGGGAAAAAAAAAAAAGAGAGAGAGAGAAAGAGCAACATTAGAAAAAAAAAATACTTAGTCTACAAATTTCGAATAACTAACTAAGTATTCTTTAAAATTATTTTCAAATTCTTAAAACAAGATTAAAAATTTGTTTTCAATAGGAGAAAATAATCAAGTATAATTATAGTTATTCTAGCTTACGTAAAAGTGAAGCATTCCCGCAGCAGCCGGTAGTAAGCCAGGCCATGGAGGATAAGGCTCCACAATTTCGTGATTAAGTCATGATTGTGGCACTGTGGTCAGCACTGCGCACAGCTCGACTTTAAGGCCTGTTTACACGGTTCAAGTTCTCGAATCCGAGAAATTGGACGGATTTCTCTGTCCAAGAAATTGGATGATTCGTTGACACTATCCAAGTTCTTGAATGTCACCGATTCGTTGAGAGAAAAACTTGCGCATGCGCATTGTTCATATTCAACATTATGAAATAATAATTACATAAGTTTAAAATTACTATATAAATTCAAATAAAATCATAATAACACAAATAAACCGCAACAGATCAATTTATTTGAACTAAAATATATGAAAACAGACAACAAAATGACATAATTTGCTGCCTGCATGTTGACGTCACAAAACCTAAGACGCTGATTGGTTAAGGGAGAAAAAACTTGGATGGAAAGTAGAACATGCTCTACTATCGTCCAAGAAGTTGGACAAGTTCTTGGATGCTTGTTTACACGATTCAAGCTCAAAGCAAAACAAGTTTCCATCAATATCAATCAATCTCTGTCCAAGAAATTGGACCGTGTAAACAGGCCTTTACTTCCCAAACAAGTTGGTAATCATTGATCTGAAGCTGGGTGGGCTTCAAAATACCACTGGGGATCGAACTCCAGCTCTTCACGATGACAGCACAGTGCCTTAACCATGAGACATCGCGACTCTAGCTACTACGTGGTGCGGTAAAATTGTGGCGGCTCATTTAATAATTTTATTAACCGAAATAATTTATACGCAATGGCATTAAATAAATAAAAACATTATTAGGAGAATTTAGAAAAACTTTTTCTACAGAGATTTCTTATAGTACAGGATTTAATCTTAAAAAAATATACTATATTTGGTCAATTATGTTTAAAATAGATGGAAAACGGTGGTCTTATTTAGTTGTAATGAAATGTGGGCACTTACAGGCGATTTGAAGTAACTTTTGCTTCAAGTGCTAAATAGGATCCTATTAGTACCCCATTTTTAACTTTTCAGAATCAGAATCAGAATTAGAATCAGAAGAAAAAAATATGCCTTTATCACAAAAGTGTATGATTGTCGTACCTTGGACCAGTCTCTGTACTGTAAGTTGGGCCAGTCAATGTTTGTGTACCAGGTCCAGTTAGCAAAAATATGTATTCCTGTATATTAGACGTACCGATCGCAATATGTGAACATTATCATGCTCTGGTTCTTAGAAAAGCTATAAATTGTTTAAATATTCCAGTAAAATATTCTTTGAAATAACGTTTATATTTAAATCCACTTGAGCTAATGCATGTTGCATAACTATCCAAATTTAATAAATTACAAGTGTAAAAAATATTAATTCAAAATGAGTGATATGAAAAACGTAACATGCCGTGGTCCAAAGTACAACATAAAGTGATCCAAACTCTGGTACATTATACCAATTTTTATTACATCAAAAAAAAAGAAGAAAAAAACAATTCTATGAAGTTTATATGCTAAAATTGGCCCACAAATCACAGACAAACGAATAATGCATTTTTTTCTTCGACATAATCTCTAAGTTATTTATGAATAATTATTTTCAGCATAAAAAAAATAAAAAGATAAAATTTGTCCAAGGTATAACACTCTTCCCTACTTTACTTTAATTCAAAAGCAATCTTTACCTTAATTCCACGGCAATCTTTAATTCTGCGGCAATCTTTACTTTAATTCTAAAACAATTTTCACTTTAATTCTAAAGCAATCATTACTTTAATTCTAAAACAATCATTACTTTAAACCTAAAGAAATCTTTATTTCAATTGTAAGGCATATATATTACATTAATTATAAAGCAATCATCAAACAGCGAGCCTCTTCAAAAATGTAATCAAATTTTTACATGAAAATTTCAAACACAAACTATATAGCACTATTATTATTCAGTATTATGTAACTATATCAAAATAAAACAGGAGTATTTTCAATTAAGGTCAAATTTTCTGAATTCGCCTCCTTTAAAATTAATGGAAGTTTAAAGATAACTCAAAATAAAAGTTTTATATTTTCATCTTACAGAAATCAATATGCTGTTACGAAGTAAATTACGAAGCACATAGAGTGTTTAAAGTCATAAGTATAAAGAATTTTTTATTCTAATCTGAGTTACGACAGCTTAAAATGGCAGATAATGTAAGTTATAAAAGATCTAATAATGAAATTTATAGAACATAATTTAAATTCTTTCACCAGTAGGAAATACTTCAGCATTTAATTTAACTTTTAAGAGATTCCAAGTAAAAAAAAAAGTATATCGGCGTGAATCTGCGAGCGGCGATGCCACACTAAATAAATAATGAAAAATATAACACCTTTAAAGATCTGAAAATTTTATAAACTACGTAGTTATTTTTCTTCGAGTACAAGCATAATATTCGATAAATATTTAGCACTAACTACAGCAATGGATTTTTAAATTATTAAGGAGGCATATTTAAAATTAAAGAATATTCTGCTTTTTTCTTTTTTAATAAGCTAACTTTCTTAGAAGGATTGTTAAAATAACTCACTTTACATTATTCATAATTTTACATGTAAAGTAGTTGCAATAGTTATTTACGTTTTTATTAAAAAAGAATTTGTCCTGTACATCACTTTGCAATATGTTATAACTATTATTTTACTGATTTTTGCATAACTCATATAAGTTTCTATTTCAACCCATTAAAGCCTGAATTTTTTATTTACTGTGATACAAAAAAAAGAAGAAAAAAAAAGCTCCTATGAAAAAAAGGTGGTTATTTGTTTTAGCTAAATAAATATTTTCTTCTGTTAGCAACTACGCTCACAGAAACACTTGATTTTTGAGAAGAATAAAAAAAAAACATTTGTTTGTATTAAAAACAGTCCTGTTTTAGATAAAAAAAATTCCCGTAATTCGCTTGAAATATTTGTCACGCTAGGTCGAAATGGGTTAACAAAAAAAAAACAAAAAAAAAAGTGCTGATTTGTCAAAATTTATTTTATAAATCATAACAGTGAAAAAAATTCTTTTAAAAATTAAACAATTTTATTTACTATCATTATTTCTAGATATGGGTGATCTACTAATATGTAACGAAATAGTGATAATAGACACCGTCATAAAACTATTTTTAATAGTATTTTAGAAATATATCGTAAATAGCATGTCTTACAATAAATATCAAATACACAAAAATTACTGAGAACGATAAATATCGAATATCATAACGTCCCGAGTATTATCGATGACGACAATATTAAGATTACCGACAGTGATAAGTTCACGAATTTTATCGATAGCAAGAGGTACCGAATCGCAATCAGTATTGACAACGATAAATAACGGATTGAATAATATCAGGAACATTAAAAATAAGGATAATTATCGATTCACGAAAATATTGATTCATGTAAAAAAATATAAATTAGCTATCTTGTGAAAATATCGTGATATGTTGTTAAAAATCTATATTTTCAGATAGAATATCGATATTCCCTGACGATATGTTGCGCTTTTTTAAAATCTTGATATCACCCAGTACTACTTGTATCCTGCCAAGTAAAAGAAAATATTTTATTTTTTCGTTTGTATACAAAAATGACGCTATAGTAAAAATACAATTTTCTACAGATAGTAATATAAAGTTCCTTCTTTATTTAATGGATGTAAATATTCTATTTAAATAACGTTATAATAAATCCCTAATGAATGTAGACTGTTATATTATATTCAGTATAGAAAATCCTTGTACTGTCTGAATGATATTTTAGCCATGAAGCTAATAATGCTGATTGATAATCTGCATAAATGATGAAGTATGGTAATGGGCGTAGCGATACACGAGTTAAGAATTCAGGGCCATTTTCCCTGACCAATGGTGGAATTCAAAGCAGGGAAAAGCACTCAACCGCTTTAAGTCATCGCTGTTTATTTTTCAAATACTCAAATACCATCGACAGTTCATTCTCGAAAATGGAATGAAAAGCATTATTTCATCCAACAATTCTGAATAACCCAAATCTTTTGGAACTGGAATATAAGCCCCAAAGGATATCGTACAACTAACTGATTTTCGATGTAAATAAGCATTATTTTAAACATCATGGAATTGATCTGATTCCAATACATTTATTCTCATTCTTATAAAATGATAATTAGAAGGGGTAATTAAAATATCCAAATAGTTATTAATGGTTTTCTTAATATTTTAAAGCATTAAATTAGATGTTTATGCTGTTAAATATTTATGTAGCAGTCTAAATATACCTAAGAAAGCATATTTAGGGTTCCCTCCTCCCTCTCTTTGGGTATCAGAATTTCTTTTTTTTTAAACGGTAAAAGCATTTCATTTAATGAATCGTATTTTAGTTCTGTTTTTTTTCCCCAATTATTAAAGCATTAGGTAAGGTACAAACTTATCAGAACCTATAAACAACATAAAAAAAGATATTATTATTTATGTATTTATGTAGCAGTCTAAATATACCTAAGAAAGCATATTTAGGGTTCCCTCCTCCTTCTCTTTGGGTATCAGAATTTTTTTTTTTTTTTTTAACATTAAAAGCATTTCATTTAATTCATTGTATTTTAGTTCTGTTTTTTTCAATTATTAAAGCATTAGGTAAGGTACAAACTTATCAAAACTTATAAACAACATAAAAAGATATTATTATTTATGTAGCAGTCTAAATATACCTAAGAAAGCATATCTAGGGTTCCCTCCTCCTTCTCTTTGGGTATCAGAATTATTATTATTTTTTTTTTTTTTTTAAACGGTAAAAGCGTTTCATTTAATTAATCGTATTTTAGTTCTGTTTTTTTCCCAATTATTAAAGCATTAGGTAAGGTACAAACTTATCAGAAACTATAAACAACATAAAAAAAGATATTATTATTTATGTATTTATGTAGCAGTCTAAATATACCTAAGAAAGCATATTTAGGGTTCCCTCCTCCTTCTCTTTGGGTATCAGAATTTTTTTTTTTTTTTTTAACATTAAAAGCATTTCATTTAATTCATTGTATTTTAGTTCTGTTTTTTTCAATTATTAAAGCATTAGGTAAGGTACAAACTTATCAAAACTTATAAACAACATGAAAAGATATTATTATTTATGTAGCAGTCTAAATATACCTAAGAAAGCATATCTAGGGTTTCCTCCTCCTTCTCTTTGGGTATCAGAATTATTATTTATTTTTTTTTTTAAACGGTAAAAGCATTTCATTTAATTAATCGTATTTTAGTTCTGTTTTTTTCCCAATTATTAAAGCATTAGGTAAGGTACAAACTTATCAGAACCTATAAACAACATAAAAAAAGATATTATTATTTATGTATTTATGTAGCAGTCTAAATATACCTAAGAAAGCATATTTAGGGTTCCCTCCTCCTTCTCTTTGGGAATCAGAATTTTTTTTTTTTTAACATTAAAAGCATTTCATTTAATTCATTGTATTTTAGTTCTGTTTTTTTCAATTATTAAAGCATTAGGTAAGGTACAAACTTATCAAAACTTATAAACAACATAAAAAGATATTATTATTTATGTAGCAGTCTAAATATACCTAAGAAAGCATATCTAGGGTTCCCTCCTCCTTCTCTTTGGGTATCAGAATTATTATTTATTTATTTTTTTTAAACGGTAAAAGCATTTCATTTAATTAATCGTATTTTAGTTCTGTTTTTTTCCCAATTATTAAAGCATTAGGTAAGGTACAAACTTATCAGAACCTATAAACAACATAAAAAAAGATATTATTATTTATGTATTTATGTAGCAGTTTAAATATACCTAAGAAAGCATATTTAGGGTTCCCTCCTCCTTCTCTTTGGGTATCAGAATTTTTTTTTTTTTTAACATTAAAAGCATTTCATTTAATTCATTGTATTTTAGTTCTGTTTTTTTCAATTATTAAAGCATTAGGTAAGGTACAAACTTATCAAAACTTATAAACAACATAAAAAGATATTATTATTTATGTAGCAGTCTAAATATACCTAAGAAAGCATATCTAGGGTTCCCTCCTCCTTCTCTTTGGGTATCAGAATTATTATTATTATTTTTTTTTTTTAAACGGTAAAAGCATTTCATTGAATTAATCGTATTTTAGTTCTGTTTTTTTCCCAATTATTAAAGCATTAGGTAAGGTACAAACTTATCAGAACCTATGAACAACATAAAAAAAGATATTATTATTTATGTAGCAGTCTAAATATACCTAAGAAAGCATATTTAGTGTTCCCTCCTCCTTCTCTTTGGGTATCAGAATTTTTTTTTTTTTTTTAACATTAAAAGCATTTTATTTAATTCATTGTATTTTAGTTCTGTTTTTTTCAATTATTAAAGCATTAGGTAAGGTACAAACTTATCAAAACTTATAAACAACATAAAAAGATATTATTATTTATGTAGCAGTCTAAATATACCTAAGAAAGCATATCTAGGGTTCCCTCCTCCTTCTCTTTGGGTATCAGAATTATTATTATTTTTTTTTTTTTTTAACGGTAAAAGCATTTCGTTTAATGAATCGTATTTTAGTTCTGTTTTTTTCCCAATTATTAAAGCATTAGGTAAGGTACAAACTTATCAGAACCTATAAACAACATAAAAAAAGATATTATTATTTATGTATTTATGTAGCAGTCTAAATATACCTAAGAAAGCATATTTAGGGTTCCCTCCTCCTTCTCTTTGGGTATCAGAATTTTTTTTTTTTTTTAACATTAAAAGCATTTCATTTAATTCATTGTATTTTAGTTCTGTTTTTTTCAATTATTAAAGCATTAGGTAAGGTACAAACTTATCAAAACTTATAAACAACATAAAAAGATATTATTATTTATGTAGCAGTCTAAATATACCTAAGAAAGCATATCTAGGGTTCCCTCCTCCTTCTCTTTGGGTATCAGAATTATTATTTATTTATTTTTTTTTTTTAAAGGTAAAAGCATTTCATTTAATTAATCGTATTTTAGTTCTGTTTTTTTCCCAATTATTAAAGCATTAGGTAAGGTACAAACTTATCAGAACCTATAAACAACATAAAAAAAGATATTATTATTTATGTATTTATGTAGCAGTCTAAATATACCTAAGAAAGCATATTTAGGGTTCCCTCCTCCTTCTCTTTGGGTATCAGAATTTTTTTTTTCTTTTTTTTTTAACATTAAAAGCATTTCATTTAATTCATTGTATTTTAGTTCTGTTTTTTTCAATTATTAAAGCATTAGGTAAGGTACAAACAAAACTTATAAACAACATAAAAAGACATTATTATTTATGTAGCAGTCTAAATATACTTAAGAAAGCATATCTAGGGTTCCCTCCTCCTTCTCTTTGGGTATCAGAATTATTATTTATTTTTTTTTTTTTTTAAACGGTAAAAGCATTTCATTTAATTAATCGTATTTCAGTTCTGTTTTTTTCCCAATTATTAAAGCATTAGGTAAGGTACAAACTTATCAGAACCTATAAACAACATAAAAAAAGATATTATTATTTATGTATTTATGTAGCAGTCTAAATATACCTAAGAAAGCATATTTAGGGTTCCCTCCTCCTTCTCTTTGGGTATCAGAATTTTTTTTTTTTTTTTTAACATTAAAAGCATTTCATTTAATTCATTGTATTTTAGTTCTGTTTTTTTCAATTATTAAAGCATTAGGTAAGGTACAAACTTATCAAAACTTATAAACAACATAAAAAGATATTATTATTTATGTAGCAGTCTAAATATACCTAAGAAAGCATATCTAGGGTTCCCTCCTCCTTCTCTTTGGGTATCAGAATTATTATTATTTTTTTTTTTAAACGGTAAAAGCATTTCATTTAATTAATCGTATTTTAGTTCTGTTTTTTTCCCAATTATTAAAGCATTAGGTAAGGTACAAACTTATCAGAACCTATAAACAACATAAAAAAAGATATTATTATTTATGTATTTATGTAGCAGTCTAAATATACCTAAGAAAGCATATTTAGGGTTCCCTCCTCCTTCTCTTTGGGTATCAGAATTTTTTTTTTTTTTAACATTAAAAGCATTTCATTTAATTCATTGTATTTTAGTTCTGTTTTTTTCAATTATTAAAGCATTAGGTAAGGTACAAACTTATCAAAACTTATAAACAACATAAAAAGATATTATTATTTATGTAGCAGTCTAAATATACCTAAGAAAGCATATCTAGGGTTCCCTCCTCCTTCTCTTTGGGTATCAGAATTATTATTATTTTTTTTTTTTAAACGGTAAAAGCATTTCGTTTAATGAATCGTATTTTAGTTCTGTTTTTTTCCCAATTATTAAAGCATTAGGTAAGGTACAAACTTATCAGAACCTATAAACAACATAAAAAAAGATATTATTATTTATGTATTTACGTAGCAGTCTAAATATACCTAAGAAAGCATATTTAGGGTTCCCTCCTCCTTCTCTTTGGGTATCAGAATTTTTTTTTTTTTTTAACATTAAAAGCATTTCATTTAATTCATTGTATTTTAGTTCTGTTTTTTTCAATTATTAAAGCATTAGGTAAGGTACAAACTTATCAAAACTTATAAACAACATAAAAAGATATTATTATTTATGTAGCAGTCTAAATATACCTAAGAAAGCATATCTAGGGTTCCCTCCTCCTTCTCTTTGGGTATCAGAATTATTTATTTATTTTTTTTTTTTAAACGGTAAAAGCATTTCATTTAATTAATCGTATTTTAGTTCTGTTTTTTTTTTTTTTTTTTTTTTTCAATTAGTAAAGCGTTAGGTAAGGTACAAACTTATCAGAACTTATAAACAACATAAAAAGATATTATTATTTATGTAGCAGTCTAAATATACCTAAGAAAGCATATCTAGGGTTCCCTCCTCCTTTTCTTTGGGTATCAGAATTATAATTTATTTTTTTTTAAACGGTAAAAGCATTTCATTTAATTAATCGTATTTTAGTTCTGTTTTTTTTTTTTTTTTTCAATTAGTAAAGCATTAGGTAAGGTACTAACTTATCAGAACCTATAAACAACATAAAAAAAGATATTCACAAGCGTATTTTTTTAAATTAACAAAAGGCGACTTCCCAGCAACAACAACAAAAAAAAAAAAGTCTTAAAAAAATCCTAAGATATTTGGAGTTTCAAATATTTTCAGATTTCCAGCAGAAAAAAAAAAAAAAAAACATAAAAAATCTGAAGAAAACTATATTCTAACAGATTTTCTGGAGGAAAACAATATGTAGAAAATCTAAAAAGAACTTTTCTCTACAGATTTTCTGAGGGGGGGGGGGGGGGGGGGAGAGGCAGAAAATCCGAAGAGAACTACGTTTCTACAAACTTTCTGCTTAGTTTTTTTATTATTTATTTACAGGGGAAAAGATGTAAAAATTCTGAATGACGGACATTATTAGAGTAGCTAAAAATAAAATCATGATTTTCAGTCAAAATGCATTTCCATCAATTCTCAAGGAACGAAAAAGAATGTAAGAGAGAATCTGTAGAATGACTAGTTTATTTGACGAACGACTTTTCAATAAGCTATTGCACATGGAATCTATATAATAAGAGATAAAAGTGCGAAGATCGGAGAAAATAATTAAACGATCATTCATGATCTTCGATTGAAACTAGAATCGGTTCGTAAAAATGTCTGATGCGAATATCAACATGACTTCGATAAAGAGCGTATATTCACAACATGGCATTATAATCGCGCATTTTAATATTACAAACATTATATTGTTTGATAAAATAATCACTTTCTGACGTTTATTATCGTTAAATCCATGCGATGCCAAAGCATGTGCATGCCACGGCATCTATGGACAGCAAAAATATTACTGCTTGTTGGTCTAAACATTTTTAGTGAACTGGAGTCTGCCTCAGATAAGTGCCTCATTTTTCATGGTTCTGGGATGTAGATTACCAGTTCTTAACTTTTTTCCCCAAGGCCCTTAAACAACATCTTCTCCTTAGACATCTTTAACAACATCTTTTCCACATGGCCCAGAACCTCTTTTTCTCTTTTAATCGAAGATCTTAAATCTGTTATATATCAGAAGACTTGCTGTTATCATACATCTGCTGAATGTGACCGTCATCATTTCAATCTTTTTGTGTTCAAATTAAAAATGTAATGGGTTTCGTATTTATGTGGTTCTCGAATTCCAAATTCAAACGAAAGATTTTTCGACACCTTATAGTGAAACCCAAGCGACTTTTTTAATTGTCCTAGTTAACATTGTTTGATCAGTTTACTTAGAATGTGCAAGCTCGTTTACGTTTAACACAACGCAACTAATTTCAGCTCTTTGTGTCTTTTAACTCTATACCCATTTACAAAATTTGAATGCATACAGGTTTCTAACTGTACCGTTTGAGTGACAGATGTTTTCGATACAACTCAGATTGTAGTATGACCATTCTAATTTGGAACCAGACCACGCGTTTGTTTGGTTATCATATCAAATGATGCATAAAATTTCAGGGAAATGAAAAAACGTAAAACCCCTTTGATAATGAGTTGATAACATGTGAAGTTTTATTATTTTTTTAATAGCAGTTGTAAAACGTGAGCTTCAAAAATTAATATGACATTAATTATGATATTTAATATTGATTTGTCACTCAAAATTTATAAATAAAAGACTAGTTCCAATTGTTTAATAATTTTTCGACTAAATAAATATAAAAACTAGACTTCTAGTTTGGTTGCGTCTTTGAAACACATTTTTATCCAGTTCTAAATTATAAATTTAATGAACACATTTTTACCCAGTTTTAAATTATAAATTCTATTCTAAATTATAAATTAATATTTATGTGACTTTGCATTAAAATTAACATTACCAGTGCAATCTGGAATGTTCCTTTTAGGTTAAATGTCCATTTTGACCATTACTAGCTTATTTATAAATAACAATAAATTGAATAGTCAATTTCTTTAGTCAAGAGCTTTATATTTATCTCACACAATAGTTTGAAAATTGTACAACTTTCATCCATGCTTTTTATATTAACTAAAATACAAAATTTGTACATGCTTTTACACTTGACGATAATGAAAACTAAAAATTTTAAAAAATATTATGAATAAAAAAAATTTAAGATATTAAATGTCTCAAGTATATCATCATGTTTTAGTATATTACTACCAAATATTTTACACATTAAAAATCAGAAGTGCTATTTTTTTGCTTTTTTTGCTTTAGCTTTTTTTGTTATAAAACGTCTTTGAAAACCACCAGTCTAATTTAAGACATTTAGTCTGTTGTTGTAGCTTTTTTCTGATTAAAATGTTCAATTTTAATGAGAAAAAGTTACAGTAAATTGCTTATCCAGATTTTTCCCATTGACCTATTAAAAATATTATTGCCTACGCTTCAACTTTTTTCAACGCAAATGCATTATAAATCAAAAAAGAAACAAGTTATTTAATATCAAAAGTAGACAAATTAGGAATAATTATAATTACAATATGTTTTAATCATAATTTTTTTTACTTGCTCTTATTCTAAAGAACACTGCATTACAATTACGGTAACTTAATGCTGTTCTTCAATGGGCATTGTTGTAAATACTTATTCTTGGAAAAATTTTTAACAATCTATGATTTTTTTTTTTTAAAGTTTAAATTTTTTCAAATATATTAACTTTTTGGGTTGTGGGGAGGTTGTTTTTTTAAATCTTACGAGAAGTTTCACAGGTCATGAATGAAAATCCCTTTCAACTCCAACAGGAATTGTTTCATTCATTGAATCAAAGTTTATCATAGACAACATGAGAAAAGAACTGCATGAAGCTTACATTCAAGATTGGTATATACATAACTTTCTCAAGGATAAATAACTTTCTGTCCAGTAAAAATTTTACTAGACATTTTTCACACTCATATTTCATTATCAAATTTAAACTTTATTTTTGCTAATCATAAAATATAACCTAAATTGCTCTAAATTTTTTTGATACAAAATAATTCATATAATTGTATATATCCACAATCTTTAAAAAATAAATAAACACAGGATGCGCAGAAATTATAATCCATTAAAATTAAATTCTTAGTTTTAATGATCGACTGCTAAATTTTTCAATGCTTGTAAACTATTTATGAAAGAAATGTTATAAAAAATACACACTTTTGATAATCTTTAACAGTGGTACTAATGATATTTACTGATTATCAGAAAAATTTCGTTTCTACTCTTCTTAAACATTTTTCAAAATACGAATAGGAAATTACAATGCATTAACTAAACATCCTTTCCAGAAAATGTAATGTTTTTGGATATGTATTTATATTTTATATTACAATTTTCTGCTAATTTTTAAAGTAGAAAACCTATATAAAAAAAAGTAGTTTAAAAAAATCTGACAAGCGTAAAGAGGTAATAAAAATTTCATTTGATTTATATGCTATTTATACTCAATATATTTGTTTCCCCCTTTTTCATTTTATTATGAGGTATAAAATTTATATTACTAATGGTTATTTTTGGTAATTTACAAAAATAATATTCATGTTATTAAAAAAAAAATCTAACTTTTGTTACATAAATTTCTAAATAATCAAATAATTTTATGAATACAGTCAACTGTGTTTAAAGGAATACCATTAGATCATTCCAATAGTACTCAATTAAATGTGTTCTTCTATTAAAAGGGGAGTGCATTATTCAATCTTAAATGTTATGCATCTATAAAATTTTATGTACTGCATAGCATAATGTTTTCATAAAATAAAAATTTCCTGATCAATAAGAAATTATAATTAAAGTTTCCAGTGTTAATATCATAATAAACAAATCACATTTTAATTTATATAAAATAAATCAATGCTAATGAAAATATTATTTTGCTACTATAATTTTATTTTATTTTCTTCCAAAAATTCTGCGATTGAAAACTGATTTGATACCAAGTTATAAAATACACTGTAGCTCCCTCCATTGCACTCAAAATGACACTAAATTATGACTAAAAAATTTTAAGCCTTATTAATTGATGTAGGAAGGGGCAGATATTTTTGATCCTCTTCAGCTTGCTTGTCTCTTTTGGCTCTTCAAATTTATAAACTCCATCCAATCATTATCTGCCATGTTCAACTCTTCTAATTCAGAAATCAAAATTCTACATCATCGATAGCTCCGTTTCATTATCTCTGATATCTTCAGCACTCTTTTGGAGCAGTTATAAACCACTTCCATTAGGACACTATCCCATACTCTTTCTGAAAATTGCATTGCTGTTAAGAGGTTAATTTAATAATCTGATGGTAATTATGTGTCTTATGAAGCATCTTCCATGAAACGCAAGACCTCTTGAATCACTTGCTGCTGAATTTTGCACAAAATTATAAAGAGGTTGAATTTCGCAAGTTATATTCATGGGAAGAAATTGTAAATTAATGTTCAGGGTTCATGCTCTACTTTAAAAATAAAATTCAAGTACTTTTCAAGGACTTTTTAAGACTTATTATAAAATTTTCAAGGACTTAAAAGTTTTAGTAAAAGACAGACTGAATTTTAACATTTTAAACTGAAATGTTTTGACAATAATAGTTAGTTGATAATAAATGTTAGATGATAATAGCAGTATTGAAAAATAAGAATTCCATTGCTCTCTCTTGATTTTGGAAAGTGATCTAAAAGCAAGGGTGGTTGATATCAAATCAAGAATAAAATTCGTGATGAATAAAAACGTCGGATTTGAATTTTACACAAGGCCTATTTTAAGATAGGTATACAACCTTTGAATAAGCAAAGATTTGGACAAGTCATGAAGAAAAGAGGAACATTTCAAACAATCTATACAAAAATAAAAACAAAGTACACTTAAACTTATTTGTAATAACAAATTTACAATTAGAGTAAAGGAAATAGAAAACATACTGATTAAAACTATTAAAAGATATTTATTTGTAAAAAACTCAAGCGTCTTATATGATATGTAAAGAACAAAACTAGCATTAACATATATACTAAATAATTTCTGAATGTGTGTGGTAAAATATAATTGAAAAAAGAGCTAAATAAAGAGGACAAAAATTAAAACAAAGCTGAACTTCTCCAACGTAGTCACTGGGAGGATGGGGGGTGGGGGAGGGAGTGTTCTATATAATAATGTGATATCAACTAGATATTTAAAAACAACTCTGCCAGGAGATTTTTATTTAATATTTAAAGTGGCAGAAGCATTTAGACAGTGAAATTTAAATTGTTCTTAAATATAATTTTAAAATTTCGACCACTTCTCTATTAAAGAAAATTAATCAATTATAGGATGTTGCGGCTTAATTATCATTTTTAATTTATTACCGGTCAACCATTTTAAATTGAAACAGTTGCCAACTTTCACCTCAATATCTTCTGATTAATTCTTACTAACAATTTCGGTCATTTTGACTGTTTTAATTAATCAATCATACTTAAAAAAATTTTTTCAGTAGCATCGATCATACGCACTTGATATGATCACATGCACACGAATCGCAACGAGTAGTTTTCAAATCGCGTATAAATACGAAAATCGACGTTTCATATTACAACCGTGTGATAACAAATCGCAATATTGGATTTTAGAAATGTGTGAATACGAATAGCGACATTGGATTTGAAACTTGCGGAAAAACTAATCGTGATATTGGGGTTTAAAAACGCTTAAGTACAAATCCCGAGATTATTAGATTTTTAAATTGCGTGAATGGGAATGCGAGTACGACTTCTGAATCACACGAAAACGAATTGCAACACTTAACTTTTAAATCAGTTAAATACGAATATCGATGATTGATATTAAAATCGCCTGAATAAGAATTGAGATTTTGTCAGAATCCGGCGCAGTTCCCAATATTTAAAACTTCTAAAATCAGCCAAACACACGTAAAATCCTAAAATCAAACAGTACGCGCCATCATCTGAAAGGCAGGAAAGTCATTCTCGCACACTTACGAGCGTCAAAAGTTAAACACAGAAATGCAGGAAATAGGGCTGTTTTCACAAGTTTCTGATACTTTTCCAGGTCATTTGGAATTTTTCAAGGATTTAACATCATTTTCAAGTACTTCTAGGGGCCCTTGAAAATCAAAATGAAATTCAAGTACTTTTCAAGGTTTTTTCAAGGCCGCGGGAACCCTGATGTTGGTTAAACGAATAGAGTTGCCAATTTATGGCTTGAAACATTGACAAAAAATACAACTATTTATTTTTTTTATTCTATCTAAACTTACCAACCATTTTTGAAAAATGTTTCTCGTCATCCACGATTTTTGTGCATGCCTATACAGAATCAGAAATGTTTTTTTTAATCACATCGAATGCTTGCCTGTTCCAATTACAAAATCCATATTATATAAATATTTACCAATAATTTTGGAAAAATGTTCCATGCAATTCGAGTATGTGTATATAAAATCAGGCATTTTATAAATACTTTTTAAACACCTCAGCTGCAAACATTTTACAATCATTAAGGGCTCAAGCTTTTTCGTACCTGTTTGAGTTGCACGAAATAATAAAGTTGCACAAAATTTTTTTTATAACCTGGGACTTTTTCTTCGAGTCTAACAATAGTGCACAAGCAACGGACCACATGTCTTGACCGCTAAACAAATACAGCTGTACCTTCCTTAATTTTAAATGGTGTACAGGGTGTCTACCAGAATCCAAGAACTCATTACTTCAAAACAAATGTTCATGATTTTTTTTTCCATGGCATTTTGCTTTTAATATTTTTATTTTTTGTTTTATAGAAATTTTTGAATTCATGCAAATGTTATTGAATGCATTCTACATTCATTCATGTGATTAGTTTTATGTAAATAAATAAAACAATTCAATGAAAAATTCTGAAGAAACCAGATGTACTGCTAATTTATTGCACGGAATATTGGTGATGCGCTTTTCTGAGGCATTATTTATTATTTAAATGAAATAAATTTTTATTTACATATGAAATAAATTTAAAATTTTTTTTTTCTAGTATTGTTATTTTTCTATGTAATTTGACATTTTGTGCAGGGCAATTTGGCAGCGAAAATTCAAGTAGTAAGTCAAAAAATAGATTTAGAATATGATCTAATAGTATTAAATAAATATTTTTTTCCATCTTTTCTTTAATAAAAGCGTGTCACAGAAAAACAATTAAAAAAGTATTAGCTCAGAATAAAACCTTAAAAAAAAAAATCTACTATGTACTTTACTATGTATGGCTAATTATTTACATAAAAATACACTGTATTACTCAGTATTGCAAATTTAAGCTTTTACATTTTGTTTGTGAGGCTGAAAAAAACTGTTTCTGATATTCCTACTGTTTTTCAGTTACTGTTTTATCGTCTTTACTAAAGGTTAGGAGAAACACACACAGAACATTAAGTTTCATTTTAATATGATACACAAATTTCAAAATTGGGTTGTAATTTTTGATGCGCTTAGTTCTGGGCGATTCCATTGTTTTGATTTTTTAACGTTTATCATCTTTACAAAATCAACTGTCAGCCTTTTCCACGTATTTTCTTCAGTTTTTACTTCAATTTCCACTAATTTTAATATGATGTTATTATGATACATGAATTTGAGTGAACACTTTTTGAAGTGCTTGGTTTGCGGTGATTCCCTCGTAAATCCCAGTCATTTTCTTTCTTTTCTTTTGCTACAATCAATTGTTTATCGCCTTGTCAGACACCCTAAAATTTTAATATTTTTAATATGATGTTGTTAAAACACAAGAATTTCAAATTTGAGTTAGCACTTTTGGATGGACTCTATTATGGGTGAATTCATTTTAAATCCATGTTATTTTCTGATCGTTTTTTAGCACTTTCAGCATTTTTTTTTCTTCTAAAATCCGCTAAATTCTTTACAGTAGCACCAACACATGAGTGACTGGAGTAGTCATAGTCACTAGTACATATACATAGATTAGAAATAACTCAATATCTTCACTCTTAATTGTAAAATTAATGGTAGAGAATTTAGTAATAAAAATAAAAAGATTAATAAATAAAATCTTTCGTCATCAAAGCATTATTGACATCTTTGAGATTATTAAATATTTCAAAGCAACTTAATAGATACAATATATATATGAATAAACTATTCTAAACTAAAAACGCTAGAGTTTCCCTTCAGTCAAAAAAAGGATTCTATTTCTTCCATGTTAACCTTAGGGGAAATTTGTATTTAGAATTTCCTAATTCACTAATTAACTAGTTAATATTTTACTTCAGAAAGTAAATGTAGAAAAACTTCAAACTTCAAAAAACTTTCGAAAATACTTAGCATCCTAAAATTAAAAATTTGAACACTAAGTTTAATAAAACACATTTGAAAAGAATCAAATGAAACCAAAAATATTAATTAGTCACTTAATTCGAAAATTCAGGAAGTATAATTCTCAAAGGTTAACATAGAGGAAGTAAAATTCCTTTTCTACCTTAAGAGGACACTTATTAAAATAATGCAAAAAAATCTACTTACTTTTTAACCTTGAATCATTATGTAATGCTTTAGATTGTCTCCATGTACTATAGAAGTAAATAAAATGTTCATTAACACACATCTTACAAAAAACTAAATATAACTTTATTATAAAAACATGAGATGAATCAGTTTAAGAGAATGATAGCAACAACACATTCAACAGTTGGTATTAATGTTATGAGGAGATAACAAATATTTATTATTATTATTATTAAATACAGTAGAACCTCATAAATCTGAACCTTAATAGTCCAAAATTCCTGATTATTTGAATCAATATTACTTCATAAAATATTATAAATGAACTGAATCTTTGTGGAAATATTCATAAAATGACTATGATAAAACAAACAATTAGTAAATAATTAAATACCAAAAAATAATCAAATAATAAAAAGACAAAATAGTGATCTTAACAAAGATCAGGACTATTTAAAATAAGATAATCCAAAATTCTTGATAGCTCAAATTTATATATTTATTCTAAAAATTATTACAGTAGAGTCTCATAAGTTTGAGTTTCCCATAAATTCGAGCTAGTGCAAAAAAATCAGTCTTGCCGCCCCCAAACAATGACCCATGCACACACAACAAGTGGAAAAATTACTACGGTTGGTTTACGATGATTACTATGACTAAATGCTGATATTGTGTGTTGTTAAACACTGAAACATGCGAAGGAACTTAAATCCACCCCATTTGCCCTAAATGCCATCTACACCAGGCTTCCGCCGATCACATCCTGAACTGTCTTGGTCTTTTCTGGGAAGACATTTACTCTACTCCTCTTTTGGTGTATGATTTTCTTCAGATCAACGGGTTCATAGATCTGGTCTGACTTCGTCAGGCCAGAAAGGGATAAGAAACAACAACAACAACACGCATGTTTAAACAAAAAATGTTAGAGATTTTAAAATACAATTAACCGAATGCAGTTATATAATGAATATTATAACTTGGTAGAGTGTAGTAAATGAGTTTACTGATTCGCTAACGTAAGTAATTTTTCTTTAAAATTAATGTATTATTCAATTAAAGACTGAAATTTAAAAATTGCTTTGTTTCCATTCATTTAAATATTTATTAAATTTTAAGTTTTCGATAATTCAGATTTTCGAAAGTTTAAGGTCCTGTCCACCTTGAGTTATAGAAACTGTAACATAATGAAAAAAATCTTTGTGACAATATAAATAACAATAAAAAGACACTAAATAGCAAACATAAACTAAATGTTAATCACTAAATAAAGATAAAATAAGGATTTTTGATAAGTTGAGGCCTGCGTGAAATTGTCCAATAAAATGAATTCAGATAAACTCTTCAAATACTAGAGATGTTTACATCATGCGGATAATTAAAAAACAAACATTTATAAAAATGTGACACAATTTAAGTGGGAAAAGAAAACAAATTTCTAATGTGTTACAAATTTGAAAATGTTATAATTCAACAGAGAGATTCATAACTCATGTGAGTATCAAAAAGTACTAGGAATAGTGCCTGATTGTCGATTGTAACTTGGAGACAAGATAAATAACATTTCAACTCCTCTCTGATTCCTGCCATAATAATTAAACAATCTTAGCCGTTCTGACAACAGCCTTCCTTAATAATAATTTACCAAGTTTTGATTGTATTTATTCCTTTATACAAATATTAATTTGTGAACATATTTGTCTTCAGTTCTGATATGGGTTCTAAAATTACATAAAGGGAATTTTTTACAGAACTCTAAGAATACAAAAATTTATTATGTTGAAAGATAATAATAATAAAAAAAAAATTCACTATAAAATTCTATAAATTTAACTACATTTTTCATGCAAAGAATATTTTTATTTATTTCTTACGAACCATACTTGATACTAACCTATCAATAAAAATTATTCGTTTTAAAGGACAATTCACTTCTTTAGTTGGATTTTCAACATCTGCATCATCAAAATGTACTCTATTTTGTTCTGGATTGATTCTCAGGAAATTATTCTGCTCTTTTGATAAAACAGCAGAACTCCACCATTCATGAAAAGGAATAGCAGATTCACCCGGGAAAATAAGTAGAACCTGTATGGAAAAAAATATAAAATTCAGAATTATTTTTCAAAACACAAAAATAGCAGCAATATCATAAGAAGTGCTAGAAATAAAATAAAAATAATTTTAAAAAAAAGATGAAAAAAAGAATAATAATAGAAAATAAACCAAAGATGGCAGAGGAATGCACAGAAATATATGTTTTAAGCATTTGAGTTCAATCTTTATGTTTAGAAGTTTTAAAGCACTCAATATATTTTTACATTCAAAGATCCATGAATAATTTCTTTTTTATAATTCTTCTTTATAATAACACTGTGAACATTTTTAAGTATGCCATTTTATAAAACTACTTAATATAAAATTAAATGGCAAAAAATATTGCAAAGACTTGAATTGTAACTGAAACTAAAAGAAATAGGAGTGTTTTTTTTTTTTTTTTCCACTCAGTCAAAATTGTCAAAACAAAATAAATTTAGTAACATTTAAAATAATTTTATACATCAAAACTGTTTAAAAATCAACTACAACTTAATATTTCAAAACTACTCTACCCTCATGACAGCTTTGCACATTTGCTTTCTAAGATGACACAGAATTACAGAATTAAAATTAAGACAAAATAATTGATCAAAATAAGTGTTTCAGGTATATATTTGGCAGGAAATGATTAATCTGTTTTAAAAAAATTTACACATAGATGTACTATTTTCCCAAAAATTCATATTATAGCTTTGTAATTTTGCACATTTTAATAGCATAGTATAGCAATTTATATTGGCAGTGGGATCATCATCAACTAGGCAACATTTTTGGTGTCAAAAAGCTTTATCTAACCTTCCTAAAGTTTTGAGGCTCTAAACGCATTAAAAAGTGAGATATCAGAGAATTCACAAGGAGCTTGTTGAACTTTTTTTCCTTAAAAATGGTACAAGAGGGACCATTTTGATGACACAAGATGACCAATCAGAGTCAAAAGTTTTGTTTCATAAAGCATCTTTTTTTTTTAACATACAGAATGACACAATTTCATCTAAAGTAAAATATATTTACATTTGTTGTACAGTGTAGTTTGTCTCACTTGTTTAATTTTCCACACTAAATTTACTTGCATTATGAATAAAATATTTTAACCTCTTTTTAACCCCCTTTAGATATATTAATATATTGTATAATAATATTTTGAAAAAAATATTATGTATTTTTCAAAAGAAATTTAGTACTAGAATTAGAAAGTTGTTATACAAAAGAAAAAGTTTTCCTAATTTAGTAAACCATATCTAAATGATATCACAGATTTCTGTATGTAACTAAATACTATTACTTAAATAATGATGTCAAATATATCTTAAAAATTCGAAATATTAGAGTTTTGAAAATGAGTATACTTGATTACAAAAATAGTTAAATTTTTAGTGATTTACATCACAATTACAGTAAAACTCAAGTAATTTATAACACAATGTTAAAGATTTAAGAATGAATAAAACTTAGAATCTTTCTTTTTCAAGCAAATAATTTTATTTACCACAAAACAAAATGTTTAATAAAATGAAGAAACTTAAAGTAATGAGCTACATTTGTAAAAGTATCTATAATAGATAGTAACAAAAAAAAAGAGGGAAAAAAAAAGATTGGTACAGAGGTACCATTGAAATTTGTGTAACAAAGGAAATGTATGATTAATGTACCACCTCAGCCTTTAAAACGAAAATTCAATAGAAAAATCTACATAGAATAAGTAATTTTATTACTTTTAGTAAAAACTGATTCCAATAAACTCTGAAGAAAAAAAAGAATTATAACAATAAAATTATAAAATTTAAAGATACCGATTTAAGGCAGGGTTGGAGTTTTTGCAGGCAAAAAGGGGTTTTTGTCAGAACAGTGGCAAAAATCTGGTAAAAACCGGCAGAAACTGGTAAAAACGGACAAAAACCAAATTATCTAAATCGCTGATTAAATATCATTACAAAATACTTGAAACAAATTTAAATCAATCATAAGGAATAATAATTTTGACACATTACATGAGAAAATTTTTTTTAAAATATTAATAATTAATATAAAGGTAATAACTTTTAAAAAATTGAAAGTTTTTGACCTCTTTTTATTTTAGAATCCTTAAATAAATGTTTTTTTTACAAATTGTATTTTTTTTTACTTCTTCATAATAACTTTTGGTATGTAATATTTTACATTATATCACTCTTACACCATATTTAAAGAGAGACATAAGAAAGCTAAGATTGATGTTTTATTAAATAGATTTTGATAATCATCACATTTCTCAATATTACTTCAAAATGCAAACAAAACCACACAATTTAAATTCCCTTGATCCTTTTCACTCACAAATCAGTTCCCCCTGACTTCACACAAAAAAAGGTGGGTGTTAGTTATACTCGTCTCACCCTATCCACACAAGTGTCTGGCACCAATCACAGGTAACCAATCAGGACAGCAAATTTTTTCTTCAATCACTGAAGAGCACAAGTGAGTTCTAGGAAATCTGTTAAACAACTTCCTTTTTTTCTACCATTTTGTTTTTACAAATAGCCTTTAATCTTGGCTACAGCAAGCGAATTTTCAGATAGTTGTATGAAATAATGGACAAAGGAGGAAGGAGGCAAGATCCAGTTTGGGAATACTTCCATAGATTAAGTGTTGATGGAAAAATAGTTGCAAAAGGCAAAAATTTTAATAGAATTCAAAGTAATATAGCTGAGAGAATGAAGAAGCATGTTACAATTTGTGTGAAAAAAGTTACAAATGAGTCTTCAGAAATTAATTCTTCATCTCTAATGCCAACAGAAACGGATTCAAATCAGAACAAGAGGAACATTGATTTAGAAATTGAAGATGTTGAGCCATCACCCCTTTTAAAAAAACCCAGACTGCTAGGCGCTAATAGAGTTAAGTTTGTTTCAAAAACTTCAGAAAAGGAGAAAACGAAAATTGACCTAACTGGGGCAAAATTCGTTTATGCATGTGGAATACCATTTAATGTAGTTGAAAGTCGTGCATTTCATGATTTAATTGGTATCTTGAGACCAAGTTATAAATTGCTTTCACGTAAAGATTTATCGGGTGCCCTTCTAGATTCACTGTGAACTAGAAAATTTAATAGATGAAAGTTTAAAAGGTAAAGAAGGAACCCTTGTTGTTGATAGGTGGAGTAACATTACACAACAAACCCATAACTGCATCATGTGCTCAAGTTGATGGAAAAGCATACACTGTTGATGTAGAAAATGCAGGAACCCACAAAAAGAAAGCATAATACTTGCTGGTTAAATGTAGTGACACTATTCAAACTGTAAAAAGGAAAAATAACTGTGAAATTAAAAGCATTGTGAACGGCATTGTCAAAAATATGGAAAAAATGAGAAGCAAATTGAAAAAAATACCGTGATGAAAATGTATGTTTGGTTTTATATGGTTGTGGAGCTCATTGGCTAAATCTCCTTGGTGAAGATATTACACCTTCTAGTATTATTAAGTTGATATTAGCAAATATTTTAGCAATCATGCTCCTTTAGCCTGGCTAAAAGAATGCAGTGATAGTATTCTATCTGAGTCATTTGGAAGCACCAGGTGGAATAGCCAGTTAGCATGCCTGCAAACGTATGAGCGTAATCATAACACTTACATAAAAGTCACAAATGATCACCTGAAAGAGATAGATCAAAACATTGTTGCTCGCATACGTGATTTCAATCTTTTGCAACAAGTAAAAGATCTTATAAAACAACTAGAACCAGTTTCAAACGCCTTGAATATTCTACAGACCAATTCAACAACAATAGCAGGTGCTTGCCATATATGGTGTAAATTGTTAGAAGATGCCAGCTTACAGCCTTATAAAATACAAGTAAAAAAAAAAAATATTTGTGCAATCAATTTTACCTTGGCACATTCTTGCTTATTTATTACACCCAAAATATAAAGGGCAGCTTCTTAGCAATGTACAGAAAGAGAAGGCCAGAAAATTTCTTGCAGGAATAAATTCATCATTTGTTTCATATGCCTTGAATTTTGAATTACAAGAAAAACCATTCCCCAAAACATTATTCTCAGAGCAAGTTATAGCCACAATTGATGCTATTAAACAGTGGCGGAGTGTGCAAAATTCTTGTGAAATTTCCAGAGAATTTTGTGAATTAATGTCTCATTTACACTCATGTCCTTCTAGTAGTACTGCCATTGAAAGAGTGTTTTCGAATTTTTCATTTGTACATTCTAAAATTCGGAATAGGTTGACCGTAAATAGTGTTTCAAAACTAGTGTTTTGTAATGCTATGTTGAGACAGCACAAATTGTATTGTGATGATGAATAATGTATTGAATTCGCGCAAATTTAAAAAATTGCAATGATACTTGTATATTTTAATTAGTTACACATTTTGATAGATGTTTTATGCTTTAAATTATAGTTATATTAATTTAAAATAAGTTCATTTCACTGGAAAAAAGAGAATAATCACTAATTTTCCGATCAATAATGTTTTAAACTACTAAAATGATATATTAATACATTATGATTTAATTATCGAATAATAATTTAGTTATTTTTTTTTAATTATATATATTTATATTATATATTTCAATTTTAGGAATGATTTTGTATCAAAAATGTGTTTTTGTCCTGTCATCTCGGAAAATATAGGTTTTTGCCACTTTGATTGGCAAATACCTGCTTTTGCTAGAATGGTTTTTTCCACCTGTGGCAAAATCTTGCCAACCCTGATTTAAGGTGTTGAAAGATTGAAATACTTCGATAAAATTTAATTATTTCTGAAACTCAATATAATTAAATTAATGCTGAGGACATATACAGAATTAGCCATGATTAAGTTGTTTTATTTATTTTTTTTTAAGTTTATTTAAAAATATTTAGAAACAACATAAAATCTAAAATTACATATTTTATAATGTACAACTTAAAAAAATATATACCTCATCATAATTATAAGTGGGAAAATTTGGATATGTGTACACTGTTACATCTTCTGGAGCTAAAACAGCAGCATGTGCAGCAGTACTTTTACCATCGACCTCCTTAGGATGCTTTATGATGTCAATTTTTATTGGCAGCTGAAAGGTTAAAATTATTGAATAAAATACAAGAGAAATAAATAAATATATTTAATTTAAGAATTATTAAAATATATTTGCTTTAAAATGAATATATTTATATATAAATAAATATATATAAATACATATATATATAGGTATATATGTATATATATAGAGAGAGAACTAAGCTATTAAAATAATAATAATAAAAAAAAAATGCAAAATTACTTAAACATTTTGATTTGAAAAATACTGTTACTGCTTTCTAGTAAAGCTGTCATCTAGTAAAACTATCCATTTTTTTGGTTCTTAAAAGGAATTTTAAAATATAGTGAAAGATCTATATAATGCAAAATCTTCATAAATTATATTAACTTAGAGGGGATAAAAAAGAAAACTATATTTAAGTAAATTTTGAAAAAGAGCAAAACTGTAAACTGTTCATTAGCTGCAAAAAAATTATTTGTTAAGAGATAACAATCTTCAAAGTGAAACACAAATCATAAATTTTTTGTTGTTATTCAAATACTTTTGACAATTTAAATTTTTTTCTCTGTAAGTAAGAAATACTTAAGTGTACATTTTTGTGTTTTAAAGTAATTCACGTCTAAAAATTTTACTAAAATATTTAAATATTGATTTGGTTGTTCCAGATATATATTCATATAAGATAGTTCCAGATATTTAATTCATATAAGTTTAATAATAAGCAAAATGATCTATATATAACACAAAATTCTATATAACACAAAGCAAAGTTTCATAGTTATAAAGATCTTTTACCGTAAGTACATAGATAAATAAATAAACTAGGAAAAAATTGTAAAAAAAAATAAATATATGAAAATAATATAAATAAAAACTATATAATTAAAAGAGCAATAAACTCTCAGAGGAACTTAACTGATTAAACAGAGCTGTAAGCTAACAAATATCGTATATGTTACCCAGAGTTCTCCCTACCCTCTCTAAAAAGGGCACTCTAAGGTCCTCATTTAACATTGTAAACATTTATCAAAATGTATAATATTATGTAATAACTGAATTTTATCCTCAACAATTTTTAAATTATCCTCTCATACTATTTTATGAATATATTTCAAAAATTTATTCTCTCTATAAAAATAAAAGAAAAATGTGTAGTTTATAAAAATAATTGAAGCATGCTAAAAGCCAATCTCTGTGCAATATCTTTTTCAAAACAAAGTTAACTAACAAAAATTGATTAATTGATAAAAAGCTTGAAAGCTTTTTTAAACTGAAAATTATCAGAATATAAATTTTTAAAGGTGTATTTTTAAAAAAAAGTATTTATAGACAAAATTTATTAAAAATAAAAAACATTTTTAAAATCACTTATAAAAATTTAACCAGTTAAGAATAATCCCAACAAAGTAAATATTTATACTAATAGTAATCAAAGTTTAACCTATAAACACAGATAATTTTACCGATGTGTAATTATTATTAAAACAGTGAATTATTTTTTTAAAAAATGGAATCAGAATAAAAAGGCAGTATTTTTAAGGGATGGAGGCTTATTTTTACACGAAGGGCAAAGAGGCTACATTTACTAGGATCATCCCCCTTCAAAAAACGCTTAGGAAGAACACTCCTTTTTCTAATTTTACATTTTACTGAAATTCTTCTGTCGATATGTTGATTCCAATTTTGACATGTTCCAATGTAGTAACCTTTTTAAATATTTCTGATTCTTCCCAGCTACTATATATTTCTACAATATTATCCACTTCCCATCATCTACTTCATAATTGTCAGTTTATTTTTTTAATAGGGAGTAGTTTCAAATCACACATACACCAACATTTAACCCCACACCTCTATGCCCCTATATGGGCATTTATCTGTAAATGGTTAAGGTTGGAAGATAAGTTGGCGGATGCTCTTATCTCTGTACTTGTATATCTTAATATTTTCTTCTATAGGAAGGAGCAATTCTGCATCTTCTTCTTAAATTAGAGATTCAACGAAATAGCTCATAAAATCATTCAAGAAAAATCTTAAATAATTTAAGTTCAAAGAAGGAAAAAAAAAAAACAACTTTTTTAAAATAAAAAAAAAAATTGTGAAATCATGAGTCACGAAGAGATGATTTTTTTGTAACATTTAAAAATTTGTCTTCAAAGTTTGTGATATCAAGGCTTGACTCCATTATTACAGGATATACATCTCTCTTTAAAATGAACTAGTAGAGAGTGGCTGTACTCTCTAGACAAACCGGAAATATCAAAAGTAAAATTTTAAAAGTTTCAGACTTTTATGATTCAATTTAAAGCAATTTCATTCAACAGTAATTTAGGCATAACATACATGTTAAGAATTTAGATTTAAATTCAGAAACTTATTGACTTGAAACTTTTTCAAACTACATTGTTAATTTTTTTCCATAGATTTCATGACATTTAAACACAAAAAAAATTCATTTAATTCGACATCATTATTAATTTATTGAAAGTTCTAAAGACATAAACAAATTTTCAAAAATGTACTTTGATTAAAAGAAATGATTGTTTATTAGAAATGGAAATAAAATTATTAACTTGAACTATTTATTAAAGCTGTTGAAAAAGGAAAATAAATGATAATACAACTATCACAGTTTTTTAAACGCCTATTATTTCTTTTATGAAACAGATTTAATATTTGATTAAACATATTTCTAATTCCAAGAATTTCCAGACTTCATTGCGGATTAGTATTCTAGATATTCCAGGTTTTCAGAGGAAGTGGCCACACTAATGAAAGAGCTGGCTTACAAAAATGTAAACTTTTTGTTCCCTGTCCTAAAGTCTACCAATTAACAAACTGGTTTTCTGTTCTTTGATCTCAGGTTTAAAAATAAAATAAAACGAATTTTCTCAAGAAACTTACAGACACATGTGGTAATCTATCGGAAATCTCTTGCACTGCTATATAGCAAGTATAACAATAATATTTTCTTGATCTATGACACTTAGGACAGGTGCTACGATTTGGTACGCTTTCTAAAAAACTACAGTCATCAATTTTGAATTTAGAAAATGGATCCTTCTCTTGAGAATTTGTATAAAAAGAAGAAGACTCGATAAATCTCTTTTTCGATGAATTGCTGCTTGATGTTTGCATACTTATAAGGAAATATGTAATACAGAATAATGACAAAACTTAGAGGAACAATTTATTTCCAAGAGAATGTTACTAGATAAAATTCTTAAAAATAAATGAAGAAATAAGATAATGGAAATCGAAGATCAATAAAAGATAAAGCAACGAATTTCCATGATTCCTAGTAATATTTTATAAGTTTTAATTAATATATAACCATTAAATAAGTTTTAATAGGTACTATATGGGTCAAAATCGTGTTCATGATTTGTTTATTTACATTTTCATAATCTGTAATGCCAAACTCATTCATCTTAAAATAATGTAAAAAAGTAAAAATAATATGAACTAACAAATTTGATCAATAAACTTTTTTTGAAATACATTTTAAAATTACTAACACATTATTTTAATTATTTTTTTAACTTATATTTAATTATAAAAAAATAATTTAACTTTATTATGTTTTCTACTCCTTAGCTGTAACTGTTGTGTTTTTTATTTAGTATTCCGTCTGCTACTATTTACAAATGCGGTATGTGTTGGATTTTAAATGTTATATAAGGTTAATTGTGATCTTTATTTGAAAGACAAATGTAAGGACTTATTATTGTTAAAGAATATTATTTAGTACTAAATTAGTGCTGATAAAAACTGCTATATCTCATTTTTTTTTGTTTGAAAATGCTTTTTCTTATCGTTGACAATTACTTATGTGTAAAATTGCCAATTGCAAATACATATATATATTTATCAAATTGGAGACATACGATTGAAAATTGCTCAGTAAAATTAATAAAATATAGTATTAAAACTTCTGAAGTATCGTGGTTAGTTCTCACAGACGTCTTTATTCTGTTGAACTAATAGTTAGAATTAATAATCTTTTTGAATTCCTTGCCTTTTCTTTCTCTTAATTTTATTTTTCGTATTAAAATTTTCCCTTTTTAAGATTTACGAATCAGGGAAATAATTCTGGTTCGAATTTATTAAGAAAGGTTTAGCTTTTTAATCCTTTGAAATTTCAAATATGTTTAATCTACTTCAAATTGCAATTTATTTAAGTGTGTCTCGTGTGTGGTTAATATGATAAATTTTTTTTATATTAGATGCTTTTTTTTATTCATTTGAAAATGAATAAAAAATAGTTTTTTATGTTTTAAAATTCAATCAGTTAAAAAAATAGCAGTGAAAATTTATGTTTATGTAATGTTCACGATAATGAACACAATTATGTTTTTATTCAAGTAATCTGCACCTAAAGTATTGTTGGCAAGTTTTTAGTGGTTTTTACCATGGAGGAAACTATTAAGCAAAAACTTGCATTGCAAAAATCTAAACTATTTTTATAGATTATTATTTTTTATATTTTAATCAACACATTGTACAATTCTGTTTAATGTTGAATGTTAACCTACTTATTCTAGATTATTTTCTAAAAAAGAAATTTTCTATTGTAAAAAAATCCTTTCTAAACATAGATATACTTTAAGTGTAATAATATTTAACTATTTGCTAACATATCTACTAGTAGCTCTATCCTTGTAAAGTTGCTTTGATGGCAATTTAAATTTTAATGATAGAAAAAGGATAGTTAAACATTCAAATATTTATCTATGTCATAATTTTCTTGTATAAATATGTAAGATAATATGATATTTTGAGTTTAAAAATAAATTTAGCTTTAAAATTTAGTTATAAAAAGAAATAAAGAAACCTGGTAAATGATATTGTTAAAAAAAATTTCTAAATATTAATTGATCTATTTAACACTTTCTTTTAGTTTCATGTCATTTCAAAATTTTTTTCTCTTAAATAAAGTAAAGAAAATTAATGAATTAAATGAAATAATAAAAAACAATTAAAAAAGTCGGATGATTAAGTGAAAATTGTTTCTTCTCCCAACTATAACTTTTAAACTTATAATTATTGTCTAAATTAAAAAAGAAAAAAACTTGTTTATTTATTAGTTCAAATAAATTTCTTTATTAATTTAATCTTTTAAATAAAATATTATATAACACTATTTTTTTAGATTTTTAGCAAGTTAAGCCCAGCTTTTGATCTCAAAAATCCAATCCTGATTTAAAGTTAGGCTTCTCTTCCTTCTGTAAAAATTTTTATTCCATTATAATTGTAGTCACATGTCTATTTCTTTATACTAGAGACGGTATAATAAGATATTAATTCTGTTTTATTTTTTTAGATTTCAAAGAAAAGTGTGTAATAGAAATAATCACATGAAGAACTATTGAAGTTATCTTGAAATTTTGAACAAATTGTGAAAATGTCATAGTTAGTTTTAAAAAATTATTTAAAAAGTTAAAATAATCTCATCCTCTTTCATATTATTTATTTCATCATGTCAAGTCGTATGTCTTCAATTTTACTTAAGCATAATCAATATAAATTTATTATCCCTTCTTTACAGCTTCGATGTAATTTCTTTTCGTCATATGCTGATACAAATCAGAAGCAAAATTTAAACCAAACGATTCAAGTTTCAAAACGTCTTAAACCGTTCATTGGCCAGACAGTAAAAGAAATACTCTCTGAGGTGGATTCAAAATACACAACCGCTTCTGAATCGATAACTTTTCTTAAGGCCTTAAGAATCCATACAATGTTTAACAGAGTTCCTCCTGAGACTTTCACCAATGATCCGAAATTTAATTTATTATGTGACGTTTTTCAAAAAAACTGTGATTCTTTAAATTTAAACCTACTAATATCAGGTCTCCGTAGTTTATTAGAAGTAGGAATGCCATCTCACTCCCAGTGTGTTATAAGTGCTGAAACACAAATTTTAAATAACTGCTCTGAGCTGAACACTTTTAATTTAATTACCTGCCTCAATTTTCAACAAAATTTTCTGGAGTCTGATCTACAAAAAAAAGTTATGATTGCCCTAGAGGAGGAACTAGTTAAGAAGTTATCGGATGTCTCTACTCCAGCTGAAGTTTTACTTCTTTCTAATATCTTTCACTCATTAGACAAGAATCACTCTAAGGCAGTTGAATTGAAGATTATAGAGCTAGTGCCTTCATTAAATGTTCATGAAATGTGTAAGATAATTGTTTCATTTGCTCAGCATTCAAACCGAAATACTGCTATCTTAAATGCCATGGCTTTTCACTTAAGACAAAAGAAGGAGCTACCGGATATTAAAGAAACAGTTGACATACTTTATGCTTTCAAGAAACTAAATTATGTTGAAGTTAGATTTTTACCCTATCTATTGCATGCCACTGCCCATGAAGTTCCAAAAATTACCCAGCCTGCATTAATATCTGGAATTCTAGTAACATGTGGTCATTTGAAGTGGAAAAATGTTGGTATGATTTATTTGTTTATCTTTTTAATTTCATTAAAAGGTCATTATGTTTTAGAAAAATACTTTGTTAACAGGTAACTCATTTACTTTACGATATTGAATTAAATATATATTATATATTAAAGTTTTCTTTGCATTTCTCAGATGAGGTATTTTTTCAGAGAAAGATTTAATTCCTTTGATTTATAAAAAAAAAGTTAATGTAATGAGTAATTAATGTATAATTAATTTATAATAAACTAATTCTCTTTACTAATCAGCTTTTGATTTCATGTGCTTTATGTGTTACAATATGGTACTTAAAAAAAAAAAAAAAATTTCAATTCAATGTTCCTATATCTTATTACAACAGGGCCTTATCAAGCTCAACATTCCTCTCTCTATTACATGTTCTTATATTTTGTTATAGCAGGTCCCATTTTTAGCCAAGATTTTAAAAGACAGAAAATAACTTGTTAAGTTCCCTTGCTCACTTAAATAAAGATCAGTATGAACATTAAAAACAACTTAAATGAATGGCCACTTGACCAGTGTTATTAAAACATAAAAATTATATTTATCTTACCAAATTTTAATGATTGTTTGTTTTTTCACTTTATTTCCATCATTAAACAATTGATACATCCTATGTTTTGTCATCATGTTTTTAATGTTTTATCCCTGGGGAATTTTTTTTTTTTTTTAGTGTTTAAGGAGGAAAAATATTTTTTACCACTACATGGTAATATTTCTAAAAACTTATTTTCATTCTATTTGAAATTGTTTTAACCTTCAAAATGTTTCTCCTTAAAACCAATAAATAATTTTAAAGAAATTAAAAGACACCTGTATGACAGTAGAATATCAATATCACACAATTCTATAAACTGTAACTCTCTATGAACTGTATTACCTTTACAATTTCTAAACTAAAACAAATCAAAACTGACAAATTTGTTGGATTTTAATTTTAATGCTCTTGATAGTTGAATTTTTTTCTGTAAGTTATAAATTCTCAAGTTTATACTTCTGTGTTTTAAACTATTTGTATTTAAAGATCATTTTGAAACATAAATATTGTTCAGTTTCAGATATACATTGCCATATTTAGTAGGATAATTTAGTGATAATGATATTTTGATGTAGGTTTGCATTATAAAGATCTTCTACAGCATTTATCCTTTGTTGGCAACTTTTTAGGCTTAGTTGTCAGTTTACAAAATATTAAAAATTTTAATATTTGAAAAGTTGACAACAATTTATTTATAATAATGTCTTAATTTTTGTAAATGCTATAAGTATATGTTATTAGCGTTTTTGCTATTTAATTTTAAAATAATAAGTTTCACACATTTTAACACACTTTTAAGAAGTAAATTGCTCATTTATTCTCCAATACCTCCTAAATAAATATAATTTTGTTTCATGCTCTTGTTTTAAATAGAATAAGATAAAGAATCTTTCTTTTATATTTCTATTCTTTTGGATAAATATTAATTTTAAATGTAACTTTGAAAATATTTCTAATATTTCTTTTCTTTCATACAGAGTTATTGGATGCTTGTACAGAATGGATAAAGAAAAATTTTAATGCTTGTCGTAATCGAGAGTTTATTGCTTTCATCTTAGCTACTGCTTCTTTATATCATCATACTGCAAAAACTAAGGAAATCATGGAACTGATATTACCTTTTATTACTCCTGAAAAAATTGAGTCTTCAAATGTTTTGTTAGATGTTGCATGGTCATTAAGTATTTTTGATACGTTACCAAAGGAACTTCTGCTTCATGTGTTATCTGCTGATTTTTATAAACCTTTATTAGGTATTACTTTTGAATGAAATTACTTGTTTGACACCATTTATTATATATTTTTTAATATAATTCCGTAATACTTTATACAATAGTAAAAGTATCATCTGTATTTTTAAAAAAAATTCAAATGCATTTTTTAATAAATTTTAATTTATTTTAGAGCCACAAAAAGTTAAAAATATTTAAGTTTCTTGGTATTCAGCTTTAAGGATTTTACTACTTTTTTAATTAATCCAAATATTTATTTTATTTTAATCTTTCTGATCAGTTTTCTCCTAAAAACATAGTATATATATATATGTGTGTGTGTGATTGTTATAATAATTATTCTTATTACATTAGTTAAATTTCAATAGTATCGTGAGTTTTTTTAAAAACTATTTAGAAGATTTAGTTTCGTTTAATTTTTTTTAATGGTTTAAGCTTTATAAATTTTTACTGTGATATTTAATATTGTTAAAAATTTAAATTAGTGATCTCATCAAAAATTTTGAAAATAATATTTGGGTTTCAATTGTTTATAATTATATCTTTTTAGTTTCACATTGTATTTGTAATTAATTCATTTTATTATTATTGACAATGATAATGTCCTGAGGAAGAGAAAATTGCATATATTTTTTCCAATTGTTTTAGATGTACCTGATCCTCAAGTTCAAATCACTAATAAGCTTAAGCTGATGAATTTAAAAGGAGTTTTAAAAGTGAAGTACCCTGAGCACATATTTGGATGTGATCTTTACTTAGAACCTATAAAAGTAACCTCTGTTTAGTCATTTAGATTCTCTTTAATTGTTATGATTTTATATGTTTTTTTTTTTATATTTGTCTACTTAATTTTTTACATGATTTTTTAAATAATTAATTTTAATATCTCAACTGAAATCTTACTTTCAAATTATGAATGCATGGATTTCATACTAAAACTAATATTAACACATGTGATGCTGGTTTACATTATTTAATTCATTATTTTAAATCTTTTTTATTTCAATTTCCAAGCTACTTTAAATTATGTTTCCAATACTTTGATGTATAATTACTTCCTAAGTGCATAAGAAATATTTAAAAAATATTGGTTAAATTTTCTTGAAACTTGTTTCTATGTGTATGATAACAATATGGTGACCAAAGAGGAAGAACACTTTTCTTAAAAATAACACTGAGATTGCCATCAGTTGTATTTTGAGGATTACTATGTTTTCATAAATTAATATCGTGAAAAATCACTTCTCCACCAAGAGTAAATGTTCAGTGAAGATGTTGGGTACTTTACAAAAACCCTAGTTTTCTGTCCGCAGAAACTTTTATCCACATAAAACGTTCTCTCTCTCTGCGGTTTTCATTTATTATAAATCCATAGAAATTCTATTGAATGCCACAAAAATCTTCATTGAGTTATTTCAATAACTTGATACAATGAACTCTTTAGCTTAATCATTATCACATTAGATTTCTAATATTTTTCGAGACTTTCTTTAAACTGCTAATTTAATTTTAGTATTCACTGAACTTAAGTCCTAGAACTTTTTCTTTCTTTTTAAATATAAAGATATTTATTAAAGACTTGTACCAAACATTTAAATTTCACAACAGCATAATTCATTATTCTATACTGTAGATCAAGTTTTTAAATCTGTAAGCGTGATTTGTTTTTATTGTTTTGTGTTCTCTTTCAGCTAAAAGATAGTTCTGATATTGAAAATGGCAGGAGGCATGTGATTAAGGTTTTGAGCAATTTTGTTCCAACAGAGAAATGTTTGTGCACCAATCAAACTAACGATATGGGCATTTTTATAGGTAATACAGAAACATTTTTCTTTGATTTTCATTTACTTTGACTTTGCTTGCCTTATATGTAGCTCAGTACAAAACTTCATAACGCAATTTAATATTGTGCAGATAACCATTTCATGTTTTAATTTATGTATGTAATGAAAATGACTGGTCGTGGTTAGTTTGATTATTTATTTTCAAGAAAAAATATTACTGGAATCATTTAAACTATCCACTTCCTAATTTTTTCTCTGTATAAATATAATTTGTGTAAGTTTTCAATAGCTAGCTTGTTATTCACAATAATATTTATTTTTTGTACAAATCTTATTGTGCATGTTTAAAGTTTCTCTTTTTTATTTTATTGCATAACCTAAAACGAATTCATACCTTATTTTTCAGATGCAGAGTTTATTATGGATAAAAATAAAAAACCATTATCTTTAGTTGAATATGGTGTGATAGCTCAGACTTCAAAAAAATCTAAGTTGTTACCCACAGGAGCTCAAAGGTACTTTTTTTTGCCAAACATTTTTTTGATAGTGATCTCCTCTAAAATAATTTTTTTATAATTTAATCAAAAATTGTTCAATTCTTGATTTTAGTCACTCTTAGAAGGTGAGTTAAACATTTTAAAGTCAAATCAAATTATATCCATCATAAATTTATTCTATAAAAATATTAAAGTTATTGTCTATTCAGTCTTAGTTTATGTGGTATTATATACCACATATGAAATATTTGTTTGATAACATAAATATATTTACCTTAGTAAAAATAAAAAAAAGGGTTTTAATTAATTTGCAATGAATTAAATTATTAATTATTTATGTTTATTAATTAATTTAATTATATAACTTTATATGGTATATTTTTTTGTTAAATTAATAATTTTTTAGCTAAGAAAAATTGGTGTGATTTAATTACTACCTCTTTAATGTAATCAATTATGATAGCTAACTGAACTGTTTTTCAACAATTTTTGTGAATTAAAAAAATTATTAATTTAACAAAAATATACCATATTAAAGTAACATAATTAAATTAATAGCAATCATTATAAATTAATTAAAACAACTATTTTGATTTGCCAAGGTTAAATATAGCATAATATACGTATGTTATAAAACAAATATTTCATATGTATACAATAGCATAGTTTACATTAAAGTTTAGCCTGCTAAAAAAAAATTCCTGTTTTTATTATCATTTAAATTTGTTTTTTATTGCTGCAACTATTCATTGAAGTGCTTGTGAAAGGGTAATATTTTTATATTTTATATGGCTCATATATACATTGGTAATTTTATAAGTATTTAATATATTGGCTGTTATGAAAGATATTATATATACATATATAATAAGTTAAAAATACAAAGAAAACATAGAAAAAAATCTATAAATTTTTTAAAGAGAAGAATTATTTATAAATTAATATTTCTCAAAAATATTTTTAAAAAAATAAAAAATAAGGAAAAGATATAATTTTGTAATCAATTCACACAATTATATCCACAAGAAAGAGTGCTTTCTAATATTGTATTAATGTAGCCAAAGCAAAGTATATCTATATAATTATATATATTCCATATTCAAAGACATATATATATTCATAATTTTCTTTTTCTTTCTGCAGATTTTTTCATACAATTTAACATTTCAAACAATTATTTAACATTAGGAAATATCTTATTTGATTTTAGTGAAATTAAATAGGGAAAGGTTAACAAATTTTATATAAATACTACAAAAGAAATCTACAATTAAAATTGTATAATCATTTTCTTTTTTATCCTGATACCGTTGTAAAACTATATTTTTGAAACCTTCTCTGAACATTTTTCTTTTTAAGTTTGTGTATGATCAACTTATCATGGTATTAAAAAGAAATTATATGTTACTATTTGTATTTCAAGTTGTAAAAAATTAATTCACGTAAATGCAAATTAATATTACATATGAATAAATGTCTTTTTTCCCCTCCTTAGTTCTGAAGTTTTATCTATCTATATTATATATGCATACGTGTATATATACATATATATGTATGCATAATATACACATATCTATATATATATAGATACATATATATACATACATAGGCATAGCATGAAGGGGGCACACATTTTGTTTTTAGAAAACTGCTAATTTATTTTAAGTTTTATGTAAATTCACATGTTTGTTTTTATATGAATGTATATTTATACCTAAATATATGCATAAAACTTAAAATAGACAAACAATTTTCTAAAAATAAGAAGTGTGCCCCCTTACGGTACTCCTATATATATATATGTCTTATGTGATTTGTAATTTACTAAACAATGCTAAAAAATAGCAAAAAATAAGTTGTTGCTAATTTTTAATTAAGAATTTATTTTGTGTTTTCAGAATTCTTTGATATTTATTTTAAAATAAATATCATGATATATTATTTATTCAAAGTAAACATAAATAAATCTATCATTGAAAAAAAAAAAAAAACCATATTGAATATGATTTTCACCATATTGAATATGATTTTTTTTAATATTGGACCCATAGTTAGGTGCAGAAACTTAAATTATAGAAAAGTTAGATTATTTTCTGAATAATTAATCAAGTTAGTTAAGTATTTAATGTTTCTACCATGTCAGCTTGGGTGCCACTCTTAAAAAAATTTTAAGACTGAACTTATGATTTGATCAAATAACTCGATCTAGCGATGTTTACCACAGTTTTCAGAAATTAATAGCTCAATGGCTCCAAAATGTATCTTTCCATAATAATGGCACATACATTAAATCAAAACTTAAATTTTTTTCCTCTTTTGTTTTTTTAATTTTTTCACAGCAAACACAATAAAAACAATAGTTAACCTAGTAAATCTTTTTGCACCAATCACTGGATAATAAACCGCAAATTTTTTCATGAAGATATTCATATGTCTACTTGTTTTGCTTCATCATTATTTCTTTCTTGTCCTATCTCTATAATAAATTTATTTTTAAGAAATAATAATAATTTTAACTTTGATTAGCTTTTTAAAACGCTAGGGTTAGGGTAAAATAAAAACTCAAAACAAATTTAGATACAACAACAGTACAAATTTTGTTCAAGCAAACAGGTTGTACTGAAGTTCAATCTATCCCAATGATCAAGTAATGATGAGGAGTGACATCATTACTAGATCACTTAGTCAAAATCATTTTAAATAAAATTTATTGAAAGCAGAATCAAGAGTGAAGGTAAAATTTCTGCTATAGTATTAAAAAAAAAAATCTTCCAGAAACTCTGGGGGAGTTGGCAAGTAGCTATTTATTATTTGTGTGATTTAAATTTTATTTATTTTTTACAGGATAGCACTTTTAGTACTGTTCCATAAAGACTATGTACAAAACTCTGGAAACTTAACCGGAGTAAATATTCTAGCAGCAAAATTATTAACTCATCTAGGTTATGCAGTTGTACAAGTAAGAATATTTTCTTATTTTATGCAATTTAAAATTATTTCATTATTTATATGCTTTCAAGTATAATGACAGGAAAGATATTTTTTTGGTGAAAATAAAACACTATAAATCAAAGTGAAATATTTTTGGTTTGTTGGCTGATGAAGATGGAAATTTTTGTGAAGTGGATAAGTTTTATTGAAAATCTTTCTGCTGTTTAAAAAAATAAAATTTCAATTGAAATGTTAAAAACAAACAAGTCTTTAAATTTCTCTTATATTATAAAAAAAAACTCATATCTCTCAGAAATAAAGTATAAGTTCCTTTGTTAAAAATATTTTGTTATACTGCAATTAAAGTAAAACTTTTTGCCATAAAATATTACTTAAAAATGTTTGTTTACTTATATTCTATCACTTTAAGGTTTTAAAATTAGTTTTTAGCGTTTTTCTGCATTTTTGGAAATATGTTGAACAGATATTGCTGAATTGCTAATTAAAATGATGCTTTTAAATATTATCATTAAAACTTTTACAAGGTACAAATGACGTTAAATTCAGCTTATTCAAATTAAACTAAAGTGGGAAAGAAAATTTAAAAATATAATTTTTGAAGGTATAAATAATTTAAATATGCTAATCTTTAATTACTTTACAAAAAATAGCTAACTATAAAATTGTTTTTTAAACATCAGGGGTCTGTCTAGGTTTTTCTGAGAGGTACCTATTTTGTGAAAAATTAAAAATTATATTAAAAAATCCACATAAAAATATGGTAAAAATTTCGATTTATCATTTCTTTTAAGAAAAAGTATTTTGTGAAACTACCGTTTTTCCTAAAGTTGAATTTGTGAAGGTACCGCTAAACGGTAGTAAATTTGGCCTGGACAGACCCCTGAACATACAAAATGGAAATATCTTTTTAAGAATGTAGATACAATTATAGTAATTAAAATAAAACCTTTCATCTATTTTTATTGACTGCTAATTTGTAAGTAAATATGTTTATATATAATTCCATATTTTTATAGAGTACAGATTGAAAAGTTATGTTAAACTCCAAGTCTGATCACATTTTTTGGATTGATTTATTGTGACAACTCTTAGTATTTCTTAAAATTTATGTGTAAGAATGTACACTACCCTACAATAATGGAAGAGACACTTTCAGCTTTAGAATTTCTTTTTTTTCAACTTATCAAGATACATTTAGAGGAGTTTTTAGGTCATGCAATTTTATTATACTTTGCAATAAAGTTTAAAACTTTTAGAGGTTTAACGGACTGACAATTAATTATGAAAGAAAGCAATTATTTTCAAACACCATAGAAAAAAATTCAAGCAATAAGCGAGTAACTTAGTTGTTATAACTGTATAAAATTTCACAAACCTAACTTTAAATATTTATAGAGAAAAGTATATTTTTATTTTAAAAAAAAAGTCTTTTTTTTTCTCCCTTCTTAATTGTATTTGGCAACTTAAGTCAGATTTGAATATCTTAAGTTTCAAGCAATTTTCTAAGTAGCAAAAAAAAGCTCAAAATGATAAGGGGTCTCCCACAAAAATTTCATTGTAGGTTATTATAAAGTGGTGTAATTTGCAATTCTAAAAAGAGTACAAAAGCTACTTAAAAATTGCTTGATTTTCTTTTAAAATTTGAAGATATTCAAATTAAATTTTTCATTAGTTGCCAAATGCGATTCACTACAAAATTAAGATTTAATCTGTGCTACTTTAAATACTCATACCTTACAGTTTCTAACAATTTTTCCAAAATAATAAAAAAAACGTATAACTAAAAAAAAATTATTTTTTTTTTTTAAAAATAAAATTGTCTATACTTCCATTGGTAAGCTAGGTTTAGGAAATTTTATGCAGTTATTGCAAATAAGAAACAAAGTCAAAAGCTTATTGCTTGATTTTCTGGCATAGGGTGTTCAAAAATACTTGTTTCTTTTTGTAATTTATTGTCGGTCCCTAAAACCTCTGACAGTTGTTGCTAAGTAAGAAAAATCACAAAAATTCTCTTAGTATTTCTTGATAAATGTGAAAAAACTAGAAATGTCTCTTCCATTATTGTAGGGTAAAGTATCTGAAATAAATAATATTATATATATCTTTTTATAAAATTCTGTGGCAGAATAGGAATCTAAAAAAATGTAAAATTTTTTCAGGTACTGTATGATGACTTAATACGAAATCGAACTGAACTACAAAAGGCAAAATATCTCATGCAAAAAATTACAACTGCTATACAGAATACCAAAAAAGGCAATGTTTGATTTTAAATTATTAATAAATAGTTTTTTTAAAAAAAATTTTATACTTTTTTGTATTAAAAAGGTTAAACGGAAATATGTATGCAATGAATTAAGAAAAAAAAAATCAAAGTTCTAAGAAACTGGTATAAAATAACAAATTTAATGAAAATCACTTTACATTTGTACAGTTGAACAAAAATGTTTTCCATCAATTACTTTTTTGGCCATTGTGTACTAGGTCCAGTACTACTGCCACTTCCATCTCTGTTAAATGAGGCCTGCTTAGCATGTTTTCTGTTTTTTCCAAAATATGGCCTTGGTGTCTAAAATTAAATTTTATTTATTACAATAGTATAACTATGCTTTTATGACATTCTATTGCATAATTGAACCAGGTCTTACTAGCCAATTCCTCTTAAAGAGACTTATTTTAAATATAAAACAAGGGGGTTATGGATCCACATTGCACTATGATCACCTTTACATAAAATTAACTGTATGCAAGAATTTTTTTTTGGATAATTACAATTACAAAATAATCCTTAGCTATATTATTTAAAAATGTTTATATCTTGAGTCAGAATTAAAAACATGACAAATATTTTGTCAATATGAAAAGCTTTGAGAAAAGGTAGGGACATTCTACAGAATTTAGAGACGACCATAGTTTGTAAAAAAATATCAACTTAAGTTGTTGTAAGGATTGGATTTTCACAAACTCAAGAGGTGACCATAAATATGCTAATTATGTTGTGGCTGCAATCTGGATAATATGGTCCCAAGGATTTGGTCTAGAAAGTGGTTAAAAGTTTGAGCCCCTTAATATTAATTTCATTTTTATGCTATTCTCAGTTTTTTAGGGAATCAAATAATTTTTAACTTATGAAATTTATTTATCCAAAAATAGTTTTTAATGGTTGAAACATTTTTGAATTGTCAGGAATACAAATTTTTACACAAAAATACAACATTTGAGTAAAATCAGTTTGAAAAATAGCCATGCTTTAAAATTTTTATTTCATGAGAAATATTTCATCAATTTTGATCATTATTTTATATGAAAATATCTTTGAATAAATTAATTTTATAACTGTATGCAAAAATTATTTAAATTCCCTTGAGATCCACACAAAAAGTAAAATTAACATTAAAAGATACTAACTTTCAAATGCTCTCCTTGCTAAACTCTTGGGATCATATTTTTCCTTCCAATTTTTTGGTGAATAAATATGCAAATTCATAAAAAAAAAAGATATGTTTTTATGTCTGATATCAGAACTTAAATACAATCTGCACTAATTATTATCATATTTGAGATCACGCTTTTGAACTAGTAAAATAGCTTACTTTGATAATTCTTTTTATCACAATATATATAAAACTTTATTATACCTGTTAAATTTTTTTATATTGAAAGAAAATAAAATTTAAGAGGAATAATCGATAGAAATGGAAGACATAAATTCTATACATACTTGATAGTTTTGATTTTTCTTCTTTTTAGATTTGAAGCTTGTATTTGGTTGACCTGGGTAAAATAAAAAGCAAAACTTGATTTTTGAAACATTAAGTGAAAGAATCGTTGCTTAAAATAAGCAAAGTCTAATGGAATGTGCAGCAAAATGTTATTCAAATAATTGCACATGTCATAATTTTTTTTACATAATTCATATTAGAATTTTAAAGAGAAAAGCATGAAATAATGATAAATAAAAATTTATGCTCTATAGAGAAAATGATGTTTCGAGTACTTGAAACAAAGATTGTCAGGCTGACACTATTTGAAAGAAAGTTGAATGGGTTCCAAACAAGAAGTTTGTCAATTTCTCATTGTGATACGAAGTATAAGAAGTTTACAGTATACATAATAAACTTTAGCACCAAAACATAACAGACTAAGATGAATGAGATATCTCACCAGAAAATTTGTTGTAATCTGACTGACTGTAATCATAGGGTGTGAAGCTATCATCATCTACAGTTACAACTTCAGGAGATTTAGATTTCTTGCTTTGTGGACCAGATGATTCTGGAGGTGTAATAAGAGTAATATCAGGTTGAGGTTTCCGTTTCTTCTTGTTTTTCTAAAAATAAATACACATTATTCTTAAAACAGAGCACAAACAAGTCTCTTTAAAATAGATGTTTTTTTTTTAGAAGAAAAATAAACACATTAACCTCTAAATAAATTAGTCATTATATGAAAGAGCCAGTTAAAAAAAGATATAGCTGCCCTTCACTATATAACACACTTGTGTGACAAGAGACTTAATTAGCAGTATAGGAAATAAAATTGATAACATGCAAGTGTATTACAGTAGCTTTTTAATGAAAATATCTAACTTAAAAATTTCTCTTTTTAACAGCAGTATGAAATAAATCATGAAAATACATCAGGTACAACATCAGAGACAGACTCTACTGAGAATTTAAATTCTAATTGTTAATAAATGGAAGGAAAAAAACTTAATCATTACTATTATTTTTTCGTTAAATTTAGTTCAACTAATTTTGGTAAAAACAAAAAATTTTATAAAAATGAAAAAAAAAAAGATTTGGACACAAAAATGTAGCTAGACACTGCTTTAAAAGTATGTTCGTGAAATTACTGTTAATAGTACACATTGCATGTCGTACAACTTTTAAATAGCTGTCAATGCACACAAACCCTTTTTCTTATCGGTGTTGACTCTATAATTTCGCATGAAACATCAGCCTCTGGCATTTCAGACGTATCAAGTTCTTCCACCACTTCTTCTTCCACATCACTTACAGCATTTTCTTCTCTTACATGCAATGAAGAATCATCTGCAATATTTGCAGCCTAAAAGAAATATTAATTAAAAAGATAAATAAAACTGAACTTCACCAGTTATTATTAAAGAATTTAAACAGATCTTAAAATTTGATAACAAATGCTTTAAAACTAAGAATGTGTTTAGATTTTTGCACATTAGATAGATTCATGCATTGTATGAATCTATCTAATGATAATCTTTTCTCTATGGTTTAAGTAGAAAATTTGAATAATAGAAAAACACAGGACAGTTTCACACAATAGTTACCAAAAATATATGAGCCAGTTATGTTAAATTAAAACTAGTTCATATATTTTTTTACAAAATTATAATTAAATAAATATAATAAATGTTACATTGCAAAGTCACTACATTTAAACTAGTAAACAGTGAGTATAAAAATAAGTAAAAACAGTCATGGACACATTGATCCTAAGCAGACCCTTTAATAAGTGTTACCAAATAAATTACAAAATATACTCTAGAATAAACTGAAGGAATGAAAAAAAATTAGTAGAAATAAAATTTATTTGCCAAAAGATAATTTTTGCTTGAAGAAAAGCTTTGAACTATTTATGTATTTTAAACTAACTACAGAAAAAAACGTCTATAATTTAAACTAAGCAATTTTAAATGTCAACATTTAAAATAAATTAGTAAAGAGAAATTCAAAACCTTTTTTTTTCTCTCTTTCTTTAGAATCATCAGATAAATTTGGTTATTTTGTAAATGTTTATAGCTAATAAATCTTTTTACTGTCAGTAAATATTTTAAAACAATTTAGACTTTATGTAACTTTAATTTTATCAATATTATATTTGAATTAAAATAGTTTTTTTTTTATTGTTATGCCAAGAAAAATTAAGAAAGCATTATCCATTTCTTAATGAAAGTAGATATTTTATAACTAGACTCAGCCTTTTATTGTAATACAATCAGATAAAATGGTAGGCACTGTATTATGTATTACAAAAAAGAATGTAAATATTATGAACAGATTCAATAATCATTTTATTTAGTTGAGTTTTAAGGGTTTTATTAGTTAAATTTAATTATTTATGAAATTAAGGAGAGTATAATATTACTAAAAACAATTTGCAACTATCAATTACAAGGCCAGCTAAATTTTTCACTGTTATACCAATTTAATTATTCCAAATTCCATTCTAATAATTTATATAGTAATATGACAGCAGCTATCATCTTTCATTAACAACTCAAATATTTTATACTTAATGATGCACTTTTATTATACAAATACTTTTTATAAAATTTGAATACTAAAAGCCTTTAAGTTAATTTTCTTACAATTGAAATAAATAAAAATTACCTCTTCATTATGGTTAACAATAAGATTTACAACATTTTTTTCTGGTTTCTTCAAACTATTGCTCTGAAGTTCTGTGGTCACCTTAAACTACAACAAAAATAATAAATTATTAAACAATGTTAATTTTTTTAACATACAATATCTTAAGGAAAAAAATTAAACTTAGTGAATTTTTTTCCCTTAAGAGTAAAGTTTATTAACAAAATAATGCATTTAAGAATATTAACCAAAAATAGTGTACCAATATGAAAAACAAATTTTAAAAAAATTGCAAATATATGTTTAAAAAAAGTTCTGAATTTAATAAATATAATTTTTATAAATTACATACCCTTTCAAATGGACTTTTGAGTTTCTGAATGGCTTCAATTACTCTCTGGGGTAATTTTTTTTCAGATGTCATGTTTTCTGAAGGCTTAGACTAGAAAATATTTAAACCATAAAGAGTTATTTTCATAATCTATACTCAGTAAAACTAGATTGTTTTCTCTATGCATATTCATTGTAAAAATATTTTCACATAATCCATTTAAAAAAAAATAAGAAGTCAAAATAATTGAATTCTGACCAACACTGTTTTCAAATGCAGATTCTTTTTTCATTATCAACGGTTATGGTTTTACACAATTATTTTTGTAATAAGGGCTTTATAGATTATATTTAGAAATATTTTTTCCACGAAAGATGTCAAACAGATGTCATGTTTTTACTCAAAATTATTTTGCAAATTTTTATTATGATTTTCAAAAGCAATAAAACTTTCAGTAGCAGCTTTTCCTGTATGGAAAAATTGGTTCTCTGCCTGCAATTCAATGAGTAATCAGTGCAGAGCAGGAAATTTCAGTACAATTACACAATTTTGCTTGAAGGTTCAAGGTTTGGAAGATTAAGGAGCTGTCTTTAACACTAGATAGACTGAACAATGCTGCATGTCTAAAAAGACTAAAGGGGCCAGTCTGCTTTAGTGTAGATTAATTAGACATCCAAAATCTTAAATTAAACATCCAAATATATATATATAATGTTGTATACATATGATGTATAAAATCTTAAATTTACTAAGAACTAATTAACGAAAATATTTGATAAAATGGAACTCTTTCTTTTCCATTATACCTATACAAAAGTATCTCAGATTATCGAGTTTAATTTTCTCTATATTTAATAATTGAAAACATGTTAAAATGATATATATATATTTTAAGAAAGTGGGGTACTTTATACTTATACTAATCCTACCTGGTGTAATTTAGTACCTATTGAATTACCTTAGGGGCCAAGATAGCTTCAGCAGTCTTTCCAGTGTTAAAAAGCATGATATAAACCGATTGTCAAAATTTATCCACCTTATTGAAATTTTGAATTAAATATTAGGGATGCACCATGTAAAGATTTTTAAAGCATAATGAATATCAATTAAATACATATGATAAACTAAAACCTTAGAGTTTTTTGTATGCAACTATAGAAAATTATTTCATTAACTAATGACTTAATATTTTTTTAAAAGAGAGGAAAATCAATATAGTAGGAACTACTTACTATTTTAAGATCTTTAGTAAACAAAGCACTTAGAGATGGCTTCTTTTTAAGTAATAATTCTGAATCATGATTTTGTGGTGTAAGTGGCAGCATTTTTTCCGATGAGCCTGATAAACAAAAATGATAAATCAATTAATGAATATAATATTAAAAAAAACATACACACCTCTACAATTAAAAAGGGAGGATTATTTGCTAAATTTAATTACAATTATACAATGAAAAAACATGCATTTAGCTCAATAAACATAATAAAATGAATGCCTGCAGAAATCTGGCAATTTTTTACAAACGTTTTCCCTCTATCACTTCCTTATCAATAAAATAGTAATATAATATATATAAATATAGCAAATAAAGAAAATTTTTACCGTGCATAAGCTGCAAGTATATAGAACTCATAAAATAAGTTAAAAATATAGAAAAAGCATGGAAAATAATAAAGATAAAAGAAAAGAATAAAAATTATTAAAATAAAATATTTAAAAATATATACTGAAAAGTCGGAAAACAAAATAATGAAAAAATATATAATATAATGAATATATATAAATGATAATAATAAACATAATAGAAACTGATTTGATAAGCAGCAAAGAATTCAGGATGCAAAAAAAAAATGTACTTAAATTTAGTACTTTAAATTTTAATTCATAAAAACAAGATTTCAAACAAAATTCAAAATTATTTTTTATATTCATAAAACATAATAGACTCTGGTTTAATATGTAGTAAATAATTCCAAACATAAAGAAACATACTTAAATTTTATATTTTAATTTATGAAAACAAGATTTTGAGTTCAAAATTATTTTTTAACACAAAAAAAATGAAGAAAAATCACTTTTTTAGTACAGATCTAAACTAATTTAACTAAGCCGATTAAAGTTACATACAGCAAATTTTTAGCACTAAAACTTAAATAAATTTCTGAAAAAATTCAAATAACATACTTGATTCAGTATTGTGCACTTTCTTTTCTTCTAAATGGTGGATATCATGAGGACAATCAATTAAACTACTTAGGTCAATATTATTACTAGATTTTGGAATTTGAGCTTGTTGATGATAATATAAGGATTCAAGCTGTAATATAACAAATAAGAATTGCTTTAAGTATAAATTAACACAAATTCTACTTTAACATGATTATTTGCTTTGTTTATTACCTGAAATAATAAGTTTAGCAAAGCTCAGTGTGTATCAGAAATATTTAATTTAAATGGAACAAGTGAGGAAAATGTGTGAAAGCTTACATAAACAAGTTTTGCATTTTGCAACATAAGAAATTTATCCAACCATTTTTAAACATTGTAATAAATAAATTTTCAAAAACGAGGCTAAATTTTTAAGAAAAAGATTTTAATAAGAAATAAAGGTAAATCTCAAAGCAAAGCCTCTTTTAACCTTGCAGAATCTTCCAACCTAGCAGAATCTTCAAAAATCTAAATTTGTTTACAACCTCAAATGCAGATTATAGTAAAATTTCATACAAGTAGCAAAATTTCCTAAAAATTATACATAAAAACTTTATTTTGTGTGAAGTGGAAATTTATACCATGATACAGTTATGTCTGTAATCAAGTGACAAAACTAAAAAGTCTCTTTTGCTCTTAGGGGTGTTCACTCAATTCAGTTTCATTATATTTTATTCAAAACAAGCTTAGAGATGTTTTAAAAAAAAGTCAATAATCCCCAATACAATTTGATTGTTTGCTTCTTGAAAATTAATCTGCTGCCCTGCTGGAGTGTGTCTGCTGCCAGCCCTGCAAGGATCAGAAAAAGATGATAATGTATTAGGTAAAATAGAAGATCACCTCTTTTAATGAGTATTCATTGGCCTTCAAAATAATAGAGTGCAGCTCATTGAGTTGCTGTTTCACTAGAGGGGGGATAGGATTGCAACAAGCTAAGATGCCCTGTTGTTCTCTATAAGGAAATGCACAGAATTTAATAGATAGAATAAAAATACAAAAATGAAAACTATTAAGTAAAACAAACATTATTTTTACAATCAAATTTAATAAAAAAATTACCTAATAGAGGTTTTTATAATTAACTGAATTAGGATAATTTTAGGATTAACTATTAAAAAAAATTAAATAAAAGCAAAATCTCAATTAACTGAATACCTTTATGTTAACCCTTTTACAAAGAATTTTTATTGCACATATTTTTTATACTGTTTTCATATATTTTTAATAACTTAGATCAAAATAAGATTAAAAAAATAGTATATTGAGCATTTTAATAATTTATGGTTATGAAATATGGCATGAAATACCAGTGTCTTTATCCGTGTAGAAGGCAAAATCTTACAAAGACAGCTCACTTCCAAACAATAATTTTTGAAATTTGTACCTATTCTCAGTTATTTAGGTAAAAAAGAAACAGTTATTCATCATTAATAAATATAAATGCAATTAATTAAAAAAAGAAAGAAATATTAAATTTTATTCAACAAATATGTCACATAACTTAAAAAAGATTAATTACAAAATGAATAGCAACTTGTTATAATTTATTCCTAAACTAATTAGTTAAAAAAGATATTTATATTTTGTTAATGATGCATGTCAGTTTTTATAAACATTTTCGCACTGTGCATTACTTTAGAGGTCAATTAAAACAGCAACAGGTTAACTCATAAAGAGAGATGTATCAATGAGTCATTGTCACTCTCCCCCCCCCCCTTTTATCAATTCTTATACCCTGTCATTCCTAGGCACAGTCTAACTCTTAATGTAATTCATAAACTAATTATATGCTACCAATCAAAAAAGATAATTGCAATTAGTTTTTTTAATGAATTTTATTTATCAAATACATCAAAGCATTTAAGATTAATTACAGAACTGATAACAATTTGTTATAATTTAATATTACACTTAGTTAATAAAACATATTTTATTTAGTGATATTTTGTTAACAATATATGTCAGTTTTCTTAAGTAGTTTCTCAAAATAGCAATATAATTGAACATATAACTTATTTTAAATTGAACCTTAAAGTATTAGATCTTGCTTTATCCGAAATATTTAAGCTGGTGTTTTTTAAGTTATACATTTAAAAACCAAGTATATATTTAAAATTCATATTCAAAGGTAAGAGATTATCTTATTTCACAATCAAAAATGTAAACTACTGTTAATTCATTACTTTTAGATAAGACACTCAACTATAAAGCAACAAGCCAAAAATTATTTAGAGATCATTAACAAAATGTTTGAAAAGTGCCTTTTAATAAATATTATATTAAACAGACAAATAAACAAATTATTGAGAGATGTCAAAATAAAATAATGACTAAAGAAAAGCGAGAAAAAATTATTAATTACCGTGGTAGAGCTTCAGCAATTTGCAGCAGCATGTGGTTTGGCAACACATACCTAAAAGATAAATTTGGTAAAAAAGCAAGGTAAAAAAAAATAAATACATTTAATTTAATATGCACTGCTGGAATTTCAAATTTAAATACAATCATTTCTCAAAATGTTCCTAAGAGCTTAAAAATATGATCGGAAAAGAATTAAATTATTTTTCTTTATAATTCAAAGTTTACAAAATAATACAAACCATTTTTTTAAAAAATTTACACAAAATATTAACATTTTGGGAGCATCTGGGTATTTTTCCAATAACACTTTGAGAATACTTGGTCCTAAAATCAAGTTGCTTTATACAATAAAGATAATATCTCAATAATTCAATGTGCATGTAGAGTGAAATATTAATATAACTTCATTTATGATAAATATAGTTATATTGTGTCAATAAAACTATTAAGTAGGTAATTTAATTATGTCCAAAAAAAAAATTAAGAAAGATTTTAAGAATCCAAAACTGTTTTTCTTTATACCTAAATAAATTTTTAACACTTGATCTGTTCATAAAAAATTATTCTAGAGTTTAAAGTTTATTTCTAGAGTTCGAGTTGCTTAACATTTCTAAATAAAATCTAGGAATAAAGTTTAACAAGGTCCTTCAACCCAACATTTATTGTAACATGCAATAACAATAAATTTTGATTACTTTTTTTAATTACATCAAAAATTTATTTTTTATAATAAAGATAACTATACAGCATGGGGACGAAGGGGTTCAAAATTAGTTAACAGAGAAAGAGTTTAAAGCAATTTTCAATGAATATGCAATTACATTGATTAAAACACATTATTTATTACTTTTGTTTTTTAATTAAACAAAAACAAATCAATTAAGATTAAGAAAAATTATTAAAATTTATTTAATGTTGGTCTTAAACACAGTTAGCAAAAATCACTGACTGGAATTTAAATATTCATATTTTCGAAACTAAGCAAGGATGGAAGTAACAATTAAGAAGGTACAAGTAACAATTTAATAAATAAGAAGTAACAATTAACAAAAATATAAGTAGGCTTTTTTTTGGAAAATATTGGTAACTAAAAATATTCTGTAAATGTTTTTAATATAATCATTTATTAATTAAAAACTTATCTAATTTAATAACCTACCGCAACTATTTTACGAACAAAATTACTATGATTCTAATAATAGATTACTAATATCAAGACAAAATATTTAATTTTTTCATTTAACGGATAAGATTAAATTTTTACTTTTAAATAATTTAATAAAATCCCTCTTTTAAGTTATTTTTATATGAAACATTTTCTATGGCGAATTTTAAATTTTTTGCAGCCAGCATCTATCATAGTCTAAGCTGCTTTCTTCACACATTTTCGTTTTATTCCGTTATGAGACGGCTGGTGACATTAATCAATCATTGACATGGCACTTGATGCTCTTTCTTCCAGGTTAGAAAGTTAATTAGGTTTTGCTTGTTCTTTTTGCCTTATGGGCTTTGTATTTAGCATATGCATCCGTATAAAATTTTATTATTTTTTGAGAAATGCAAAACAGCTGCAACCTTTCCTTTCACAACATTTTTGACAATTATTATGCCCATGTTCATTCTTATCTTTTAGACATGACAGTGCTTTTATTAACAAAGAAACCTCTTTAAACTGATGCGTGCCCATGGGAAAATATAAGACAGGCTTTGACAAGACTGTATCAGAAAAGATTTTGAGAATCATTTTATTCAAAAATGCTGTTACAATGCTACACAAAAGTGTTATTTATATTCTTGCAGTTTTTTCAACATTGGTGGTTCATATAAACAGTGTCTAGGAAATAACCTCATAAAAAGAAGTCAGGTGGCATAAGAATTGGGTTGTCATGTGATTGAGGATAAGAAATTAGTCAACTGCAAACCCAAGACACTGTTAATGAGCCACTGATGGGGCAAAAAATCCAAAAAATTTAAAACTCAACTTCATTTATCCTTGATAATTATTGTTTATAGTATAAAAAATATTAAGAAAATTCGTAACATATTTACAAAAAGGATCATTAAAATAAAGTCTTAAATACTCACAAAAGACTTTCATCGTATTCTCGAGCCATTCGATCTCTCCAGGAATAAATTTCTTTTAAACAGTACAACTGTTTACCATTGAACATTTTTCTACTTTTTTTATAAAGTTCCATGAATTTGTCATCACTGAATAATGGCTTTTGATATTTCTGAAATAAATATAACTAATGAATATTTATTTCAATTTGTTAAGAAATCATTTATAGGAAACATATTTTATAGGTATAGTGTCTTGTTTAAGCAAATATTCATGTGTTTCACAAGTTGTAATTGTTCAATTAAAAACAGGCATAAGCTCTGTTGAATGCATTTAATAATCAAATTTTATAATGCTTGCCTTTCATGCATTTACATAGAAAATTATTTCTTAGAATTTTCACACCATTTCATTATGTTTAGAAAAAACATTAAATATATATATATATATAGTTGTAAGCAATTTTTTTAAATATGCTACAAAAGGTAATTAGCATGAATCAAAACGTCTAATGCAAAATAAAAATATTGAAACATTTCCAGGAACTATTACTTTTTTTTCTATCTAAAATAGAGATGCTATTATTTATGGGTCAATTTTTTAAAACTCCAAGGAATTTTTTTATTCATTTAATACTTACATTTTCATTGCAATAAGTACTTTGCCAAAGCTTCAAAATTTATAGTGTATAATTCGTAAAATTTTAAGGAATTTCTGATAACAAGGTCTTAATAGCATTAATCAAATTATATAATTTAATGCATAAAACTCTAAGTCTTAAAACTTTTATAATAGTTACCAGTCTATAAAATATGCAACTAGTCCTCTTAAGGTTTAACATGAAGAAAAATAGATTTTAATAAATTGTGAAGCTTTCTGCTTACATTTAACAACTTTATTAATGTAATTTTTGGGCAAAAATCTGTAATGTTATTTTTATAGAATGGAAAGAATAGATAGAAAGATAGAATAGATTTACCTTCATGCAAATTGATTTGCTTCTATCAAAAGTAGAATGCAACAGATTTTTCATCTCATTACCTTGATTGATTAAGTCATTTTTTAAACAGTCATAAACATAAAGTAAGTAATGAGTGTCATCTCTAGCATATTTGATCATTTCTTCTGGTAAAGGCCTGAAATACACACATTTTTAGTACTTTTAAGAACCAAACAATGAATAGAATATTTCTATGCATATTTTTATCAATATTTTAAATAAAAATTAAAGAGTTTTTTCTTAAATCAAACTAAAGACATAAAAACATATTTCACAAAAGGTATCAATGGCTAAAATTATAATTTTATATGCTACTACATAAATCATAAACATTTATTAGTAAACGCCTTTCCTTCATGACTTTATCATTTTCCTAATTTTTTTATTGAGTTTATCCTAATTTGTAATTTTACAAAAGATGTAAAAAGGATAACAAAACAAATCATAAATTAACTAATAATTCCTAAAATTAATTAATAATATATTATAATAAATAATTACACCTGTGCTAACTACAGTGTACTAATTTTAACTTCATTATTAATTTGTCCTTTCCCTCACTTAAATACATTACTACTTTATATTTTACCTCATTTATCTCTCACTGGTCATATTTTGGATAAATTCAATTACAGGATTTAATTGGTTATCAAAACTTGTGATAATGTCACCTGTTAACAATAACTAACCTGATTCGCCAATCTGCTAACTGGAACTTTTTATCAACATCAAGTTTGCAATAATGTTTCAGGAGATAAGAAAGAGATAAATGTGCGAAATGGAGAACTCTGGCAGCTTGACCTGTGTCAAACATATTTACAACATAGATTCCAAAGTCCCTCTGTAACCAGAGAATATCCATGTCTGCACCATGGAGAACCTGAAATATCAGATAGAAGTGAAGAAGAAAGACGTACAAATATCAATAGTTTAGCACACACACAATAAAATCAATATTTTTCACTTCAGCATACATTTATAAAAAATTAAATAGTATCTGGAGCCAAAAAAAACAGATTAAATAAGTTACAGGCAAATTGGTAACAAATATTTGATAAATAACACAAAATTTAAAAATATAAAGGCTGTCATAGTAAAAAGAGATTAAAAAAACAAACATATCCTTAAGTAATATTTCCGACCAAGTAGTGTAAGCAACATTGCTATTCTTCATTAAAATTTTGGAGGAAAAAATACTTTCAAACATATCAAACAATTATTTTTCTAAATGTCTTTTCTGATGACAGGACAATAATGGTCAACTTATGGTGACTTGTATCAAAGGCAATTGATAATCGAGACAAATTTTTTGCTTTTCTTTAGAAAAATAATAAAGATGTTTAACTAATAGTGCTATTAAATAAATAATCCTAACTGATATTACCTGATTAAAAACTTTATTTGTTTCAAAAATATATATTAATTTGGAACTAACAGGTGACATGTTTCAAGTGCTCAAAAACAGGCAGCCATTTTAAGACGTGCCAGACATGAAGGAGAAGAATCAAAAGTGATTTGAAATATAAAACGAAAATTAGCCACCGAAAAATTGAAAAATAAAAGTGAGAAACAAAACTAGAAAAACCACAGTAGCTGAGAGAATAAAAAAAGATGAAAAACAAGGCAAGAAAAACCACAGTGGTTAAGAGGGGCAAATCCATTTCCACTCACTTTCAGCAACTATGGATTTTTTCTTTTCTACATTGTTTTTCTTCCTTGGCTACTGTGGCTTTTAAGTTTCGTTTTACCTTTTATTTTTCCGTTTTTCGTTAGCAACTTTTCCTTTTATATTTCAAATCAATTTTTTTTCTCCTCATCCACATCTTTCAAGTCTTGAAAATGAACACCTGTTGAGTGCTTGAAACTTGACGACTGTTTTATCCTATTTATATATTATTGAACTTATTTATTTTTTTAATTTTCAGGGGGGAAAAGAGACTGTACAGCAATATTAAATTGGAACAAGCATTAAATAAATATTAGTAGATTTATAATAGTTGAAATAAATAAAATAAACTAATTACCTTAACAATCTTAGGGTCCGTAAAAATATCATTTAAAACAGGCAACTGACTTCTAAGAGCTAGGACATCCACTATGTAATCTTTACTGCGAGAGGATATTTGCATTAGGCAAGTAAAGCCTTGGAAACTTCTATATGAATGATGCTAAGAAAAAAAAAAGTATAATTCTCTTTGAAATACACATATGATTCTAATGTAATGACTGTACTGAGTGTAAAATTATTTTAATACCTCTAAATCCACCGCAATCTCTTTTTCTAGTTTTAATTCCTGGCACATTTCCTTCAAATGCATTTCAGTGTCCACAAACATATATGGAGTGTCCTCCAAGGATTTAGGGAACTAAAAAAGATAAAAATGCATAAATATTAGTAAACATATAAAACAGGTATATAAGGCATATAAATAAAGAAATTAAGAGTATTAAGATGGTCTCACAGTAATGTGATTAGGTATTTTGGAACAGCTATTTGCAGTAATTTCATAGTAAGGATTTACTTATAACTATTTTAATAAATGTATATTTCAATGCAAAATAAACAATTTAATAGTGGCAAAAATATAACTACCATCTTCCCATTTTCAAATATATATTAATTTTCTGAGACAGGTATGAGATTGTATAGCAAAATTATGATGAATTCTAAATACAGCAATATTTCAGGATATACATTTAACATTATCTGATACAATAAATAAATACCAAATCGATTAACTGTATTAAACAAATACACATATAAGTAAATACTTTTGAAATAAATTATTTAATGCCTAATAACTATAAAAAAGGTGCATTCGTGTGATGCGTTAATTTGTATTGTTAGAGAAATTAGTTTTTTATATTCTATACCAGTGATGGGGAAACTACGGCCCGCGGGCCAACTGTGGCCCGCCGGAAGGTTTTATCCGGCCCGCGGATAGAATTTTAACTTGGCGATCCGTCGCAAATATAAACAATATACGTAGTATTTGTATACTTTGTTTAAAGCTAGTTTTTTTTTCTTTTTTAATAAAGTACTGGTGACCTTTTTACTTTCTCTATTTTTGTTCTACAAAACATAAATTGATGGAAATAGCTTCAGACAGCTTTTCAATTGGTAAAATTTTGAAAGCAGAAGTTCTTCATAGAATAGCTGTAGAATGGCGCCAAGAAGCGTTTGTCTTTCTCGGGGAGCAGACAATACGGAATCTAATGTAGGTGAATTGTGCTTCACATGTGGCAGACTGCGCATTTTAAGCTCCAACGAGCGGATTTTTCATTTTTCTGACGGCGTGAATTATTTATTGCGTATGGCCTCTAAAATATAATAGGCCATTAATTGACAATTATCAAAATATTGAAGAACTATTTTAATTTCATGAATACAGAATTTTGCCCATGAATATCCAAAGAGGAGGGTACTGTGACGTCACATGAAAATGAATTGACCAATCACAACCAAAAAGCTTCGCGATTTGCGTCTGCTCTATTTCTTGTTTCCTTTGCTTCAAACTTCTTTACAATATTTGTATAAACGTTATAAAAGTTTAGTAAAATTATAACTTCATTTTAAGAGGACGCGCAAACACCCGCGCAAGAGCATTAGTTAGCAGTAAGCTTTCGTCAATTGCGTTTCTGTGTGCTGTTCTCCGTAGTAGGTAACGTCTAAAATGGATGTTAAAAAAAGAAAAGTGGATTCAGAATGTAGAGTTTTTAAAGAAGAAAGGACATGGAAATATTTCTTTACTTTATTTAAAGAAAAACCTGTGTGCTTACTTTGCAATACAACTGTTGCAGTTTTAAAAGAATATAACATTCAACGCCATTTCAAGAGCAAACATGAAAACCACTCCTACTCATCGTTAAGTGAAGAGGTAAAAAAAATTAAATCGAAAGATTTAATAAAAAATTTATCAAGTCAACAACAATTATTTCAGAGAGCTAATCATTCTCAAAGATGCGCTACGATAGCCAGTAATGTGTTGGCTTATAATATTGCTAAATCTAATAAAGCATTTTCAGATGGTGAATTTATAAAGCAGTGCATGATAGATGTGTGCGATATTATGTGCCCTGAAAAGAAAAATGATTTTCAGTCACTGTCTCTCTCAAGAACAATCACCGAGAGAATTGAAAATATTGATAAAAATCTAATTTCAAACTGACTACAAAAACTCAAAAAGTTATTTTTTATTCAATTACCATGGATGGAAGTACAGATATCAGCGATACTGCACAGTTACTCATATTCGTAAGAGGAATCAACGCTCACTTTGAAATTACAGAAGAACTTGCAGGGCTGCAGTCAATGAAAGGAACAACGACTGGTTCCGATATATTTTGTGAATTTGAAAATTTCATCGATAAACTTCGTTTACCTATTGATAAGTTATGTAATGTAACTACAGATGGTGCTCCTAATATGGTTGGAATCAATCAAGGATTTTTTGGGAAATTTAATTCTAAGTATCCGGAAAATGATGTTGTTTTTTCGCATACATCAGGATGCTCTCTGTAAATCGGCTTTAGATATTGACCATATACTTAATATTGTTGTAAAACTAGTAAATATGATTCGTTCCATCGCCAGTTTCAACAGTTTTTGGAGCATTCCGATATCCTGTATTATTCAAAAGTTCGTTGGTTAAGTGCTGGAAAAGTATTTGAAAGAATTTGGGATTTAAAAGACGAAATTGTGAATTTTCTTCTTGATAAAGACATTTATAATCAATTTGACGTCTTAGAAAACGAAACGCGGCTTTCTGATTTCGCTTTTTTCACAGACCTCCTCGTACAGATGAATATACTTAATCTCAAATTGCAAGGGAAAAATCAGTTTCTTCACGATATTTGGGAATACCTGAAAAGTTTCAAATTACAGTTATTATTATTTGCTAATCAGATCTTTAAATCTGATTTTTCTCATTTTCCAAGAATACAATCTTTAAAATTCACTATATCAAACAATAAGATTAAAAAATACGAAATTAATTTGAGAAAACTATCTTCAGAATTTGAAAGGAGATTTCAGGACTTTAGAAAAATGGAACCAGAGTTTAGTATTTTTGCGACCCCATTCAATGTTAATTACGAAGAAGTTGATGCAAAATTTCAACTTGAGTTAATAGAACTGAACTGTAATACTCTCCTGAAACAAACTTTTCATACAGTACCATTACTAGAATTTTATAAAAAAATTAAGTCCAGATAATTTTCCAAATCTAATTACTCATGCAATGAAGATAATGACAATGTTCGGCTCATCTTATATATACGAACAAATCTTTTCAACAATGAAGCTTAGGAAAACTTCTTTAAGAAACAGAATTACAGATGAGCACCTTTCATCAGTTTTAAGAATTTCTGCTTCGCAAATGGAACCGGACTAGGATGAAATTTTGAAGAAACAGTCTCAATTTCATTTTTCTCATGCACCATCAACCAGTAATGACACCAGAAAATAAAGTGATAATACTTCACATCAAGAACTACACTAAATTAATTTTATATTTTGTGCTTATAATTTTCTGACCTTTTGCTTTTTTACTATTAAAATAAGAAGTGTATGTAATAATATATGTATATAGAACACATAAATTTTTTAACGATTAAGCATTATTCTTTGGCCCGCTACGATTGTCTAGTTATTACAAATGGCCCGTCTTAAAAAAAGTTTCCCCACCACTGTTCTATACAGTTAAGAGGCAAGTGCTTAGAAATTATAATTTAGAGAAATTTTGAGTTTAGAATTACTAAATTTAGCTAATGAAGCACTTATAAATAAATACAGACTGTTAGATATTTTGTAAAAGATTTGGTATTTATCGGACGTAACCTGCGCTCAACGAATGATCCATGTATATTCAAATGAATCTGTTAAAATCAATTAATAAAATTAATGTAAAATTATAGTCATATTCAATGAAAATGATAAATTTTTCAAAATAGCTAAATTAATCAAGTTTACAATAACTTATTTAACTTTTAACAAAAGAGATTATTACAAACATAAAAAAATATAGCAGTTAAAAACTTTTCAATGTTATCTTGAAATAATGGAAGGTTCTTAGACGAAAAGTATGAATCAGAAGTTTATATACTTCTAAAAAATAAAAGCTTTACAATGAATATGAAAGACTTAACAAAATTCTCTGTTAAAAGTTCAGTTTGATTAAAAAAACTTATTATTGTAATAACTCCCTAATATGCCACATCAAACCACCTGAGTCACCAATACTGGACTTAAACATTTATTAATTCGTAGATTTCAAGTTGATATTGATAAGCATTATATGCTTTCAAAAGTTTAGTTTTGGATCTATGGTTATTTTTCAGCATCCATTGAAATATAGCAAAAAATTGAGGAAATTTTCTAAAAAGGTTAGGAGAAATTAGAGGTCTGTGATAGAACCTCATGCTTGAGTGTATGAAATATTGAATAAATGTAATAGCAGATTGTTAAAAAATAGCAAGAAAATACAGGCTGACATAAATTTGACAAAAAACTAAGGCATAATAAAAGCTATAGAAATATTTTCTGAGAATGTGATAAAAAATTGAACTAAACTTAATGAATAAAGTGATAAAACTTTTTTCTACGACTATGGTTTAACAGAAGCACAGCTGCTAAACCTTAACTATATATCGAAACATTTATAACTCAAGTATCTTTCACAAAATGATAAGCCTATTGATAAGTTAAAGAAATTCTAATTTTTGCACTTATCAGCATACCATAACCCATAAAACATAGCCAAACTTGTAATTCAGAAAGGCATAGCTTAAGCAAGAATATTTTTGAAATTGAGCCGAACAATTCAAATAATGATATCAAGTAAAATGCGAGTGGTTAAACAATCTAATGCTTATGCAAATAACCTGAATAATATTTTTTATTTTTAATATATTTATTTGTTATGCAAAAAGAAATTTGAAAAAAAAAAATATGTAAGGAAACCATTTGTATTTATGGAAAAATGAGTTTTTATGGAAAAATGAATAGAAGTTTTTTTAAAAAAATATAGAACTTTACTTTGATTAACAGACAATATTTTAATGAAAAAGATTTAGATAATTGAAAACCTACAATATTTGTCTAAGCAAAAAAATTGAATTTCCTTTTTAATAGTTTAGAATACACAAAAATAGATTAATATTGAGCTTGTAAAACCCCAATTTTAAAGCTCTTTTTCTTGGAAATAGTTTAAGATTTATTTTTGAACTACATAATCAAGGTAGTTTACTCAAGAAAACTTACAACTAATTCAACTTCTTGGAGATGCTCCTCTTCAGGATTGAATTTTTCAATTTCTAATTCATATGGATGACAAAACCTAAGAATAATATTTTGAAATAATTTTTAAAATATGTTTTACATTAGAACTAAACAATAAAAACTACAATAAATAACCATTAAGTTATGATGAATCCATCAATTCATTCTTTTATATCTTATGAAAATAATTAGAATTGATAGAACTTTACTTTACATGGCAGAATAAACTTGGGATATTTTTTCTAAATAATAGTAACTTGTAGTTAAATTGGCAATTAACTAATTTTTCTAAGCAGAAACTGGTTGTTAACAATGCATTCCTGTTTTGAATAGATATACCTGTTAACCATACATTGAGAACCACATATTCATATTATATTTGTATACCAAGATTACATAATTCTAATAAAAAACATAGATTTTTCGTTAAAAAAATTATTAATTTCTTAAAAAAGTAATAAAAACCATTTTTAAAATCATATGAGAAACTTTCAATACTTTTACTAAGTCAAAATATTAAAGAGAATTTTGTTGATAATACTTTATCTGATCATCGATTAATATTGATATAATTATAAAAATATCAAAGCTTTCAAACATACAAGATGTTCGATATTCTTTTAACTTTAATAACACAAATAATACTCCAGATGTCAGATATACATAAAATAATATTATAGTTTATTTAACAAAAATGTAGAGATACAATTGATGTATAAAAATGAAAAATTATAAAAATCTAAGCTATATTTAGTAAATTTGCAATGAATAAATAAGATAAGTAAAGGAAATTACAGTCAAAATATGCTTTTAAAAATAACTTACTCTTCTTTATCCTCATTTTTCTCTAGAGTAATAGCAAGAGGTTTTATAGAATTGGGCTTTTCTTTGATAATAGGCACAAAAATAGTGTTGCTGTTATCAATTTTATCCTTAAATAACAGCTGAGGTCTTGAAATATTTTTGGCTGTCAATAACTTGTAGCTTGACGGACTTCCTAAGTTAAATTGCTAAAACAAATTGTTAAACATATTAATAAGGTATATAATAATGAACTAAACAGTATAAAAACTTTTTACCCACACATATTACTTTAATATTTAAACATCAATAACAATAATAAAATCTGAATTACAATCCACTTAACCCTTTGACAGTTAGGGAAATGAGCAGTTTGTGAGTAAAATTTATGCACATGTTCCAAGATGTTTCTCACTAAATAACCATAATATTGCAGAAATAGGCAGCCATGGTGCATACCCTGTGGTTTACTTATTTGATTATAACCGTTGTTGAATAGATTACTCAATTTTAGGGTTTACGACTTCTAATGTTCAACTCTGTAGTCTTGTAAGTTTCATCCCAATCCAGAAGACAAGGGAACTCCTCGATCAAGTATTGGAAGAAATTTGCCTCTGTGGAGGATTTTTTGATAGAACTAAGCCCCATTTTCGTTACATGGAGAGGTAAACCTTCCACGATTAGTTTAACGGCAAAGGGACTCCAACCCATGATCCGTCTACCACTAAGAATATTTTATGTCAGCACTGTGGTCGGTGGATGCGGAATTTGTATCGACCAACCATCACTAGGATTTGAACCTGGTTCACTTCATTGACAGGCACATGCTCTATCCCCTGAACCATCACAGCTCATATCCCGGGGTTTAAAAATCAATTTTTTAAAAGAAAATTTTCATTCATTAGAGATGCTGCTCAAAGCTTTGTAATATTATTGCAGATACCGATCGCTGATTTAACACATGTGCTATAAATACATATATAAAAATAATTTAAATGGTTAAATAGAAACCATTAAAAACATTAAACATAAAAGAAATAAATTTAAAATATCTTAACATATAAAATGGATTCCAATAACTCTAAAAAATGTAGCAACTAATTAAGCAACAAAAGTACGCTTTAAAGCTTGGGACACCCATGTGACGACCTCCTTATAGGTTGCCCGTCACATGCGTCCGGATTTGATGTTGCATTCTATCCAGTTTTTTCTCAGCTACAATACTTTTTACTTGAAAATCCCCTTGACAGTGAAATCAAGAAGGTTTAAGTTTTTTAATAAAATTATCAGGGGTCACAGCCAGTTCAGAAAATTATTTATTTAACACAGGTCTTTAATTGAGTCCACTTTATGGGAGCATAGAGGGTCAAGGAAAATAATTTAAAAATTTTTTTTGAAGATGAACAACGGGGTAAGCTTTACTCCAGTTTCTGATTTTTTTTTCATGGGCTGAGGTAATTATGGCCATGGATTTTACTTCCATTTTATCCCAGTTATGTTGGGAAAACAGTCAAATGAAAACAGGACATCTTAAATTTTTATGAGTCGGCCAATGATCAAAAATAACAATTTTCTTCACCACCCACTCATTATAGGGTTTTTACTACAATTATCCTTGAAAATAGTGGCATTAGTATTCTTAAATATAAAAAAAAAATGTGTAAATAGTCTCCTCAGAAAAATGATTGATTTGCTTTTTTCATATATACAGTAGCTTTTTGAATAAGTAATAAAATGAACTCCGCAAAAAATACAACACATGACACAACTGTATAATATAAAATCTTAAAACAGAGATAGGTTAGTCTCCTATTTACAAGAAAATCAGAACTTAATTTCGTAGACCAAACTTTTTTAGTTAATTTACCATTTATCGAACTTATTTAGTTCATTTGATATTTACTAATTTAACTACTGCTTTAAAAACAATGCAATTTTTTACCTTTTACAACTATCCTGAATAAAATAAACTTAAAAAAAAAAAAAAATTAATAAAGTGAGATAATTTAGGATAAAGGTAGATAGATTAGTTTTGATTCTAGAAAGCAACTATGAATTAAGTACCTGATAAATTTGGCAAATTGCACTCAAAATATTTGCACTCCAATTACACAAGAATGAGTCAGGAAAAAAAAAAAAAACCTTAAAACAGATAATCAAAAATTTTGCATGTAAAACAGATTTGAAATACAGGGATAAATGAAACTTAATGAAAAAAAAGGAATGGCTAGTTTCTAAACCGCTTATAAAAAAATAGGTGTTTTTCAAACAAAGTGAAAGAACTTTTTAAAAAAAGAAATATTAGAATTTAAAACAGTTTATTATATCAATTTGCCCTAAATATAGTTTTAATTTATACATAATTTATAGAGGTTACTCCCCCCCCCCCAAAAAAAAAAATACTTAGGTACTTTATTCCACCATACTACTTAGGTACTACTACTTACATTGCACAAGAGCTGCACAATGAACTATTAGGGACAGTCTGGGAAGTTTCCCTAGAGGATGATCTGAAGACATACCATCACGATTGGTGAAGCTACTTCCTCAATTGAGATAAAGATCTGAAGGACAAGAAAATTAACTCCAGAACTTTGTACACATGTTACTGCTCAGCGACTGACCACAGGACTTTCGATTTCACAGATGTTACAAGCACATATATAGAACGCACTTGGTGGATCTTAGAGAAGTCCAATTTTTGACCAGAGCCCAACTCTCTAACCACTGGTTTACGATGGTGTAAAAAAAAAAATGTGTACATATATATAATCGATTTGGCTTGTAAAGCACTCATAAATATAAATAGATTGTTAGATATTTTACATGTATATATATATATATTTACATAGATTTTATAATGAAAGAATAAGATAATAAATTACATTAATTAAATCCTGAAAATTACATACAGTTAGCATGGTTTATTTCTCCCATCATCTAATTTTTCACAATCAATTTTTGTAAATTAGAATCATAAAAAAATAAGTCAATGCTTAAAATTTGAAGTTTACTTTTTTGTTCCAGCTTGTATTAATAGCAGTGGGTGGCTTAACAGCAATAATGAGATCTTCCTCAGATTTCTTTTCACCAGAGGCTTCATCCAAACAGTTACTCTAAAAATATATCAAAAATTAAATAATCAAAAAGCTGAATGAAAATAAATATAATGAAAAGGCATTTCATCAGTTTTACTATTTATTGATATTGAGTAGGCATAAAACTTTTTAATGTAGAAGTTTGACTTACTGCATTTTCCAATATTGAGTCATTTACTTCTATTAAAAGATCTAACTGATCTTCAAGTTCAAGTCCTTGAAATTTTTCACGAATCCCATGAGCCTGTATAATGGAAGTCATTCTACAACAAAAATATTTATATGAGTATTTAGTGCATATAAAAATGAATAATAAGAGTGATTAGCAATCAGAAAATAAAAGTAAGAACTGTTGGAAATAATTAAAGAAAACTTATAAAAAATTGTCTCAGGGAAATTAATAAAAAAATTCTGGCTTTCAAAACAAAACATATTTACATAAATGAAATTAAATTGTCTTTATATATGAGTACTAAGCATTTTGCTTGACTCACAAAAAATTCTATAAGAATAAAAAAATTTTAGTTTTCAATTCAACGCACATTGCAATTTTAGAAAGACGTTCTGGAGTTCTGCTTTTTTAGGAATATTGCATTATGGCTTGGGGATAGTTTCTATTTCAAAGATTGGCTGCATAATACAGAATACCTTGAATTCCCAATGAAAATAACACATATCTAATTTTTTTTTACTCCATCTGATTGATCTGTTGGGGATGAACAAAAGAAGATATATTGTTCATTGAAATCTGCAAAATGTCCTGTTGAGAACCTAACTATCAAGGATTACTTAAGTATTGAACAAGAATGATAAGCATGGAATGGTGCTTTTATAAAAGTACACAAGAAACTGTTTTATGTTTTTATAATTAAGAAAAATTATGCTTTTATTTTTAAGGTGCTAAATTTACACCAGCTTGTAATATGGTTTTTATGCCTATTCTTTGTGACATTAAAGATAAATATTGTCAGTGGTAATTGAGACAAAAAGTTAAAAAATTGCAATATTGGATTTTAAAATAGCGCAAATATGAATCATGATTATAGGATTTTAAAATTGCACGAATATGAATTGTGATATTTGATTTAAAAACGCAAAAATACAAATCGCAATATTGCATTCTGAATAGCATAAATACAAATCGCGATGCATGGGTTTTAGATCTTCGGAATGCAAACAGCGATATTGGATTTTAAACTTGCATGAAAATAAACTGTGATATTAATTTAAAAAGCATAAAAATAAAAACTGCAGTATTGGATTTTTAAATCACATGAATGTGTATCGTGATGTAGGTTTTTTAAATCACAAGGAGTAACTTTTAAATCAAATAAGAAAATTTATATTAAAATTGTGCAAATATTAATAGCGACATTAGAGGATTATAACATAGTTTCAAACATAAAAACGATAAAAATTCGACTAACCAAAAAAATTAAAACTGCGAAAGAGTCACGTGTATGAAAACGTCTCGATTAACACGATTAAGTGAACCTTCACTTAATCGTATTCGTGTTAACAAGACGTTTTAAAATTTAAATTTTAGATTAAAGAACTTATTTCAAATTGCAGTGAAAATCTTTTTGGATAATAAATTCTGAGTTGTGGAAGTCCGCAAATCAATGGTCTTGAGATATGCAAAATTCTGTGAAAAAAACACATGCCCTGCTTCTAGACCTGCTGGTGGGATAAAGCAAAAACCCAGATTTCTGGAATACAATCACCCCTGTATTGTGTTGTCGTCTAAGTTCTTCTAAAGTGAAAAACAGTATGAATAAAGCACAAATCAATTACAGAAATGGAGATACTGTAGTTTTGGTTCTCTAAACAAGAGCTCAGTGTCTAAAACACCAAATCATTTGGCGTTTAGACACTGAGGAAAGATCTTACCAAGAGAACCAAAATTATACTATGTCATTTCTATAATTGAATTGTTCTTTATCTTTGTCATTTTTCACTTTTAGTGTTTAGACAGTGATTAAAATTCTTATTCAGAGAACTGAAACTATAGTATGTCCATTTCTACATGGCACAAAGCACATGTCTGCATAGTGTACATGTCACAAAGTATACACAATCCTTTTAGATCTCCCATCTTTATTTACGAATCATACAATATTATTTAGTGATAGGACTTGTTAATAAATCAGGACTTTGAATTTAGAATTCTTCATATAATTATATTGAGGAATTTTGTCTACGAATAAGAATCAAGAATCACCCCTGAGATGATAGGCAAGATGTCGCTACTTAAACGCAAAGAGAAAACTAATCGAGGCAATATTACACGTTTTTCTACTTATGTTAATAGTCAAGAGAGTATTCTTCAAAAAAGTATTGAATATATATTCGTAATCGCTTGGCAACTGCCTAAAATGGAATTATATTAGCAGAAAAAATTAAAAGTTTATTTTATAATGAGAAATATGATAAAGGAATTGCCCAAAGTGAAAGCTACACCGATACTACTAAAGTGCTTATTTTTTAAACCATTAAAATTTTTTAAAGCAAATTATCACTGTGACATTGTGTCACTTCATTTGAATTTTGGTACAAAATTGTGACCTAAAAATTAAGCCGACCCCTGACCCCTCATCACTGACGCCTTGCTGTCCTTCGTTCTTCACAACTTTGACCTTCGGCTGCTTTTGATGTTGCACATGCGAAACAGCGCAGTTGTGGTCACAGTCAGTTCAAAATTTTAATTTCATTTAAACTTTTTTTAGTTCACTTCAAGTCCCTGCTTAAGCATGATTCTTGCTGTGTTTTAGGCTAATGATATAAATAGCGGCCCAGTTCTTTGGATCGGGGCATTCGAATTGAGTCGTCTCTCCGCTTAACGGGGATTTAATTTTTTCTCCCTCCTCACCCCCGAGGTCGGAATATGGCGTTACCATCGCCATTTACTCATTGTTGTAGCTGCTTCATTTAAGTTTTTTTAAAACTTCATCTTTCTTCAAAAATAACCACCTACGGGATGATCGCTAAGTGATGATTCCTCTGAAGTTGTTGAAGTTAATCATGCTTACTCCTCCACTAAAGTAGCCTGTTGCATGGAATCTTCTTAACAAAAGGGGAATCCTTCAGAATGTTTTCGGACATGTGTTCTTGGTGGTTTCTCCAAAATTATTGACCGCACACCTGCCAAGGTATACCGCTTCTCCGTCCCAGTTAAATTGTGAACAATACTGAATCTCCTTTGTTTTTCTCTGGAAATAAAAGAATTGAACCCCTCAAGATGTCGTGAATTTGCTGACTGTGTTTTTTACGACTATGGATTGTCTTTTTATTACAGATATCTGATCCAAGCCAAGGTTTGATTTATTAATTCAGTTTTTTTTATCGGGTTATTTCAACGCCTCTATATGTACTTCTACAAAAGTTTTCATCATGTGCCTTCTTTTTTTATAGTATAATTGTCTTTAATTAAACTCTTTTTTTTTGTATTTATTCTTCGACACCCAAACCCCTAAAATGGAACAATCACCGACTACTAACAACCTTGCAACCTTCACTATAATATGAATTTGGCAAAGAATTTAGAGTCCTCTATTACAACACTTGTTAACCAATCCAACATAATGAAATCATCTACAATTAAGTTAGAATCATTTAAAGGCAATATCGAAAAGTGGCAAAGGTTTTGGGAACAGTTTCAATCTTTTGTAGCTTCTAATAAAAAAATTTAACTTCTGATAAACATGTTTCTAAGAGACTATTTGCAAGATGATTTTGGATTAATAGAAGAAAAAGATTAAATATCTAAGAATTTCAAAAGCAAAATATGAACGGAAAAATGTAAAACAATTATGATTATTAAGTACAGTGAACAGTACTGCCAACGACAATGAAGAAAAGGAAAATTTTATTTCTTCCACATAGATATCATAGAATGTCAATCCAGGATTTAACATATGAAACAGTTGATACAATCAAAATTTTAATTTTCACTCCAAATCTGTTGCAACTTAAAAATGGTTAGTTAACGTTAGAAATCAATGATAATTAAAACATATTTAAAATAGATTCTACTTTTCGATTATATCTTTCAAGGGAACAAAATCCTTTCATATTATGTATTTAGGGTTAAACCTTAATTGAAAATTAATTTAATTTTAATTATCTTCATTTAAAGCTATGCTGAAATTATCTAATGTTATTTACACATTTTCAAATACTTTTTTAAACAAGCAACAAACATGACTCAGTTTTCAGTTATACTTGTTTTATCTTGCCTTTAGAGAAGTGTTTTTAATTAATTCTTGGTTGAAATAGTGATGAATCAATAACTAATTGCTTTGTTTATCTTTAAAAAAAATAAAAAGATTTATATTTTATTAAATGCAACATTAAAAAAAAAGACCTAGAAATTTTGAAATAATAATTCTTAAGTACACATAGTTTCCAAAGTCTAGTGGTATAACTAGCAATAAGAATAAATTATAAACATCTCAGCAATTTAACTTTATCACAATAATAACAGTAATATAATACTGTTAATGCTAATTCTATAGTGAATAGTGATAAAGATTTTTAACTTAAGAGCATAGTTTTATTAAATATATTTCAGTTAAAATTTCTAAATTCATTTTTTTAAATGCTGACAAACAAATAATTTACTCTAAAACTACCTTTTTGCAATAGTATTTTGTAAATTAAAAAAGTTCCTTAAATCTCTTAAGGCTTACTCAACAAATACAAATAAAATACTTACAAAGATAATATAGATTTTCCTTTCATTTGCAATACTGATTTAAAGCCTGGAAATGTACTATAATAATCAAAATTATCACCAGAAGAGGGTAGCTCATTTGAAGCTTTTGTTGCCCCAACAACAGTTCGAAGCACAGTCTGCAAACATAACACACAGCATTTTATTAAAAAAATATAGAAATCACTGATCACATAAAGCACTGAAGTTACTCATTTTTAAGAATCTGTTTTTAGTACTATATCACATGAATGTAATTAATATATTTACAAGAGTACAAAGATAGGCCAGCATTCTGATTGATAATAGTTAAATTAAGCTTAAGATCTGTTGTAAACTGTAGGGTTTACAAAAAAAAAAAAAAACGCAAATAAAAGGAGTTTAATAAGGAAAAGATATAGAACATCTTATCAGTAAATAGAATTATATATTCTATAGTATTAGTTGTAGCTTCCTCTATAAAGATAAATAGCTGTAGTTATTATTCTGATTTAATAGACAGAAGCTTAATTCAAATATATATATATATATATTTTTAGAAATCAACGCACTTTATGTCTATATTCATAAAATAAATACAGAAAAAAATATTGAATGGAACTAAAAACTACAGTACCAAATCAAGAAAATGTATGACCATATATGGCTAATTTTTTTTCAAAGATTAAAATATTTTATTTTAATATTAATACCATAAATACAGTTAATACAGTCAAATAAACACTTAATTAACAAAATTATACAAATGATGGGTAACACACAATATATCAGTTACATTTATAAAAATCAAGTAATTTTATTTTGCTCATTATTATGCAAAACTTTAAAAAACATTAATTTGAACTGAGTATGTTAGCTCCAATACAAACTTTGGTTCCACTCTATTCAGAACAATATGCTTCCTTTATCCCCATTTCCTATGACCAAATATATATAAATCATTGAAAAAGAAGTGAGTGAGTGAGAAAGAAGTGATTGAAATTGCGAAAAAATAAACCCTTTTATCTCTTTTCTAACGAAAACTGACTTCCGTGCAGGTATATATATCAAATAGCAAATGAGGTTAAAAAATTTTGGTGGTGTGATCAGATGTTCAAAATATCTCCCTGAAATATCTTCCAGAAAGCTAGTTTGGCGAGATTTAAAAAATCGACACCGGGTGGGCTATTCTAGAATCTACCCAAAACAAGAAAAGAATAAAATAACTCTATACAGACCTATACAACAGTCCGACATTTGCACCCCTATTATCTCTGAAGAAATAAATCCTTGCCGTTCATAATTTATTCTGTTTCTCAACAAGGTTCACCAATTTTTAAACACAAGAGTTTCAGGGGTCTGTTTAGAAGAAATTTGGGTCCGTTAACGGATCCTTCACAAAATATCTTTTCGTGAAAACGGACCCTTTACAAAATATTTTTATTTAAAAACGGACCCTTCACAAAATAATTTATCTTCTAATCGGAACCTTTCACAAATTTGTTTATCTTCATTATTGTTTCGTTAATCGAATAAACCCTTCCCAAGAAGGGAGGGGGGAGAAAGACAAATGCAAACGAACTAAGTTAGTTTTCTACTAATAATTTGGAAGTACTAATAATTGCCGAAGAACTAAGTTAGTTCTTCGGCAGAAGCTTCTTCCTTTATTCGCCTGAAATAAATATTCTGCGTTCAGCAGTATAGGCTGAATACCAAATATTTGTATGTTGCGTCTCTAATTTAGTAGCAGCAATTGCTGTTAATTTTTTAAAATATAATTTTTTTATATTATAATTTTGCACTGTTGACATATTCTTGTATGTCTTTACAATTTAAAAACTCCTTGAAAAAGTTTTTTTTGAAATTCACAAAAGCGGACCCTGGTTGAAAGAATGTGACTTAACATTTATTTTATAATCACAAATTACGAGTAATTTTTTCACAATTTTACAAAAACCGATCTTTCACAAAATGTCTGGACAGACCCCTGATTTTGGACACAATAGTAAAATCAATGATAAAAACTTCAATAGCAAAATCTGTAGTAAAAACCATAGTTTTAATAATGGGTTATAAGTGCATTCATGATTATATTTTGGAAGGTTAAGACAGCACATCCCATGACTTGTTTTAAATAAACATATTCAAAGTCCCAAATCTGTTATTTAGGATTCCAGAAAATATGCTGATTCTTAGTTTAAGAAATCATTGTAAGATTCAAGAATTCCCTATTTAGTGTACAAGAACCCGAATTATACCTAAAGTTATTGGTATATTCTTGCATTGAAAACTTGGAGAGAAAAAATTTAAGATAACAAACAAATTAAGACTTTGGAAAATGTCCTCTATAAAAACTTTTAATTAGCAAATTCAGTAGCAACGAGCGTTACGAAGTCGAGACAAAGCTAACAATTTTTTCCTACAATATTTATATTTTTTTAAAAGAAATACTACTAAGACTTTTATAAATTCTTATATTTTATAAAACACTGTTTTATTTCCACATTCCTAAACATACTAGCATTAAACATTAAATAACTATAAAAGGTTAAATTCCAAATTATAATTAGAACAGTCGGATAAAATAAGTAATTTGTAATATATAAATCAAGGTATGTATAATCAAGAAGATATATAAACTTGCTTGTGAAAAACTAGAAGCGTCTTTAAAACCAGGAACAAAGAATGACTCTTCTTCATCTGTTTCAATGACAGAATCATCCATGCTTCCTTTTTTTTTTATTACTTATATATTTTAATAATATTTAAAATAACTTAAATTACACAGCTTAACATGCAAAAAGAACCGAACAACGATGTAAACAAACAAATCAATACTTATTTCCTGAGTTTAGTTGTAGACTTCTTACTTCTATAAAATTTAATTATGTTTAAAATCAAAGTAAGTATAATTAATTATTTCCTTTTGCTATATATGCTTCAAATTGCAAAAAAAAAATTCATAGAATTTTCCCAGAATTTTCAATTTTAGAATATTTTATTATTTTAACAAGCATTACCACAAAAATAAACTTCTACTTACATCATAACTTCATGATGCTGTAGATGAATGGTTACCAACGGGCGGGCGGCGAAACTTTTTTTTGTGGCCCCGGAACTGTAATATATTAATATTAGTTGTCATTTTTTGCGGACAATTTTCGTAAAAAAACTATACGGGTTTAAAATACGTATCTGTGAAATTTAACATACCAAAGATGCAAAAAATTTTTTTTCTCAAGTTTTGCATAGAAGAAAATATTTATTCAAATACAAAAATAATCCTGCATGTTGCTCTTTTTTTTTTTTTTTTTTCCTTCTTTGTATTTTGTGAATATAATTTAGTTTGTGTGTATCAGAAATATTCTCAAAGAAATTCTCCAATTTAACTTTTTGAAACCACTCATTTTGGACGAAATTTTTTACAATTGTAAATTTTGTAGCCAGAATTTTTCAATATTCAATTAAATATTCTTAAAAATCTACTTCGTATTTTAATTTCTAATTCAATACTTTTGCTTTGTACAACTTGATGAAAATCTGACAGTAATATTTAATGTTCCTTCAAACATAAAAGAGTCCTATATAAAATTTTGATAAAGTTTCCACCTGCCATTTGACTGATTTTTTTAATTGCGGCCCCTAGCCTCATATAAGTAGGAAATCTCTGCTGTAGATCATAGGAACCCACAGAAGGAAAAGAAGGTTTTATCTTCCCGATGGCAATGAAAAACTAGTCGTCATGTTACCTCAATTTTGTGGTTTATCTTACTACTATCGTAAAAAAGTTTTTTTATTTTTTACCACTTTTTACAGTAAGAGTTTAGTTGTTGTTATTCTGAAGTAAATTATAATAATATTAAAAAATATAATGATGGATAATAAATTCGATTTTTACTTTTAAAATTAGTAAAGCTTTTTACCAAATTTAGAAATTTGTTTGATCGTATCGTATTTCATATTTATAGGTATGTATAACAAAGCACACACACAAATATATATATATATATATATATATATATATATATATATATATATATATATATATATATATATATATATATATATATATATCAACATTTCACATTATCATCAGAATTTTTAAAAACAGTTCCTTAAAATCTTAACTCATATTTTTTGAAAATAATAAAAAAACAAACATAAAATTTTTTTCCATATCATATTAAAAATCGTACAACAGAAAATGAGTGATTCTATTTTAAACATTAGTAAATTTAGAAACCCCATTTTAATGTTAATAATGTGTCTGAAATATATATTTAAAGCTAGAAAATAGTTTATTATTATTGTTTAAATTTAAAATTTAAACAATGATTGAGTGAAAAATTTTGGAGATATAGCGAAATACCCAAGAAGTAAAGTACGTTTTTGTGTCTGATTTTGTAAGTTAAAATATCGTCTGCACTGATGAATTCGTATAATTTAATTCATTCCCTCGAAATATTAAGATTAAAGAGCCATCTTACTTCAGTGTGAAGTAAATATCTCACATGGTCTGCATTTTGTTCTACACAAAATAGCATGAAGAGACGCTCACATTTGGCATTAGCTTTAACAGCATTGATACACTTTATTACTGAATGTAGTACTTCATTTAGAACAGGCGAGATATTTTTAGCTACCAAGTTTTCCTTATGAATAACACAATGCACAAGAATCATTTCTGGATTCTCATCTTTCATCAATTTTAAGCAACAATTTTTCTTTCCCATCATATTAGGAGCACCATCTGCAGCAAAAGATGTTATTTTTTTCATTGGTATATTATTGACATCTAAGTAGTTTTTTAGCTTATTATATATATCTTTGGAGGTAGCGGAGCTTTCTAAACTTTTACAGAACAACATTTCTTCAGCAAAATGCCCTTTATCAATATATCTTACGTAAGTTATCAATACTGCCACACTGTCTATCAAAGTTGATTCAGCCATTTGCACTAAGAATTTCCTAGTTTTCAGCTTTTGAACAAGTTTTTTTCCAATATCTTCACTCATTTTGTCTATTCTTCTGCTAACAGTATTGTTACTGAGTGGCGTAGCTTTTACATCCTTGTCAAGAACCATTTTAAGAAATGCGGATATTCACAGTATTATTAAATTCTCGCCAATAGTATGGTTTTTTCCGGGTATCTACGCGGAGCCTGCCGTCTGCCGCAGAGAGGTTAACTTGACGCCGCCAAAAACCCAGTTGATATTTTGGTCTCGTCAAACGAATTTATAATATTTATTGGCCGCAATTATTTAAGAATTTGCTTTTTTTTTAAATTTTGGCACCAAAATCTAGCATTGCATTTAAATGCCCCGAAGTAAAAGGTTTAAACTCGTGAAGAGTCCATTTTCGAATCGCCCCCCTTAACAGTCAAATTGCCCCCCGGTGGGGCGTGGGCCCCACGTTGGGAAACACTGCTCTAAACAGAGAGAGAGAGAGAATAGCCGGAATTTCGAAAGTGTAGTTTAAATAGTTCAGTCAGAAGAGCAATCGAAAGTTTGGGTTGGACCGCTTTAAGCTAATTTCATTTTTTGAATATTTGCTATGTTTGTGCATTGTCTAGAGGTTGTTCATCAACGATGTCACACTTTTTTCCCTACATTTTATCTAGTCCCCACTCCCTTTTGTATAGAAAAGTGGACATACTATACTTTCATACTGTACTTTTATTTGTGCTTCATTCACATTGATTTTTTTGCTTTAGTTTACATAGCACATAGCATGCCTTATTCTTTTTTTTTTTTTTTTTTGATAAACTAGGATGTCACATTTCTTCCTGCCTTTTGTCACAAGCTGTCACGATTTCACGAAACCTCTGTCTTTCTACTAAACTTAACATATTTTAAAGATGGCCCCTTACAAAAATCAATAAATTTTCGTACACAACTGCGAAATTCTTTATTGAAATATAGTTCCATGTATAACGCAATATTTTAATACAAAAAGAAAACAATTTTTTTTTTTAAATTTAAAAAGACAAAACTTCTTTGAAAAAAAAACGCGCTTAAAAGCAGCAGAGATTTCAAATAAAGAATAAATGTTGCAAAAAAGGAAACGAAGGAAAAAATAAATAAAAATATGACCACCGAAGCCGACGTCTTCAGGGGCCCCGGTAGCCATGAAACAAAACCTTTTCTATTGAGAGAGAGAGGAAAATGCCTAAATAAACTCCATCAGTATCCCGAAGGTTTTGTATAGAAGTCCAGGAAAGAACATGAAATACATTGAAACAATTCAGAAAAGAAACTCAAACAAAATCATCAAAAAATAAAAACTCACTTTAACCAGGTCAAACAGCAATTTCATAAGCAATCCGAATGAAAAGGAAACACTTAGAACTAAAGAAAAAAACGCCCTCTATTACAATGCGCAGATAGAGGAAAAAAAGAAGCCAAGGAAAAGATACGTAACATATTAAAAGAATGCTTAACTGGGGCTGCTCAGTTAAGCCTTGAATTGCGCCCTGTCAAAAAAAAAAAAAGATTAAAAAACCAGAATTCTTCAACCATTTTCTTAATTAAGAAAGTTAACTTTACAAAAATTAAAAGGAAAATCATTATAACTCAAATTATTCAAAATATTATTCAGAGCTTCCCGAAAACTTTCAACATTATTGAAAATTTTTTTAATCCTAACCAATTGTGAAAAAACCAAATTTTTAAAGATTTTATTACACAAATTGGTATATTAAAGTTGAAGAAAAAAAAACTTTAAATTTAAAAGCTTTTCTTTTATCAAAAACACCGATTTTAATAATATTGTCAATATTATCAATTTTAAAATCCAAGTATTCCACATTTAAACAATTCTCATTCGTTTTGTTTAAAACCAAATCTTTAGGATAAATACTATAAATAAAATTATAATTATCACAATTAAACAAAATAAAATCATCTATATATCTAAAAGCTATCTATATATCTAAACACCAGTCTTAAAAACAACTATTTCCCTGATGCCTGGAAAAATGCTGTAATTATACTTTTCCCCAAGCCAGGGAAAGACGCAAGAAACCCAGAAAACTTCAGGCCGATTAGCCTGCTCCCTACATTGGGGAAAATATTCGAAAGAATAATTCTAAATAGACGCGAGCCATTTTTAACTTTTATACCCAAGGAACAATATGGGTTCCGCAAAAAATTATCGACTACAAAACAACTAGTAAGACTAGTTGACTTCATAAGTACAGGCTTTTACAAGAATGAGACCACAGCTTTACTCATGCTAGACGTGGCCAAAGCTTTTGACCTCGTCTGGCATGAGGCCTTAATAAACAAGTTAATTAAGCAAAACCTTCCTTTTGACTTAATTAAAATCCTAAACTCATATTTAACCAAAAGAACATTCCAAATTAGACTTCACGGTGAACTATCGGATAAAAAACAAATAAAAGCTGGGTGCCGCAAGGCAGTATCTTAGGACCGGTCTTATACCTCATATATACTAGCGATTTTCCTATTAACGCAAATATAAACAACTACTTCATAGCTTTCTACGCGGACGACACGGCAATCGCCATGCGTTCCATGAATCCGAACCAATCTATTTTGAACCTAAACAATCTCATGCCACCCATTGAAAACTGGTGCATAGATAATAAAATAGCAATAAACACCAGCAAGTCCAATTTATTAGTTATCAGGAGGAAAAAAGAGATCCAAAACCATTAAAAATAAAGTTACACTCTTTAATAATCCAATTCCTATCACTAATAAGGCCAATTATCTAGGTCTTTGTATTAACGATAAACTCACGTGGAATCTCCACATAGATAAGACCGCCAACAAAGCTTATGCAGCCTATAGTTGCATTAGATCTTTATTAAATTCAAAATCTAGACTACCACTTAACTTAAAGAGACTTTTGTATCTGCAATGTATTAGGCCGATTCTAACATACGCCAGCCCTGCTTGGGGTTGCGCGAAGCGAAACAAAATCTATAAACTAGATGTTGTCCAAAACAAAATTCTGAGACGCATAACTGGTGCACCATACTACCTCCCAAACTCCTCCATCAGGAAAGATCTAAATATTGACAGTATCAGTGAATATCTAAATAAACTGATTGCAAAATTTTATAAAAATGCAAAAAACTCAGACCCCGGTGATTTTAATAAAATCATAGACACCAATCCCATCCCCGATATGATACATTACAATCCAATTTCTTCATTTTTACTATCAGACATGATCCTTTCAAAACACTACCAATAACAACACAAACAAACACAGAATTTACTCTGGACTACGGCAAAGTCGGTGAAGGAGTAACCCTGAAAGGGGTCCGATCTGGGCAAGCCGTAGTTCCATTAACAATAGTGCAGTGAGCAACCCTGCACGAGTGGTTGTATACCAGGACGGCCGGGTCACTGTTTTAACAGAGTCACGCATATCTAACTCACAAACCCAGATAGTGTTCTTAACATTTCAAATAATTTATTTTACATAGGCATTGATTTTGTATAGACCAAATCTTCCACCGCCTCTGATTTTTTCACCGCCAATTTCCATACCAAAGCCAATATTTCAGGCGCCCACGGGCACCATCTTCGATGAAGCAGTGTAGTGTCCGCTTCGCGGACAGGTACTGCGTAAATAACTTCAGTTCAAGTTCTAGTTCAAGTATATATCTAAAAGCATTAAATTCATTATGCTCAAGAAATTTAGCTTCAAAAAAATGCAAAAAAATATTAGGAAAAGCACCAGAAAAGGATTTACCTTGTGGAATACCAATAATTTGTTTATAAAAATCTAAACCATTAAAAAGAACATTCTCAAAAAGATTAAACTTAGATAAATCCAACCAATTAGACTTATCAATTTTCTCATTAAATAAATACTTATCAAAAATGCCGCTACAAATTTCAATAATCTTTCCATGTGGTATACAAATTTTCGAAATCAAAAGTATTAATGTTGGAAATATCATTATTATTAATAAAATCCAAAACTTCAACATTACTATTTATAGCAATATTTTTCTCTTTTTTAATTTTAAGCAAAATAATTTTTAGAAAACTAAAAAACCATTTACTTATATCAGAATTACAACAATTAGTACCACATGCTATAAACCTAAATTTAACCGGAATTTTATGAAATTTAACAATAGGAAATAAATATGGAAATGTAATCCTATTTAACCTAAATTTTAATTTTTTACTAAATGCAATAATTCTTTTTTCAATAACTTTCTTATCTTCTTTTAATTTTAAATAAGTATTATTTGCATTAGTGATAGCGCTTCGCGCTGTCGTGTCACAGGTCCCTGGTTCGATCCTCGGGCCGGGCAAGGTTGACTCAGCCTTTCATCCCTTCAGTGGGTCGATAAATGAGTTCCAAGCATGCTTGGGAACTGAACACTGGGGGTTCCGCGTTCGGCTGACCACCTGACCGGAACATCTGCTCCTGCACCCCAGAGCCCAAGGTCAAGAAAATTGAGATGGGCACAGTAGGCCTTGGCCCTCTATGGGCTGTCACGCCGCTAAGTTTTTATTATTTGCATTATATTCTCCAATAATAATTTTTTTAAAAAAATATTTGCACATAATACAAAAATTATTTGAAGCTTTATCTACTACAGTAACAATAAATTTATCTTTAAGATTTTTAATATTCCTAGATAAATCATAATCAATAAAAGTACCACTAGGAAATGAACAAAAACTGGTATTAAATAAATTAACTTTAACCCTTTCAATAATTTTAGCCTTCCACTCTGAAAAACCTTTAACGGGCCAATGATATTTTCTGGAGATTTTTGCTATAAAAAATCAAGATCTTTTTTAATAGATAAAATAAAATCTTCTTTATTCATTTTAACTCTTGTCCTAAATTTTGAATCTTTGCTTAAAATATTAATTAAATCTTGATTACCAACAATCTCCAAATTTCCCGGAAATTTCCATAATCATTATCAATATATTGTGAAAAATCCTTATCATTACAATAACAATCAAATTTAGAAATACAATTTATATTTCGACTTAAAAAATTATAATTACACACCTTTTTCCTAAGCGTAGAAGAATATTTATAAGCAGCAGAAACCTTAATTTGCTTTAAAGGGAAAAAAAATTGGAAAGACTATATGTATAATCTGTGGTAACTTAGCAATTTCAAATTTTTTATCATGAAAATTAATCGTGCAAAAAACCCTTTCAACATTAGAAACCTTATTAAAAAGCAAATCAGTCTTACTAACACCAATTTTTGATTTAATCAAATCCAAGACAATAAATTTAATAAGTTCAGTATCAAATTTTATTTTAGAACCAAAATTAATAAAGAAATTTTTAAGAGCCTTATTTTTAAAACCAAAAATATATTTCCTAATAATGAAAATATTATTCAAATTAAATAAGTTACAATAATTCGAAAAATCATCAAATTCAATAACTTTACCTTTACCTTTTCCACCACCTCTTTTATTCCTATATTTAGAATCAAAACCACCAGGAAAATTAAAAACTTTAAATTTATCATAAATACAGTTATCTTCAGTATTAACATTACCTTCCCCATTAAATTTACTATTTAATCCATATGGAAAAAGATTTCTATTCTCTAAAGATTCTAAGTGTTTCTTTTTCATTCGGTTTGCTTATGAAATTGCTGTTTGACCTGGTTAAAGTAAGTTTTTATTTTTTGATGATTTTGTTTGAGTTTCTTTTCTGAATTGTTTCAATGCATTTCATGTTTTTCCTGGACTTCTATACAAAACCTTCGGGGTACTGAGGGAGTTTATTTAGGCATTCGCTTCTCTCTCAATAGAAAAGGTTTTGTTTTATGGTTACCGGGGCCGGTACCCCCTGAAGACGTCGGCTTCGGTGGTCATATTTTTATTTATTTTTTCCTTCGTTTCCTTTTATGCAGCAATATTTTAATATTGTTTATTATTTTTCTTAAACCCCTTAATAGTCGCAAAATTTAGAGAAAAAGGTCTTAAAGTGCTTATTTTTTATTAAAAGAAAATTATATGAAACTAAGTGCATGTACTATACATGTAATCATTTTCAATTTTTGAGTTAATATTTGATGAATATAGTTTTTCATCTAGTTTAAAATAAACCAACTATCGTTATAGACATTATAAATAATATTGTACTGTGATGTGACTTATCGAATGGGGAATAACCATGATTCAAGGCTTAAGAAACAAATTGTTTTGGAGCGTTACTTTTAAAGACCCCAGCCTAGAAATATCATAGGCACGGAAAATAGATGACAAGACTTTCCACTCTTATTATTAAGACAGCAAGAAGGAAAGTGTTAAATTTAATAATGACCGAAAATTTTTGAATTGTAAGGAACATTTTTTTTCCTTAAAAAAATTATTTTAAAAGACGAAATCTGAAATTCGAAGAAATTTAGTCGAATATTTCTTGAAAAACGAAAATTTAAAAGAAATTTCTTTGCTCTGAAAACTATTCTGCCGAATTTTCTCAACTATTATATTTGGCTATTTAAAATTGCGTTAAATTAAATGCAAATAAAACGTTAAAGAAACATTTATTTTCCGAAATAATTAAGATTTTAAAAATTATTATAACGCTATTTGTCACTTTTATCAAGTCACTTTTATCATTTATTTTATGGCAAAAAAAATTTCAAAGTTTTTGAGAAAAGTTTGGTTTTGTTGCTAAGTGTGGCGTAACTACCACTATGAAAATTAAACATCAATTCACTGGTATATAAGACATGCTAACTTGAATCAATCACAAGTTACCTTTTGATAGATAAAGGTTGGCATAGTCGCTACCACCGCCCCCACATTTTGGAGACCTCCGGACGTGATTTGAACATGCAGTAACGCCCACTTCGATCTGGTAACGCCTACTTCGATGGATAGTCCACATTGAACAATTGGCTTGCTATTTGTGACTGAATTATTCACCTCATCACGCTGTTGCTACTCAGTCTCGTCTCTATTAAACACAACGTCTGCCTACATACACTCGACTTCTAATGGTGACACAGGAGTGACTATGACTGTGAAGTTAATACACCTCTCACATTCAGTACTCAAAAATCCGGTGACCGCTTTCCCGGTCTGTCACAAGTACAGCAACTAATGGTATCTGTTCATCGAATTCTATCCCTGATAAAATTCTAGTGGGGGAGTATTCTGGGGTAACTACCACTATGAAAATTAAACATCAATTCACTGGTATATGCTAATACAGACATGCTAACTTGAATCAATCACGAGGTGCCTTTAGATAGATAAAGGTTGGCATAGTCCACACTAAGAAATTGTTTCGAGTAGAGAATTTTTCAAACAAACTAAATAAATATTATTATATTTTTATATTTGAAGAGCGCAATCTATACGAAAAATAACGTACTACACCAACAAAGAGTTTGTTATAATTCAATCTACTGAACTTCAAAAGATAATGTTTATTCACTAATCTCTCTCTCTCTCTCTCTCTCTCTCTTTATATATATATATATATATATATATATATATATATATATATATATATATATATATATATATATATATATATTTATATATATATATATATATATATATATATATATATATATATATATATATATATATATATATATATATATATATATATATATATATATATATATGTAATACAAACATTATAATACTTTTGTATTAATAAAAGAATTAAATCTCTTTCGTTTTCATAAAATGTCTTTGTTAAAGAATGAGCGTAGAGAGATTATATTTTGGGAAGTCAAGGCTAATAACATACGATTGAGTTATTTTTAGAATCTCTCCCCCTTTCACTTCCATATAAGGAAGCATGAAATGATTTTCCTTAATGCGTAAGGATACAAGTATTTCAAAGACTGTGCCTTTTTACTTCAAAATGTGTTAGTATAAAAGCGAGAGCAATGCTTTTCGCATGGCTTTTTCATTATGTTCTGATCCTGATAACTTGTTCCGGAATTGTCCAAAGTCTTGTCCATCCCCTCCCTTGTGGAGAGCGGATGTGGACTGTTATCAATACCAACCTACTGTTAATAAACCATTTTAGAACGTATGATGGCTTACGACTGCATTATTTAAGCTATCTATATAACAAATAAAAGGGATTTTAGCCCTTTTATTACAAGACGGCAGGATGGTTACTTGCTGAGGAAACCATTGTTATCTATTTTCCGGCTGACTACAACGTTGATAAAACCTCATCCCAGGGGACGAAAGAAGAAAGTTGCCTATTCTGCAGTGAAAAAAAGAATGAAGGAAGGAAGGATTGATTTCACTACCTGTACACCTCATCGCTGTGAGAATGCTGACGTTGGCTCGAGGTCGTCACATGCCTCTCTGAAACCCATAGTGTTGATCGAGATGACCCTACAGTGTCCAATCTGGAAATGACCGATGACCCTACAATTCCTACAATAGTGCTCAAATTGTGAAAACAAAAGTGAATGTGCGCGATTTATATTAAATTTAGAGAGAAGCTTTTTGCTTCTTTATTAAAAGTTCCTTTCATTAAAAAGCTGCTGTGAACACCAGTGATATGTGAACGCGTGTAAAATCCCGAAGATTTATGTGAAAACAAAAGTGAATGTGCGCGAATTTTAATCATGAATATTCATGAAGTGCAATGATATTTTTTTCTTTCTCTTCAACGAAAAACAAAAAGTCATGAAGGCGGAAAGAAAGTGTTAGCAAAAAAGAAAAGAAAATACTGTAGATATATATATTTTTTTATCCTCTTATTTTTCTTTCTAACTAGTATAATCAAATATTTTAGTGATATTAGAGATGAATAGTGTTTTAAAATTTTCATTTTGAATAACTGAGTATATTATATTATGAATAGTTAGATTGCATTTCTTGTGTTTAGATTGCTTTTCTTTAAAATTATGATATAATAGTGTATTTTTATGCATTTAAAATGTTTTTGAGGGAAATAAATGTGTTTCAAACGTCAATTAAATTTGTGACGGCAAACAAAATTCAAAATTTAATGGTTGAAGTGCATTTCGTATGTTTATATTGTTTTCTTTAAAAAATATAATATAATATTGTTGTTACGTGTGCATTTAAAATGTTTTTGAAAGAAATAAATGTGTTTCAAACGTCAATTAAATTTGTGACGGCAAACAAAATTCAAAATTTAATGGTTGAAGTGCATTTCGTATGTTTATATTGTTTTCTTTAAAAAATATAATATAATATTGTTGTTACGTGTGCATTTAAAATGTTTTTGAGGGAAATAAATGTGTTTCAAACGTCAATTAAATTTGTGACGGCAAACAAAATTCTAAATTTTTCAGCTTTTCAAACAAAAACAAAAAACTAAAAGAAATTTGTAATGCTTTTTCTTTTTCGGACTTGGTCAAAACTAAATATTCCTATTAAAAATGTGAAAAATTAAATGTTACCCAAACAAAAGGACATTTCACGCTTAACAAATTGTGTGAGTTTCCCCTTATTGAATGAGGCGAATTTGTTAACTCAGCTAAGTTTTTTATACTTGATACTGAGTTAATGTATGCTTTAGTAGGGTTGCAGACTTGCAAAGATTTTTGTTTGTTTTTTGATTGTGTCGGGCCAGTTGTTACTCAAGTTGGTAAGAGACTGATCATCTCTGCTAATTCTAACAATGACAACTTATCCTTGCACATTAGACAACAGAATTCTCATATGTTAAGGTCAAAAATTGTGAAAAAAAAATGAAAGTTTAAGATGTTTCAATAAAAGTAAACATTTTGAAAAAATGGAAGTTTAAGATGTTTCAATAAAAGTAAACATTTTGAAAAAAAAAAAAAATAGAAGTTTAAGATGTTTCAACAAAAGTAAACATTTTGAAAAAAGTTTTAGGATGTTTCAGTAAAAGTAAACATTTTGGAAAAAAAAATAATGTGAGGGGTAACAAAAATAAAAAGAATAGGAAAAAGAAAGAATGACCAAGAAGTTAATAACAAAAAGTGCAGGAAAAATAGGAAAAAGAAAGGCCAAACATTTCAAATGATTCGAAGATAGAACTAGGTAATGGGTGCATACATTATCAGGTTAACATCGACAAAACAATAACAGAAATAAAAAGAAAAGTTTAAGTAAGCAAAATTTTGAAATGGTTCATGTATCAAAGCTTAAGAAATATCACTGCCCACAAATGTTGAAATTAAATCATGAATAGTGAAATTGAATTCTTTTCCATAAAAAGTTTGTATATTTCTGTGTGAAAAAAATAATTTTTTTTGAAAATTTTAGTAGATTAGTTATAAAAATATGTTTCATTTTTCTTTCTGTTTAGTTGCCTAAACAGATAAAGTGTATTATCATGTTTTTATTATTGTCATTGTATATAGTTGTTTTTTTTTTTTTACAGATAATTGAAAAAATGTTATTTGTAGTAGTGAAAAGGAACAGTCGTACCAACATAAATTTTAAAAGTTCAGAGAATTCTAAATTTTATTATGATTTCTTTTTGGCTTGCCAAAAATCTTTTTTGGGGGGGATGTAATACAAAAATTATAATACTTTTGTATTAATAAAAGAATTAAATCTCTTTCGTTTTCATAAAATGTCTTTGTTAAAGAATAAGCGTAGAGAGATTCTATTTTGGGAAGTCAAGGCTAATAACATACGATTGAGTTATTTTTAGAATCTCTCCCCCTTTCACTTCCATATAAGGAAGCATGAAATGATTTTCCTTAATGCGTAAGGATACAAGTATTTCAAAGACTGTGCCTTTTTACTTCAAAATGTGTTAGTATAAAAGCGAGAGCAATGCTTTTCACATGGCTTTTTCATTATGTTCTGATCCTGATAACTTGTTCCGGAATTGTCCAAAGTCTTGTCCATCCCCTCCCTTGTGGAGAGCGGATGTGGACTGTTATCAATACCAACCTACTGTTAATAAACCATTTTAGAACGTATGATGGCTTACGACTGCATTATTTAAGCTATCTATATAACAAATAAAAGGGATTTTAGCCCTTTTATTACATATATATATATATATATATATGTATATTATATATGTATATTATATATGTATATATATATGTATATTATATATGTATATTATATATGTATATTATATATATATATATATGTATATTATATATGTATATTATATATGTATATATATATGTATATTATATATGTATATTATATATGTATATTATATATATATATATATATATATATATATATATATATATATATATATATATATATATATATATATATATATATATATATATATATATATATATATATATATATATATATATATATATATGAATGTCTGTCTGTGTGTATGTATGTGTGTATGTATGTCCTTTATAGAATCCTAAACCATCCTACAGAAAGCGATGAAGTTTGCTATACAGATAGTTTCAAGCACGAGGAAGGTCACTGTCAACATTAGAACATTCTGCAACAAATCGTTCTTGCAGGATGAGCGAAAAACGAAATGGAATTTTCTGATAAGTAAAGTATTTGCCATTGTTTAAATTTAGTGATTCAATTTTGACATATTTTAAAGATAACATCAGTGATAATTGCTAGCATATAGCTCTGTTTGAAGAAAAAAAAATAGTGTATTGCACGTATTTAAATATTTTATATTCGCTATGTCAGATGAATTCAATAACCATTATGTGGTAGCACGCGTGGTTTACGTCATCAAATTTATACTTTGTCTGATGTAAGGCTCCTATACTATCAGAGCTGACCTATCAAGCAATATTTGCTCCAAGTTCGCAAGGTTACGCTATGTTAGTATTGTGCTTATGCTAGCTCTTTGCTCCAAAAATAGACAAAAATAGATGATAAGTCGGCCTGTCTAATTCAGGGGCTCTAGTCTGATGCGTCTTTGATGATTTTATGCTCCTATACTATCAGGGCTAATCTAATTCAGTGGCTCTAGTCTGATGCTACTCGATTTTATTTTATTTGTATTAATTCTTTTAAACGTGTTTCCAAAAAAAATATTTATTTGAAATCAACGGTATTGAATTAGAAAAAAAAATTATGTATTCAAAAGCGAAAATTATTGGAAAAGTGGTACTAATTCGTTTAGGAGAAACATAAAAACTCGTCGCCAATGAGGCTTAATTACGCCCATGATGTTTAATTAATTTAGGTAATATATGCATATTGAAATAAAAGAAATGAGCTATGTACTGGAAAACAATATAAATTGAGTAGAGGTATTTATTTGTTTAGAAGAACCGTAAGAATTCGTCACACTATCATTGAAGACAATGATACTTAATCAATGTTGGTAATATGTATTAATTGAAATAAAAAAAAAAGTAACTTCTGTACTAAAAAGCAAAAATAAGGAGAAAAGCGCTTTGAGTAACCGTAAAAAATCTGCGTATTATTATTGACACTATTGCTCAATTAATATTGATAATGTGTATTAATTAAAATAATATAAAATAAACTATGTGCTAAAAAGCCAAACCCATGGAAGAAAGATTAATGGGGAATTCGCTTAAGAAAACATTAAAATCGCCATTCACAGATGACGCTTAATTCATATATATCCCTGATTGTAATATGTACTACTGGTGTTATGGTAATAGGCGATTTAGTTTTGATAAGAATTCTACAACGAGTTTTCCGTAGTTTCAGAATATATTTTTTTCTAGTGGTAGCTAAGATAGCGTATTAATATTTTAATGAATTGAAATTAAAATAACTTTTTTCCATCACTACTTTTAATTATTTTAAAAGTAAGTTAAATGTTAGATAGAGTCATGCTCCAAAATCCTTGCAAAGTTCGGTTTTTTTTCTTCTTTTTTTTTTAAAATCATGCTGCTTTAGTTGGCTGCCACTGACAAATACGTATAAACTCAAATGTTGAAGGGTTATGCAATAAGTACCAAATATACTTATATAGTACTAAATATACTTGATATATTTGGTGATTATTAAAACTGCGGTTTTAATACCTATACTTAGGAAATAAGTGTTTTACGGCCCCTCGAAAGGGATATGTACCTTAGAAAATCAATTAATAGTGGTAAATTTTAACTACCATGAATCGGCCGCGAGCAATAGCATCATGCCAAGAGATGCTAAATACAGTTTATCTTTATTCCATTGGTATGAATTACAAACAAAAAGCTCTTCTTACTTCAATAACGTAAGGCCACAGAAGGTTACAACATATAACATTAAGTAAAATGAAAAAATTATTTTACCTATACTTAGTGGAAGAACCAGATAAGTGCCATTTTCAGAAAGAAAAAAAGAACACACGCATCCGAATTATTTAATTACCAATTAGAAGGTGGGACTAATAACTCTTTGTTTTATTTATTACTGCCTAATCTATGTGAATCTATCTAATCAGTAAAAATGGTCTCTCTGTCTGTGTGTGTGTCCTTTATAGACTCCTGAATCATCCAAATGAAATCGTCGACATTTAGCATACAGATAGTTTGAAGAACGAGGAAGGTCACTGTCGATATTCGAGCATTCCACGACGAACCGTTCGAACGGGATGTGCGAAAAACGAAATGGAATTTTCTGATTGGTTAAACGTTAGTCATTGTCTTAAATTTAACTATACATAATTCAGTTTTTCACACATTTTAAAAATAAGATCAGTGACAATATCTAGCTCATAGCTCTATTTGATGAAAAAATAATTTATTGCACGAATTTAAATATGGAATTTTTTATATTCACTATGTCAGATGAATTCAATGAGCAATATGATGTGGTAACACGCGAGGGCTACGTCACCAAATTTATATATTTAAAGTTGTCTGATACCACGCATTTTTTTATTTATATTTCTTTTAAAACATTTTTCTAAAAAAATTATAATTTAAAATCTACGGTAATTGAATAGAAAAAAAATTTATGTATTTAAATGCAAAATTAATGAGAATGTTGAATTTATTTGTTTAGGTGAAACGTAAAAAATCGCACATTATTATTGATGCCAATAATGCTTAATTAATTTAAATAATACATGTATATTGAAATAAACGAAATAAGCTTTGTTCTCGAAAGCAAAAGTAACGGAGAATGCTATTTATTTGTCTAAAAGAAGCGTAAGAAATCGTCATATTATCAATGGCGACAATGATGTTTAATTAATATTGGTAATTTGTTAATTGATATAAAGAACTGACCAAAATTACAGCAAAAATATTGAAGAAAAGATACTTATTCATTTTGAATCGACATCTTATTACTGACACTAATGCTTTATTAATATTGATAATATGTATTCATTGAAATAAAATAACATAAGCTATGAGCTAAAAAGCAAAGTTAAAGGAGAAGAGGTTAATAAAAAATTTGCTTAGGAAAACCGTAGAGCAGCGATTCTCAACCTGTGGGGCGCGCTCCCCTAGGGGGGCGCGAGCACACTAGTGGGGTGGTGCGAGAATATCCAAGAGAAAATATAACTTCAAAAAATTGATTTACTGACTGAAAGGAAACAGCACATAGAAAACACATAAAAAACAAAATAAATTTCGACATATTTAATAACTTATTTTAAAGTAAAAAAAAAACAACTTATTAAATCAAAACTTAAGGTGGGGAGCCAAAGGTGGCTTTGCTGTGAGGATTTTTCCAAATTTTTTAGTTAAGTCTGAGTAGCTGAAATTTTTTTGTAACGTCTTACACCTATCTCTAATACATATCACGTATACTTTAAGTTGTAAAATAAAATTTCATTTATTTTATAGTACAATTTCGAAATTGTACCGTCTCTGCCTAACTTCCTTCTACGCTTCTGTGCTTTCTTCGCCACTTCTGCGGTTTCCCACAGGTTCCAAAGGTGGGCAATATATTAAAATCACTTTTTCACTTACTCAAATTATCTTTAGAAAAGGCACTCGGACTTGCAAACGTCTTTTAAAAAGGCACTTTAAGTGTCTTGCTGGTAGGGACAAGTTTCCCGACTTTAAAAAAGATTGTTGTTTTTAGAGTGTATAATTTTTTTATATATCGTTTACATTGATAGTTCATGTGTGACGTCACTAGCGATTCTTTTGAAGAAATCAAGAGAACCATTAGAATAAAGAATTAATCAAGAATTAATGAGTTAATTCTTTCAAAAGGGTTAACTAACCATTACTAGTTAGTAAGAGTTAACTAACCATGCTAAAGTTAACTAACCTAACCCAAAACTAATATAAAAATACTCAAACTTGCAAGAAAATACCAGAATCTACCACAAAAACACCCATAACTACCACAAAAATACCAAAAAATACTTTAAAATGCAAACAAAACAAAAAAACTTGAAACAATAAAATATCGCAAAATCTACTAAAATGCAAAGAACGTCAAAATATTATTCCAATTTAGCCACGTGCACCTCAGATACAAGATTTACAATGTAGCAGGGCTATTTTGTGATTCAAAATTAAATTAATTCTACTTTTGCGTGGTGGGCTACCTTAGGAGCACTGGCCACCTTTGGCTCACTCATCTTACTTAATCAAAACATATTAAATTAAAGACAAATTTAATAATTATTAGTGATTTCCTTGGCCTATCTTTCGGAGCAAAGTTTTCGAAGGAAGGCTTAATATTAGAAATAGCCTCTCTCAGTTCTGTTTCTATATTTAGCCGAGATCTATATTTTGTCTTCAAAGAAGCCACAACACAAAATCCAGTTTCACAAAGGTAAGATGTTGAAAATGGTAATAGAATGCGAAATGCCCTTGTTTTAAGTGCAGAAAAATCATCTTCTACTTCTGCCCAAAATTCAAATAGTGATTTATTACTAAATTGTCTTTTGGTTTCGCCACTTGCCGTGAAGTCTATGAATTTTTCTTTCTCATCAATTGAGAGCCTTTCGGGAGTCTTATGAAATGAATCCCTAACCCACGCGTTACTTGCTATCAGCTTGTCGTCAGCAAGAAAATACTTTTTAATATTCTTTGCCAGTATGGCTAAATTATTTTCAATGGTTACAAAAACAACTTTTACATGTTCTTTTTCAGCCTTATAAGTTTTAATACAATCATTTACATTTGCAAACATCGTTAGGTTTTTTTGCTTTAAATTTCTGCCCCACAATTCCTATCCAAAGTATCCAACATATGCGAATTTGCTTCTTGAAGTAGAAGATTCAAGTTATTTAATTTCTGGAATATGGCGACCAAGTAGCTCAATTTCATCACAAATAAATCATCACGAAAATTCTCGGCTTCCGATCTGTTTTCTTCTTCTCGCAATTTCTTTTCTTAAAGAAATCGCAATTTCTTTTCTTAATTCATAAACACGTTGCAAAAATTTCTCACGTGATAAACATCTTGCCTCACAATTAAATAGTAACACTGAATGTACTGAACCCATGTCTTTACAAAGTGCGTAAAAGATTCTCGATTTCAGGGATCTCATTTTAATATAAATTATTACGGTTACAACCGTAGTTAACCAACGACTCCTATAACTGAAAGCCTCCACACGGTTTTTTATAGGTAATCCCATCAGACCACTGTGAAGGATATCCACATTGCGAACGAGTCATTAATACAAAATCTAGTTAAAAAAAGAAAGTGGTAACAAATATATAACTAAAAATTTGTTTTATTTATGAATATTATTGGTTTGCCTCATTCACTTGTCAACCACTACAGATTCAATTCTCAAATATATATGATAAATTTCCCCCAAGTACTTTTATAAAAGGTTTTGGGTTCATGCGCACAACTGACTCACTTTTTAAATAGTCTGCTCGGACTACTTATAAAAGACCATGTGGAGGCTTTCTGATGTAGGAGGTGATGAGTTAACGCAATATTCAAACCAGGACTCATTTCTTTCGAAGCCATAACTTCTCTGTGGATCATGCAATGTGTCCAGACCCATTGAAGAGATTTTTGTTTTACCAGTGCTTGTATACTTTCTAATCTTATGGACAATGAGCGAGCACCATCAATGTATATTCCGACGCAATTTTTCCATTCTATGTTTGCCTCGTTCATAAATTCATTTAAAATAGCAAATAACGCGAGCGCTGTTGTTTTGAGTTCTATTGGTTTGCAGAAAATTAGTTCCTCTACTACTGACATATTATCTCAAAATCGAACATTAAATGAGCAATTAAATGAGCATCTTTATTACTATCTGTTGCTTCCTCAAGCTGTATTGGAAGCAATTTGTCACTGAATTTCGAGAAAACCTGACACTGTACATATTCAGCTATATCACCAATTCGACGAGCAACAGTATCATTTGAAAGAGGTATGGACTGCAATTGTTTTGAAAAGTTATCTCCAAACATAATTTCTACAATCTCAATTGCTGCTGGCTTTTACTTTACTTTTGTTTGGGCAGTTAGTTAAAAATAATTTTAAGACAGAATCCAAAATACTCAATATACATTATTGTTGTATACATTTTATTGAAAGTGGGGGGCGCGATGAAAATTATGATTGAAAACTGGGCCGTGAATACTGAAAGGTTGAGAAACGCTGCCGTAGAGAATAACCATTCACAGATGACGCTTAATTCATATGTATCCCTACTAGTATTATACTAATTGGTGCAGTTTTGATAATAATTCTACAACGGGTTTTCCGTGATTTCAGAAAATACTTTTTCCTGTGGTAGCAAAGATAGTTTATTAATATTTCAATGAATGAGATCAAAAGAACTTAGTTCTTCCACTACTAAATATTTTAATAGTAAATTAAAGGTTAGATAGAGAAATGGCTATTCTCCAAAATCCCTATCAAGTTTTAATAAAAATGCGATTTTTTTTTTAAAATTTCGGCTTTAGTTGGCTGTTACTGACAAATACATATTTTTTACATAACTTAAATATTGAAGGGTTATGTAATAAGTACCAAATGTGCTGATATAGATATAAAATATTATAATGATATATTTCGTGATGATTAAAGCAGAACCAAAACTAAGCCGTTTAAATACCGATACTTTAGAAAGGCCCCTCGAAAAGGATATGTACCGGCGAAAATTATTTGGTAATGGTAAATTTTAACTACTAGGAGGCTTCGCCCCCTGCTCGCTGGCGCTCGCCTACCCCCGGAACTTCTTTCGCAGTTCATTTCGGATTGCTTCGTAATCCAATGCTCGCTTTGCTCGCTCATTGGATACGTTCTTAACGTCTAGCTTTTGTATACTTTTTTGAATACTGAAGTTACGAAAACTTTTCACTGTAGAAAATTCTAAACCTGTACATTTCAATATTAATTTGAAATTACAATTGTTAATTTGGGCATTTGGCGATACAACACTTATAGAATAGAAGGATTTGTTACGTCAAACGCTCAAGTATCATAATTTTGATCTAGTTGCGCTTCTATGTCATTTTGATTTATGTTGCTAAGTTAACTTTCAAAAAATTCTATGGCTGGCAACAGCATTTTAATTTTTTAAGTTGTTTATTTTTATTTCTTTTAGAATTCGTTCTTTTTGTAGCGAAATGTTTTTTAACCTAACAGAATTCTTTGCCGACTGTTTTCTCGATAAATGAAGAAAATAAAGTAAATATTTAAGTGTTGTGAAAAGAATCTTATTTAGTTGTACAAAGTACTTCAGCCAAAATTTTGGAGCCACGTAAAAGAACTATATATATTAGATCAGAAACACATCATTAAAAGGCAGAATGCTTTGGTGTTTTCAAAACGTAAACAAAACAAAGCAAACGTTGCCACCGGCGGAAAAGAAATACCGCCAAAATTTGGGAGCCACGTAAGAGAATTATATATAATAGATTATGGTTTAGCCGCGAGTAATAGCATTATGTCAAGTGATGCTAAATACATTTTCTCTTTATTCTAATGGAATGAACAACAAAAAACAAGTTTTACTTACTTCAATAACGTAAAGCTACCGTAAATGGCAACAAATAATATTAAATAAAAAAATTAAATTATTTTTGTTACATTAATTGAAAAAATTAGTCGAAGAATGTGACAGTTTCAGAATGAAAAAAAAGTTGTATCCAAACTATTTTATTACCAATTTAATAGAAGACGGGACTAATAATTTTTCGCTTTAATGTTCCTAATTTTAAATAAAACCTAACTATCTAAAAAATAAAACCTTATTGCTTAATTTGAAATGAAAAATCATGCTAGCATACTAAAAATTTATGTGATTAGTTGTGCTAAAATTTAAAGAAAGGCAAACCCATTGATTCATTAATTCCCCTAAAAATGTCACTTACCTGGTTCTTCCATTAAGCTCTTTCATTGTGCCGCTGTATGCTTTTCAGTTATGAGCATGATTTCATAGAGTTTTTCTACTGTGATTTATTGATACTTTACTTATTTTTTATTCACCCTGTGCGAAGAACGGGCATTCAGCTAATTTTAAATAATTATAATGATTTCTCATGCTTTGTTTTGTCAATGATGATTTTTTGTTAACTAATAATTTTTGTTTTAATTTTTCCTTAAAACGTTTTAGAACTTGACATTTTTAAGTATTTTCTCGGTGTCTCAATGTGTTAGTGTTAATCTTATAGTTCAGATTTTTTATATAACTGAAATCTTAGTTCTGTCCTTTAGAAGAAAAATAAAAAATATTTCTTTTTTAATAACAATTTATTAAGATTAAAAGCAATCATGCAAAATTTTGTAACCATTATTTATCAATATTGATTAGAAAAAGTATTGTTTGTCATTTTGAGTATAAACTAAAAGCAAAAATCTGGATTGGGTAGATATTGTTTACAATAAACAAGGAGATGTTGTTTTAAAATCTTCTTTACTGATCATTTGCAAGACTCTTTTCTCTATGATGAAATTATTTTCCCGTTTATTCTCCAAAAACTATTAGTAACTTTTATACTGTGCAGCAGTTCTGGCATTTTCTGTGGCCAATGGACAATAGTTCCAAGTGCCCGCCATTAAAAAAAAAAATTAAAAAAAAACTTTTATACTGTGTCATGAAATCTACACATATTATTTTCATAATCACTAAGACTCCTGCATATAGTTCTATTTAATATACAATATAATTATTTATATGAGTATATAGTGTGCTTGCTATATAATCTTCTATATATTATGCATAATGTAATACTCCTATACTATTATTGATAGATGTATCACTTTGAGCTTTAATGTATATATTATATATATATATATATATATATATATATATATATATATATATATATATATATATATATATATATATATATATATATATATATATATATATATATATATATATATATATATATATATATATAGGGGCTAAGTCCCCGGTTTGCCGCCGCTCACCAACCCCGATAATTGCTTCGCAATTATTGTCGTTTCTTGGCAGAATACAATTTTTCCACTAAAGTTAAAATTATTCAATTAACATATATGCAGTAAAGGAAATCCAGTTTGCTTGGCTTGTGCCTCTACTTCCCACGTCCAAATATTATTATCTATCAGTATTATAAATATTTAGATCTATTGGTAAGCAGAAGTAATTTTTCTAAGTAATCATTTTTTAAAATGACAATTATACTGTTATAACAATATATAGTTATAACAATATATTGTTCAAACAAATTTGATGAGTTCACAACCGTAATTTAAAATTTTCGCTTACCAAATGGGCGGATATATTAAATACTATTTTTGCTTGCATCTCATGTTATGTTTTCCTACTAATCATTCCCAACTTTTATAACAGATCTTTTTAATTTCATTTCAATGAAAATCGTATTTCAGCTTGTTTTATTAAATTTTAGCCTATGCAACACTGGAAATTAATTCAATACTAGACTAGATGCCACTCCTGGTCTACAAACTAAACTGTCTGTTATAAAATCTAATTTTAAAACTCTTATTGATAAAATGATGGAAAATTACATTCTAAATATTAAATTCAAAATAATTCGTAATTAAATATACTAATTAAATATTTTCAAAATAATTGTTAGTTTTGCTTTGATTAATGCGGATACAACTACTATTGATCTTTAATTATGAAATTGATGTTCTGCATACATATGGGGTTCAGAAGTCTAAAATATATGAAAACTGTTGATTAAAATCCTCTTAATTTTACGATTTCGTTATCTAATGAGCATTGTGAATGAAGTGTAAGGTATTATTTGTTCATAATAATAATGATAATAATAATAATTCGGAGCGATGTGTCTGCGTCAACCCGCCTTTATACTATTTCGAGTATTTATAAAGTTTTTCGAATGCCTTCCAATATCAAAGAGAAAATTATTTAAATATAAAATTACTTTAATAATATTTTTCTCTTTTTATGATAATTATGTATTCCAATACAAATAAAATTAATTAAAAGTTTTTTTTAAACAAAATTATAGACTCGATCATACCTAACACGAGAAAAGAGTGTGATTACAATAACATAGCAAAATTCGTTCACATAATATGGTCTTATTGGTCATTACTTTAGATATCGTCCAACACAGTTTGAAAAAAGTATTATCGGGATATCAAGTTTAAAGTAAAAAATATGGCAGAAAAACTGTTTAATTCAAGTTTTTTTAATACTTATTAGAAATGTGCATAATTTTCCACTTAAATTAAAGGTTTTGAGACTGAAAACAAAATCGGAAAGTAGAAAAGAACATCAAATAATAATAATAATAATTATGTGTCAGCTTCAGCCTAGCTTCATACGATTCCAGGTATTTATAAAGCTTTCTAAAATCATTCCAATATCGAAGAGAAAATTATTTAAATACAAAATTAATATGCAATATTTTTCCTTAATATTTTTTTTTTTTTTTAAGGTTTCTATGTGTATCAATGGAAATTAATTAATAAAAACTTTTTTTAAACAAAGTTATAGACTTAATCCTACCAAACATGCAATATGATTACAATAACATAGTAAAATTCATTATGGTATGGCTTTACTCTGTTATTTAGTAAGATAGCGAGCCAGTTCCTAGCCTGTTTGAAAAACATGTTATCGGAATATAGAGTTTAGAGTTTGAAAGTTCAATACATGCTATTTACTGCATAGCTTACTTCACCGGTACGATTTTCATTATGCACTTTTTACAAATATGTAATAATAAACAACAAAATAAATAAATGAATATATAACACTATATTTGAAAATATAGTTACTTTTTACTAAATATAGTTATGGTATAATTTTTGAAAATATAGCACTATAACAACCCTTAAATGCCTTTATACCTATTAAGGAAACACTAAAAGTTCAAGAAAACATCACAAACAAACAAATCATAAATGAGTGCATGATGAAGTGTAAAATATTTAACTAAGAGAGAATATCGATAATTACTCATATCATATCAATTTATGAGGAAGAAGAGGTTTAATTTTAGCTCCTCATCAACCTTTATTTGTGTTTGCTAAACATCGATCAAAGAATCGGAGGACCTGGCCAATAAGCTAACAAAAGTTGCCGAAAGTTTTGTGGTAAGGCAAATATCCTCCAGTATCGTTCGAAAGACTCCCTTTCAGGTTTTTGTTATCATTGTCAGATAATAAATGCATAAAATCAGAATTTGAGAACAGGATAACTTTTTTTTTCATAATTAGTAACTGATTCTGATTTGAGTTGAGTTTTTTTCATAATAAGTAAGTAAACGTTTTACGAAAAATAAAGTTTAATATTAAACAAATATGAGATTCGCAACGCTTTTTTTTAAATATATATTTATGTTTAATATTAATTTTTAATGTTCCCATTGAGTCAGAAATGCAATAATTCTTACCATATTCTGGTAGTTTTGATCTTATTTTTGCAATTCTTGCATTTTATTTATTGATTGGAATGAAAGCAATATAGTATGAAAGAAAAATAATGTTCAAAAATTGATTATAGGTATTCTTTACTTTACTTGAAGTTTTTATAGAGGCTCATAATGTGTCAGAGAAAAAAACGAGAATGGGATAATGAAACTTAAGTTTATCACCTGCCTAAGTTGATTTAATCGTCAAAAAAACAAACAAACTCTTCTTTTATAATTGGATTACTTGTCTAAGTAGAACATACAATTCTTGTTAAACCTGTGGTCAATTTACGCAAGTTTCACTGTATTTAAAATGACAAGTAAAGTTATGTCAATGAGTAACTAATTCAGCAAAATCTTAACTCTAAACATTAATTGCGTTTTCTTAGAAATTAAATTCTAACCGTTTCAATTGAGTCATGATATCTCGAACACTATTATTCGTCTGGTATGTTCGATAATTAAATTTTATTTAAAGTAATGCAGATTGTTTGTGATTATTTGTTCTTATTTTGATAATTTTGAAAAGTATTTTTTTTTTCCACAAAAATATCTCTTTCTTCAAACTGCCATCGTTTTTGAATTATGCTATAGAATAAATGTGAAAATAAAACATCTTAAAAAATATATTACAGCAAATAAATTTTATAATTATATGCATTACCAAATTTATATGAATAATTGCCTAAACATCGTCCTTTTTCTAGACATTCATGAAAGGACCTTCGATTAGAAAGCTATCAAGAAGTAAAAAAAAATGCTATTATTTTATTAAAATGAATGAAACAAATAGCAAGAAAAGAAAAAAACAAACAAATTTCGACATTAAAAAAAATATTTAAATTTATTTAAATGATTGTTTAAGAAGCAAAATATTCGTTGGAGGTTTCTAATACAAAAAAATGGATGATTTAAGAACTTGTGTTGTAAACAGAAGAACAAAATCTAAGGCCATATAGTTGAAAAATTGTTTTGATACAATACAAAAAATCACAATATTGACGAATTTGTTTTGAACGCATTCTTTTCACATGTTTTTGATTTGAAATTGGTCTCTCCACAGGGAACACTTCTGATCTTATAACTCAAATACATTTGTTTCAAATTTAATGGATCGTTTGCGAGATTTCTTCACGCTTAAAGGAATAAAAATAAATGTCTTCCCCTATTTCCTTCATTTTTCATATTCTCACACTTTTATTTAACTTTCAGCGATGAAGTCCTTTCGTCACGCTATTTCGCGATAAAATCCGATACTTGCGATCGTTTAGCGTAAAAATGTTTTGAAAGAAAGCTCGAAAAATAAAAAATAATAAATCTTTGAGAAAAATTGTAGAGCAGAATCAGCTCGCAATGAATCTTGAAACTTTCCATTTTACTTTACACTGTGGCAGCAAACCTTCACTTCTCAGATACACTAATGCTCAAAGTGGCAAATGGACAAATAATGTTCCTTGATTGTTGCCGTTTCGATTTATCAATTTATTCTAGGGCAAATTTATTCTTCGCTCAATATCGTTATTAACTTATCGATATTCTATTCCGAAATATTCTCTTTTGACCTTTATTCTGTATCGGTAATCAATTTATCAGTCTTAATATATTAACTTTAGTAAAATTGGCTGTGTTATCAACTAGTCAGTTGATATTTAAGTCTCTTCATTCTTTTCGTAGATGCCAAAACTTCTTTTTAAATGCTTTTTTTTTTATAGTTTTCCGCTATATTCTTAAATCTCTGGCTTCCTCAATATGATTTTATCATTGATTGAACGTATCAAAACGTTGATAGTATCACAGTGATGAAAAGATAAATAACTTTAAAGTGAACTTTTATTATTTGTTGAAGTAATTTAATATATGCAATATTTTAGCTAAATATTCTTAGTTAAAAGAATTTCTTAGTCTCTTTTATATTATAGACTCTCTTAGGAAAATATTTCTTCTTCAATTTATTTCTTTGTTATCGTTAAAATGATATAAAATTTATTGTGTAGTCAATGGGCGTCATTGTGACTTGGAGGCATGGATACGTCTCCAAATACTTCAGTTTTTAAGTTCATTCGGTTATGGTTAATTGATAGATTTTATGACTGAGAAACGAGTATAAATTATTGGCAGTGATCTGAAAAAAATTCATCTAACAAAGTAATCTAATATAGCGAAATTTTAGTTTTTTAAAGATCTTATTAACCGTTTACCTGCCAGACTCTTATTTCGTAGTAATAGGAAACGTGTCTTTATGAAGAATGTGGTAGATGGTTTGCATATAAATTAAATGAGTATATTATTCAATTAACAACTAATTTGAATAAAAAAACATAGAAATTGCATAACTTTAGAACGGGATATGTAAATCACATGATATGTAATTTTGTGTTATAAACATATTCTAGTTGATAAGAATATTCATTTTCTCCAATTATAAGTTATAAAAATGAAAGATTTGAGTTACCAGGCATTAAAATTTAAAAAAAAGAACATGTTCCAAAAAGGGAGCATTGGCGCTTAATTCGAATTGCGGAAATCCCTCTCCTGCTTGCTGAGTCTCGAAAAACCCCAGAAGAATTGTTTAACGCAATCTTCAGAAATTTGTTGCTTATAACATTGCTCACTAAACTGGCAACACTGCCTCTCAGTACAAATTTAGTTGGTAAACAACAATGAATAATCTTTGTTGATCCTTTGTTTCAGTGTATTTCACTATCAAAGCGGTAAACTTGAACACTTAGAAATAAACTATGGTCAAAACTACCAGAATAAGGTAAAATTTATCATGTTTCTGGCTCTATGGAAACACCACAAAGCTTGGTTATTTTTACAGAAATGCTTTTGCAATAATTTTAGTAAACTTAACAATAAAATATGGTTTTATAATATGTGATACAATTTCAAAAAGGTGGCAAAATTCGGTAATTTTATCATAAAACCTTAGAGCAGAGTTTCTTAAACTGTGGTTCCCGACCATAATTGGGGTCTCGGAACCTGGTACATAGGTACGTACCCATTTGAATTATTATTATAATTAACTATTACCAAATATTTTTTCATGGTGTATCCGTCAAAAAGTAAAGATTATACAAAAAATATAAAGATTATGCAAAAAATATTAAGATTATAAAAAACTAAAGATTATGCAAACAATGAAAAAACGTAAATGTCTCCACGAAATTTTACTATTGAATTATATTTTTAAGTTTCTTAATTATACAAATATTTCACTTTTTTCTATGACTTGGAATTAAAAATTAAAATTAAAGACCTGAAACTATGATGGTATATGACAGTACAAGTGAAGAAACTGAAAATTTCACGCACACGTTAGTTAGATTTGCACAATCCTTATGGGGTAAATATTATGGGAACCCACACCAAAAAGAAAAGTCTTAAAGCATGGCATAAAAACCATTTAATCGATAAAATTTACTTTTCCTTTTTGTATTGTTTACTAAATGTGCTGTAATAAGAGCTATAATTTTTAAAACCGGAATTTGCGGTAAGCCGTTGCCATATGAACGGGGAAAAAATATACTAATTGAAATGGTGGTTTAAATATTGTATTCTTAGAATTTATTATCGTAATTTTTTTTTGTTACCAGGAATGTCATTATTACACATTACGGTAATTTTTCCAGACTTTATTCTCTGTCTAAAAGGCACAGCAAAAGGATAAAAATAATAATTGAAAAAAACGATAAAGTGATTTTGCATATTTTGAAATTTAAAATTTTCCTTAAAAATTATTCTAAAAAAGTTATTTTATTTATCTTGAAAATTTATTCTAATCATCCAAAAATTATCTAAAAAGATCCAAATGAGTATAGCTATCAACAAAGCTCACTAAAGAGTATCTATCTGAAAGCAATAAAATAAAATAAAACTGAGTAAAAAAAAAAAAAAAAGTTAGTTTTTAACGATGTTCTATTTTTGAGATACACTCCTTTGATAGGGGCATTTTTTACTGACCGTGGTCAAGATCACTTCAGTTGTGCTCTGGTATTTTTCTTCGGTTGGAACAAAATGGTGAAATCCATGAAAATGTAAAATGACATTTTAGGAAATATATTAATAGTTTAAAATTGTTTAAAACATAAAATAATGAAATATTGCAGCGATATTCAACACATTCTCTAAGAATAGTTTTCGTAATGAGAATAGTTCCACTTTTATGATATTTTTGGAATATTGCTTGCAGTTTTGCAATTCTTTTAGGTCACCGAATTTTCCTTTCTTATACGATTTTATAATATTATTTTATATACACACTAACTCTATGTTATTTTTATTTACGTTTTTCGTATCAATTAAAACTCCTGGTTTATCAGGGTTTAGCTGAAAAATACTTAAGTCTTCTAAATCTAAACCAGAAAAAGTTTCGAATTAGGCCTAGGTTTGTTGTATCATTATGCATCGCTGTGACATTAAGACAAATAAAAAAAAAAAAAAAACGACTCACTCGGTAATAACAAATTTTTCATGAAAGTTAAATAAATAAAAAAAAATCAGAAAAGAAAACATAAATTGCAAGAATTTATATAAAAACATTGTTGAGAACACATTGAAAAAAATTCATTCAATGTTAAGTTTTAACTCTAGCAAAGTCAAATGACTAAAAAAAGTATTAAATAAGACCCCTGAAAACCATCACTTTATCAGAAGGAATTTGTTTTCTATAATTAGAATTTCAACAATAGAAAAATAATCAATATGAAAGAGTGCATATCTTGCGCTACTTTATAAGTATTCCGTAATTATCAATCTATTATCAGCCACCTTCAAATTTATGACAAATTAAACTTAACTTAACCTCATTCAATCCTTTTTCTCTATTCAAACAATATATTTATCTTGAATAAGTGTCATAATACCAATTGAATGATACGCACACAACATAACTCAATGAATCACTTGAAATTTAAAAATAGAACTCTAGAAACGCTAATGTTCCAAAAATAGAACATTTGGTTTTAAACTAATATTTTGGCTTTAAAATTTTAAAATTTAATTTTGAATTTTACATCTTAACAGAGAGTTATATTATCCTCAGGTTAATTGTAATATGATATTTGATTATGGTGATTTGTATACTGTTAATTACATTTATTAGAAAAACAGTGTTTAACTAGTTGATTGTTAAGGAATACTTTTTGATAACTATCATATGGTTCAACTTGACTCCTAATTGCGGTTTTGCAGAAAATTTGAACGTTATTCGGGTTCAATTGGATTTAAAAATTTTAACAGTAAAGAAACGATTACTGTTATGTTTAGAATATAAATAATATATTAATTTACGATTTTAAATGAACGTTTGCTTTCTAAAATCATTACTAGTACTAGTAGTACGTTAGAATGTTTGTTACATTAAAAACTAAAATTTTGTTTTCTAAAGTTTCATCTTTGCAGTTTCCGAGTAAATTAATTAGGTTTAAAAATTAAGAACGAATAATTTTACTGTTACGGTTAGTGTATGAAAAATAGTTAAGCAAGAAAATAATTAAGATAATATGATTCACTGACCATTATAACAATATCTTGAGCATTTTTATTCGATAAAATTCGAAAGAATGTGATAGCATCTTACGTAAGAGAAATTTCGTAAACTATGTAACAAAAAAGCGTGCTATTTAAAACAGAATGTCTAAAGCCAAAGAAAATGTTATTTATCATTTTCCGGAAAAATGAACATGGTTGTTCAAAAAAAAAGAGATAAATTTCGAAAGTTTGTTCAAATAAAAAGATATCTAACATTTTCTCAGGAAAAGTATCGTGTTTATCTTTTGATACATTTTTGTTACTTATTTGGCGTGAGTTGCAAAATTTTTCATCCAAGAAGTTTCATTTTATACAAACCATGAGATATTTAGAAATATTTCTGGTAGCACTAATGTAGTTGATATTTTTTATCTGAGTAATTTAAGTGTGGTGGAAGAGTTAATACACTTTTTAGAAAATAATTTTTATACCTAATTTGAAAGTTGTTCTAGTCATTATCTTATTTCATTTTGCAACTTTATTAGTAGAACTATTTTTATAAAGTGCAAAGGCATATTTTTAAAAAAAATTTTTTGTAGAGAATATATAATAAATAGAAGGATAGCAATTAAAGTCTGATACTTAAAAGTTCTTTTCCCCAATTCCCTAGGTATGCTCAAAATGTGAAAAGTAGTGGGGAAGTAATTATTTTATTAGCCCCTTCATATTATATATATATATATATATGTAATAAAAGGGTTAAAATTCCTTTTATTTGTATATAGATAGCTTAAATAATGCAGTCGTAAGCCATGTTACACACAAAAAAAATCTTTATTAATGGTAGTAGGCTGGTATCGATAACAATTCACATCCACACTCCGCAAGGGAGGGGGTGGACAAGACTTTGGACAATTCCGGAACAACTTATTCAGGATCAGAACATGATGAAAAAGCCATGCGAAAAGCATTGCTCTCGCTTTTATACTAACACATTTTGTAGTAAAAAGGCACTGTCTCTGACATTCTTGTAACCTTACGCATTAAGAAAAATCCTTTCATGCTTCCTTATATGGAAGTGAAAGGGGGAGAGATTCTAAAAATAACTCAATCGTATGTTTATCAGCCTTGACTTCCCAAAATAGAATCTCTCTACGCTTATTCTTTAACAAAGACTTTTATTAAAACGAAAGAGATTTAATTCTTTTATTAATACAAAAGTATTAATTTTTGTATTACATCCCCCCCAAAAAAGATTTTTGGCAAGCCAAAAAGAAATCATAATAAAATTTAGAATTCTCTGAACTTTTAAAATTTATGTTGGTGCGACTGTTCCTTTTCACTACTACAAATAACATTTTTTCAATTATCTGTAAAAGAAAAACAACTATATACAATGACAATAACAAAAACATGATAATACACTTTATCTGTTTAGGCAACTAAACAGAAAGAAAAATGAAACATATTTTTATAACTAATCTACTAAATATTTCAAAAATTTTTCACACAAAAATATACATAATTTTTATGGAAACGAACTGGACAACAAGTGTCTTTAATCAGAATTTAAGATTCTGTATGGTTAAAGGGGTTATTTACTTTATGAAAATTTGTATTCCCCGTTAAAATGGAGGAAAACAGAATTTCATGAAGCACAGTGATATTGAGAGATCCAGACGGGTCAATCCAAAAATATTTTATAATATTTTTCTCAACTTGTTGAGAAAAAAAAAGTTCAACTTTCATCGCCCTCACATCCAATTGATGTTGAGGTAAATCTCCACACGCGATTCGGATCTCCCAAAAAAAATATAGGGTGTACTTCTTCCATTGAAGAAAGTAACATATTTTGTTTTGTTTTGTACACTATTCATGATTTAATTTCAACATTTGTGGGTTGTTATATTTCCTAAGATTTGATACATGTACTATTTCAAAATTTTGTTTACTTAAACAATTCTTTTTGTTTATTTTGTAATTAGCTTCTGAAATTTTTTGAAGAATTTTATACGGTCCACTAAAAGGAGGTGACAACTTCCTCGTATTAGGATAAGTAAATTCTTCAAACATAACTAATTCGTCAGTTTTAAAGTCTATATCTAAAAATCTAGCATCATAGTAAATTTTATTTCTTTCATGATATTCTTTAGTTCTTTGAATTGCTATTTTTTTAGCTTCCTCAACAGGTGGATAGATTTCTTCATTTAAAGGATTTTCATAGGGGAGTCTACCATGCATGAGGTATGCAAGTGGAAATTTTGTCACAGAATGGGGAGTTAAGTTATAAGTATTAACTATATCTTTTAACAAAGTAGGCCATGGAGTTTTAGTAGGTTTCTCATTGATTTTACATTTTAATCGTGTAATTATTGTTTGACCAAGGCGTTCTACCTTGCCATTTGACTGCGGATGATGTGCAGTTGTCAATAATTGTTGAATCTTATTATGTTTCAAAAATTTTTTAAAATGAGAAGACGTAAAGGCGGCGTTTCGATCACTCAACAAGGATTTAGGTATTTGATTTTGAAAAATTTGATGTAAAAAATTAGTATACGTTTCTGAACTAATGGATTTTGACGCAAAAGCCCAAATGTATCTTGTTAGGTGGTCAATAATTAAAGTTAAATATTTTTTGTTGAATTATAATAATTCAATCCACCAACACTATCTATTGCTATTAAGTCAAAAGACTGATTCACAGGGGGTAAGGATTGTAATAATCCAAATCTTTTTTGTCGCGGTTTTTTATTTAATTGGCACGTATGGCAATGTTTACAAAATTTTGTTATATCTGATGTTATGTTATTCCAATAATAAACAGGGGTTATTAAGTTAATCATTTTCTGCACTCCTGGATGGTTAAATTTATCATGAGTAATTTGCAGAAGTTTTAATCTCAACGAAAATGGAACAACTATTTTGGTAAAATTTTTCTTACGTATACATAAAACATCATTGATATCAACAAAATTACCTTGTAAGTTATCTTTTCTTTGAGCTTCAATTATTTCATTCAAATTTAACAAATGTGAAACATGAACATTATTTTTACTATTACATTTGACAAGTGAATGTGTTGCATCTCTTGAAAGCCAATCTGCTTCAAAATTAGTAGAACCTTTTGTGTATTTAATATCATATTCATACATACTTAACAATAATGACCATCTAAACAATCTACCTTTTAAATTTTTAACATTTTTTAGCCAAACCAAAGCAGCATGGTCAGTATGTATGGTGAATTTCTGGCCAAACAGGTAATGATGGAATTTATTTAGAGAATCGACTATAGCAAGACATTCAAGTTCTGTAATTGCATAATTTTTTTCATAGTCTCTTAAGGAGCGAGAATGAAAAGCTACAGGATGCAATACACCACATTCATCTGTCTGTTTTAACACAGCTCCAATTCCAATTAACGATGCATCAACAAAAAGATGACATTCATGAATAGGATTAAAAATTTTCAAAATTGGTTTACAAATAATAGCATTTTTTAACAGTTCAAAAGATTGTTGACATTTTTCTGACCACACCCATTTTACATCTTTCTTTAACAAGTTGTTTAAAGGATGTCGACTATTTGCATAACCATCAATAAATTTATTGTAAACATTTATTGATCCAAGAAATCTTTGCAATGATTTTACATTTTTAGGGGGCATTAATTTTTTAATCACCTCAATATTATGGTTATCGGGTGATACAATCCCATTGCTTATTTCATATCCTAAAAATTCTATTTGTTTTTGCAAAAATGAACATTTTGAAAGTTTTAATTTCAAGTTTTCTTGTTTACAAATATCGAAAATCTTTTTAAGATGGGTTAAATGTTCATCATAAGAATTAGAAAATATAATAATATCATCAAAATAGTTCGTAGCAAATTTAATTTTATGTTTATTTAAAATTCTACGAATTGTACGTTGAAAAATGCTTGGTGCATTCTTCCAGCCAAAAGGTAATCTTAAGTATTCAAATAGACCGTTGTGAGTAGCGAATGCTAATTTCTCAGTGTCATCAGGATGAACACGAACATGATGATATCCCTGTGATAAATCTATTTTAGAAAAATAACTACTATTAGACAATTTTTCAATTAAAGACTGTATTAAAGGTAGAGGTTCAGAATCTGTTTTTGTAATTTGGTTTAATTTCCTAAAGTCAATACATAAACGACTCTTTTTATTTTCATCTTTTTTAAAGACTAAAGTTACAGGGGCAGCATAAGGGGATGAACTTTCTTTTATAATGTTATTTTTTAACAATTCCTCTATTTGCAAATCAATTTCCTGTTGTTGTTTTGGGGATGTTTTGTACGGCCTTAGAGATATAGGTAAATCTGAGGTTAACCTGACTCTTTGTGGTTCCATTCTGATTTCTCCCACGTCGTGTTTATGTTTTGCAAAAATATCATCATAACTTTTTAAAATTTCTTTTAAGTCCACATTTTGTATTTTGTTCTCATTTTTTATTCTTTCGTCGATATTGACCTGATAATGTGTGCACTCATTACCTAGTACTATCTTCGAATCATTTGAAATTTTTGGACCTTCTTTCTTTTTCCTATTTTTCCTTTTCTTTTTATTTTTGTTATCCTTAACATTATCTTTTTCAATGTTTACTTTTACTGAAACATCTTAAACTTCTATTTTTTTCAAAATGTTTACTTTTATTGAAACATCTTAAACTTCTATTTTTTTCAAAATGTTTACTTTTATTGAAACATCTTAAACTTTTATTTTTTTCACCATTTTTAACCCTAACATTTTGAGAATTTTGCTGTCTAATGTGCAAAGATAAGTTGTCACTGTTAGAATTAGCAGAGGAGATCAATCTCGCACCAAGTTGAGTAACAACTGGCCCGACACAGTCAATAGACAAACAAAAATCCTTGCAAGTCTGCAACCCTAGTAAAGCATATGGTAAATCAGCATCAATTATAAAAAACTTAGCTGATTTAATAATTTCGCCTATCTTAAGGGGAAACTCACAAATTTTGTTAAGTGTTAATTGTCCTTTCGTTTGGATAACATTTAATTCCTCACATTTTTTAATAGGAATATTTAATTTTAACACAAGGTCTTTTGGTATGATATTCAATGTTGACCCGGTATCAACATTCAATAATATCTCTTTTTTTACATTTTCATTCTGTTTTGGTTTTGGACGTCCATTTAAGTATTTTTTTTCCACTTTATATCCATTTAGGTATTTATTTTCGACTTGATATCCGGATATTATTAATTGTTATTGTTTATTTGTCATATTTTGAACGTTCATTTCAGCAACATTAGGGTTGTTTACACACGAGGAGCCCATGTGAAACTGATTCAATAGTCTTTTCTTCGAACAGTATTTACACTGATTTATTGGGATCTCCTGTGTTGTATGATGTATTTTGGGTTTTGTCACATTCGGGATTACACTTTTATTTTTAGTACAAGCCGGAGCTTTATGTCCTGGTGCATTACATTTAAAGCACCTAATGTCATATTTTGGGTTTTCCATTTTCTTCATGTATGGTCCCTTGTTATTTTGAAATTTATTTTTATCTAAGTCACTTTTAATTTTTTCATAGATTTTAAGTTTTTGTTTAAATTCAAAAAGATTATTGGCTCCATAAAGAATTGATTTATTATTCGTTTGGTCTGGTATTCCTTGAATTATGTAAGTGATTAGAGCTAAGTCATCAATATCACTTTGAGTGGCAATTTCTTTCATTTTAAGGAAATACTCTTGAAGAGTTTCATTATATCTTTGCTTTCTTTTTTGCAACATTGCATGTATTTCTGCACTATTACAATCAAATCCAAACTCTTCAAGCAAAAGATTTTTTAATTTTTCATATGAATTTAAACAACTTTCACTTCTTATTAATGTTAAGGCATTACCCTTTAAACATCTTTTCGCAAATAAAAATTTTTGCATATCAGATAATTTAAATAAATTGGCACGAGTTTCAAAATTTTCAAACCAAGAATTAATATTTTCGTGTTTTTCTCCTTTAAACATAGGAGTAACTGCTTCAATATCCGAAAAATTTACTATTAATTTAGTTTCTGTTTCTCTATTCTTTATATCCTTGCTAGAATTTTGACTAAAGGATGCCATATCTTTATCAGTATAAACATGAGTTTGTATTTCTTTATCAACATATATTTTAGTATTTAAACTAACTTGTGTAAATTGACTTACACAAGTTTTAATTGGTAAATGTGATTCAAAATCAGTTTGAGTTTGTTTACATTGAAACTGATTAGTTTCATCCTCATCTTCAGAGGGATTTTCCATTACTATCGAATTTTTTAATTTATCAAAATCACATAAACAAGTTAAAATGTGCTTTGCAATTTCATCTTTATTTCCTTCACTGGAAATATTTAAAATGTCTGAAATTTTAACTAATTCCGAAAAATTGAAAGTATTACAAATTTCTTGTAATTTGTTTGAAAATTCTTCATCGTTAGGTTCAAAAGAAAATTCTGAAAAATTTAGAATTTTGTTACGGTTTAATCTAGAAAAATCATTAGGAAACAAAAGTTTAAATAATAACTTAATTTTGTTTGCCGTCACTAATTTAATTGACGTTTGAATCACATTTATTTCTTTCAAAAACATTTTAAATGCACGATAAAAAACAATATTATATCATCATTTTAAAGAAAAGCAATATAAATACAAGAAATGCAATCTAACTATTCATAATAAAATATACTTAGTTATTTGTAGAGATTAGTATATTTGGTATAATCCCCACTTGAACTCTGAAGAAGAAATCTGACTCAACTCCAGTACAACTTTCAACGTGAAACCGTTCATGAGAAAGAACCATGGATTTGCTTCGTGTTACTTTACAAACAACTCATCAAGTCCAAACAAACAACTATCTTTATTAACATTTAAGAACTTGGTAAATTTAACTAAACATTTTAACATAAACAAAATATAACAACTTTGAAATTCAAGCAGCATAGAAAAAGCTGCAAATGAGTAACCGGCGAGAACATGCCGTACTGCTAGCTAGTTACTTCCGAACCGACGGAGGGAGAGAGAGAGAGAGAGAGCTGTGGAGAGGCGGTCAAGCTTATATCAAAATGCACCCTGTGCGCGTTTCACCGATTTCGTACTTCACGCATATACTACGAGGAAATCTCCATCCAGATGTGAAGTCTACGTCATACAACAATTATCGGCTGCAAGCGACGTAATCCAACGTCAGAGAATTGTAGGTTCGTAGATTCGGACTTTGCAATTCAGACCGCAACGCCACAGGTACTCCCCCTCCAGTCTGAAAGACGGAAAAAACAATTACAACAATGTAACAGTAACAATGTATGCAGTTATAAACATAAAATTGTGCATACGAACATAATACGGTATACAAGCATTAAGGTAATAAAAAATGGACAGTGCGTTTTGAACGGAGTTCTCTTGCATTGTCAACTCCACTCAAAATGTAAGCAGGTTTTAGGCGGTTAATACCTATGTTGACCTCTTTATCTTTAATTTTGAGCTTATAAAATTTTTCATTACGCTGTAATACCTCATAAGGTCCGTCGTACGGTTGCTGTAAGGGCTTGCGCACGCAGTCTTGTCTAACAAAAACATGACTTGTCGATAATAAATCCTTATGCACAAAAATGTCTTTGTGGCAATGGCGAGATGTTGGAGCAGGACGTAATCTGTTCATATGTTCCCGTAAAACTTTTAGGAAATCATGATACTGTGGTAAATCAGTTGTATGGCATCTAAAAAATTCTCCAGGCAGTCTTAAAGAACAGCCGTAAACTAACTCTGCTACTGAAACGCCGATATCAGGCTTCAAACTGGAACGAATGCCCAAAAGAATTACTGGTAGAACTTCACTCCAGCGGTCAGTAACGTGACATTTGATAGCGTTCTTGAGTTGCCGGTGAAATCGTTCTACGATTCCGTTTGATGAGGGATTGTATGCTGTGGTCCGTCTCTTTTCACACCCAAGAAATCGAGCCAAATGTTGGAACAGATTGCCTTCGAACTGTGTGCCTTGATCGGACACTATTACATCTGGTACTCCGAAGCGAGCTATCCACCCAGAAAAGAAAATCTCAGACACGGTATTTGCTGTCTGGTCTGGCATTGGAAATGCTTCTGGCCATCGGCTATATCTGTCAACACATGTCAGGCAATACCTGTATCCTTTAGATGGAGGTAGGGGACCTACTATATCTATGTGGACATGGCTGAATCGACATCGTGGAAGAGGATAAATGCCAGGTTCAGACTTTGTGTGTCGTTGAACCTTAGATTTCTGACACTGCAAGCAGGATTTTGTCCATTCTGAGACGTCTTTTTTTAAGGAATGCCAGACAAATCTTTGTCGGATCAAGTCAACAGTTGCCTGCACTCCTGGATGAGATAAATTATGAAGACTTTCGAAAACTACTTTTCGAAAAGCTTGAGATACGTAATGGCGTACTTTGCCAGTGGACGTGTCGCACCATAGTTCTAAACCATCTGGCGTGAATACGAAAGGTTTGAGCTTCAAAACCTCTGATCTCCTAGCCTCATGCAACTCATCCCCAGAAGACTGTGCACGTGCCATTTCCTCATAATTAATATTATCAGATATATGAATTTCAGAAACTCTGGAAAGTGTGTCTGCCACTAAATTTTCGTTTCCCGAAATGAAACGTATATCTGTAGTAAATTGAGAAATGTATTCGAGATGTCTTACTTGTCGAGGCGAGTTATTACCATTATTTTTACAAAACGCGTATGTCAATGGCTTGTGATCAGTAAAAACGAAAAATTTTCGTCCTTCTAACATATGTTTAAAATGCCTTACAGAGCTATAAATAGCAAGTAACTCACGATCATATGTACTATAGTTACGTTCGCTAGTTGTAAGTTTGCGTGAAAAAAACGCTAATGGTTGTACAACATCGTTATCAATCTGTTGCAAAACTGCTACAATGCCAATATCTGAAGCGTCTACCATTAATGTAATTTCCGCATTGACTATCGGATGCGCTAATGTTACCACATTCGCAACGGATTCTTTACAAGCGTCGAAAGCTTTAATGTTTGCCTCTGACCAAGTGATCGGAGTTTTATCCCTTTTTTTCTTAGTTTTACAAAGATCATGAAGGGGGGCCTGAATAGTAGCAGCGTTTTTTAAAAATCTATGATAGAAATTTAATATAGCTAAGAAACGGCGCAATACCTCAACAGTCTTTGGCAAGGGAAAATTTTGAATAACAGTTACTTTATCAGGTAGAGGTGAAATACCTTGAGCATTAACAAGAAATCCCAAGAATTGTAACTCCTTTTGGCCAAACACGCATTTTTCGACATTTAAAACAATACCAAACGAGTTCAACCGCTCGAAAATTTGTTCCAATTGCCTCATATGCTCACTTTCAGTTTCGGAAGCGACTAACACGTCATCTAAATATGCGTAACAAAAATCTAATCCGCGTAGAATTTGATCAATAAACCTTTGAAAAGTTTGCGCTGCGTTTGATAATCCAAAACACATGCAATTATATTCGTAAAGACCAAAAGGTGTTATTACTGCACTTTTAGATTTTGAATCCTCGTCTAATGGGATCTGGTGGTAAGCTTTTACTAGGTCAATTTGAGAATATTGACCTAGTAAAACTGGACCAGTTTTACCAGCTAAACCAGATGCAAAATCCTGAATATGCGGTATGGGATAACGATCCTCTAAAGTGACCGAATTTAACTTTCGATAGTCGCCGCATACACGCCATTCATCATTCTTTTTTTTAACTAAATGAATGGGACTAGACCATGGGCTATTTGAAGGAGAAACTATACCCTGTTCTAAAAGAATGTCAAACTCTTTTTTAGCTGCTTTAAGTTTGTCTGGGGCTAAACGTCGAGCCTTTGCACAAACCGGTGGACCTCTAGTAATGATAGAATGAGTAACATTGTGCTTTTTAGGACTTTTTAGAAAAGATTGATTTGTAATACCGGGAAATTTTGACAAAAGCTTATGATACTCAGTATTTCCGCAAATCGTAGTTAAACCTAACGATTTTCCAAGAACCCGTGTACCCTTAGCTGAAAATCTCGAAGTACTATCAATCAATTTGCGATTTTTTATGTCAACCAATAAACCAAAAGATTCTAAAAAATCTGCACCCAAGATAGGTCGCACTACATCAGCAATAACAAAATTCCATATGAATTGCCTTTTTAAACCGAAATCTAAAGTTAATCTACGAAAACCGTATGTGTTTATTTTGGTTCCGTTCGCAGCGAAGATTGCTATCTCCGTAGTCGGTTGCTTATGAATGTGTGGGTCACGTGGAAAAACTGAAATTGACGCGCCAGTATCAACTAGAAAATTAAAACCTAATTTTCGGTCAATTATGTAGAGGCGACTGAATTTTAACCCACTATCTGTCGTCACCGAAACAGAAGCGGAATTCAGTTTTCCGAGTATGAACATTTACCGATACATTTTGTAGCATTTTTACCAAATTTAAAATGGTACCAACAATACTGCTTTTCCGAAGTTTTATTGACATTATTCGAATTCAAACGAGGCCTTGAACCAGACCGTTGACGAAATTTACTTTTATTGTAACTTTTTTGTCGAAAAGTCAATTTTTCAACTTTCTTGGAAAGTTCAGAAATTTGAGATTGTAACCCTTTTAAATCAACGGAAGAAATATTATGTTCTGTACTTGAAGTACCGAAACAAGAAACTTCGTTTATTTTATCCGCGATTTCAGCCAAATCACCAAGTTTGTCTTTACTAATCGACAATATTTGTTGGATATTAATAGGAAGTCGCTGAATAAACAATCTTTTTAAAACATCAGCAGATATTTGACTACCGGCTAAAGATCTCATTTCGTGTAATAATTGTGTCGGTTTTTTCTCACCTAAATACAATTCCTGTAACAAAGTCCTCAATCGCGAACTTTCGGACTGTGTAAAATGTTTTACAATACGTTCCTTAAGAACCGTGTATGGGTTACCTGTAGGTGGAGCCTCAACAATATCTTTTACATAAGAAAGAATTTCCATACCTAACGCTGCAACAACGCAGTGAAATTTTGTTACTTCTTTTTCAATTCCCGACATCACAAAATTTGATTCTACTTGGAGAAACCATAAATTTATTTCGGTTTTCCAAACGGGTGGAGCTCGAAATGCAACTCTGGCTATTTCGTTTTCGGCCATTATGCTACAAAGTTAACGATTTAAATGCCTTTGAAAATGTATTAAAACTGGTACATTATTCAAGAAAAAAAAAATATGAATAGTTTACGTTAGCATTAATTCAATTTTACATGCACTCTATGAATTCAACTCAAAATGCATTGCTTAACTCAATTGTTTAAAAGTCCATAAGAATTTAATTAAATTCAATACGTTTAAATTCAAATTGCACTAGTGCATAGAAACATTGAAACCTATAAAATTGGCACATGCACAGCTCTGAAAAAGAGAAACATTAACCAGGAACTAACTACTCACTGCGTACCAGGTAGCCAGCCAAGTTCAATAGAAATAGTAATCCATAAATAGACATTTTCTGTCATTCAGAAGGGTGTCACTACTATCACGTCCAGGTCACCACTTGTAGAGATTAGTATATTTGGTATAATCCCCACTTGAACTCTGAAGAAGAAATCTGACTCAACTCCAGTACAACTTTCAACGTGAAACCGTTCATGAGAAAGAACCATGGATTTGCTTCGTGTTACTTTACAAACAACTCATCAAGTCCAAACAAACAACTATCTTTATTAACATTTAAGAACTTGGTAAATTTAACTAAACATTTTAACATAAACAAAATATAACAACTTTGAAATTCAAGCAGCATAGAAAAAGCTGCAAATGAGTAACCGGCGAGAACATGCCGTACTGCTAGCTAGTTACTTCCGAACCGACGGAGGGAGAGAGAGAGAGAGAGAGCTGTGGAGAGGCGGTCAAGCTTATATCAAAATGCACCCTGTGCGCGTTTCACCGATTTCGTACTTCACGCATATACTCCGAGGAAATCTCCATCCAGATGTGAAGTCTACGTCATACAACAATTATCGGCTGCAAGCGACGTAATCCAACGTCAACGTAATCCAACGTAATCCTCGATCAACACTATGGGTTTCAGAGAGGCATGTGACGAGCTCGAGCCAACGTCAGCATTCTCACAGCGATGAAGGTACGGGTAGTTAAAGATCGAGTGGTGAAAACAGACCTTCCTTCCTTCATTCTTTTTTTCACTGCGGACTAGGCAACTTTTCGTCTTTCGTCCTTCGTCCCCCGAGATGAGGTTTTATCAACGTTGTAGTCAGCCGGAAAATAGATAACAAGGGTTTCCTCAGCAAGTAACCATCCTGTCGACTTGTAATAAAAGGGTTAAAATTCCTTTTATTTGTATATAGATAGCTTAAATAATGCAGTCGTAAGCCATGGTACACACAAAAAATCTTTATTAATGATAGTAGGCTGGTATCGATAACAATTCACATCCACACTCCGCAAGGGAGGGGGTGGACAAGACTTTGGACAATTCCGGAACAACTTATTCAGGATCAGAACATGATGAAAAAGCCATGCGAAAAGCATTGCTCTCGCTTTTATACTAACACATTTTGTAGTAAAAAGGCACAGTCTCTGACATTCTTGTATCCTTACGCATTAAGGAAAATCCTTTCATGCTTCCTTTTATGGAAGTGAAAGGGGGAGAGATTCTAAAAATAACTCAATCGTATGTTTATCAGCCTTGATCTCTCTACGCTTATTCTTTAACAAAGACTTTTATTAAAACGAAAGAGATTTAATTCTTTTATTAATACAAAAGTATTAATTTTTGTATTACATATATATATATATATATATATATATATATATATATATATGGGGCTAGGCCCCCTGTTCGCCGCCGCTCACCAACCCCGATAATTGCTTCGCAATTATCGTCGTTTCTTGGCAGAATATAATTTTTCCACTTAAGTTAAAATTATTCACTTAACATATATGCAGTAAAGGAAATCCTGTTTGCTTGCGCTTGTGCCTCTACTTCCCACGTCCAAATATTATTATCTATCAGTATTATAAATATTTAGATCTATTGGTAAGCAGAAGTAATTTTTCTAAGTAATCATTTTTTAAAATGACAATTATACTGTTATAACAATATATAGTTATAACAATATATTGTTCAAACAAATTTGATGAGTTCAATTTGATGACTTAATTTAAAATTTTCGCTTACCAAATGGGCGGATATATTAAATACTATTTTTGCTTGCATCTCATGTTATGTTTTCCTACTAATCATTCCCAACTTATTATATATATATATATATATATATATATATATATATATATATATATATATATATATATATATATATATATATATTGTATATATATATATTGTATATATATATGGATGTTACCGTGAATGACCTAAATCATCAAGAGAATGTCGATATTTCTATATTTATTTGATATTTTAATATCTGATGAGAATAGATTAGGAGAACCACCAGTGTTTGGAGTACCGCGCAAATGTATACCTGCCAGTGGCCCTTGACTGAACCTAGAGTATATTTCGGACATTTACTAAAGCGATTAAGTGATTGTCAACATTCACCGGTGGAAGTAAAAAAAACTTAAGTCTTAATCTTAGATATTTCTCTATCTATTGGCAACACTACAGTTATTATTCATTTTGTTATCTTAAGTAATAATTTAAAAATTGTCGAAGTTACACATTAAGTTTTTTTTTTTTTTGAATAATTATATATTTTTATAGGAATAAAAACTTAGATAGGATGTAATTATTTAGATTTATTTTTGATCCCTTCTAAAATGGCTGTATTTTAAACATAAACTGTGTTATGGTTGGTTACTTGAGTTACTAGAGTTGCAGGAGAAAATAGTACACCACGTAATGGAGCATCGGGATCTTCTCTCACGACAGAAATGAAAATAATTTTAATACTTTTGTTGCCTGCTATGCTGAAATATCTCAAATTACGATGGTTTGTGTAATTTAATGGCCAGAAGGTTCAGCCAAGGAGGGCCACAAGCTACAACGAGAGCTGATGACAAATATTTATCGATCCGAGTAATTAGCTTAATGCAGTCACAGGAAGATTGGTAACAACGCCTACTGTGCGCTGAAAGCTTCACGAACGTGGTTTGTTCGTAAGGCAACCAGTCATTTGTGCACCACATTCGTCACATAGCCCTCGTTTGAGCAACACCTCCTAGAAAGAGTAGGCCTCTGCAGGGGTTACCATAAATATCCTTTAGTAGTCCTAACGTAATGACATATTTCGTATTTTCAACCACTGCGCAGCTTAGTACCCAGAACGTAATGACATCTTTCTTATTTTCCATCAACTGCGCAGTTAACTTCGTCATATCGGACTACTAAATTTATCCTTGCTGAAGCCTTCTTTCTTGTAGGAGGTGTTGGTTTGAGTCGGTTGCAGAAATATGTCCACTGAACCTCACATAAATGGAGGGCTGTTCTCTTCACAGATGAGTCCTGGCTTAGCCTCCAAAGCGATAGAAGGCATCGTTTGATTTGGAAAGAACCTGGAACCCGATATGATCTATCAAACAGTCCTGAAAGAGATGTATACCAAGGAGGCCGTGTCTGTGTGTGAGGTCTTTGGGTGGACGCACTGACCTGCATGACTTTTTTCACGGGAAATCGTGAATGCTCACGTGTATGGAGATGACATCCTTGATGTTTATGTGCTCTTTTATGCTGGTGCAAACGGTGCTACTAGACAATGACGCAACGTTGTTCAGGGTTATATCGTGGATGATTATCTTCAGCTTTTATTATCAGGAAACAATTCAGAGCATGAAGTGGTCATCTTGATCACCGGACTTGAATCCGATGGAGCTTGTTTGGTATGATTTAAAAAGACAAATAGTTACTCTCAATCCTCCTCCCCAGAGCCTTGCCGCAGTTGAAACTGTTTTGCAAGAACAATGGCTAAAACTTGTAAGGAAACAGGTTGATCGCATAATTGTAAGTATCACTCATCGCTGTATTTGCTGTATTGCTTATTAAAATGGTTATACTCCATACTGAAGGTATTTTTTTAAATTCCAAACAGACACATCTGATTTATTCATTTCATACATATGCTAATTTTTGTAACGCTATAATTGTCTGATGCTAACTTTTTATGCTATTTTATACATTACTATATATTCACTATAATTTGTGTTAGTTTCATTACATTCTATGTCAAACTTTTTGAGTTATGGTCATTTTTGTGATTTTTCCTTAATTTATGATAACCAGTGTACTTCCGAACAGGCAAAGCCACAGCCATCAGTAAGACGGAGAAAAAATTCGGTAAATATAATTGTTTAAAACAAATTAAGGTATTAAGAGTAGAGGAGATGTTGAAGAATTTGAATATTTAAGTACAGCTGTGCTGTGCATTCAACTCAGTTACCATTTTAAAGTTATAATTTCGAAAGATGACCTAGCTGGTCACCAAAGGCGGCTTATATTTTATTAATCTTAATATCTATACTTGGATTTGAAATCTTGTATTATAAATTTTTGAAGATCAAATAAATTTAAAAAAATACCTTCTTAGTATAAATATAACTTGGTATAAGCATAAACATAACTGCATCTGTATGCAACTGCACTTAAAAAAAAAAAAAAAAACTGACTTTCAATGTTCTTTCACGTAAAAATTTATTTTTATGTTTTGAGTATAGTGTTTAGTTATCTTTTCTGCGGTATTTTAACCTAGGAACACCTTCAGTAAAATTATTGGGGAAAAAATTTCATTTTTTTTTAGAATTTATAGAAAACTTTTATTTGGGCCTAAGCTTTTGTGCTGCACCGTAATATCATAACAAAAATTCTATCTTTACTGCTTGAAGGGCCCAGTTATCAAAATATGTTAATTAATTTGTGCAGAGAGTTTCTTACTACTTGAAGGGACCACTCATATATTAATTAATTAGTGCAGAGAGTTTTCTCGAGTCTCCAAAAATTTTTTGAGTGCTGTGTAGTATAAAATGTTAATGAAAAAATCTTTTGTTAATTAATGAAATAAAATCACTTTTCTTGGTAGTTATTTTATTTCTGTTGGGCGTTCGACGAAAGCAAAGTAAAGTAGAACGTTATTGTTTCAGTAATGTTCACTTTTCATTTTTATTAATTTGATCCAAATATTATTAAAAAAAGCAACCTTTTAATGAAAAAACGATTTTATTTAAATTAAAAATAATTGAAGAGAATTTTTCGTCTATCGAAAATTGCGTGTCTTTCATATAATAGAAAATTCAATTAATTAGCGCAGGCTCTCATTAATCTAAGCCAGCTAAGACAATACAAAGACTGGGTAAACTAAATGACTCTGATTAGATTCAATTCCCAAGATGCTCTTATTTTCTCTTTAGAAACTTTGAAAGTAAAATAATTAAGTATGAGCAGAATGGAGAAGGAAATGACTGAGTAAATTTCTTGTCCCAGACTGTGAACTATGTCACATTTTATCTGAGTTTATAATATGAGACCTTCATTTACCACTCGTATTTAATGTAGTCTTATGGTGAAAGTGTAAAATGGTGATTATAACGTTTCTCTGAAAATTATGAATGAATCTTTTAAACGTGTATTGCACTGTTATAATTCTCATTCTAAAATTACGATAAAATAATCAGTCTGTTCACCCAATTAACCGTAAAGTTCATGGTAAAATTTTTTTTCCTTTACAGTTTTTAAACCGTTTACAACTATTGTGGATAAAAAAACCATGGATACAAAACAATGCGTTTTTTTAACCATTTACAGCTTGCAGGGCATCGCAGTAATAAAAAAGAAATTTAACTGGACATTGGATCTAGACTTTTCGTTTGGTATTGGGCATGGGAGTTAAGTTGTGGTTGTGTTGTGTATTATCAAATGAAGCAAGGAAATTTGATTTTATTAGTTTTTCTGCTTTTTTTTCACTTACTGAAGGAGATCGGAAATACTACACTTTTGTGTTAAGCAGATTTATCATTCTGCCATCTATGTGTGAATGAGAGTATTGTATTCTAATAGTCTAGGGTCATACATTGGGGAGTGTAAAACACTTGAAGCTCCTCACATGTTAAAAGGAAAGTAGGAAATATTGTGGTGCTAACGCTGGGAGTCGAACCCACGTCCTTCAGGTCATGAGATTGACAGCTATATTATATTCACTCTGCTATAATGTGTTCACAGCTGCAAAGAACTAAGCAGATTCATTTGGTGGGTCTAGTTGGTGCAATGAAATTCTGTTTGATTAACCGTATTAAGTGAAAGCAGTGAACAAACGATTTTTCTCACAGTTAACAATTTGAATACTATCTTATTTATGGTTATTTAACTGTTTTGTTTGAATATGGTAAAATAACAATTAAATAACTTGTTTTTTAACCATATTTACTTTGAAATTTCAGACAATGTAGTTAAACTTTAAAGAAAAGGTACCGAAAAATTGTATCAAAATAAATAATTTTAACTTATCACTAATTATACTATTTCGCATGTAAAATACGTTTAAAAGATAATGTTAAAAAGGCATAACTAATAAAAGTAAGTCATTTTAGCAATGGTGAATGTTATATGAATCAGGTAAATTTCCCTAAACTTGAAATTTTATTGATTCAAAATTTTCGAATGAAGACTAGATAAAACTGACGTTGGTTAAACGATTTGGTTTTATTGTTATACTATCAGTTATAATCAGGTGCTGCTCCAGTAAAAGAGGCACTTTATTAAATGGTCTGTATTAAAGGTTCCCAACGTATTTTGATCTATTCCTATCCCTTTGCACTATTGCTAGAAGCTCATTTCCCCCTTCAAAAATACAAAACATTGATTATTCAAATTTTGATTACATCATTACAAGTTCTAAAAATTTAGCAACTAAACCATATAAAAAGTATATTTGTCAAATGCATATGATTTCATAGTTTGTTTTTTATTAACAAATTAATTATTTAATCGTAAATAAAAGGCTTAAATTTTTAGAAAAAAATATTAGTATTGAGATGACCAAGGCAGAGACTGAACTAGATCAGTGTTCCACTATCATTCAATCAATTTCCGTTTGCACCAACCTATATTTGACAATTCGTATTCTTATATCCTAATAGAAACGCATTCCTATTGGTTGCATCTGAGCTGATTGATGATTGATGGATTTTCTGTGGACAGGTAAGTGAAATGACGTCAGCTAAGACATCTCTATTGCAAACTTGTGTGTTAGTTGCTTTTTGTTTAATGGCATAAATGTGATTATTTTTTTGTTCCTCGATGAACGGAGTAGTGTTTGCAAAGGTACACAATAAGTTTGATACACGGCTTGCTTTCAACATCTCAATTTATTTCTTTAAAAATTTTAATTTCACTCGAAGCCTGATTCGCAAACAACACAATTGTAAAACAATGCTCTAGTAGCTCTTTCTGATACTTATGGATAAAGCTTGTGGAATTAAGACTAAAATTCTGCTTCAGATTTCACTTCAACTATGGTTTTTGCTTGGGAATCATTTTTCAGACCGAGAAATCCATCTTACAAAATATAAAGAGCTTTTTCAATATAGAAATCAAATGTATTTAGAACTAAATTTAACTTCTCAATATCAATGAGTTTGAAAGCATATCTCAAGTTTGTCTGACTAACTTTATTAGTCCTTGAAATGAAAGTATGGATTATTCTGGTTGGCGATCACGGATCGATATAAACAGAACCTAATGATAAACATTTGTGTAATGATATTTTATAATACTAATTCTATTTTTTTGGTATTATTATTTTAAAATAATCTTTGGCAAGCCACAATAATATAATATAAGATATACAATATGTATATCTTATTAATATTATTTTATATATCTATATTTTTTTTCCGTGGAATTGTAACTTATAGTACATAGATTTAGATTTTACGCTTTCACAATACCAATTGATTATAGTCAAAATTCAAAACTGCATTTCTTGAAAATAATTACAGTCACTAATATTTCTATATTTCTGGTACTAATATCATAGTACTGCAAACTCCTTATTTTTAACATTGCTAAAATTTAACTGAATTGAGTTTTACTACACAGCTTCTGTTCAAGTTCTTTTGCTTCCACAAAGCTAAAATTAAAGGCAGCAATAATAGTATTTCTTGAAAATAGTTTCTGGTGACAGTAATATTTTTTAATATTTTAATGGTAATAGAAATTCCTTATTCTTTTTTTTAAGCCCCGCTAATAAATTATCTTGCTGAATTGGCTTTTCGAGCATAACTTCTATTTTTTTGTTGATGTTTTTTTTTTTTTGTTATTTGTTGAACTATTTAGTGGTTTTACATTATTTGATTTTTCAAAAAAAAAAAAAAAAAAAAAAAAAAGGAAAAAAATAAAGATTTACTATGCCGGGAGAAGCAATTAATGCAAGAAAGTAAAAATTTACCACAATCACAATTTTATTAATGAATTGGTATTTTTCATATTTATCTTATTTTTCTTGTTAATTTTACATTACGAGTATTTAGGTAGATTCTTGTTTTACTTTCTTTAGGTTAGATTTAAGTATCTTGTTGACTTTATATTTCTAGAAACACATTTAAAAGCGCTTATCTCATTGAAGGAAACAAGCGGTGTCTATACACGTCTCATTAGTAATCTTAGACGTCGTAAAATAATGGAAGTTGATTTTTTTTGTGTTAACCTTACATAGGAAATAAAAAAAAATAAAAATAAAAATTAGTAAAAATGTACTGTAAACTATCAATGAAACTTTTGATTAAATAATACTTTATGCTGGTAATTAACTGGTATAAACTATTTTCTTAATCCTATGGAAAACTTTCTTCAAGCTGCAGTTCTTGGACCAGTCGAAAGAGTTTTTAAGTAAAAATAGTGACGACCACGGTTCTTTCAAACGTAAAATCACCAAAAAATTTAGGCTAAGCGGCAAAAAATTGCGGGTTTGCATAAACTTACTGTGGGGGAATACTAACATGAATTAAAACTAATATGAGCCATCGAATAACGAAATAAAACTAAATTGCAAAAATAAACTATTTATTAAAAACTCTAAAATAAAAACTTAATAAGAACATACTTCAAACTTCCAAAGTATTTGGGAAAAAGGCTCTGCGCTCTATTCGATAATAACTCATTATTGCGTACAGTGGCGGAAAATAAATCACGAAATGATATCCAAGAAAATAAATCACCTGAGAAAGTAGGTAAGTCCAGCTTTGGAAGATTGATGTAAGCCTTTGGAGTTTCAGCTACAACCGAAGTTTGAGATTGTGCGTTCGTCAAATTACTATTTTCGGTCAAATTACTATTTCGTTTCTTTAAAGACAATTCAAAACTATCTAATTTATTCAGTAAGTCGAAAAGCTCAGTTTCGTAATCTGAATAATTTTCTTCATCGCAAGCAACTAAGATGTCTTTGAAAAGATTCGAAACTTCAAAATTGAGTTCACTTATTTGACGTAAACAAATATCTGAATGTTCAAGGTTAAGTTCAGTATCTTGCAACAAGTCAGAGATAGAATTAGTTACCCTAGTAACTTTACTTTTAACTACTCTTTTCAGCTTAAGTAGCTCTTCTAATAATTTTGGCATATTGAAAGCTCATGAAAAGTAATTCAAAGCCCTAACTAAAAATTTTAATTTCGATGGTTCCGGCTCGACGGACCAGATGTGGGGGAATACTAACATGAATTAAAACTAATATGAGCCATCGAATTACGAAATAAAACTAAATTGCAAAAATAAACTATTTATTAAAAACTCTAAAATAAAAACTTAATAAGAACATACTTCAAACTTCCAAAGTATTTGGGAAAAAGGCTCTGCGCTCTGAAACTCTTAAAGCCAGAGTAAAAACATGCTGTCGTGAAATCGCTAATTCAACTGACTGGTGAGCAGGCAAAAATATTCGAGTTAGCAAGAGTCTCAGAGCGCATGCGTAACAAATTAACAAATAACAACTAAGAAAAGTTCTCTCCTCATAAGTGATTGTTCGATTATTCAACTACGGCTGAACACTTACACATAAACATTCTGTTGCATACAATTATATCTGTTACTGCGAAAGCTCGAAAGCCGTTGATATGCACATAACCTAATTAATTTCCAGATTTATTAAGGCGATCCGTTAAAGTGCGCAATGAAGAGCTCTTCGCAATTTACTTAGATAATGTGCACACTTAGGATCTCCTTATCGTTAAAGTTTTAGAGGTTTGCTTCTCTCATTTTATCAACTAATTTGTTGATTGTATTGACTTTTCTTCAGATAACAAATAAAAATAACACTATGCTAATTACCTAAATTGTAATAATATTTTAAACCATTTGATTCTTTGTATTATATTTTTGAAAGTAATTGATTATTGATTTAATTGATTTACCAGCTAATGTGTAGCTGTTTTTAATTACACTTAGACAAGCCAAGCTTGTAAGTCATTGGCTTTGCGAATTAATTCAGGTAAGGGCGCCTTTCGTTTGAAAAGAAAGAGCCTCTAGAGTGAAAGTGTGATTTTAAGGACTGGTTTCATAGGACCGCTACAAAACGTCAGCTTGAAATCAGCGATAACCCCTGATTGGTCAATTTGTGAGCTACATAGCATACGTCATCGAACGCTCAGCTTGAACGACGACTAACGTCCGAATCAACTGCTGTTGGATTACAACGTAGCGTTAACGACAGAAGCAATGGCGGACAACATCCAGCGGTACGTCAACGTCCCGCTGACACCCAGATAAGGCGCTTGTCTTAAAAAACGAGGCCTTTAGTTAGATAGTCCGGATAGACTGCAACACCACTAATTTTTGAAGCAATTTTCCAGACACAGACCTGGGGACCCATGGCATTGGCGATCGAAATGGGCTACAGGTGGCGTAGAGCAGAATTCTTTACTTATGGCAATGCATCGCAAGCGTTCACCATTAGCGTGTGGAGAGTTATAGAAGAAGGAAGTACGTAAGTTTCTATTTTGATTTTCATATAGGTTAAAATATTTTAAGTTGGTAAACTATATGGAACTGAAAACTACATCAAAAATTTCACATATACCTCAGGACTTTAACAGATTTTACAAGCTCGTGTTTCACATGTATTTGGTGGATCTTATCGAATCGAAGTCCGACGCTCTAACTACTGAACTACCACTGCCTATCTCATGTGTTAATTGTATTCCATAGATCTTATTTTCATTTTAAAGAGTGCCTAATAGGTAATGTGCAGATTATCAAGGTAGTTGGCCGATAACCTATATAATTTGAGACACGAAGAAAATTTTCGGCGCATTACTGGATCACCCACGTAAATTTGCACAACAATCCGTAAAATATCTGATTTTTACGTTTCATGAAAGATATATCCATTTTTTTTGTCGTATGCCTGTTAGGCAGAGGGGGTGCGATTGTTCCTGTTTTTCAGTGGCGCCATCTATGGTCAGGAATTCGACTTCTGCCACACCATTCACTCAATCACAAACCCTTTTATAGGGTGGGTCACATTTACACACACAAAGGAGAAAGGACATAGAACACACAGAGAGAAAGAAACATCTATGCCTTGCCCGGGATTCGAACCCAGAACCTTGCATAAAAATTAGAAATTTGAAATTGTAAAGTCCCTATTTTTAAATTTTTAATTTTATAATAAAATTTTTTTAAATGGTAACAAAATATCTGCTTTGATCAGTAGAATCGAGAGAATGATTTGTGCAATTAAAGGAAAATACTTCACGGGAAAGACTTATCGACCTGAATTAATGAAGTATGCAAAATGCAAGAAGTGTTAATCAGGAGGTAACATGTTGATAAAAGTTTTTTTAGTTACGCTTCTCGAATCTTCTAAATTAAAACTGTGTTAATGAAACCCCTGACTAGTATTTAAGAACACGGTTTTATTGGAAAAATGGAGAAAGTCATTAGCCTTTTTTTTTTTTTAAGACTACTTCTAGTTTTAAGATCTGATTAATGATATTAACTGAAGGATATTTTTAACTTTTAATTATTTATATTTTTTTGTTGTTATAATGTCCTATCAATAAAACTGTTTTGATTAAACATGAAAATATTGGTGCAATTTAACTTGAGTTATTTGAGTATTATTTAAACAATTAAAAGTTTATTTTTCTAATCGCTTAATAAAAAAAGGCTAAAAATAGCTAAAAAAAAAAATAATACGGTTTATTTTCCGTTTAACGCATTTAAAAAATTCAAATGTCTTTACTTTATAAACTTTTTCTATAAATAAACTAAATTCCGTGAAGCAACAGCCCACGGGGGGGCTGTGCCCATCTCAGTTTTTCTATACACACGGAATTGATATATGTCTTAATTTTCTTTCTTATAAATATTAACTTTAAAAAAATGTTTTGGAGAGAAATCTAGATGTAATATTTTAAAGTGGATAACTTAAGATGCAACAAGACACTGAGTAAAAATAAAAAATGTCCCCTTAATAACTTATGTTTTAGTGATAGGATTTTCTCGCATCAAATTACTTGTGCAATTGGAATGGTTCAAAGAGTTAAGCTCAGTTATGCTAATTAATTAGCACTAAAGATATGAAATCATACGCATAAACTCATTTTCTCTAAATAAACAAACTTTTTGTTGTGGCAGAATTGGATTCGTGTCTTTCAATTTATCAAGGGCATCTGAAAAGTTGAAAATATGGACTTAATAGTTTAGCCAGGAATGTGGTCAAACACTTGGGGATTTTAATGTTAATTTTACTTTTCACTTAATTTGCCATACTCCGGAAACTATTCAAGCACATTAGAATTGACAGTCATTTTTCCAAAGGCAGTTTTAAAAATTAATAATTATTTATTATTTTTTTATTTAACAATAGTCGAAAAAAATATGAATTTTAATTGTGCATAGTTATTTTATTTTGAATTTTGTTTAAAACTACAGCTTGAATAAATATAGTTCAATATGTCTTAGGAAATAATTCTAGTATCCCAAACACAGAACATGAAATTTCAGTTCTAAAGATACTGGCCAGATTAGACTTGTTTGCTACTATTTTCGCCGAAAAATATGAACAATTTTAAAAAAGTTAATGAGATTTTTGGTGACCATGAGACATTTGGAACCATGATGTAAAAAGTCTGAAACACCTTTGTTGCAAAAAATAAATAAATAATAATATTTGTTTGTAATAAGGTTGCCCTGAGGTTTTATGATTCCAATACCACTCACTTATCAATGAAAGGCAGTAAAATCAAAAATATCAGAAACATATTAAATATCAGAATATTCACCATACTTTTAATACTTCATGTTTATGAATCGTTGCCATTACGCATTAAAATGACACTTGATAGCGTAAAATATGTTAGAGGGTCCATTTATAGAAATTCTATGTAAATCATTCAAACGAATTTTTAGAGGCCGGGATAGCTTGGTTGGTAGGGCACTGGGCCCATGTCCGAGAGTTCGTGGGTTCGAACCCCGCCGGCCGAAGACTCCCCATGTAATAAAGTAACTGATGCACGTTAAATCTGTCGATCTGTATATATATATATATATATATATATATATATATATATATATATATATATATATATATATATATATATATATATATATATATATATATATATATATATATATATGTGTGTGTATATGCGGTTATTAGCGGTCACTAGAAAGGGATATGTACCGATGAAAATTACTTGATACATAAGAAATATTGTTTATCACGAGTTTACCGCATGCTATGGTATCATGCCAAGTAATGTTGAATACAGTTAATCTTTACTCTGATGGGTTGAACTACAAATAAATGTGCTTAACTTAATTTCATAACGTAAAGTCACTGGAAAGGGCAACAGACAATAAATAAATAAGCTCGAAATTAGTTTAGCTTTATTAATTTTGTCGGTATAATTATTAAAGAACTTCTGATTTAAAAATTCTTGATGATCTGGCAGAAAAAATATATTATATCTTTAAAAGGCTATAATAAACATTTTTTTTTTAATTCTAAGACTTTGAGCATATTTTACTAAAATTTGCGAAACTTTATTTTTGTATCTGTTACCCTCAATGTAGGAAATCCGGCATTTTATCGAATGCTTAAGCTCAATTGTCAAAGTACGAAAGGATTTATATTTCACATAATGCCTGGATGTTCTATAAATGAAAAATTTACTTTCATTTTAAAAAATGAATAGACATTCTATAATGCTTGCAAAAAAAAAAAAAAAAAAGCAATCTGCTTACATTGATAACTGTTAAGTTTGTTGATTCTCAAACTCTAGTCACTGTTTCATATTCTAGTTATTTCAATTTTAATTCAAAAAATTAATTTCTCCCAACTAAATGCATACATTTTTAAATAATTATCGAAAGTTGCATTTAATTACAGTCTGGTTCTAATTTAACTGCAGTTTTGAGAACCTGTTTTGAACAAACGGAAATTAAACAGTAGATGAGACAAACACAATATCATGAAACATATTGAGGATTTCAAATACAAATGCAAATTATTGCCATAAATTATTCATCGATTAGGCCTTCTCCACTTTGTACTTTATTCATTAGTGGAGCATACAAATGCACCAACATCGTTAATAATGAGTGGACACTGCAAAATATTTATCGACGGAATGAATTATTTATTTCATCAACTGTAATTTATTTTAGAGCCAGTCGATTAACTTAATGCAACTCGATTTGTTCTAAAATTATAATTACTGTTTCATCGGGCGGGAGGGCAAGATGAAGAAAATACGATAAAAACTAAGTGGAAAAACATTATTTTTTAAGGATTTGTCTTAGAAATCTTAATGATTGTTTATTTATCAGATGTATTAAACAGAAAATGTAAATTAGAATAAAAGACATATCATTTACTTTACTAAAAATAGTTTTAAAGCTGATTAAAGGCGAAGAACGTAACGGAAAACTATAAAGGCAAGTTAAACTTCGTACCCTATTTAATAATAAGCTTTGATTGTGGAAATTTATGGACTAAGTAGGTTAGATAAATAGCTCAAATTTCTCTGATTTTTTTCTGAAAAAAAAATGTAATAAGGCCGCGGTGGCTCAGGAGATGGAGAATTTGCCCTAAACGAGATGACCCTGGTATGAATATCAGCAGTGCCTGGTTGATACAAATTCTGCTCCCGGCTTGCATCGACCCCAGTACTGACGTAAAATATCCTCAGTGGTAGACGTATCAAGGGTTAGAATCCCCTAGCCATTACGCTAATTGTGGGAGGTTTTCATGGTTTTCCTCTCCATAAGGCTGGTTATAAAATGTACCAAGGCAAGCCACACTGGCTAAGATGATATAGTATTCGCATGGGCGCCCATAGGGAAGGGCCGAAGGGGCCCGGACCCCTCCCTTGAAATTATATGCGTAATGAAACATATGCGTATTTGATCAATCATGTATAATTAAAAGTGAAATTAATTTAAATTAATTTAAATTAATGAGTTATTCAGCTAATTAAGTTAAAAATATTTAAATAGATAAAATTTCCTCTCATTAATTTTTTAATTCATTAAGCTATTTTTCGTTTTCTTTCATGAGCCCCCCCCCCCTAAATTCAAACATATGGGCGCCCCTGAGTATTCGCCATTCACTGATTCAACTTAGGTTTGAATATCAGTGATGACTGGTAGATTCGAATTCTGCTCAGACTCACGCCAACCATAGTGCTGGATTAAGATATCCCTAATGGTACATGGATAATGAGTTAGCATCTCTAACTATCGGGCTAACAGTAGGAGATTACAAGAGTGTAATTGCGTTTTATTTCAAATTCATTTTTCAGAAAAGTTGTATGGCAGCTTGACCCGTATCTAGAATATCCATTTTATATGAGTCCATGTATAGGTGGGACATACCATCTTAAATTGGTGAGGCTATTGGAATTATACATTTTTGTCTAGTCTAAATAAAAGTTTTGTATTTACATCTTCTATATTTGATCATTAAGAAATATTATATTTATAATATATTTATAATGATAAATATATTTATAATAATAAATATTTTTATAATAGAAAAAACATTACACAGAGGAAAAAAAATCTGGCAAAATTACCGTTCTGAAGCATAATTTCATTTCTGATGAAAATACAATAATTTTGGTAATAAAAAACCATAATATACGGTATTTTAATGCTCCACATTTAGTTAGAAATACTAAAACAAAAAGTAAATTTAGCCGAATAAATATTTTTTTTGCCATGCTCTAAGGCATTGTGATAAAATTATCAAATTTTACCATATTTACCAAATAAATAAAAATATTTTATTGTTAATTTTAACAAAAGTCATTATCAAAGCGCTTCTATGAAAACTACCGAGCTTTCTGTTGCTCCATTGGATCCAGAAATTAGGTAAATGTTACCAAATTCTGGTAGTTTTGAACATACTTTTTTTTTCTATATACTTAAATATTAACTTAAAAAAAAAAAAAAAATTCGAATCTTTTAAGAAGGTAGGAAATGATTGCTATGTTGGGCTCAGTCTCACTTGCTTTCCCTGAGGTCCTGACTATAAATATAAAACAATGATAAAAATACTATTTTTTATTCGTATATTTTATATAAATAATAAAAACAGTAATTACAGATTCCAAAGCTATATAAAAAACGGAAATGATAGGGTTGGATTACCTTTACGACTGAGATTTCTTATCCAACCAGATTAAACAATTAATTGGTGTCATACATACAATTATCAACGTACAACAAACAATATATTGTAGCTATAGAAACGGTCATAAACTAACCTGAGCAGGAAATGTTCCACCAATATAAACAATCTCTAATTAATAAACTACAGAATTTTAAATTTAATTTTTATTTTCTAATTAAACTAAATTTTCTAGTTTTTAGGTTCTTTTATCATAAAGTTATTTAAAAATACTAATTGAAGATTCTGCATTGAGAACTTGAATTAAATAGCGTTTTTCAAAATACTCCAAAAGACGGACAAAATTTTCGAAATATTCATGGAAAGAGGAAAACAAAAGTAAGAACACAGTTTCAAATAAATGTGATTCTTATTTAAAGTTATCATTTTTTTTTAATTAAATTGCTTTTCCGCGACTGAAAAATGTAAAAGCGTGCATAAAATAGGAATGAGACCTAATGTTAAGTAGATATTTCCGTGTACAATTATAGATTTTCTTAATTTTTTCCTACGTTTCTAAAAATAGAATGGCATGATGATGATGTCGCATTTTGCAAAAGGCATTTTTTTTTGAAATTTTGAGATCTCTTTTATTGTGATTGCTTTTCTTTTTAAATATCTTATGAATTTTAATTTGAATTCGTTTCTCTTTATAATGTGTACTAATTTACAGTTTGATTACTCCGTATACATTATTCATTATGAAAGTATGTGTATATTTTGTACTTTAAGCATAATGTAATAAATATATCTCTTTTGCATAGTTACTTAAAACTGATTTTGAAAAAATAAAAAAAAAAAAAATTTTCTTTAAACTTAAGAAACAATTTGCTTAACTACTAAATTTTACAGTTTTTGTGAAAAAATTTATAATGACTTAAAAATTTTTTAGTCTTATTGTCAAGTTTTATGCTTAAGTTAAAATTATTTATAATTTATAGTGGGTGAAATTATTTGTTTTGGATAATTTATTTCGGAAATACTTATTTTGATTAACGATCAACAAAATATACAGTTTTACTTGTAATTAGAGCGTCCAAAAATATACATATGTATATAAAAGGGACAAAGGTGTATTTTAAATACTGTAAAAAGTAAAATTATATAAAATAATGTAAAAAAGTACAATTTCGCATTACCTTTGAAATCTTTCTGCAATCATGATTATTTTTTACTTCTCCTAGAAAGTAGTTTAAAACATGGGTGTTTTTTCCATCTTTATTGAAATAAAGTAGAAAAGAAGTTTTAAAGCATTCATAAAATAAGTATAAAGTATCAAAGAAAGATTGATAATTATTTGAAATAAAATGAAATCTTTTGCTGTCATTAGGTGTTTAAAAATTTTGAAAGTGTTCCAAGGGATGACATTCCCTTTTACAGTGAATCATTTAATAATAATATAAATCTAATAACTGATATTATTAATTTAATTTTTAAGTGAATGAATTCATATCAAGTTTTAATTAAAGCAATTAATTAATTTATTATTTTTAGACATAATCTCGAATTGAATTGGAAACAAAAATAAACGTAATTTAAAAGGGTCGGTCATGCTCTACATGAACCTGAGAAATTTAAAGTATAACAAGTTTTTAATTGTAACGCTCATGACAATAGAAAAATAGGAAGACCTAAGTAGATTTAACGTAGGACGATTAAAAGGGGATTGAAAATTATATGAAAAACATGAAGAAAGGCAAAATACCTGGCCACAAATATAGTCAGATGGAGAGCTATGATAGAAGCCCTATGCTCCAATTCGGAGTGAAGTAGAGTATGTATGTGTATGTATGTATATTTTAAATAAATTTTTTATTTTTATTTCTATGACTCTCTAAGATTTAAAAACAACTGTTTTTCTAAAGAATGGAGTTAAGTATGATATTTTTTTTTTTGTAAGTTGTAAAATTTGAAAACAATTTCAAAAAGGATTCGAAACTTTTTTCAGGTATTTAAATCGATAGTTGGTAGAAAAAAAAAAGAAAAAAAAAACTTGTATTCAAATCTTGACGTATTTCTTGCAAAATGTTTGGTGATAGATTTATAAAATGTTCAAACTTTAAGGAACAATTGTTTGAACGAGTTTGCTAGGAAATTATGTTTTCACCATGCATCATTTTGTTTTGAACAAAATGGAGAGAAGGCAGTTTGCATTGCAGGAAAGAAAGCAGGACGTTTAGCTAAGGAAAAGTGAGGATTAGTTTTTTAGACTCAATTCTTTTTGGCTAAGATGTTTAAAATTTAATATTTTTGATTTTGTTTTCACAATTTGATCAGTATAAGCAGGATATTGATGAGCAAATTAAATGTAATTGCAGATAAATATATATGCGAAATAAATACGCATGTAGAAAGTACAAATAATAAATAAATAAACGAATATCTCTTAAAATGAATGGTAATTTCTAAAAAATTTTTTAGCTCAACAGGTGTTAAATATTTTCAGACGCATAAAAGAATAATTTTAATAAAAGAATGTAATTTTATTAGAATAAGGAAAGTCAAAAATAAAACAGAAATCACTGAATAGAGCGCTATTCGAAATTTTCATAAAATAATAAAAGATGAATTGTCATTAGAGTGCAAATAAAATATATCTCAGCCTACAGATTTATTTTGTATGCAGCATGCAGCCAAAAAATTTAAAGCTTGAATATGTCGCCAAATCTAGTGAATAGGAGAGAGGTTGAATTTCTGCCCGAAGCAGCACGTCCTGAAGGTGATCAATAGATGCCCTTGAGCGCCATCTATCGTTCGGAATAAAATAAGTGAAACGGAAGTTGAAAGAACGGAAAGCAATTTTCACCCATTTACTTAAAGCAACAAATGGGGCTTCCAAGTAGCATTAGTTATCTATTAGTCGATCGGCTGAATTATTGCTGTATTGGTAGTGAATGAAAGGCGTAATTTTTTAAATGAACAAAAATTGGAAAAGAGAAGAAAAAAGAAGAAAAAATTGAAAGAAAAGATGGAGCTATCATTGTTATTAGTAATTAAAGAAGAAAGGGAAGAAAAACTTTTCTAATTTATCAGAAAAGAGGATAATAATGAATTGCTTTGTATAGCAAAGATGCAAATCTATTTATCAAAGTTAAATATTTTAAATGACGGAACTTGAAGTTAGGGATAGTAAAATAATTAAGCAGTAACTCAATTTCGTAACTAATACCGATAAGCAGCGCTTTTCGTGCTTTAATATAGTCTATTTGCTAAAAAAAACTTTGTTTCATAAATTTTTAGAGAAATAATATTTTCTTCATATTTAAATATAAATATTTTGATATTTATACATTAGAACATTATTCAAATTTATTTATATCATTTACTTCCACTATTTATTCAATTGCATTAATTTTAATAATCAATTAAATTATTTTTAGTCTTTAATAATTAACTTAAATAGTTAATTTTTTAAAATTTTTATTGAAAGCAAAATTATATTATAACAACAACAAAAATAACAACAATAATGTTAATAATAATAATGCTAATAATAATACTAACAATAATACTAATAATAATAGGAAGAGAATCTGACCAGTAACATTTATTTCTTATATAAAAAGGTGATTTCCAATTAATAATAGATAAAACAACGTAACATTTTTAGATAATTTAAAATTTTTACTGAAAGCAACATAACATTATTTCAACAACAACAAAAACAATAATGATGTTAATTATAATACATAATACTATCACGATGACATTCTGACCAACAACATTTACTTCTAATATAAAACAGTGGTTTTCAATCAAAAATGATTGGAATAATAAATCGAATAAGGTAATCTTTTCGGATAAGATTACATTATTTACAAGTAAACACGTTATTTTTTCAAAAACTCATTTAATGAGTAAGTGAACATGTTTATGTGTTTATAGAAATCTTTTTTTCAACAATAATGAACATAAGTAAATTAAAAATAATTTGGTATTTTTTGTTGTTGCTATAAAAACACTGTTAAATAATTGTATTATTAAATGGTTGTGCAGATATATAATTGTATATAATAATTAAAATCTTTCTATGAGAAATCTAAATTTTTTCAAAAATTCCTTTAAGAACCTTTTTCTAGTAATAATACCATATCAAGATGAGATTCTAACCAGTAACAGTTACTTCTCATACAAAAAGATCTTTGATCAAATTGATTACGTTACGATGAAATTCGTTACGTTGAAATTCTAGTGGTTTAACCGTATTGGGTGAAAACAGTCAATAAATTATTTTTTGTCACAGTTAACAGTTTGAATATGATCTTTTTGTGTGGTTAGTTGACTGTTTTGGCTGGACATGATGAAACAGCAATTGAATTAAATATTAATGGACTATTTTTTCCGTAAACTTTCTGACAGAGTAAGCTTGTTATGCATCCATATTCCCAACCCTTGCATACCTTCAATGCAACCATCCTTCTACGATATCTTTTTAACATCTGCCATAAAGGTAAATATTTTCAACAACAATTATAATCGATCGAAACTAATAATTATAAGTTTTTTTTTCTCAATAAATATATGATCAGCAAGTTTTTATCTTAAACTCAGAGAAAATTGTAAATGTTTATTTCTATGATTTTCAATACTCAAAAGCAAGTGAAATTCTCTTATCTATTAAAATAAATTGAATTAAAATATTTAATAAAAAAATGCTGAAAAACGAATTCGTAGAACAACATTAAAACGACAAAAGCGCAAATAAAAGCAAAACAACATAAAAAAGTTAAAAATTAATTTTATTATTTTTAATTGCATTAATTTTTTTAATCTTTTAATTACAATATTTTTAGCATATTACCGCACGGCATATTGAAAAAAATATTTATGATACATAATCTCAAAAAATATTAAATGAAAAATGAGACTTCGAATTTAACAAACGATTGTATTTGAGGGATTTGGTTAAAGCAGCTTACATTCTGTGGTTATAATCCCTTTATAATGAGTTTTAAGTCGAAAGAGACATTTATTATATATGAGTCCGTATCTCCTGAAATATTTTTATTTGCATATTTTTTTCGGACGTGGAGTAACTTTTCCGTCCCCCCCTCATATAAAAATACATTAAAACAGGAAGCAAAGTTAAACGAATTCCAAGAAAATAATGTTGCTATGAATAAAAAAGCAGATTTCTCATGTAAATAAGTGCAAATCTTTATAGCATGAATATTTTAGTTAGACTAAAATTAAAAGTTTAAAAAATGGAAGTATATTAATATTAATAGCATTTACTTTAATATATAAGAATATTTAAATAGAAAGTATTAACTACAAGAATTATTAATAACTTTTATATTGACTATAGAAATGGGATAAATGAAATTATACACGCAAAAATACAATTAAAAAATGGCAAATTGCTATGTCGAAAAATTTGGCGTATGGCTGCACCCCCTGTTTGGTGTTGGGGTAAAGAAAAATATTTTACAGTGCATCTAATCACAGTTTTTTTTTCTACTTTTCTACTGCTATAGTTTTATTTATTTATTTTTTCTTTGTTTGTTTAGTAACAACACATATTTTCATGTGCATTAGAATCAATTTAATGGCTTACTTTCAAAAACATTTATTCTAAAAGACAAGCACATTTTTAGTCATATGTCCGCCCTAATTCCTTCGATTAGTTGTTATTTTGTCTATTTTATGTAATATTTAGTACGATAACAACAGTTTTGTACATAAAAATATATTTAGTTTAACTCAACATCAAAAATGGTGGCAACTATACATTAAAAATTTTACAATGTCACTATTTTATGTAACGACGGAGCACAAAGTCTTATTTTATCGTAATTTTTTTAATTTTTGCAATTTTTTTAAATTTTTCTCCTTATTTTAAGAGTTTCTACACGTAATTTAAAGGATTACTTATTATTCTTAATTTTTTGTTATAAGTAGTAGTAGTAGTCGCTTAGAGCTGCGCAATGAGCTATCCTTGACGATCTGGGGAAACAATCTTTGAGGATGATCCAAAGACACGCCTTCATAATTTCCATCCTATGAGAAAGGGTATAGTCCAGCTTTGGCAGCCCAATGATCTAAACGCAAATCCAGCATTTTACGGTAGAACTGTTTTACGAGGACCAATACCGCACACCTTCGGTTCCTTCGTAGGCTGGTCAAAGTGGTCATCCCCCTACACACTGACCGCAGCCAGTGATGCTTGACTTGATCTACTAGAAACCATGTCTTAGCTAGTCAACTTAGGGATATTTTTTTAAAATAAAATTTCTATTTTTTCTCGTGTTTTTATTAGTTTCATTATATGTTTTGAAATAATACACTGTATTTTTTATTTTCTTCATCATGACTTTCATATTCACTATTAATGGCGTTTTAGTATTATTTTATGTTTGCATTTTTTTTTTGTTTCGTTGGTTTCTTCTTATTTTTAAGATTTATTTCAAATTTTTCTTGTTGTATTTTGGTGATTTTTTGCTCAAAATTTGTCTTTTGTTTATTTTTGCTGAATTAAAGCTTCATTACCTGTTAAGGCATTAACATATTACTATTACGTATTGACATTGATAGATGATCCTTATTAACTTTCTGTGTAGGTTTATCGTAACTATGCCGTTTAAGAGAACTGTCAATAAAAAATCAGTTAATCTGTTAGGGTAAGCACTTATTTTCCGACCCATAAACGACGCTCTCAAAATAAATAAATCAATAGATGAATTCTATACCAAAAGGAGTTAAGTTACACTTTTAACTAGATGTGAGTTTTCGATACGGTTTTTGCCAAACAATCTCTGATTTTCAATGGTCCAAGCAATTTTAGAGGGAAAAATGCATTCTTGAATCGTTTTTTTAAAATTATGTTATCCGCCTACCGTAATACCACCGTTTTAATTCAATGCTACAAATAATTTCAGTATAAGAAAAAGTGTTTAATTTTTTTTTTTGGTTTGGATACTACGTATAATTTACTGATCAATTATTGTCCAAAACTGCACATAAAAAAAGCATGGTCAATTCTACTAGAATATGGTAAAATTTACCGTGGATCTGGTTCTATCGGAACACCAAAAAGTTTGATAATTTTTATCGAAGAGCTCTGGTAAAGATTTTGGTAAAATTAGCAATAAAATAAGTTTTATAATTTGGGATGAGATTCGGTATATGCGGTAAAATTTGGTACTTTTATTATGTTTTTTTGTTTGAATTGTTTTTTGTTTTGTATATTTTTTATTGTTTTTTTATAAAAACTATTTATCTGGACAGATTTACTTTGTTCTACAGTTTTGTATAATTTACTAATCTATAGTAATAATAATTGTAATTTAGAAATCAGAATTTCCATTAAACTGTTTACATATGAACGAAAAGATTACCAAATGAATAGTTTAAATACCATAAATTTTGATTTTATTAACAAGAATTACGTTTTTTTAACAAGAAATATCATTACCATACAATACAGTAATTTTTGCAGAAATAATTTCTCATTCTGTGCAATATGCATTGAATGTAAATTCAATGGTACCAATGATTTCATCGAGAAAATGCACTTACTGATTATTTTACTAGACGTTACATATCTGTTAATAATCTTCTCTAGGCAGAATCTGTCGTTTTTAGCAAACGGATTATTCAAGAAAAATATATTTAGCCGTTTTTTTCTTATGGATAGAGATAATGAATAATGAAAGTTGAAGTTTAAGTTAAGCTTTTTGTCGTATTTACTTTGTACTATATAAACCATTGTTTTGCTAGAGGTTGGATTACATTATTTTAATGAAATATGTAATTTGTAAACGGTAAAAATACTCTTTAATTTATCTGTAAAATGTATGAGAAATAGCTTTTAGAAAAATAATATATTAATATGTGAAAGGATTTTTTAAAAAAATTTGCATAGAGCCTATTAACAAGAGGAATTTTGTGTTCGCAAAAACTACTCTGCTTGCATGGTAAATAATATTTCTGGTAAAGAAAGAAATCTATAATTCTGGTATTAAAACCAAAATATACGGTATTTAAGCAATTCATTAAGTAACTCTTTTCGTTTATGTTATAAAGATTTGACAAAAATTCTGGTTTTTAAAATTGCAGCTCTTATTATATCGCATTTAGTAAGAAATACAAAGCTAAAAAGTAAATTTAGCAAAGCTCTTTGGTGTTTAGTAATTTTTCATTTCATTCGTTTGGTAACGTTCATTCAATCCGTCTGGTAACCGTTCACTAGAAATTCTGTTTCTCAAAGTTATGGTTTATATTACCTCACATTTAGTAAAAATACACAACTGGAGAGTAAATACAACCAAAAAAATAGTTTTCATGCCTTCCTCTAAGACAGGGGCGCAAGTGGTAGATATTGAACCAATGAGGTTGACATAATACGATTAGGTGTTGATTCGATCTAAGGGGTCAATGAACGAATATCAATGCCAATGAATTGAAAAGTATTGACACCAACGCAGAGTATACAGTTTTTGTTTGGAATGCCAATTGAACTTATAATATAGTAATCAAAGTTATTGGAATAACTACTTATTATGGGGATAATGAATATAAGGGGATTCCAGAATGGCTTATCGAGCCATTTTCCGCTCAAGCTGAAAATATCGAGTACGCAAAATATACAACACAAAAATATAAATAATATTACGCAAAAATATACAAAACTTTGTAATGTGGCATTTCTCTTTACCAAGCTCACATTTGGTTGAATCTGGCTCTCAGTTATGTTGATTCTATTTAACAAAATAGGGAAATGAATTGAATGTGGCGATTCCAAACTGAAATAAACGAATTCTTATCCAAACATTGCTAAGCAAAACGTCATCAAACACGTACTTCTCATTGATTTATGTAAAAATTTGATTTTATTAAAATAAAATAAATCGTTTAAGAAATAGTTAAGTTTTATTTTATTTTTATAATTTTTCATAGAGGGGGTTTATATGAAAATAAATTATAAATTTTTTGTTAGTTGGTGATTAAAAAGTTTGGTGGCCCCTGCCCGAAGGTATCGAATTATACTGCACTTACTTCCAAACAGCATGGTAATAAAGTCTTATTTTATTGTTAATTGTACCAAAATTTTTTAGTAAAGCGCTTCGGTAAAAAGTACCTTGATATTTGGTGTTTCCATAGAGACAGAAACACGTTAAGTTTTACCATATTTTGCTAGTTTTAATCACACTTTTTTTTTCTCAGTGAATTGGTATGACAATTCCATAAAAATTGAATTGAAAGAAAATTGTTAAAAATATAGCTATCCATTGATATATTTTTTTAAAGTTGTTCTGAATAGTCATTTTCTTATTAATCAAGCTTAAGTATTTAATTTAATCAAAAATTAAAGACTATTTATCCGAAACTACAACCTATAATTTAATATGCAACAAATAGTTGGTACTAACATATTTAAAAGTAATACATTTGGAAGTCAAACTGCACGTAGAAAAAATGTAGATAGCAATGTAAAAAAAAAACAACAGTAATTCGTATTCTGGTAACTAAATTAAGTTAAAATCATAGTAAAAACTTAAACAACTGATGTAAGATAGTTTGCATCCATAAAGAGGGGTTTTGATCAGAAATTAATTTAAATTGAAAATTAGAAAATGAGTTCCACTATTTATCCATTATGAAATTATTTTGATAAACTGTTACGCTTTTTTTTGTCAGTTTTTTTAAAAGATAGTAAGACTCTTAAGGATTTAATCGTTTACTTATTTTCAATTTTTTTAAAAAACTCTGAAGTAAGAATAAATGATTTCAATGATTTAGCATTGAAGAAATCATTCGATTAAACATTTTTGTTCATGTTTAAATCACTTAAAATTATACTTTTTTTTTAAAAAGAAAATAACGCATTTAATGATTTAGTCGTTTTCTAACTTTTAATGTTAAACAAAATTGAAAAAAAAAAAATCAGAAAACAACTTTAACATTTAGAAATTGTTGCAATCTTTTGCTTGCTGGCTAACGCTTTTATTCAGAATTTTTTAAAAATCCAAAACATAAACTTTTGTAGATATTCCATATGAAAGATATTTCATGGATGAGTTTGCTATACTCACTTTTCACATTTGTAAAAAGTATCCTATATTTTACTATAGTTCAAGGTTTGAAATCATTATGAGAAATGCAGTTAAGAATACATTTGATATGGAAGAGTTGTTACGCTTTTATTTTCAATATCTTTTACAACTTTTCAACATCATACAGAAAATGTAAGCCTAAGTCACGTGTATCCAAGTATGAAGAACGAATTTCTGTATTAAAAAAATAGATAATTGAGCATTTTTAATATGCATATATTATTCATTCATGCATTTGCTAAATTATTTTAAACATTCTATTGTTGCGAAATTAACCTTGAAAGAATTAGATTTCCGAATTTTTAGTTTAATGATATTTTTTTCAACTTCTAATTACGGAAATTTGATTTTCATACTTTGGAAATTTTACTATTGTAAAAATATTTTAATCAGAATTCATCGATGGAAAACCACAAAAAATCCTTGTTGCAATCTGCGATTTTGTTTACAGAAATGTTCTATATTTAAAACTATTCCAGGAATAATATACCAAAAATATTAAGTTACATATTTAAAAATTGACTATTTGATATTCAGGTAATAAATATTATCAAAATTATTCAGCAGGTTTAATTCCAAATTCTAAATTAGCTGTATTTAAAATCTTAAATTTAAGTATTTTAAAAATCCATCTTCCGTGCAAGATATTTTTGTTGTGTAGTCGAAAGTAAAGTATGCAAAAAATACAACATAAAACTTAGAGTTTTGGTTTCTAGCAATTTTAATTGATAATGAATATAAAGAAAGGAAATTTTAAGCAAAATATAACATTATTTAGTTTCGTTTTTCTAACAAGTTCTATTTTTAACTAATAATTGACTTGATAGCTATAAATAATAAACTCTTGATAGCTATGTTTAATTAATATTTAAATTTAATTTAATATTTAAGTTAGTTTAAAATTTTAGGATGCCAGTAAATAATGTTCAAACACTGAAACTTACGCAATTCATTAATTCCTTGTCCAACAAATATTTAAAAAAAGAAAGATAAGGAACTCACAACAGAAATTTCCTCTGTCAATATGAAATAATTTATAAATAAATTATGTAAAAGGAAAATATCATTCATATCTTAATATTCTAAAATATGCTATCTATTAGCTATATATAACTAATTTTTGTTCATATAAATTTTATGATTTCTCTTGTTTGTTATTTAAGCATAAATTTGAATACAAAAGAAAATTTTTTTAAAGAGTTATTTACATAAAATGTCAATATGCATTTAAGAACATTCTTTGAAATTTATTATTTATGTCTCGAAGCAATGTTTCATTATAATTTGTATTTTATGAGCTATATATTATACTTAAAAAAGCTGTTCCTTATATATTTTGTTAGTCTTGGTAATTAAAAATATTGTTAATGACAGTATAAACACATAATCTTATGATCGTTATCAGAATATAGTACTTTAGATGGTATATGTTGTTTAGATGGTTTTTTTAGTCTTGATCAGTAAAAATACTGTTAATGACAATGTCAACACATAATCTTATGTTCGTTATCAGAATATAATAGTTTAGATGGTATATGTATTTTAGATGCTTTTTTAGTCTTGATCATTAAAAATACTGTTAATGACAATATCAAAACGTAATCTTATGTTTGCTATCAGAATATACCCAACAAGCACACGACTTTTGGGCTAGTGAAGGGAGAATGTCGGCTCACCGAAAGTGCCATTACGGCGGGCTTTTCATTGCCGTATCGGTTCCGTTAATAAAGTGAAATCTGGGCCAGAATGAGGGCCAGTGCATGGCATTTCAGGTAAACTTCAGGCAATCGTTAAAGGACCGGAACTACTTAGTTGCCTCTGGATTGCTTTGCCATTTTTGCCTGTTAAATACCGAGAAATTTTTTTTATTTCGCAGAATAAAGAGAAAATTGCCGTAAAGGCTTTTATTGTACCTTTATGATGCCTTTCTTGCTTTTTTATAAAAAGCTGAATACGTTTACTGGCACACGTCGTTGCCTCGCTTGCCGTTAAGGCACCTTAACTGTAGGCTGATTAGAAAACGTCTGTGATGTTTTCGCCCGTATCGCACCTTTATTTCAGGTGCTTAGGCGAACTTCTTTGCCTTATTTACCGATGTACCACCCTTAACTCACCTCGAACTCGGTTCAATAGAAAGTTTTAATGCCGTCCTTGCCGGTATCACACCTTTATTTTAGGTGTCTCGGCATTTTTTTTATTGTTAGTTACTTGCCTTTATTAGAACTTATCGTAGTTTTTAATTTCAAAGGCTTTCTGCTGCATGTCGTTAACAATTCTTATTTAGGGAACATAAATTGTCACGAGTGTTTGTCTTACTCTGCTGATATAAGTAATTTATTGACTTTTAGCTTTTTATATTGTAATAAAACAACAACTGTCATTATATGCATACTTTTTTATGCCAATATAAAAAACAAATGGTGTAAAACAATTGTTTAATATATAATCAAATATCATCCAATGAATCTTCTTACTATAAAGTAGACTTTTTTTTTTTAAATTTCATTTTAATCAATTATAAACGCAATCACTTAAAGTAGAAGCATATAAAAAATATTTTTGAATTGAGTGTTTAAATTTTTTAAGCATTATGAGATATATGAAATTAAGTACAAATTTTTATTCTAAAATAAAACATAATGCAACTCAATAAATAAGTTATTTAAGTTTTGAAAATAATGCTTATATATTTTAAACCTACAACTAGCTTTTATTGATAGAAACTTACACACAAAAGTTTCTTTATCCTATAATTTTGTGTCCATTCAACAAGTCATTAATTTTTTTAAATATTAGATAAACAATATATATCATAAATAGTTTTAAAAAAAAAATATTTTGTACCAGTAAATAACACACCAATTTAATACAATTTAAAATATATAAAAGCAGGAATTTTAATAACAATAAAAGGCTTAAAATAAACCATGAAAGAGTTTTATTTCCTTGTAACAAATCAATACATCAGAATGTACACTATTTATATATGGGCAAATATAGTTTCTTTATCCCATTCCAGAAGCTTCGTTTCAATGAGCCTAGTTTTCCTGCAAAAAATAAAGCAATTTATTTTACTATAGATATATTAAATGATGTTCACAGAAAAAAAAAATATTGATTTAGACAAGCTGATTATTTTTACAAAAAATTATTAATTTAAAAATATGATATTGAATTTAATTAATAAATACATTCTTTAAGTTGCATTTAAAAAAAAAAAAAAAAAAAAAACTAAAATCTGATTTCAGAGATAATGATGGTATTTCACTAAGAAATAATAAAAGAGATGTGTATGTAAATTATTATAGTCATGCATCCCTTTAATAATTATCCTCAAGAAAAGTATTGATTTAAATAAATAGATTCGGAAAAAATCAATTACTTAAATAAACTGATCATTTAACTATTATAAGTATAAATACTAATAAAAATATTATTTAGAGTATGTTTAGTTCAAGTCTTTTTTTTTTTTTTTTTCATTAATAAGGTTATTTACTAAGAAATGGTGAAAGGGATATGCAAGCAAATTATTATTTTTTAAAATAGATCAACTGCCAAAGAAAGATATTAAAATTATTCACATTTAATTTTTTAATTATTTAAATTCAGTTCATGTATATAGCTCATAGATATCAAGACTTATTCTACCCAAAGTATCTTAAAAAAATTTTTTTAACACTGTAGTCTGATCTAAACTAATTTAATCTGCTTTAGATATCTTATTGAAAAATAGTATCACAAACTTTAACATTCATTAGCAAGTTGAGAAGGAAAAACATAATTATGATTCTATTTATTCAATTAGTTTTGTAATAATTAAATAATTTTAACCTTCTTAGTTAGAAAGGTTAACTATTGTGGCTATAATAATATTTTAAAGTAATGTTAAGTATTATAAAAACAATTTTTTATAATACTAGAAAATTTTTATAATATTTAATAACTAGAATTTTTTATAATACTAGTAGAAAAAAAAATTTTTTTTAAATGATTTTCTTATACCCTACAATTTATAAACAATATTCACATTATATTTCATTTCATTTAATGCGACATTACATTAATAACCAAATTGCTGGTACATTATACATTTATCAGTTAACTGTAAAAAATAATAATAATAATAATAACAAAAAAGTATAATTTGCTCTAAATATAAATTTTTTTAATTCCCGAAACAAAGCTTGAATAAATTTTTCATTCTATTAATGAGCAATTCGTAACAGTTTGAGATCGATAATTAGGAAATGTTAATAGTACTTCTGTATTAAAAATAACCAGCATCAATTATTTAATATTATTTTATACTAATATGAATATTTATTTAAAATCTGCAATTAAATTCCTGACATCTTTAATAAATTACTTTTAAGTGGGGTTTCAATAATTTTGAAAGGAAGGCAAAGTAAGTATATGTGTCTTAGCATTTATATTCAAAAATAATTTTCTGCATCAACTTTTCATTAAAATAAAAAAATAATAAAAAATGATAAATAAATAAATAAATATATATATATATATATATATATATATATATATATATATATATATTACATTGGAAATACAAATTATTTGATTATTCAAACTGATAGTTTTAGGAACTGCATTAGTATTTGTAGAATATGTGATGTTCTGAGCACAGACATATCAGAAATCAGAGCAAAAAGCTAAAAAAAATATGAGAATAAAGTTTTTTTTATTTTTATCCGGAATTCAGAAATTTCTGGACTATGAGCTCGGATATTATTTAACTTATTAAATAAACTATTATGCTAATATAAATGGGGAAAAAATTTATACTTTATTTATTATTAAACCATTAGTCTAAAAACTTACTTTCACTATATCTTTCCTAATCAATTTTCTACCGTTTTATCAAATTATAATGCACCATATAAGATTTAATTATCATTCATATAAAATATATATGATATATTGCCTTAAATATATAAAAAATTTTATTATGTTAATGGATTAAAAAATAATTATGTTCCATAAAATTTAATTACATACTAATATCATAAATTATACACAGCTAAATAATAACATTAATTAAACAATATTGAAATATAGCATTTCTATATTACGGGCAAGCGAGGGAGAGAATCATTCTTTATGGTATCACTAAAATCAAATTTAATGCTGAATGTTTATTTTGCTTGCTTATACTTAAAGTATTCAGTTCTTTCCTTTTTTATTAGATATTTTGTTAACATATTTAAAGAAAAGAGTGGATATTTTTTAGTTGTTTATTGAAAATATTAATTAATTGTTAAAGGAAGAGTTAAATGCTATGAAAGACTTTGAATTGGTTCGGTTAATTTCAATTGGCTTAAAATATTGTCCCACATATTGTTTTAAAAGAACACAAAAACCCCAGTTTAAAAAAAAAAATGGTTTCTTTCCAACCATGTGGTAACCTAAGGTAAAATATAAATTTATTTCTTACCATCCTTTTTGCTGATTTTTAAACTTTGAGTTTTATCTTCATTGTTGATCTTCCATTCTGACTCGCTATGAAAGAAAGAAAAAATTATAATTAGAATATGATAGTTGTAAAATCAGTTAAAGCAAAAACAACAAAATCAAAACATTTAAAAAAAACTGTTTCTAAAATCAAATATGAAGATTAATGTAAGTATTTTTATATCAGTTATGGTATATAACAATAAGTTTATTGTTTATCATTTATCTTGTTTATACTCTAAGCACGTGGTGTGTTAGAGGAGCTAAATGTGAATTAGTAAATTCAATAAAACTTAGCACAAGCTTGTAGGGAAATACTTTTAGCCTTTCAGCCCAAATTCAATGTGGGCATTAAAGTTTTTAATTTTTTTCATGTATATTTTTAAGTAAAAAATATTTGCTAAAATAACTGCTTTAACACGAATATGCTGGTGAAACTTATGGAAAAATGAAATGTTATGTAATATTATCATTTTAAATAAAATAACGAAAAATATTTCGTTATTCATTTATAACCTTATGTAGTTATTTTAACTGTAAAAATAATTTCTTTTAAAATTTTGTTTTCTAACTAGTTAAAAAAATAGAATGATAAAAAAATTTTATAACAGGCATGTAATGAAAACAGAGAAAACAAATACTAAAATATCATAATGATGTAAAATTGTCAGCACATCTTTTCACCTAATTTATACATTCATAAAGTGCCTTTTCCACTTAATACAAAACCTTATTAAGAAATTACTAAATAAGAATATTGCAAAAATATCAATATAAAAGCTTATATGAGTAATAAAAACACTTGTTATTAATAAAGACTGTGTTAGAGAAATACATAAAGTGAACTTAATTTTGATAAGCACAATTATTATTTCAAAAAATCAAAATTCTTTTCCAAATCAAAAACATGTGATTTAATTTTAAAAAATATTAATATTTAAAAAAAATATGTTTCCTTAAAATTATAAGCCATTAATTATTAATTATTTTAAATTACACAAATTATTAAAAATGTATTCTGTACAAATGCAATATAAAGGAATAAGATTTTTTAATTTTATAATGAATTTATTACATATATTTCCCAAAATATGGGATATAAAATGTCACTGAGACAAAATAATGCTTCACTTACCTTATTTTCTGTTGATGGCTGTTGATTGTTGGATTAGCATTTCTTGGATCTTTCGTCCTGTCTTTCCATAAAAGAAAAGGAATTAATTAAAATATGATCGTCATAAAAACAGTTAAAAATCAACAAAATCTGTTTCTAACTAATTATATTTTATAATTTTTATTAAAAAAAATTTTTCGATTTAAATGATATTAATTTTGATTTAAATGAAAGAGAAGGATAATATATTAAAATTACGGCAAATATTTTTATTTTTGGTAACTGACAATAAATTGAATGTTTACCACCTGTCTTTTTTATGCTCAATGCATATTGTATTTTAGCATAAACTACTGATCTTGCTTAAAAATAATTATCATTGGAAAAGACTATAAAATTTAGTTCGGAATTGTAGAAGAACATTTAGAGGACAGGTCTGAATCTAAAGTAAATAATTAGACTAGAAATTTTAATTTATCATGCATCGTTTTTGGAAGTTGGATAAAATATATGAATTATTAAATGTTTAATAATATTTTTAATAAAATTACAAAATAATAATAATAATAAGTTAAATATTTTTCTAACATAATGAAGTAGTTTTTTAAAGTGAAAAATTTAATCCTAAAATTTTTTTGATTCTAATTTAGAAAAAGAATAAGCATGTATGGGACCATGGGTGGTGCGGAAGACATGGGAGCCAATTAGAATTAAAGTAAATAGATAAATTAGAATTAAAATAAATAGATAAATTCTAAATAAAGCTTTTGTTAGTCAGGGCTCCCTCTCAATTTTAGAAATAAAATTTCCTGAATTTTTGAGGAAAGTTTCCAACAATTTCTGGATTATATATTTCCCCTACTAAGCTATCATCATAAATTAAATTTTAATTAAACAATTAATTAAAGTTACTTTTTTGTAGAAAATAAGTTAAGTATATACTTTCTGAAATACAAAATTGTCCAAGTTGAAGGCTGAACAGGTATATTTTAGAATTAAAAACCATATAAAAACTCAAAATAGTAAATTAAGTAAAAGATAAATTAGATGAGATAAATTATAGATTTGAACTGGAAAAAAAGATTTAGTAATCGTCATTATAGATTTTATTTTTCATTGAGGGCCAACAATATTTAATACAAGAAGCTTTATTTCATGAAAAAAAAATTATTATACTGAAAATACTTATAAATAAATTTTAAAAATAATAATATTCTAATTATTCCATGAAATAATATTGTAATTTCAATTCAGAAAAATTTAACCTAATTTTAAATTTAATTAGTTTTATAACAAATTTAATTTTACAACATAAAAATAATTTTATAACAAATTAATTCATTTTAAAACAAATTTAATCGTAAAATTAAACTTAATATAAAGATTTTAAACGTTCTTATACCTTTACAGCAATTCATTAAATGCAAAAGAAGGATAAAAACAACAAAATAAAAATTAGAAATACTGTCCTTCTATTTAATATGTCCTTTTGTTATTTATTTATTTAAAACAAAAAATATATTATATTGAGTATCAAAACAAATAAATTGCTTATAAATATATATTGTTGTTGTTTTTTTAAAAATCACATTTTTATTAATTTTTAAAAAAAAATAATATTGAATGATTTGTTTGCCAAACAATCAAAATCTTTTTACCCTTATTAAGAAAACGCATTACTTGAAGACATTATTCTGAAAATGCTCAAAAAAAGCTTAAAAGTGGAAGTGTTTAGTGAAACAATTTTTAGCATGTTTACCAACGTTATTTTTTTTAATTTAAAAAAGTCAAATCAGAAAAATATCAATATTAAAGTATAATTAAAATATAAATTAACTAAGTAGAGATGAGAAAATTTAAACTCTACTATTTATTTATTTATTTTATGGTGGTTCAAAAAATATTTCAAATTACTTCTTTTATCTAATCAAAAGTATTATTTGAAACAATAAGTGACACCCGCGGTTTAGATAATTCAAATAATGTTTTTTTTACAGTCCTTCAAAGAAAAAAAATGGCTACCGAAATGAAGTAAATTATTAAATTAATCAATGCTTCTGAAAAATGAAAGAGGCATTTGTTATTAATGACTAAGAAATTATAAATTCTTCTTTTTCTAGATAGAGTTAATTGAACTTTTATTTATTAAAAAAGTCGTCTAATTCATTTTAAAACTAAACTAGCAGCTTACAGGAGAGCATGAAATAGCCAACTAAAATATTATAGTTTTAAAACATAATTTCTAAAAACTTAGCAAATAAAATCAAAACGAATTAAACTAATTATAAAAAGCTATTTAATTAATAAGTAAAATAAATTTCTAAAAATGCATGAGCTGAAGAGAAAAAACTTGTTACTTACTTGTTCGTTTGAAGTTGAACCATTTCTATTTTTCCAAGAAAGATAGGAGACCCCTTCAGAGACTAGGGGCTATGTTTATCGCCCTTTTTTTACACCTTTTTCGCCAGATGAATCTTTTGGCTTGTACTATACATATACAAGTAATCACCGACCACCTACTGAGCAGCTTTTCTGTACTTGAAAGGAATGTTTCTTAGAATTGGGGGTAGGGGACAAAATGTGCTCCTTTCCTCTTCTCCCCCTCATTCTCCCTTTTACTAACTAGGCCACAAAAAAGTTTTGCTTAAATTACCTCATTCTATGATAATAACATTTTTTCAAAAGAAAACCATAACTCTGTTAATAAAACCAAGTATTTAAACCATTTATTTGATAATTTTTTTGTTAAAATGATAGCAGTTTACTGGATACTCTAACTTTCAAAATTATAGCTCTTATAACCTCAAATTTAGTAAAAAATATAAAACTGAATAGTAAATTTTTCTGAACAAATGGATTTTATACAGTGCTCTAAACTATCATGGTAAAATTACGAAAATTTACCACGTTTATCGCATTTCAACTCATATTATAAAATCTAAATTTTTTGTTATTTTTTCCGAAAACATTACTAAACCACTACGTTAAAAAATACTGAGCTTTTTGGTGTTCCAAGCCAGAAATAAAGTAAGTTTTAGAATATTTTGGTAGTTTTGATTAAATTTTCTTTACTAGCAAACATATCAACCAATCGTGGTCTTTTTTATTAACAATTAATAACTTTCAAGTTAACTATCGAAATCGAAATTTTCTCTACAACTCATCATAATTTCAAATAATAAATCATGTCGTTTTTGCACAGTAAAACAAAATGAATATAACGTGAAAAGAAAAAGAAGGGGAAAAAAAAGATGCGTAAAAGGCAATAATAAAATTACAATTAATTTTCGAACATATTTGAATACCGGTATTAAGTTCATGAACAAAATTAGCCTTTACAGAGCGTAAAATTTCAAATTAGTATTTGCATTTCTGTGTTCTGCAGAGCAGCCAGTACAGTATTTTTTTACACCAGATTTTACTGATAACAATTTCCAAACTAATAATAGAATAGTCATTTTTCTATTTCATCGTCCTCCCAGACCATTTTTCTGTAATCCTTCGTAATTTTATTTTATAACTGTCATTGAACAGCCGACCCGAATTTGAGCTTACGACTATCAATGCTCAAATTTGCATCCTTGTAATTTTGAATCTAATCCAAAAAATAAGAGAACTCCTGTACAAAAGTATAGGGAGCGAATTGACTTCGTGGAGAACTTTTTCATGGTGAGGAAAACCACGAAAACCTCCCACGGTTAGCAGGACGAATATGGGACTCTAATAATCCACGATGCGTCTATCACTTGGAATATTTTATTTCAGCCGGGTACGAAATTCGTATCAGCCAGTAATTCTTAGGATTCAAATCCTCAAAACTCATTAGTACGCTAGCGTTCTTTCCCCTGAGCCACCACCGCCTACCCTCGTAATTTGAAGTTTCTAAATCTTATACATTTTGTACAGCAAAGCAAAATGTAAAGTTAAAATAAGCATCGAAAAATAGCGGAGGGGACTTCGCTGCTTAGGGCTTTTTTATTTAGAGGGAAACGTATTATAGTAAATATTTCTTTCAGGATTCGGCTCAATAATTTTAGTAGTTTCCTCCCGCTGTTTATGAATTTTTTCATATAAAAAATTAAATAAAAATACAATATATTAATAATTTTTTTTTCAGAATATTTTTCTAATTAAAAAGATGAAATCCAGTTTAGAAGTATCTGAGTTAACACCTCAAAGTAAATATACTAAAAAATAGACATTTAAATGCATAAATTATAAAAGATCCAACATTTTACGCATTTATGTCTAGATGGAATATTTAAATTAAACTAATTTTTGAAGTTGCGAAATAAGAAGACTTAACAATTTTATTACCATTAATTTTCTTCCTTTTTTTAATAATTTATTTACAGTGTCTAACTTCTGTCTGAAAAAAAAATTATTAAACATTTCTTTACTTAGTAAAAAAAAATGTAACAAAAAATTTTGAAATAATCCTAGTTATTACTATAATGAGAAAAAAATACTATGATGCTTCTTCAGAGTTTTATAATAGTTAAACATCTGTTTACGTATTTGTTTAAGAAATATAATGTGCTTACGTTGTAAAAAATCAAGATCAAGGTTCAAGAAATATCGCAGTGATGCATGAACAAGAAGCTTATTACAAATTTATTAGATAAATTACTCAAATTTCTGAGGGTTTAAAGAATCTAATTTCTTGTTTTTTAATGTTCTTTTTTTTACCTGCACACAAATATATCTGTTTATATTTGAAGCATTTGAAGAAACTTGATTAATTTGAGTCATTGCGTACTAAACGTACAATTATCTCAATAGTTGTGAAAGACTGAAATAGTCGTTCGCTATGATTTAAATAATTTACAAACTTTCTACAAAGAGCTGAAAGATAAAGAAAAGATTGGAAAATGATGTTGTGTGGCCTCGATCGTTATGTCCTTTTATTAACTGCAAAAAATAATAAGCTAGAGTGGTACTAATTTGAACAGTACATACTTATAAATGGTTTACATAAAGCATAAAAGTGAAGCTCTTTCCATTTTGAAGTCCTCCTCATCAAGTAAAGTTGTCTTACTAATCAAAAATTAGATATTAATAGTAAATCTAAAATTATTTTTTTTGAAATTTAGAGTTTATTAATGTACTTATTTTTTTATTTACTTTTGTAGTTTTCCATATCCGGTAGAAGCACTTCTGTTTGATATTTTTTAAATTGCATTTTGAGCTGTAAAAGATTTTTACTCTGTATTACTTATGTTAAAACTGTTTTATGAGTAAACTACAAAATATGAGAATTTTGTGTTGGTAGAGTTTTTATTTTTTCATTTATTTACTTTTTTGAAGGAAAATAAGTAGTTTAATGGAAAACTAATCACAAACGATTTAAAAAAAAGTAATTTCATTAAAATGTTAACTAATAATAATGATCAGCATCATTAGCAAAGAAGTAAAAAATGAAATGGATGTTTAGGGGAGCTTCATTCAAAGTGAAGTACTATAAGAAAATGAAACAAAGTGCCGAAAAAGCCCAAGGCTTCTCAAGAACTGCCACCAACAGGGAGAGATGAAAAACGCATAACCGGACATCATTAATTTTCCTTTTTACCCTACAGAAAGGGGATCTACAGCTGCTCCCCATCAACAGCTCATCCCTATTAAAAAAAAAAAAAAAAAAAAAAGAACTGCAACTTCTTATTCTAAAACAAACGTATGTACTTCTTCCAGTAATCAATATTTAAATATCATGAAGGACACACTAATATACATACAAAATTTTTTTATTCCTAAAATTACATTGCGTAAAATTTATCCTTATGATTCTCATTTTGACATTACATTATAATCATACATACTGATTAATACATATTGATACATAAAAAACTTAAAATTTTCAGATGTGCAGAAAAAGAGTTCTAGTTCTTACCACTACAAATTACTAATTCTAGAGCATTCATTCCTAAAAATATTTAAATTATTATAATATTATCGTGCACCGTTTTAACGAGGAGACAGTGGGTAAAATTTGTATCTGTTTTTGTATAAATAATTCGAAATAATATTTTCATTCAAGTTTTTTGAACAATCTATGATTTACCAGACTTTTCAATGAAAACACCAATAAAAATGCATCATTAAAGCTTGCAAACATTCTCATCAATAACAATGTTCTTTGTTTTACAGCAATTGTTTAAGAGTTAACTTAAATATGTTTCCTAGGAAGTCACTAAATTCTTTTCCTTCTTCAGTATTCATATTTATATAAGAAATGATGCCAAGACAAAGGACAGTAATCATGTATAAATTAACCATACAGGAATATAAAAACACTTTAAGGTAATTTCATGTAAAAATATTAAAACCACTCCCTGATGAAAAGAAAAAGAAAAAAAATTCAGCTTGGGAAACAATCAACTCCAAGTATAAGAAGATCAAAAATTATTTATAGACTGTTTTGATCTTTTTGTGCTGCTTTTTTATTAATGCTTATGTTAGCCCGATTTTTTTATTATATTATTTATTTATTTATTACTCTTGCAGATTTTTTCTTGAGACTATAGTGTTGAAGTTGATCTAATCGATTAAGTTGCTCCAGTCGAAAAGAGTGCAAACCTGGAACAACACCATTTTCGTAAAGAATAACATTTCCTCTGACCAATCCTAAAAATTTCCTTTCATATAAACTTGGAAAAAGGAAAAAAAAAAAAAAAAAAAGGCTGCTTCATATGAATTAGGAAAAAAAAAAAAAAAAAAAAAGGCTGCAGTGCTTACCGAACTTGATACTTGCTTTTTCTCAATATCAAATAAATTTTTATTAATTTTTTTTCTATATCAGAAAATTGAAAGGGACACCGCTTGTTTTAGGAGTTTAACTTAACGTTTGCTATTCATTTTGCATTTCTGCTCACTTAGAACTTTAAATTACTAAGGTGTGTAGAAAACTAACAGGGAAAACTAAGAACGGTTTATGTCCACTGCAGCAGGTTCTGAGAAGAAAAAAAAAAAAAAAATGTGCACGGACAGAAACTGCATCTTTATTGTGTAATAACTCTCTGGGAGAACCAATTTTTTTCCTTGTTTTTTATTTGTTAAACTAAGTAATCTTCAAAATACAACTAATGGCAATACAATAGTAATTTTATAAAAGAAAGGGGGACATAAACAGTTCTCCTCTTTTGATCTACAATCATGAATGACAAGCAACTACTGGGGCTGATGAGCGAAGCGAACAGGCAACGGAGCCACCCAGTAGAAAAACAAAAGGATACTTAAAAATAATCTATGACGAAAAACTAATATTTGTGAATTTATGATGCACATTTAGAATCATTCTAAAAGTCGACTGTGGAGGCTGATGAACTGTAGGCAAATCATTTGCTGCGTGTTTTTAAAAAAATTATTAGCATTATTTATTATTATCCGAATTCTACTTAACAAATTTTAAAAGAGTTCCACTAATTAAAAGGGAGGTATGAAAATGATTTTCTTTTGTAGCATGAAAATTGCCATTTATAGGCAGCAAGAAATACCGCTTTATTTTTCATCTGTTCATGATTTAATAACCTCCCCTAATAAGTCCTAATTACAAAATAATTTTATTTCATCTAAACAATTATGCCTTTTCTGAAATATTGAGATTCAGTATCTTCAACTATAAATTGGAAATTATACTAATATTTCAACTGGAAAAAGGTCAAAATTTCGTTACTCTTAACGTTCGTTTTATATTTCAAACAGGGTTCGCCTACTAACTCCTGAGATTTAAAACATTTTACACAGACTTATAGTTGTTAACTCCCCCCAAAAACTAGTTGCAAGAAATCTTTTAATGCATGCATAGGAAACATTTTTTCCAAATCAGCTTTGAAAATGATTAAATGTGTGTTTCTTATTTTGTGTTGCCACAGCAAGTTATGTTTCTTTCATTATTCAATAGTTACTGGGAAAGGAGTAATTTTTCAATTCCATATTCAAATTATCAATTTCATATTCAAATCATAAGACATACTTCTATATGTCTTATGATTTGAATATGAAATTGATTTAGTAGCAGAAAATTTTTTTAACTTTTTTTAAACTATGCTATGACTCTTGTATTAATTTTCGCTTTAATTCGAGTGCTGTGCAAGTCTTGAATTAAATTCTATGATAAATTTAACTATAAAGCAAAATTGAAAGGGAGAAATTTTTAATGTTTATTTTAGTCTAATTTGCTATTTGAATTGAATTTAAAATAAAACTTCTTAAAATGAAATAATTCTAGTTTAAAAAACTATTAATACGCTCTTTAATTGGTTAATGTAAAATGAAGTTGCTTATTTTTGTATTAAAGATTTTCCGAATGACACATTTTATGCTATAATACGATCGCAACACATGAGTTATAAATTTCTTCTCAGCTTGATATGGACAGCGAAAACTTAAGGTTTGAAGGTCAAGCCCGGAGGGGGGCGGGTTCCCTACCACGACCTCCTCTCATTATCAGTTTACAGACACCAAGTAAATGTTTTTTGGCGAGATTCTAGAGAATCAAAAGCAAAGCAACCCTACAAAACCCCACACCCTCTTTAGAGAAGCATGTGGTTTGGATTTTTTCCACTTGAAACTTGTGTTTTATTGCAAAAAATATATAATTTAAGAAATTTTCAACAGCAAGATAAAAAGTATCGGATCTTTCGTCAATAATTTTGTGCTTTTATCATTCGTTCATGCATTTTAAAATATTATATATCAAGCCGTAGACAGGATTTTCTTTCGGAAGGGATTTAAATTTGTAATATATAATATCGCATTTCTTAACAATTACAAATTCCTAATTAACTTATCTTGCATTTATCTTCAATTTATAACGTTATACTCACAAATATATATTTTTTCCTTATGCATTCCTCATTACATGCAAAATATTTGCTTTGCATCTTCTGTCAAACCTTTTTTATTAATCAATAAAAGAAAAATATTGTAAGACAACGTTCTCACATAAGTATGTAAGATTATTTTTTTGTAATGATTGAAATGTTTATTCAAAACTCTTAGGGAAAAATTTACTATTTCCAGAATAAGGAAAATTTCTTATTTTACAAGGGAAATTATTTTTTGTCAATTATTTTCTTTTCGGGAGGTGTTTAAGCCCCCCTCCATATTCTATTCCTTGCTTACAGCCCGGTAATAAATGATAGGATATTGAGTTTTAAAATATTTTAATTAAGCTTTTTATATAAGGGAATTTTTCTTAAACTAGTGATAAGTCAAGAAAACGTTCGTGAAAATTTTACTGTAAAATAGAAAAAGAAAAAAGAGAAAAGCAGGCAAAGAAAATCATCGGAACATCATGAGGGAAACAGTACTTTCATATAACACATAACAGTTTTATATAACAGTATTTTCAATACAACTTAGGGTTACTAAAAAAAATATTATTATCCTTGGTACAATTATTATATATTTCCTCAGGAATTTTTAAGAACCTCACCATAAATTAAGTCATTGATTTTAAAACTATTTTCTTTTTTTTATTTTAGTCATAGATTTCTTTTTGAGTTATTAAGTTCTTTTTTTAAAGAAATTCTTTTTAAAGAGAATGGTATAATAAGAAACAGAATATAATAAAAAAGAAAATAGATTTACTCAAATTACTCTATTTATCCCAACATAATGGAAAAATTTACTTAACTCGCAGCTCTTTTTTTGATGCTTTCATATGTTACACTCAATCTCTTACCACATAAATATCAAGTACCATCAGAAAAACAACATTCATTTAAAAAGTAATTTTCGTTTGAACTAGAAAGGGTTACTTATAAAAAGGCTTTTTTCATAAAAGTTTAAAGCATTAAAAATTAACTTTCCTTATTAATTTTTTTTTTAATAAAAAAAGAGGTTTTAATTAATTAAAATAAAACTTTATCTATTCTATAACATTTTAATTTGTTAATGCAAGATTTGTCGTAGTGAATAGCATGGATGAGCTGTCCCCATAAATCATAACGTTCCTTACATAACACTATAGTTTCAATTTAAAAAAGAACAAAATTTTGATTTTAGAGCTCAATTAGTATTTTCCCCCTTCATGGGAAAAAAATTAAAAAAACATTTCACTCGCAAAGAATAAGAATACTTAAAAAAAATGATGGCACGAATTTTTTTTTTTTTTTTTTTTTTGCGAATTTTTTTTTCTAAAACTAACATTAAATTTTGAGAAATAACATATTAAATATAAAATAGGTTTTATTTAGAGTATTATTGACAGTATTAAGTCATCTATGACTGAAAAAAGACATGAAAAGAGCTTTAGTTAGCCGAAATTAATTTTATTAACCATGCTATTTTATGGAAAGGGATTTCCATTTTCTTTTATATTGTTGTTATGTCATAATATTTTAAAAGAAAATATCTTTGATACTGTTGTTCTTATCTTGATTTTTAGCGATATGAAACTGACTGTTCAATTAATCTTTTCGAATTCTGAAGAAAATAAAGTCCTCTTTCTCCCTTTGGTGATAAGCTAGTTTTTGTTGCTGTTCATTTCTAGCTCGTAATGATGTGAAAGCTAGAAAAATAATTTCCCTGCCATCTATCGGAAGGTTTTGAAAACACGTCAAAAATAATAAACAGCACCCTCTTTATGTGGTATTTAAAAAAAAAATTTTTTTTCATTATTTCAAATATAAATATAATGCTATATGAAGAAATATTTTTGCGTAAATGAAAAAAGAAATATGTTGAGCATTTTGAAAGTATAATTTTGATTAATATAATAAAATAATAAACAGCGCCCTCTTTATATGACATTTAAAAGATTTTATTTACGTTTTTTTTTTTAAATTATTTTAAATATAAATATGATTCTACATGAAAAAATATTTTTGCTATGTAAATGAAAAATAAATATATTGAGCATTTTTAAAGTATAATTTTGATTTTCATTTATATTCTGTACTAAAATTTAAAATAAAATCATTTTATCAGTAATCATTTTATCAGTAAATCATTTTATTGTAAATTGTCCAATATTTTGAAATTCAATTAATAAAAATTCCAAATTTTTTTTATTATTTAAAAACGAATTTTTAAAAACAGAATTTCTTTAGCAATTACTATTTTGAAATATAGCCCCAAAAGTTTTAGAAAAAAATATGATTGAGTTTATTATACTAGAGTTTTGTACTAACCATTCAAAAAATTTAAACATATTTTATTTATGCAAAATTCATAAAACCCTTTTTGATTCCTGATTTTAAAAATTAAGTAATTAAACTGAGATTTTAAGTTAAAATAAACATTAAATATTGAACATTTAAATAGATGAAAACAATTGATATAAATTAAAAATGTCCTATTTTAACATTTATTATAACATAATACTTAAATTGTAATTAAAGTTTGCAAATTATTAAAATAAAAAAGTATATTTCATAAAAAATCGTTACTTTGAACTAAAAAAATTTATGATTGAAAGCAGGATTTTAGCAATTAACAGTACTTTTTCCTTCTATCTATAAATATTTTCAATATTTCTGAATATCTTCATCATTTCTGAATTGCGTATTAATTTTAATTTTAAAGAAAGCTTAAAAAAGGTAATTTATATATATATATATATATATATATATATGTTATAAGTTATAGTAGCTCATTTCAGGCTTCTTCCTAAAATGCAGTAATACAAACAAGAAGTACATGTTTTTACCATCTATTATTAAAATAATAAATGTTTAGGAATCATGTAACATTAAAAATAAATATATCTTTTATCTAATAAAAGAAAAGTCTTTATTTTAAAACACATGTTTAATACAACAAATTAAACATTTTGTAATAAGGAATTAAAATAAAAATAAAAACATTTTTCAATAAATTTAAGAATTGTTCTAGTTATAAGTTAAAATAATTTTATTTTTAAGGGAAATATTAAATTTTATCAAAAATATTTACTTCAAAACAAAGAATATAAACGAAATTAAATATTATACTTCGTAAAATAATTTTTAGAAAAAGAAATTCTTATAAATATTTATTTAAAAATTTTAAAATATTTATTTCAAATCGAATTAATTTTTAAAAATATTTAATAAGCAATTCCAGAATTCATATTTAGGTTATAGCAAATTAATAAAATCCTAACTTTTTAATGTTTTATGTAAAAGTATTGCAAATTTTAAAGAATAATGAAAGTGCATTTTTTAAATCGTAATATGCTAAATATTATATGGATTTTATTCTTCTCCTATATTTTTTCAAATTTCCGAGTTAATAAAAACTTTTTATACCAACTCTACACTTTCTCATTATTAATTAATCTATTCATTGTTACCTTAAAATTAACAATGGCATACAATGAAGGTCTTGTAACCAATTAATAGCAGAAGGCCAAATGACAATTTTAGTTTTCGGGCCTGTATAGGTGACGAATTATATCACCGCCTCTTTATGCTAAAGGATAGGAGAAAAAGTAAATCGATGAAATATGCTTAATATTTTATTCTTCGCTTATTTTTTTATTTTCTTTATTCATCTTTTCGAGTTAATGACCAAATTTTCTACCAACTCTACACTTATTCATTATTTATAAAATAATTCATTGTAACTTTACATTTAATTTATGGTATACATATGAAGGTCCTGTAACCAATTAAGTGCAAACGGCCAAACCGCACTTTTATTTCCGGGCCTATATAAGTGACGAGTTATACCGCCGCTTCCGATAATGCCTCAAAACCAACGGTAACGGACCCCATTGTGTTTGCCTTTTGCCGCTAACGTTCCGAAAATGCCAACTTACGGCCTTACGTTTGCCGTGAGGTGTGTGCTTACTGGGTAGTAGTGTAGATGGTGCATATGGTTTAGATGGATTTTTAGTCTTGATCATTAAAAATACTCTTAATGGCAATATCAACATATAATCTTATGTACGCTATCAGAATATAATAGTTTTTTAATTCAAAAAAATATTTTTCATTTACTGCGAAAAATTATAGTCAGAACTATAAGAATTTGGCAAAACTTACCGTGTTTCAGGTCTATGGGAACACCATAAAGGTTAGAAAATTTTTACCAAAGCACTTTCTTTTATGATATTGTTAAAATTAGCAATAAAATATGGTTTACATATAAAATATTAACAATAAAATATGTGATAAAATATGAGAAATTTTTTTTTTATGTGATTAATCTTATGTTCGTTATCAAAATATAGTGGTTTAGATGGTATACGTGGTGGTGCATATGGTTTAGATGGATTTTTAGTCTTGATCATTAAAAATACTCTTAATGGCAATATCAACATATAATCTTATGTACGCTATCAGAATATAATAGTTTTTTAATTCAAAAAAATATTTTTCATTTACTGCGAAAAATTATAGTCAAAACTATAAGAATTTGGCAAAACTTACCGTGTTTCAGGTCTATGGGAACACCATAAAGGTTAGAAAATTTTTACCAAAGCACTTTCTTTTATGATATTGTTAAAATTAGCAATAAAATATGGTTTACATATAAAATATTAACAATAAAATATGTGATAAAATATGAGAAATTTTTTTTTTTATGTGATTAATCTTATGTTCGTTATCATAATATAGTGGTTTAGATGGTATACGTGGTGGTGCATATGGTTTAGATGGATTTTTAGTCTTGATCATTAAAAATACTCTTAATGGCAATATCAACATATAATCTTATGTACGCTATCAGAATATAATAGTTTTTTAATTCAAAAAAATATTTTTCATTTACTGCGAAAAATTATAGTCAAAACTATAAGAATTTGGCAAAACTTACCGTGTTTCAGGTCTATGGGAACACCATAAAGGTTAGAAAATTTTTACCAAAGCACTTTCTTTTATGATATTGTTAAAATTAGCAATAAAATATGGTTTACATATAAAATATTAACAATAAAATATGTGATAAAATATGAGAAATTTTTTTTTTTATGTGATTAATCTTATGTTCGTTATCATAATATAGTGGTTTAGATGGTATACGTGGTGGTGCATATGGTTTAGATGGATTTTTAGTCTTGATCATTAAAAATACTCTTAATGGCAATATCAACATATAATCTTATGTACGCTATCAGAATATAATAGTTTTTTAATTCAAAAAAATATTTTTCATTTACTGCGAAAAATTATAGTCAAAACTATAAGAATTTGGCAAAACTTACCGTGTTTCAGGTCTATGGGAACACCATAAAGGTTAGAAAATTTTTACCAAAGCACTTTCTTTTATGATATTGTTAAAATTAGCAATAAAATATGGTTTACATATAAAATATTAACAATAAAATATGTGATAAAATATGAGAAATTTTTTTTTTTATGTGATTAATCTTATGTTCGTTATCATAATATAGTGGCTTAGATGGTATACGTGGTGGTGCATATGGTTTAGATGGATTTTTAGTCTTGATCATTAAAAATACTCTTAATGGCAATATCAACATATAATCTTATGTACGCTATCAGAATATAATAGTTTTTTAATTCAAAAAAATATTTTTCATTTACTGCGAAAAATTATAGTCAAAACTATAAGAATTTGGCAAAACTTACCGTGTTTCAGGTCTATGGGAACACCATAAAGGTTAGAAAATTTTTACCAAAGCACTTTCTTTTATGATATTGTTAAAATTAGCAATAAAATATGGTTTACATATAAAATATTAACAATAAAATATGTGATAAAATATGAGAAATTTTTTTTTTTATGTGATTAATCTTATGTTCGTTATCATAATATAGTGGTTTAGATGGTATACGTGGTGGTGCATATGGTTTAGATGGATTTTTAGTCTTGATCATTAAAAATACTCTTAATGGCAATATCAACATATAATCTTATGTACGCTATCAGAATATAATAGTTTTTTAATTCAAAAAAATATTTTTCATTTACTGCGAAAAATTATAGTCAAAACTATAAGAATTTGGCAAAACTTACCGTGTTTCAGGTCTATGGGAACACCATAAAGGTTAGAAAATTTTTACCAAAGCACTTTCTTTTATGATATTGTTAAAATTAGCAATAAAATATGGTTTACATATAAAATATTAACAATAAAATATGTGATAAAATATGAGAAATTTTTTTTTTTATGTGATTAATCTTATGTTCGTTATCATAATATAGTGGTTTAGATGGTATACGTGGTGGTGCATATGGTTTAGATGGATTTTTAGTCTTGATCATTAAAAATACTCTTAATGGCAATATCAACATATAATCTTATGTACGCTATCAGAATATAATAGTTTTTTAATTCAAAAAAATATTTTTCATTTACTGCGAAAAATTATAGTCAAAACTATAAGAATTTGGCAAAACTTACCGTGTTTCAGGTCTATGGGAACACCATAAAGGTTAGAAAATTTTTACCAAAGCACTTTCTTTTATGATATTGTTAAAATTAGCAATAAAATATGGTTTACATATAAAATATTAACAATAAAATATGTGATAAAATATGAGAAATTTTTTTTTTTATGTGATTAATCTTATGTTCGTTATCAAAATATAGTGGTTTAGATGGTATACGTGGTGGTGCATATGGTTTAGATGGATTTTTAGTCTTGATCATTAAAAATACTCTTAATGGCAATATCAACATATAATCTTATGTACGCTATCAGAATATAATAGTTTTTTAATTCAAAAAAATATTTTTCATTTACTGCGAAAAATTATAGTCAAAACTATAAGAATTTGGCAAAACTTACCGTGTTTCAGGTCTATGGGAACACCATAAAGGTTAGAAAATTTTTACCAAAGCACTTTCTTTTATGATATTGTTAAAATTAGCAATAAAATATGGTTTACATATAAAATATTAACAATAAAATATGTGATAAAATATGAGAAATTTTTTTTTTTATGTGATTAATCTTATGTTCGTTATCATAATATAGTGGTTTAGATGGTATACGTGGTGGTGCATATGGTTTAGATGGATTTTTAGTCTTGATCATTAAAAATACTCTTAATGGCAATATCAACATATAATCTTATGTACGCTATCAGAATATAATAGTTTTTTAATTCAAAAAAATATTTTTCATTTACTGCGAAAAATTATAGTCAAAACTATAAGAATTTGGCAAAACTTACCGTGTTTCAGGTCTATGGGAACACCATAAAGGTTAGAAAATTTTTACCAAAGCACTTTCTTTTATGATATTGTTAAAATTAGCAATAAAATATGGTTTACATATAAAATATTAACAATAAAATATGTGATAAAATATGAGAAATTTTTTTTTTTATGTGATTAATCTTATGTTCGTTATCAAAATATAGTGGTTTAGATGGTATACGTGGTGGTGCATATGGTTTAGATGGATTTTTAGTCTTGATCATTAAAAATACTCTTAATGGCAATATCAACATATAATCTTATGTACGCTATCAGAATATAATAGTTTTTTAATTCAAAAAAATATTTTTCATTTACTGCGAAAAATTATAGTCAAAACTATAAGAATTTGGCAAAACTTACCGTGTTTCAGGTCTATGGGAACACCATAAAGGTTAGAAAATTTTTACCAAAGCACTTTCTTTTATGATATTGTTAAAATTAGCAAAAAAATATGGTTTACATATAAAATATTAACAATAAAATATGTGATAAAATATGAGAAATTTTTTTTTTTATGTGATTAATCTTATGTTCGTTATCAGAATATAGTGGTTTAGATGGTATACGTGGTGGTGCATATGGTTTAGATGGTTTTTAGTCTTGGTCATTAAAAATACTGTTAATGACAATATCAACATATAGTCTTATGTACGCTATCCGAAATAGCTTATATTTTTTGGTTTCCTTACCAAAATTCTGTTTTTTTTTTTTTCACGAGCAATGTTATTACCGTACAGAATGGCTATTTTACCAGACTTTTTCTCCGCGTAGAAATATTAAATGAGTAAAATATCTATAATCCGTTAAAGCTTACGTTTATTTGTTTGAATAACTTTAGGTCATACTTATTTGAATTTTGAATCAAAATTGTCTCGGTCTTTTAACTAACCACGTCGTGCGGAATAAACTTTCAGCATTATTTTCAACAGTAAAGTAATTTAGTTCTTTTCCTTTGTCAGACTTTTAAGCTTAAATTCAAGATTTTAACCTAACCTGCCTTTCTTCCGTTTTAATTTAAAACTGTTCTCTTTTTACAATGGGCTGTCCTTTTCTGCATCTCATGAAAAGAAATAGAGGTTGTTATTTGGCGTCTTAAGCCTTTCTAATTCCTTCTTCATTCTCAGTACGTCTAAAAGTTTTAGTTTAAAAAGAAACAGAGTTCCTTTTTTTAAAAAAAACATCCACTTTAATAGGAAAGTTTGAAAGTTACTCAACGCACTTTTTCGGGCGAGTCCAGTGAGATGGGTTAAGTTACCGAACTCTAATGTTAATGTCGTTTAATTTAGTGTAAAATACTTTAAGTTGATAGAATGAATTTATTTAGAGACTTGAGTTTAAGTATAGTAATTACGTGTTTCATATTTTATTAAAATGGAAAACCCTAAATTTTGTACTGCTAATAGTATATTATTTTGCTATTACGCTATATTTTGGTCAAATTTAATGTAATTACATTTAAAATCAGTATTATATTTACTTACGAGGACCAAATAATAGTAATCATTTAATATTAAAACCAAAATCTGAAATTTTATTGCTTTTTTTCAATTTTAAATTTGGGACAAAATATGTTCGAGTACTGTAGTCTGTTCTTTTGAAAAGAATATCTAAACTCTAAATTAATTGAAATATAAACAAACTTTTAATCTAAAAATTCTGAAAACCATGTTTTTGTTTTATTGAACTGCTTATAACGGACAAATAACAAATGTAATATTATAATAAAATTCAATTCTTTAAATTTATTCACAAATATTTTCACGTAATTAAAATTGGGATATAACATAAAAATCTAAACTTTTATTGTTACTTCTAATCTGTTCAACCTGCTCCAAGAAACCTCGAATCTGTATTTAAATATTTTTGGCTTGAATTTAATTTTCCAATCAGATAAATTTAAAAAAAAAAAATACTCAGCAGCTGGCAAATAAAAAAAATGTTCTCTATCAAAAATGTGGTAAACCTAAAAAGACCCAAATTAAATTATCCTAAAAAGATCCATTTTCCTGAATCATTTAAATAATTAGTAAATTTGTCCCTATAATAAAAGAAAATGCATGATCTATAGAGGATATATATGAAATTTCATTTATATCGGAATTAAGAACCTCTGAATACAGTCAATTTAATTTTAACTACACTTTATTGAATATGTTTATAATGGATATACATAGTATAATGTTTTGTATTAAGATATATGCAAACTCAATTTTATAATTATAAAAATCGGCAATTTTTTCTATAAATTTCACATTACCTTAAACTATTTTGTGGGTTTTATAAAAGTTCATGGAGCAAATTGTTCTGGCAAAATTACCTTTTCGGGTAAAAATTAAAGACATTTCTGTTAAAAAAAAAACACCACAGTTCTGGTTTTCGAACCAAATTATAAGGTATTAAAACCATTCATTTACTATTCATCGTACCATTTGTATCTGTATTTGTATCTAAACTAAATTTATTTAACCATTACATATCCATGGTCATGTTTTGACTCTAGCTCGCTGCTTTCATTATAAATAACGTTTGTAAGAAGAAGGAGTCTGTTGAAAAAACAAATAATTGAAAATAAAACATTATTGCAAGAATTTATTCATTGTTAGACATACATATGCAGGATTTCAGCTCATCACAGAGTACGATATATTTTATTTTATAATCGTCGTTGAACATCCGTTTCAATTTTTTGGGTATATCACTACTGATGTTCAACTCCGTAGCCTTGTAATTTTGAACCAGATCCAAAAAGCAAAGGAACTCCTGGATCAAGTATTGGGGGGAAATTTGCATTCGTGGAGTACTTTTTGATGAAACTAACCCGCATTTGCTTTACATGTAGAGGGAAACCACAAAAACCTCTCGTGGTTAGCCTAACGGAAAGGAAACTCCAACCCATGATTCGTCTGATACTAGGGATATTTTACGTCAGTACTGTGGTTGATGCGAGTCGGGTGCGGAATTCGTATTGACCAGCCATCGCTGGGATTCAAACGAGGTTCAGCTAATTGGAAAACGAACGCTCTATCTCTTGAGCCATCGCGGCTCAAGCCGAACGTTGTAATGAATATAACAATGAGGGTAATAATAAATTAATAAATATAAATAAATATGATAAATTGGATCCAGGTTTATGGTAAGATTTGAGCCCGCAACCTCTAAGCTTCTATTTTAGGATGTTGCAACAGTACTGATGTTCTTTTCGGTGTTTCCATAGAACCAGAAACACGGTAAATTTTACCATATTTGGATAGTTTTAATCATGTTTTTTTTTTGTAAGGGAGCGAATTGACCCTGTAATAATTCAGTAATCACTACAAATTATTTAAAAATGAAGAACGTTATTGATTAACTTAATTTACACTTAATAAATCAGAAATGTAAAAAAATCTTTATTAATTGATTGATATTTTGCAACATAGTTTAAAATTAAGTTACTAAGTAATTAATATTTGAAAATAAAGTAATACTTTTCGTTATTATGCGTTTGTTTCACCAATTTTCATATTCAATTAATTAATTCCTCATCAAACGCACATTTTTAAAAAGAAGGTATCGATATTAAAGAACTCGCAAGAGAAATTGCTTTTGTTAATATGTAAGAGCTTGGAAATAAGCATTAATACATTAAAGGTTAAATATCATTCACTTTTTAATATTCGAAAATATACTATTTATTGCCTATTAAATTAAATTTTTTTTTTTTAAATAAGCTAATGATTTCTTTTATTTGTTATTTCAGTATAAAATTGGATTCAATAGAAGAATTTTTTTAATGAATTTTTTACATAAGATTTATTTATACATTTAATAACATTCTTTGAAAATTGTTAAACATTTATGTCTGAAAGTAATGTTTTATTACAATTAGTATTTAATGTACTTACTAATATATTTCAAAATTTTGGATGATTTTTTCGTTGTCAAAATTAATTAGTTTAGCATTTTCATGATTAAATGGAACAAATTATTCAGTTCAGGAAATTTTACACAATTTCGTTTATGGAAGAAAAATACTAGTCATAATTTTTGAGAATAAATAACATATGCATTCGAAGGGTTTGGTGCAATAAAATAATGTTTCAAATTATTCAAGAAAGCATTATTGGCCAAAAATATCATGATTCTTCGTACGTAATAAAATATTTCAGTGTATTAAACATTTATCTAGTAGAAATTCTGAAAAACTCACGAATTATCTATGTGGAAATAATACAAAGAAGAAATTTAATGTAATCATTTAAGATTAAAGAACGTGTTATAACATTTTATTGTTCCATGCTCTTCATGCATATTTAATAGTGTACCTTGCAATGAGGAATACATATATTTGCAACAAACGCTTAATTATATAGTTTTAAAATAGTGAAATATTACAACTTCATCGAGATGTATTGTTAAATTCTGTATTTGATGAATTCTATATTAGCTCTAAAAAAACTAGTGGTTTTGTCAAATATTATTTTTTTTTGTTGAAAGAATTATTCAGGTTAGTAAATTATAAATAACTGGCTTCAAAACTTCTGTAAAAGGAATGTATGAATTTCAAATTGTAATAAAATCTATTTCATAATTTTTAATAAAAAATAAGATACATTTGCCTTTAGAAAGGATACATAGGTGGAAAGGTTGTGATTGCACTGTGGTTAAGCACTAAACTGTCACCATCGTAATGTACTGAGGTTTTATTCCTGATGGTGACTTGAAACATACCCCATATCAACGGGTATCTGTTTGAATGAGAAATAAAGACCGGCGGAAACTGTGGAATTTTAAGGCTGTCTTTCGAAAGCTCTGTCGTTGCATGAAAAAAATGTTTTTGCAAATAATCTGCTATTTTTAAGACTGCTGTGAGTTTACAAAAGTTTCTCATGGCTGTTAGGTCAAGTGTAGCCTGTCTTTAGCCAGTACCCTCTAAGTTTATTTTAAAAACTGCGCAAAACGTCAATATGGGGAAAAGCCAAAGTTTTGAAAGCGCTTGTTGTTTTTAATATTTAAAAATTTACTCCCATGTTGTATATCTAGGCTCATTTTTTTGCATTTTATTATTTATTATTTTTAAGAATTTTAAATAATATGAAATTATTTTTATTTATTATTATGTGTATAAGCACTTGTTACCAAGGAAAAAAAACTGAAATAAATAATTTGCATCATAACAATTTTTTAGTTAACATTGAACAATGACATTATGATATCAAATGCAAATTTTAAACCTTAACGTACAGAATCATTTCTCTTTTAGTTTGCTCATACCGGAGGGTCATTTAAAGATTTATATAGTATAGTCAATTTATCTTTCCTTTTATGTATGTGTTTGTGTTGATGTTGGATAAGGATAAAGTACACACAACTGCTGTAAATTATCTCAGATAAATTTGGCAAGTCAACATATGTGAAGGAATAAACTAAAATATTATTTATGGTAAAGGTATTCATAACCAAGTCAAAGTTCTTAAAATCATGTTAATATATTTATGTTATGCGCCGGGATAGCCTGGTTTGTTGGGCACTGGGTTCATGTCCAAGAGTTCGTGGGTTCGATCCCCACCGGCCGAAGACTTCCCGTGTAGTAAATGGTGACTGATGCACGTTAAATCTGTCGAGTCGCAAAGTCCTCCATAATCCCATAACAAATCAAAACCACTGGGGGTATTGATCCTGGAGTTCCTTGTCTTTTGGATTGGTTCAAAATTACAATGCTACGGAGTTGAACATTAGTAGTCGTAAACCCAAAATTGGGTCGGCTGTTCAACGACAGATATGAATATATATATATATATATGAATATATATATATATATATATATATATATATATATATATATATATATATATATATATATATATATGAATATATATATATATATATATATATATATGAATATATATATATATGAATATATATATATATATATATATATATATATATATATATATATATATGAATATATATATATATGAATATATATATATATATATATATATATATATATATATATATATATATATATATATATATATATAAATATTTATGTTGAGCTGTGATGGCTCAGGGGATAAAGCGTTCGTATTACAATGAGCTGAACTGGGTCTAAGTAGAAGTGATAGCTGGTCGATACGAATTCTGAATCCGACTTGGACATTTCCGTCGTAAAATATCATCAGTGGTAGACGGATCATGGGCTAGAGTCCCCATTAGAGTCAGGCTAACTGTGGGAGTTTTCCCTCACCATGTAACGCAAATGCGGGTTAGTTCCATCAAAACGTCATCCATGAAGGCAAAATTTCTCCCTGTACTTTATCCAGGAGTCCCCTTGTCTTCTGAATTGGGTTAAAATTAGAAGGCTACGGAGTTGCACACTAGTAGCCGGAAACCCAAAAAAATTGGGTCGGCTGTTTAACGACCGTTTTAAAACTATTCAAAACAAGCACTATCATGTTAAGCTTAGTAACCCGAATTGGATCAAATTTTAGCTGCGTGTACCAATAACCTTTTTCGGTCCATGCCACATCGTTTGTACTGCTGTAATTGCTACAACACGTATTGCTACAAAGAACGAACAGTGTAATTTTTCAGTTGTTATACTACATTATTAAAAAAAAAGATGAACTAAATCTGGCGGGTATTTTTTCGACACTTATTGTATGTTGTGAAAAATTTTGGATCAAATTACGGTATAAAGGGTATGTCATTCGAAAAATCCATTTTTACCTAAAAAAAAATTATACTATAATTCCATAAATTTTACAGTAATATTTATTTAATTAGAATGATTCATTAATTTACGGTATTTTTAAGTGTAAAAATAACAGTATATCAGATTCTTTGTTCCGTAAAATGTTTCGGTAAAAATGAATTTTACGGTAAAAATGCAACAACCCTGAGTACCGTTATTTTTAATCGTATTTTGATCCGGAATTTTTTACGGTGTAGTTTATTTTAGTTTTTATGTTCACAAATCTTTGAGCATATAATAATAGTAAATAAGTTATATTGTGAAATTATTTAAACTTGATTATTATAATAAATAAAATTAAAATTATTTGTTTTTCACTTATTCATACAGCCAAAAGCTAAAAATTGTTTTAAAAATATCCTGGCCGTATACTTTCGCACTCCACTTATGTGGGTTGCAACCTTAAAAGAAAAAGATTTTTTCAAGTATTGCTCTCCGTAAAGCCGAACAAAATGAAACTTTCTTTGAGTTATTATTAATAATACTTTAGCTATTACTTTTGAATCTAACCACACAGCCAGATATTTGAAACTATCAGTTTTTTTTAAGTCTTTGGAAATGAATATTTTTGTAATCAAAAAAGATTTCAATATTCGTTTCCAATCAACTGCGACATTACTACCTATCTCATATATCCTCTGCTTTAAAATATTTCAGAAAACGATTTTATACATTTTCTTTGAAATTTATCGATTTTAGTTATATTTCGATATTTAGTGGTACTTTTAGAAACTTTGACCAATTCAAGAGGGAATTTTTTCATTGCAATTTTCGAACTTTTAAATGTGCTTTTCAAAGCAATACTGTCTTGAAAGCAATTGTAAAATTGTTTGATAATTTTGAAAAGCAAATAAGTCCTTTATAATAAATAGAATAAAACTGATAGAGCAAGTCTTGTTTTATGAAGAATTGTTTTGCGAAAGAAACAGATTGCATATTTTTAAAGTTTTAATATTTTTAATAACAAACACTGAAAAATATAGTCAAAATTATCAGAATATGGTAACATTTACCGCATTTTTGGTTATATGGAGACATCAAAATAATATTTATGGAAGCGGTGTGGTAATGATTTTGGTAAAATTAACAATGAAATTATGTTTTACAATAAATGATAAAATTTGGTAAATGTGGAAAATTTGACAATTTATCACGATTTCTTAAAGAATAATATAAAACTATTTATTTCGTTAAATTTTATTTTCAGTTTCGGATTTTTTTTCAAACATGTGTTAATAAGAATTTTGCAATCTTGAATTAACGCTACTATATGAACGGAAAAATTATCAAATTAATGGTTTAAATTTCGTATATTTTGGTTTTATTACCAGATTTTTTTTTAACAAGAAATGTCATTATCATACCGTTAATTACCGGTGTATCATACTGGTATCATACACGGAAATTTTTATTAATTTTTTTCTCCCTTTTAGGTTGATTCTCTTAGAGATTTGAATTAATATATTTCTTGTTTATGCATTTAGATAATATTTGTGGCTTGGAAACAGTAATTTAATAGACATTTGATTTAAAAAAATGAAGATTTTTAAATTTTGCTTTCGAATTCATTTTACATCGAGAACGAAGCATCATAATGAACATTGCATCTAACGAAGTTGGCAAAACAAAACGAAACAACTGAAATTTTTCTCAAAAAAAGATATTTTTATCTTAAACTTATGTATATTATATTAAATATTCATTATGTTACTAAAAAATACACTTATTTAAATTTTCAAATAAACAAATATTTCTACTCTGCAAAAAATTAATGAGATATTTATGGCCTATAATATATGTACCAAACAAGGAATAAAGGTTCCGTAAAAACATGCCTCTTATCCGTAACCTTATTTGTATGCAATATTAAAATCTATATGCTCATGTTTTCTTATTAATGAACAATGCCTACTAATAGTATTTTTCTTATTTTTTTATATGTAAGTCCTAACATTCTTTTCGAAATTTGAATGATTTTTTAAAGCATGTATTGATTAAACATGATTCCAAAAGCTTAATTTTACCTTTAATTTACCAGTTTTAGGATAAAATACAAAACTTAAATTTTAAAAATATTTTAGTAGCTCTAGTAGATATGCCATGAATGATATATTTGACCAACCAACTGAACAATCGGGGGTATATAAAAGGTAAGCAAGAAATGCTGCTTCTCTTAGAAAAATACATGAAGTCTTATTTTTGCTGGCAAAAATAATAACTGCATATAAATAATATACAAAATAAAAACGTTAAAAAACACAGAATACAAATAAAGATGTGAACTAAGACTGGAAAAAACTTCACATGAAAACTAAATGATATTTGAATTATTTTCTCGTTTTATATTATTTGCAATAACAAAATTATTGGCGATAGTAACTTAAGCATAACAAAATAACACAAATTCTCCCTCCCGTAAACAATACTTAAACTAATTTAGGTTACGACTTAACAAAACCATTGTAGGAAATAGGGCAATTTACGATAAATTTCTGGCTCAGGTGTTGGTAAGAATTCTCTTTTATTTTTCTTTCAACAGCCCCGAATTTCGTTCTATATCGAATAGAGGCTAATATCCGTTACCTATAATTTCTTTTATCCAGTTTTCATCTTTCATAAATGCGATATTGATTGGAAAAATATTCGCGCGTTATGGGCTTAACATGGGAAAAAGCCAACACATCCTCTACTATTGTGAATTTCAGAATTATTGGATGTATCGTTTTCTCTGAAAATCTTGCAGATGGGTAAATTTGTTTGCAGTTAACTGTAAACCATTCTTAAAAGAGACGATTGAGTTTATACATACAATTGCTTCAAGTTGTTTTATTTGCAAGCATTGAAATGACTTTGTTTATTGAAAGTATGCGCTTTTTTGGTTTTCTGTGAGAAGTGAAAAGGAATAAATAAATTATTTTGATAATTTATTGATAATTAGTAATACCAAATAATTGATGTCATAACATTGATATTTTAGTGATTTTAAATTAGATGAATTTTTTTTGAACAAGATATTATTTTAAATGTATATTTTTGATATTAATTTTACGCGGAATTTTTAACTAAATATACGGATTATCTTTTAAGTATGCTTCTTAGCTTGTCTTTTTGATAAATGGAGTACTTTTTTTTAAAACTTAATAAAAAGTAAATAAAAAAAAAATAAAATTGAAAGAAAAATTAAATGGAATAAATAAATTAAAGTTAAAAAATAATAAATAAAAAAATTAAAAGATAATAATTACAAAAAATTTAAAAATAAGAATTTAATAAAAATTAAAAATTAACAAATAAATAAAAATTTAAATATAATATAAATCTTAAAAAGGTAAAAAAAAATTTAAAAAAAAAAAAAAAAACGCACAGATGTTGAGCAATGTAATTTTGCTTATTTTTTATAAATAAGTGTAATATAGAACTTCTTAGAGAGTATGATTACTGCTTCGTATGATGCTTAGAGTATAGTTTCATTTTGGATAGAAAAATTATCTAAGATAATCAGGATTTTAGTTACAGCGATTGTCCCAATCTTACTCCGCTCTCATAATTTTGCTATGGGAGAGTCTGATACAAAGGCAACAAAATTGACTTATTAACAAACTCTATTATGAAAAAATACATAATAGGTAGATACAAATTTTTATAAAATATTGACGTCAGTGACGTGGTGGCTCATGGGGATAGAGCGTTCGCCTCTCAATGAGGTGAACTGGGTTAGAATCCCGTCGTTGGTTGGTCAATACGACTTCCACTCAAGGCTCGCATTTATCACAGAAGTGACGTAAAATATCCTCAGTGGTAGACGGATCTTGGGTTAAAATTCCCTTGTCATCAGGCTAACCATGGGAGGCTTTCATAGCTTTCCTCTTAATGTAACGCAAATGCTGGTTAGTTCCAACAAAAAGTCTTACACGACGGTGAATTTCCCCTAATATTTCATCCAGGATTGACCTTGTCTTTTGGAAATATTCTTACCTTTTATTTAAATATAATTTTGCTCTAAATCAAAATTTTAATAAAAATATAATTTTGAGCTTCGAAAAAGTAGTATTAACTTGGACTATAAATAAACTTAAAATAACTTACTTGGACTAAACATTTTTCAAGAGTTGAAATCGTAAACATTTTATCATGAGATGGTTAAAAAACTTTTAATTTGAATTTACTGTGTAATTTCAAAAGAACTGAATTAAGGAAAATTCCTCAATATAAAGAACGTGTAATGTAATTTTTTTTAAATTTAAAAAAAGTATATTCTTAAATAAAAAAATTACTACAAAATAAAGTACTTCAGTTTTTTAAAGTATTTGTTGTCATCGAATCTGTGCTAATTTTGCTTATTTTATAATAAATTAAACTCTCAGGTTTCTTGTTCTTTTTGTCATTTAGGTTTTATATTTACTGTTCTGTTAAGTATTATGTTGCTTAAATAACTTACTTTAAATTTCAAAATCGTGTCATTGATTCCGTTTATTAGATTTTTTTATGAAGAGATATAAAGGTTTTTGAATAGTTAGGAAATAATAAGATATGGAAGAATAGCTTGTATCAACTCTTGTAATTTTGCAGCAAAATCCGAAGTTTTGAAAATATATTGTGTAGTTTAAATTTTATAAATAAAATAATATGAAATTAATTATGATCAAACAAAAATAATATTACGGTAAATAAAAAAACCATTAACTTAAATAACGAAATAATATACAAGGAAAAAATATTTCGATACGTGTTCTGACTTGTAATTCAAATAATAAAACTTTTTTTTAAATAAATAAAAATAAATTAATAAATAAATAAAAATAAATAAATATATAAAAATAAGTAAAATAAATAAAAATAAATAAATAAATAATAAATAAATAAATAATAAATAAATAATTAAATAAAAATAATTTAAGATGAGTTTAAAACCTCATAATTCCTTTCTTAAAAGTCTGTTAATTGTTTAATTTTATATTATTGTATATTAAATACAAAACAATATTTAAAAAAAATTCTTTAAAATTCAATAACTTCGAATTTATTAAAAGAAATACGAGTGAGAAAATAGTTTAATAAAAAAACTTTAATAAATTTTTCACGTTTCTTTTATTTCTTTTAGGAAAACTAATAAAGACATTTCAAACGTTGAAAATTAATTATTTAGCTGTTCTATGTTTATGAAAAAATAGTATTACATCAATAAAAATACGCTTCATAAGCATCTGTTATGTTTATATAACAGTTTTTATCAGTTAAAAAAGCCAAGATTTTAAAGATTTATAAAATGAAGAAACATAATAGATATATTTAATTAAAATATATTGTGTATTTGAGAATTGTTTTTTTCTTTCTAGACCGTTTGAAGAAATTTAATATGAGAACAAAACTTTCTTTTTCATGTCTTTTTCAAAAGCAATAAATTTAATTAACTACGTGTTATTTAATCTAAAGAAATCTTTTTCCCACCCATCAATTTAGGAATAAACCAGCAAACGCATTAATTTAATACAATTGTTTGTTAAACAATTTGCAATATCTGATTTAATTTTTTCTGTTCAAAAGCAAACAAATAATATGACGCAAGAGCCGTATGGTAATCATGGCTTATATGTCATGAGTTTTTGTTTTTTAAAACAGAATCTTCTATTTTATCTTTCAAAACATCAACATTTTTTAAAAACATAATTGAATAAAACAAAGTTCGAACTAATGAAATGAGAAATTTAATATTTAGACTTAGCACACATTGTAGCTAATAAATATTTAAACATAAGTAAAAACTTGACATTTGTAGCATTAGTTTCTTTGCAAGAGAGTTGCCTATATATTGAATTTTTAATACGAGAGAAAGTTAGTTTTCGAATAAATTCTAATAAAATTATGCAATGTAATCCTATTATTGTTTTTTAATACAAAATACAGTATGTAATGCGTAAACATAGCGTAAATTGTTAGAATGTGCAGTTACGACTTTTTTAGAATATTTTCAAACCTTAACATTGTTAAAATATTGCTAATTATGACATTATTTTGAACATTTTCAATTATGATAATATGTCAACAATGCATTAAATTAATATTACATCAAATTTGTTAGATGTTCAATTACATAAAAATATATTTTTAAATAAAATAGTTTGTTTTCCTAATTTTTTTACTGTATATGTCATTTTTCAATTATTTATGCCTAATAATTTTTGACAATGAAATTTTGACCAGTTAGTTATGCATAAAAATTTTTGACAATATAATTTTTATCAGTACCCAGTCTTTACACATTGTAAAAATGTACATCTATTTTGACATTTTGAGCACTTAATGTAAGCATTTTTAATTTTGCTGTCATTTTAAATAATAATGTGTGAATATTGTCAATAACGATACATAAACATTGTTAATTTTAACCTTGTGTGAACATCGTCATTAAAGAAACTATATAAATATTGATAATCATAAAATTGTATGAATACTTTAAATTATGTTGCTGAGTGAATTGTACCCCTTTTTTATGTACAATGCATAAAATTTTTCGAAATTCTTTTCCTTGTTTAATGTCAGTCACTTACAAATCTGTTTCATGCAAGCATATATGCTGTTTCATTTTTCTATGTTCGTCGAATATCATTCAAATTGCAAAACATTACGAAAATATTATAAATAAATTTAACTAGTCCGATTCCTAAAACTATCAGTTATTTTACGTATTTTTAAAAATAAAAATAAAAATTAATTTCAAAACTAAAAAATATGTGATGTGTTACATATCACCCTGATAATTATGCTGCTGCTCAAAGTGTTATGCTGCTTTAAGAAAAGCTCTAATTTTTATCATAATTACCTTAAATTTGGAAGTAACTTTAATGCATCTTTCAAAATATTTTGATGCACTGGTTTGCTGTCAAGTATGGTAGTCAAATTTTTAATAACTCAAATGTCGTAATAAAAATGTTTCAGAAAGACCAGGGTTTTTAAATTCTTGCAAAAATTTGAAGTAACTCTCAACAAAAAAAATATCTACAAAACCATTTGAATTTGAAATAAAATCGTCCCAAAACGACTCCATCAAACAATGATTACTTAAATGAGCAATTTGAAATTTGCTTGTTGTAATAAAAATATATTAAAATTACGGGATACTTAAAAATCATGAGGAAATTTCTAATTTTAATTATTGAAACATCACACACACAACATAAATTTAAAGTGAAATAATCGCAAATCAAGTACATCAAAAAGGGATTACTCACTACAACGATTCGTATTACTAAATCATAAATGCGCGACGCGCATCGTATTACTGAATTATAAATATCGGAATTTGAAAAATAAGATTTTTATAGGGATCCATAGAACTAACTTTCAAAATCCTGAGTAACAATACTTTATAAATTTAAGATGGTGAAAATTGATGGATTGAAATCCATCAAAAAGTAATTATTTCAGGCGCTATTCAATCTTCACGTATCATAATACCGTAGTAAAAAAACATACCAATTTAAAAAAAAAAGTGCAGTGATAACTTTCAAAAAAGTGATGGAATTGTTGCAAATCGAGTATTGAAAAGTTATTACTAAGTGTCGCTATTCTTAATATTCTACCTTTGCTGCAACCTTAATATTTTATCTTAATTAATGCAATCTTAATACCTGCACATAGCTAAGTTGTTCCCTATAATTCAACTTTTTAAACTTGCTTACACAATACTAGGGTTCAACTTGAAAAGAAATATGTTTCAACACTTTATAATGCAACAAGTTTGCACCAGACTATGATTCTACGTTGGGCTGATTTTTCTTTTCGATTTCATATTTTGTCTTTATGTCAGTTGCTAATTAGGATATCAGTTATCATTTTAAAGGGAGTTGGTTGGTTTATTTCACCTATGTTAAAAAGGGTTTCTCAAAATTGAGCAAACCTGGGCCAAATTTGAAAACCCTATATATTCAAAATTGACGCATACACTCAATTTTGAGCAAAATGCATTGTCTCAAAAGTGAGATGGAGGAATAAATGAGTGAGAGAGATGTTCATTGGCTGGTGACAGGATTTGAAACAAGGTCCTTCGGAACCGTATTTGATACTCTAACCACCATAGTTTTATATCCCAGTTCAGGAAAACTGAGAAAACTTTATATAGTGGCGCCAAAATAACACATCATGACATAAACTCCACTTGTTTAAAAGTTCTTAAGATACAGCTAAATAAGTAGAAATTAGTAGAAAATTACAGACCTCCTGATTAAGCTATTGGGATCATATTTTCTAAATGGCAAACAAATCCCTTTTGAGATCATTTATTTTGCTCAAAATGAGTAGACGCTGTTTCAATTTTGAATACACGTCACTTTCAAATTCAACTATTATTTACTTAGAGCTATAGTGACGCATTTTTATTAAATTTTGAAAAACTCATTCTCACAGTGATGTAAAATATCTATGAAGTTTTTCTCAAAACCCACTGCATTGATTTTCAAAGTTTTTATAGCCTTCTTTTATGTTGTTATGGGGCACATTTTAAATCAGTTTTTTTATAAAAATTTTCAGTTATTAATTTTTTATTGACATTAAATTCTTAACCTCTTTTATTTATTAGTTATGAAGCTAATGTTAGACTGTTAGAGAGTAAAAGTTGATTGAAAAGTTTTAAGAAAATAATTAAACCAATAATCCACTAATAATTGAATCTTGCCACATTTCACCTTGTATGCAACACGCATATTGAAAATACATAAAAATAATGTGTGTAAGCTGACTGTTATTTATTAAGAGTATAAAAAAACCATTTGAAATAGTAGAGAATAAATTTAGTCCTTAAAAGCAATTTTAAAATTATATAATAACAAATATCTTGCTTCCACTTTTAAAAAAAAATCATAGTTGGATCTTATTATATATAACTTGAACTGTAATATAAAAATCTTGATTCTAGACTAATTTTCTGCAACCAAATTATGGTGCAAATCGAACTATATTTTCGTTTAAGCTAATCAACAGCATGACGTAATAGATTTTAATTAGTATGATGACTTATTATTGTGACAGAACTATATTAAGTTTACAGGAAATCAAAATGACGTAGTGCAACACTCTTGGAACAGTGCAACACTCTCGGAAATTCTTTTACACATAATATTTTTATTTGGAGAATCATAATAAAATTGTGATAAAACTTCTAATGATAAAATTTTTGAAAAAAGTTCTCAGCAGGGATAAATATTAAAGGGATATAAATATTTATGCTCGTCAAAGCTAGATTAATGAGCTTCTTTAATAGTTAGATGATTACTGGATGTATTTTTATCTCTCAAACTGTCTTTTGTTTCCCAGGAATTAGAAACATAAAGTAAGATACTGTATTTTCAATAAATCACTTCAATCAATTTGACACATTAAATTACTAAATTGATCTAGAGTTTTAATTTAGTAACACAAATGTGTGCTATTATTGAAATATGTTATGTGTATTATTCATTTAAATATACTGATTGTTTGAGGTTTTATGCCAAATAATAATCGAATTTCTGAATTACATTTTTGTATTGCAATAACTTCTTTCATGGAATTAATTTTTTTTATCTCACATCTGCCTTGTGGCATTTCTTCTACCAGTTGACATGTAGACCAATAAAACGATGAGAGAAAAAAATAACGAGGCAAGAATGAGCCGTCATAGAATTGTCTATAATAAACATTAAGAATACCACCACAAAGCATTTCCCTCCGAAGGCACAGAAGGTACGTTATTGAAGTTTTATTCAATAAAAATAAGCTATTTTAATCATTATTAAAACATAAAAATGCATGAAGTTCACAATAGGTGCAATTTGCAAAGTTCAAAAATGAATTGAAAAAATAAAAAATTTCGAAAAAAAAAAAAAAGAAAAAAAATTAAATGTGAACATATTTATAATTTCAAATTTTGGCAAATTTGGTTGATTTCATTAAAATTAAAGCCTTTTTAATTTTGCTCTTGTACTGCCGAAAAGTCCTTGCCAAATACTGACAAAGTGTAATAAAGTTTTAAAGAATACTTATTTTGCTAAATGATTTTCCATTGTATATATGATATGTATATTAAAAGCAATATTTGTTCAGATATATTTTAATAAATAAAATCTAAACACCTATACTTTGATTAATTGTTGTTATTTCATTATTTGTTTTATTTAATTATTGTAATTAATTTTTATTTAATTATTGTAATCATATTTTATTGGTATATAATACGGAGTGTAAATTAAATGTTTTATTATTTTATAGGTATCAAAACTGGTGCCATTATTTCTGTTCCCTGCTAAAAATATAGTAGGCGTTTATGTATAGTTCCTAACAGACATATTTAAATTTTTTTATTTTATAAAATGAATAGCATATTACACAAATTTAACTATCTTTTCTGCTATTATAGTTTCAAAATGGTTCTTTCTCCCAGAGTATAATGCAACATTCATATACAAATTAGATGGAATGATACATAACTGTTTCTTTAAATAGCTTATTTTTTATGAATTAATCAAGAAGAAATATGCAACTGAGCAAGGAAATCTTATACGAACAATTTATTTTAATTAGTTTTTACTGTTTTTCTTTTTCTTAATATAATAAGTGTGCATTTCAGACTGATAGAATATTCTTTCCAAACTTTGACATTTGATAATAACGTTAAAAAATTTATATGTAGAATTCAAACAAGTTATCTTATATAAATATTTTGTCTTGCAGCATATTGACATTTGTCTAGACATTTCTCTATCAACTATACATAAATCTTCCTTCATGAATTATAACTGCAAAAGGAGAAAAAATATTTTTCGAAGAAAGAATGTCAAAGCTTATTTTAATTTAATTAAAGACAATATTTATTAGTAGTTGGATAAAGGGGCTACGGCGACCGGGATCCGGCGGGTGTACTCTTGAAGGGAGTGATCCATCAAATGCGACAGCTACTACAGTTGAGAGTGTTTTTTTTTACAATTATTTTTTAATTAATTAATTTTAATAATTATTTTTTAATTATTGTTTTTAATCTTTATTTTTCAATTACTGTTTTCTTAGTTAATATATTTCTTTTTTCGAATACGAGTGATATTTGAAGAAGGACACAAAAATGAAACCCGATGTTATACTATCAGGATTGAACATGAATCAGTCTGTAAGATGAAACATGAAAGTAATCTTTCAAACTTGAAAGCAATTTTGCAAGATAAGACATGTTTCCGTAGGGTGGAGTGATGTCATTTCTTCGATTCAATCAAAACAGGAATGCATGACGTCATACAACCAGGATTCAACATGAATATGAAGTACGCTTCAAGATAAGGCATGCATCACTTCTGTGTGGTCTAGAAAGACGAAGTACATAGAAATGTTTCGCTCAAATTTTGCTGGGTCTTGTTTCATTTGATCATTCTAGAATGTTCCATGGGGGTGGAGTCAGAAAATCATGCCGTCATTTTCTGCCTATCAGAATAAATTTTACAGAACTAAAATAATGATATCATTTTTAACCAATCAGAACAAGCATTACATAGCCGTTCGCAATGAATTCGACTACAGTGTAAAATCAGATGCGTTTGCCCAGAGACCTTATTCTGATTGTAGGATTACCTCTCTCAGGGCGCTTTTCTAAACTTAGTTTGTTCTCTCTTTGTTATTACGTAATATTTTTTTTTTGTTAAATTTTTATTTGTCATCGTTGTTAAAGTTTTTGTCAGTTGTTTAACTTTTTATTTAAAAGTTTTGCTAGTTGTACGGAGAAGTTTATAGTTGTTTAACTTTTTATTTAAAAGTTTCGTTAGTGGTTTATTTTATTATTACTTGTAAATTTATCAAGTTTTAAAATGAGTCAAGAATTTAGTGCTTCTTTGCCAGTGAACGATGAAGTGCTTGACATGTGTGATTTTGGAGACCTTACTGGTAAAGATTTGGATAACATGTTGAGACAAGATCAAGCCGAGGTTGCTTGGAAGTAGGCAATGGGGTGGTAGCAGCCTTGCGTTTGTGAGCATTGAGGTGGCATTTCAGTTTATCCGTCCTGGTGAAGGTCTTTGAGCAGTCCGGGCATTGAAGGTGTTTATCACCGTGCATGGAACGTTGATGTCGCAGCATATTTCGCCGGGCGGTAAAGCTTTTCGTACATTCAGGGCATGGAACTTTACCTTCATCTGCTTGATCTTGTCTCAACATGTTATCCAAATCTTTACCAGTAAGGTCTCCAAAATCACACATGGCAAGCACTTCATCGTTCACTGGCAAAGAAGCACTAAATTCTTGACTCATTTTAAAACTTGATAAATTTACAAGTAATAATAAAATAAACTACTAACGAAACTTTTAAATAAAAAGTTTAACAACTATAAACTTCTCCGTAACAACTAGCAAAACTTTTAAATAAAAAGTTAAACAACTAACAAAAACTTTAACAACGATGACAAATAAAAATTTAACAAAAAAAAATCTGACGTAATAACAAAGAGAGAATAAACTAAGTTTAGAAAAGCGCCCTGAGAGAGGTAATCCTACAATCAGAATAAGGTCTCTGGGCAAACGCATCTGATTTTACACTGTAGTCGACTACCCAGAATTCATGGCGAACGGCTATGTAATGCTTGTTCTGATTGGTTAAAAATAATATCATTATTTTAGTTCTTTAAAATTTATTCTGATAGGCAGAAAATGACGGCATGACTTTCTGACTCCCCCCCCCCCATGGAACATTCTAGAATGATCTAATGAAACAAGACCCAGCAAGATTTGAGCGAAACATTTCAATGTACTTCGTCTTTCTAGACCACACAGAAGTGATGCATGCCTTATCTTGAAGCGTACTTCATATTCATGTTGAATCCTGGTTGTATGACGTCATGCATTCCTGTTTTGATTGAATCAAAGAAATGACATCACTCCACCCTACGGAAACATGTCTTATCTTGCAAAATTGCTTTCAAGTTTGAAAGATTATTTTCATGTTTCATCTTACAGACTGATTCATGTTCAATCCTGATAGTATAACATGGGGTTTCATTTTTGTGTCCTTCTTCAAATATCACTCGTATTCGAAAAAAAAAATATATTAACTAAGAAAACAGTAATTAAAAAATAAAGATTAAAAACAATAATTAAAAAATAATTATTAAAATTAATTAATTAAAAAATAAATAAAAAATAATTATGAAAAAAAAACAACACCCTCAACTATAGTAGCTGTCATATTTGATGGATCACCCCCTTCAAGAGTACACCCGCCGGATCCCGGTCGCCGTAGCCCCTTTATCCAACTACTCTGGAGGGATCTCTTCCAAAGCCATGTTGATGTCTGCAATGCTGAAAATACACGTCGGTGGACCGTGACAGAAGCAAGCATTATACTATTCAGGCTGTAGAGTTATACCATACGCTGAAGGATAGTATGAGTCTCCATATTTGTTAAACCTTCGTATATGAATGGCTGATTTCTTGTTATACGTGCTGGCCAAAGCGAATAAGTCCTCACCAATAGGATAGTAAAACTCTGGAAAGTTTCCCTCCTGGAACAAACCTTTCCTCTTTGGTTCATCCTAATAAAATAAAAATAAACATTTTTTGAATCCCCGAGAAAATTAATTAACAACACACAGTTAAATTGTTTATGATAATGTTCATAACTCCTTTCGATTACTACGATTAAGAACTTATTTGCAAAGTTAAAGTCGTTTTTACACCCCTGAGTTCTGTCTAAAATAAACCTTTTTACAAAAACAAATATGAAACGTTCCTTTAACAAATGGAAAGTTAATTTAACAAATATTAGCTTTATTTAGATTTTGTAATGAAAAAAATAACTATTCCTAATTTGTAACTAAGAAGATGAGTAATTTTTTTATTATTAAAAAAATAAAAATAATTAATTAAAATGAACAAAACAATTTACTTTCTCTTCGTTAATTAAAGATACAGATTAACACAGCTCAGCAGCTTTATAAATAATACTATTTAACATTATCAATATACTATTTATCATCCATGTAATAAAATAACATAGTTATAAAATTTTAATAAAAAATTTTAGTACTTACTTGAATATCATCATGCTTTCGCTTTAGTATTGCGTTTCCATCCATAACGAAGAGAAGAATCAAAAGGAACTAACGATTTAGTAAAAATAGAAAACTGAGAAGTAAAAAAAAAATTAACTATAAACTTGGTAATTTTTAAAACTTAACAGAATTAGAAGACATGCTATTCACCGAAATGCATGTTAGCAAGTGAAGTACTATCACTTGAGTGAAGATAGTTTAATTCAATTCGTATGCGTCAGAGATCGAGCCCTACCTTGTTTAATCTTGTCCAAGCTGGACTTGTAGTATCCGCTTTGACGTCATGACAGATACGGTACACCCCCTAACATATGGTTTAGATTATCAACTACTGCTCATGGATACTTTTTAACTCGCGTAGGTTCGATCCCCACTCGAGCCCAAAATATTAACTCTTAATTTGAAAATAAGGTAAGTTATTTGCATTATTAAATATCAAAATGAATATGTTTTGAATATAAATGAATTTAAAGCGGCAAAATTCCCATTATCTTAGATGTAAATTAATTCATTTGAAATTTTAAGGAAATTTAATATATAATTGATAATATAATGTAAATATGTCGTTATTCATTTTCAAATAGAAAATAAAATTAATTCAAATATTTTTTTCATGAGATTAAAAAATAAGTACTTTTATATTTTAATATAATAATTAAATTATATTAGTTGATAAATTATAAGTTTAAAGATGAAACAAGCTTGTATTTAAAAATATGATTGAATAAACACTGTAGATATATTGCTATATATTAGTTTTCAATTAGATAATAATTTTTTTCATAAATGATATTATAGAAAATTTATAAAATTTATATTTCTTAAATATCTATATTAATGCGTGTTGGAGTTCTTGTAAAATAGCAAAACTAAAAATTAGGTGAAAACAAAGCATCTGTTCTGTTATAATTTACGTATTAGATAAATTATTTCATAGATTAATTAATTATTTAACAGTTTTCCTTCATTAAAAGCAATTGTTGTAAAAATTTTCTAGTTTTTCAAAAATTCTATATATTTTTCCGAAACTCTTTTTGCATTTATTATCAAAGGGTGTAATTTTTATTGAACAGGTTAATTATAGGTGATATTGAATAGGTTAATAATAATAATAATTACGGTCATTTATATCAACTATATTTATATTAAAAATAACTAAAATGAAGAGTTATTAATATATTCTCTTTCTAACATTATAAGTATAGATGACTCCATTAGAGTAAAAGCATGTGCATGATATCATTTATTTATTTATATATAATTTTTTAAAAATGGTTCTTGAGCGTGATACGCTCATTGGTTTAAAAATAGTGATGTCATTGAAATACTCCTTTCTGATTGGTTGATCACAGAGCCTATAGCGATAAATTTTGAAACTAAATAAAAATGCAGCGCCTCTAGCGGAGAAAAACATTGCCGAATAATGCGAGATTATTCTTGATTCATCTTGAATCTACCTGCTATAACATGCATGTATGACGAACAGGCTGGTAAAGCAACATGACAACTCATTAAAAACAATAATTAAAAGTAAAGATTAAAAAAATAATTACAAAATCTAAAAAATTAATTAAAAAACTGATTTTAAAAGAAATTATTAAAATATGAACTAAGAAAACAGTAATTAAAAAATAAAGATTAAAAACAATAATTAAAAAAATTAACTAAAGAAAAATTAATTAAAAAATAAAGATTAAAAAAAATAATTACAAAAAAAAACACCCTCAACTATTGTAGCTGTCACATTTGATGGATCTCCCCAACCCCCTTCACCAAGATTACACCCGCCAGATCCCCGGATCCCGGTCTTGGTACTCTCTTTATCCAACTACTCTTATTAAATGAAGAAGCTTATTCTTATGAAAGAGAAATTTATATAATCATAGGTTATTATAAATAAATAATATCGTTTAAATAATTCAGGTTTTTTATTTATTTATTTGAAAGGATTCTTTTAACTGTATTTGTTTTTTGATTTTAATTTTATTCTCTTTTTTTAAATACATAACGTAGTTTGGAAAGAGATATGTAAGAGACAACTACTTTACTATTTAAAATGTTCCAACATTTATTTTTTAATAATGATGAATCAAGGATATATAAAATAAATTATGCCTAAAAGATGTTGTATCAATTATTGATTTAATTTCTTTATATTTAAACACAATATATAAAATTTTCCAACATGTTATGTTTACATATTTTATTTTAAAATGATTTTTATATTATTTCACGTGCATTTTTGTATCGAAAAAATTCTTTCAGAAAAAGAAATGTTAAAGATTATTTAAATTTAATTAACGACAATACTTAATAAGTAAAAAAACTTATTCTTAAAGCTTATTATTATAAAAAAGCTTATTATAAAAACGAAATTTATATGACTGTAGGTTATTATAAATAAATAATACCTTTTAAAAAAAATCTATTTTTTTATTTTATTTATTTGAAAAGACACTTTTCGCTATATTTATTCTTTGCTTTTAATTTTATTTTCATTTTTTTTAAACACAAAACGTGGTTTTGAAATATATGTGTAAAAGATATTTAGTTTACTCTATCTAAGAATCTTCTAAAATTTAATCTCCATCAATGGCAATCTAAAAAAATTAATGACTAAAAAATGTTATTGCAATTTTTTTTATCTAAACACAAAATATTTTTTTAGCAGATTGTTTTAATGTTAATATATTTTATGTTAAAAGGATTTTTATGTCAACGCATGCGCTTTGTACATTATTATTTTTATAGTAAAGCATGTGCTTAATATATTTGTGATATTTTTATTATTGTGTGTGTTTTAATTAGTGAAAAGACTTTGAGAAAATTTGTTAAACTTATTTTAATTTATACAAATAAACTTATTTTAATTATATAATATAATTTATACAATTTATACAATATACTTAATAAATTAAAAAAATTAATCTTGCGGAGAACAAACATTACGTAAATATAGGCTATTATAAAGAATATCGTTCAAATGAAACGGGTTATTTTATTTTATTTATTAAAAAATACTTTTTTAACTATATTTGTTCTTTACACTTTAATTTTGTTCTTATTTTTGTTAAATATAAAACGTTTTTCCGAAATATATATAGATATCTCTATATATATTATATATATAGATATATATAATATATATATATATAGATAGCTGGTTTACTATATAAGAATGTTCTAACGCTTTACCTCAACTAAGATTGAATAAAGGCAGTATAAAATAAATTATGATATAAAGATTTTGTTTTTTTTAATTTCCTCGCTTTTTATTTAAACGTATTATATTTATTTTAACAGTATATTTTTTCGTTACATATTTTATGTTAAAACGATTTTTGTTTTAATTTACATGCTTTTTGTTTATTGAAAATTTTAAAGAGTTACTTTAATGATATTTGTGGTTAATGTTTGCTTTTCAGCAAAGTTTTTATTTTCACATAATTTTTTTTTTTTTAAATGTGAAACGTTTTTTGGAAATATATATGTAGGAGATAGCTAGTTCACTATATAAGAATGTTCTAACAGCTAACCTTAAGTAAGGATAAATAAAGCCGATATAAAATAAATAATGAAAGTGTTTTTTTTGGTACAAATATTTTGTTACTCTTCGCCAAATGGAATGATATTATAAAAAGATGGCATTGTTTTTATCTTTTTTTATGTTCTATTTATATTTTTTATTTTTATTTTTTACATTGGTGATTAATTTTTATTAATTTTGTATGCTGACGTAGTAATAAAGTTAAAAATATATTTATTAAATTAAAGAATGCCTCTTTCAGAATTAAAATTGTTTAAGTATTATTTTAAATATTATTGAGTTGAAAAAAAATAAAATTTCAAATGCTTTCTATCTGTATATGATGGTATCATGTTAACACAATTTTGGTTATGGGTTTTTAAGTTTTTCATAAGTTTTTGTGTAAAGATGATGCTTCTCATGTTATTATTTAATGGTTATCATATTTGATATGTAATAGTAAATAAAAGAGGAACTGCTCATTTATGTAAGTAGCGACTTTTTTTTTCAAGGCCAGATTTCAAGTTAAAAAAAATTATCAGTTTTTTGAGATTTTCTCTTTAAAGGAGACATAACAGGCCTTGCTGTTATGTCTCCTTTACAGTTGAAGCTCTGTCACTATCCATGGCGCTTGCTTGAGAGGAAAAATACATTATTTATTGTCTGTTATAATTTTTCGTTAGCTATAAGCGAGTAATAGACATATGTAACTCAGTAAAATAAAATGAAAGTAACTACGAAATGAAAGCTTTGCCGAAATTATTTATTTATTTATTTATTTTTAATTCTATTTCGTTTACATTAAAAAAATATTTTTTTTTTTAAATTGATGTTAAGAATTTAACAAAAAGTGAAAGATATGTTTAATATTGAGTCGGGATATTTCATGAATCTCAAAAATTCATCCGAGGAATTTCTAACATAGAGTTTTAGTTAGTCAAGTATTTTATACATTTAATAAATAAAAATTATTTTGATTTTATATTTAAGGTTGATATGTAGTTAAAACTATAATAAATAATATATTAATACTTTTTAGAGATATATATTACTAAATTAATAACAAGCATTCATTTACTTGACATGATTATTGTTTTTTGTAGGTACACTGAAAAAAAAAATTGTATGATCAAAACTACCAGAATATGGTATAACTTAATGTGTTTCTGGCTCTATTGAAACACTAATAGCTCTGTAATATTTATAAAAGCACTCTGGTAATGGCTTTTGGTAAATTGGTAGTATTGTTTTGTTATTTGGGATAAAATTTAATAATTTTAGCATGATGCCTTAGAGCATGGCATAAAACACTTTATTTGATTTAATTTACCTTTCAGTTTGTATTCTAAATGTGTGGTAATAAAAATTATAACTTTGAAATCCAGAATTTCCGGTAAACCGTTACCAAATGTGTGAAAAATTTACCAAATGAAAGGTTTAAATACCATATATTCTGGCTTTTATTACCGGAATCATGGTATTTTTTCTAGAAATGCCACTATCAGTCGGCATTGTAATTTCTCAGCTATTTGTTTCTCCGTGTTTCTTTTAAGTTTAAAAAGTTTTAAGTGTTTGACAGTAAAGTAGCTAAGATTACTTTTGAAAATAATTCTAATTGTTTTTTGCAAAATATGGAATATATGCTTGATAAAAAGGTTTTTGTTTTGAAGCATAAAGTTTGAAATTACATACTTTACTATTTCGTTAAAAATGTCAGTATATTCTAATAGGTTTTTTTTTTTTTTAAACTCGACAGATTAGCGTTTGTTTATTTTTGATCAGTTTTGGTCATAAAAGAACAGAGCTGTTTTTTTTAATTAAATTAAACACCCGAAAATTTTGTCTTAATAAAAATTCCTAATAATCAAAGAATTCTTTAAAAAATCTTAATGAAATTCTAATAAATTTCCTCTAAAATTAATTTAAAAAAATTTTTGAATAATTGATAATCTGATTAATTCTTAAAAATTTATAATAAATTAAGTTATTATTAGTAAAAAATAATCAAAGGATTATGTTTCAATTTCCGAATATAGTTAGATAACGAGTGATGCCAAAATTCAGCTTAAATAAAATTATAAGTTGCTTAATCAAATCGATAGTTTTCAAAAAAAATGAAAACAAATTGTTAAACTATAATGAATTACGAACAATATTATGACAATAAATAATTATAAAATAAGAGGAAGTTCTCTTATGTGAGGAATTTAGGACAAAGGCATATAAGCAGTAATTTAGCATCTTATTAAACTCATTATTTACATTTGTAGAACTTGTGCTTTGTAAAAAAAAACGTGTTCTTTCAAAGTAATACAAAAAATAAAACTTAATATTGGAAATACTGCACAACATCATTAAAAAAAATTATTTGAATTTTTCTATAAATATGAATAAAAGACTGTGTGAAAACTAAAAATTGCCACATAAATTTTAATAAATAACGAAAGTGATAATTTAAAACAAATATAAAGATAAGGTGCGTATTTCAAAAGCAAATTGATAGCATTTGAAGTTAAAGGCAATACTCCATATTTATGAGTCTTTGTCCCACTTTGAGTGTTACATACGGCTGAAAAATAGTTCATTTGTGTCAAATGCTTACATATAGGTACAATTTAAAATGTTTATATGAGATTTACAGCAAATACGTATAAATGACACATTGTTTATTTAATGGTTTAATTCAATTAAATATTATATCTTGATACCATTTAAAAAAGTACTTTGAATTTCACGCTAAATGAGAATAAAAGATAATGTAAAAAATAAAAAAAAGTTGTATGAATTTTAATGCAGTAAGAAAACAGTGACTTATTTAAATCACGCATAATTATAACATAAAACTTACTTTATTAAACTTAAAGCTATATGATTGGTAGCTTATGATAGTACTGAATGATGCAAATCATTATTCAACTTTGACCATTGCATGAAGATGAAAAAATTATTCATTTGTTTTATATGCTTACACATAGGTACCTTTTAAAAACCTTGTGTGAATTTTATTGTAAACAAAGATAAAAAAATGCGATATATGTTTTAATAAAGTATTATGGTCAAAACTACCAGTATATGGTAAAATTTATAGTATTTTTGAATTCAGAGTAACACCAATAAACTGCGTAATTTGGTAATGATTTCGGAAAAATTAGCAATAAATTATAGTTTTATTATATGTAATACAATTTGGTAAATATGGTAAAATTTGGTAATTTTATTAAGATGCCTAAAATAATGGCATAAAAACCGTTTATTCTGTTGCATTTAATTTTCAGTTTTGTTTTTTTTACTAAATGTGTGATAATATGAGCTATAATTTTGAAAACCAGAAGTTTTGGTAAACCATTATCCCATGAATGAAAATAATTATTAAATAATTAGGTTAAATACCGTATATTTCGGCAGAATTACGGTTTATTTTTATTAAAAATGTAATCATACCTTACTGTAGTTTAACCAGGATGTTTTAAATTTTTCTCTCCGTATACTATACTTATTTCGAATTTAACTTACATTTAGAAACCTTGATAATGATGCGTCTTTGCTAAACACTGGTAAACCTTGATTGTTACATTTAATTGATAATTTTTTTTTTTTTTTTTTTTTTGTCAAATGTTTACATATTAACATCATCAAAAAAGTATCGACGGATTTTACTGTAAAGAAGAATGGAAATAATACAAAAAAAGAATAGAATATGACATGAAGAATACAAGATGATATAAAGAATGAACGAGGCTTTTTAAATAATCTTACATTATGAATCTTTTTTATGCATGTTTATGGATACAATAGTTAATAAAAATATCAAGTAATGTAATGTGATACAATACTTATTGGAAAGCGATATCATTTAAAGCCCATAGCTGTTAACAAATCAATTTTTATCTTTGATACATACATTTGACAAATGGAAAACATTTAAAAGAAGTTAATGTGATTTGAACTAACTGAACCCATCTATGATACTAACTGAATTCTTGTCTGTGATGAACCTACTAACTGAACCCATTTTAAAGTCAAAAATAAAAAAGGTTTGTTTCATTTTAAAAATTTTACATTCAAACACATAGATGATATATTTTTTATTTTTCGTCCGCATTTTTATTGCCCTTATTTTAAGCAAATGAACAATATTTATGGTTTAATGCATTTGACTAACAGAAGTAACAGAAAACACATAGTAAGGAGTTCAAAAACTGTTTGGTGAGTATAACAAAATGTCATTTTTAATTTATCTACGGTATACTTTATTTTTTCCTTTATGTAGAGTTTGTTTCCTTCATTCCTTCATTTAAAAAGTAATAATTACACCTAGTTTCATTTTTACTTATTTCAAGCTTACGTAATATATTTAATTACGAAAAATACTTTTTTTTATAAAATTTTACTGCTATTACCATTTTTTTACCGTTTTACCTCAGCTAATCCTTTTTCAGTGCTAAGTAGCCTATAATAATATTATTAGAATATAAAGTATTATGGATAATATTAAGGATATTATATTAAATATATTCTAAATATGTAACATGAATAAAATACTTTCCGTAATAAAATACTTTACCCTTTTTAGATAATGATATGAGTCGGTGAATTACTTAAAATGTTTCTATAGACGATTTTTTAAAATGTCAGTCCTACTTTTTCCCAGTAGGGTATAAGCATAAAAATATATCATTATCTTAAGCTTTAGGGGAATAAACAAATTTTGTAATTTCCTCTTTGATTTATTATTGCCTGAGATAAATAAGTCATCTAAACAATTGCGAAACACTTTATTTTCAAAATTGTAAGTTTTTTAATGTTTTACAAAGAAGTTAATGTTTTATTCAATTAATTTGCGTTGTAAGATTTAGTTCAAATGAATATCAAACTCTTTTTTTTTAAATTTGTTTGAAAAGATACTCTTCACTTTCGATTTTTATTAAAATCATTGCTTAATGTTATTTTTTACATGTAACCTTATTTTGAAAAAAAAAATTATTTCATTTTGTAATAATCTCTAGAAATAGTAGATTTGTATAAAAGATTTCATAAATCAGAAAACAAAATGTTAGTTAAATATAGCATAATTTCCAAAATTCTGAAAAAATCTCAATAACCTGATGAAAACAATTCTGAAAAAACCTCAAAATCTTATACACAAAGTGATTTTTCATCAATACCATAAGATTGTATTACGAAGCATTTCTCTATTTTATGCTTTGGTGATCGATTTGGCTGCCATTAGAATCTCACCGTCGCCAACCATTCGGCAACCTCTTCTTATGTTGGTTCTCCAGCATTTTGTATCAACTGCCACCGTGTATTTGGTACCACAAGGGAGTACCTGCGTCGAGCAGGTTAGGTATTGGTGCCAAAACATAGTACATCTCAGGATTTTTTGCCAACATTTACCATCATAGATGCCTCAGGTAAGCCGGTTTAGTTATTTTCCATATCATTCCTAAAGAATGTTTACAAAATAGTTAGTATTTTGAATAACGTAGTGAATGATTCAAAGAAATCACGATTCCAGTTGATAAATATCAACATGCCTTTCTTTAATGAAAGCTTTTTGTTTTGAAAGACATTTATAATCTTAACGCTTGTAATGATTGTGGTTTAACAATATTCATTTAATTTTAATTTATTATTAAATAATACAAAAAAAATTCTAAGCGAAGAAAAATAATGCGAATTATGTACATACATACGGTTACATACGTTTAATCTTTAAATCTATTGATTCATCAGGGTAATATATTTGATGTTTGTATGAATGCACAAAATATATCTCACAATAATGAAAAAAAGCTGTATGATAATCTATCATATTTCTGTCTTTTTAAATTAATAACTGCACATGCAATATTAATTTTCCAAAGCTATGAAAAAAATCTCTTTACAATCTATATAGTTTAAGATTATCATATTTTTTTAATGAATGCTAGAAATTTTGTTAGATTTTATTCAAATGGAGATTTTATTTATAGGTTATATTTTATCAGAAGCACTAATATCAAACTTTTTAATTTAATTATATTTAACCAACAATTGTATTAAATGTTGTGGCACGAAAAGTTAATTATTATATAGAAATATACGTATTAAATAAAAAGTTTCCTCTTTATTGAATTTATACAAAAAAATAAAGTTTAAAGTATATTTTAGATTTTCTTGAAATTAAAAGGAGTAATAAGGCAATTGATTGTATTTATTAGTATTTTATTACAGATTAAAAAATAATTCATATTCTTAATTTTGATTTATCTCCTGATAGCACAAGTTGTTGTTAGAACAGATCATAATTTAAAAATAATCGTTATTAAATTGAGAAAAAAATATTAAAATATTTAACTAAATACTTTCAAATGCATTTCATTGATGAAATTGTTATTTGATTATAGGTTGACATAAATTTATTGTTACATATAAAGTCTTCAACATCTCTATATTTGAGTGTAACACAAAAATTTGTGAGTATGAGTAATGAATATTGAGTATAAAATTGCTTAAATTAAGTTTATGAATTAAATAACCTTAAATGGGTTAAAAATTAAATGCTTTTAACAATCATACTACTTGCATTATAAATGTTTTGCATGTTATCAACATTTTTTCGAATATGCTTTTCCTGCTTGCACTCTAACAAATCTAGAAGAATAATTTTCATTTGTAGCATCACAGCTTTCCTTCCTTTGTCAACGTGTATAAGAAATGTATATGTATAATATAGGTATAAATATTAAGTATAAAAATCTACATTGGTAAATGTTTTTGAGCTTGATGATCCACAAAATCGCATATTATGTTCAAAAAAGGTTCAACAAAGAAAAAAATTTTCTTAGTGTATATAGATACATATTTCTTTTAGAACCATATAAATAGAAGTATAATTTATGTAACATAATAATTCCAAATTTGAATAGACAGTGCGAATATTTTATTTTATAATGGTCATTAAACAGTCGAAAAAATTTGAGTTTACGACCAATGTACAACTCCATACCCTTGAAATTTTGAGCAAAATCCAGAAGACAAAAGAACTCCTGGATCAAGCATTGGCAAATATGCCTCCATGGAGGAATTCTTAATGGAACGTAGCAGCATTTGAGTTACACGGAAAGGAAAACCACGAAAACCTTCCATGGTTAGCCAGCCAGAAAAAGAACTCTCTCTGATGATATTTTTACGTCAGCACAGTAGTTAGTACGAAATACAGAATACGGTGTGGAATTCGTATCATCAAATCATTCCGGGTGCAGAATTCACATCAACTAGCCACCGTTGGGATTCGGATCTGGTAATTTGGAGGCAAACACTCTATCCCCTAAGCTTGTCGTAATGGTGTCGATCAAATGTTACTCACTCATATAGGGTATAGGAGGTATAATGTATAATAATTAAAGAAATGTCCACTTTGTATCAAAACTGATTAAGTTTTTTCTTCACTTTGAAAATGATAGCAAAAAATTAGAAATAAAACATTCTGTTGCTGCTTTAAAAATGGTTTAGTACTTGTTTATGCTTTTCTACGAGATCATTTAAGTACTTTCTGGAGTCTATAAATATAGTAGGGATTTTGACTTCAGCAAAAATATTGTTCCAGATATGAGGACTTGATTCAGATATAAAATATATATTTTTTTTACATTCTTTCATGTTACATTCTATAAGTTAAATTTATGAAAGAAATTCCCATTATTTTCAAAATTTGAGGAATTTCAGTAACATTTGAAAAATATATTTCGAATGTATCATTTATCAACATACTGTAAAGGACAATAAAAAACAAACTTAAAAATGGTACTTATATGCTTAATGATATCTGTGCACAAAGTAAGCACAAAAAGTTATTATCATTGAGCGCTTCAACTTTTAACGTGGTACTAAATTGATCAATCGAAAATTTATTTCGTTAATTTAATGAAGCAAATTAATCCTAATGCTGGGCCGAGATGGCTCAGTGGTTAAGGTACTGAAAACTGAAGGTGAAGAACTCAAATCGATCCTCACTTGCTGCTTTAATCTTACGCAGCTTCAGATTGGTACAAAAGCTAGTTGGAAAAAAAATCTGTTAGTGTGCAATGGTGATAAATTTGCAACTATAATATCGTTGGTCACAAAACTATGGCGCCTTATCATTCCTGACCCTCATGCTAAAAACGGTTGTTGCAAAAGGCTTCACTAAAAATAATCGCAAGGAGACAGACAAATGATATTTCAAATTGGAAAGGTATTGTAATTTGTTATTCGAAACTATGTCGACGTTTACATATTTGTGAAACTTAACAAACTAGATGGAGAGATAGATTTTAGCTAGTTTACCTTCTAATTTGCGTCATACAAATTTTTCGGCTAGCATTGAACTATGACATCAAAAGCTAAATACATACCTTAACGTACAAAATCATTTCTATTTTTGTTTACTCATACCGGAGGGTCATTTAAAGATTTATATTGTATAGTCAATTCATCTTTCCTTTTATGTACATGTTTGCGTTGAGTCTCGTTAGGATAAAGTACATACAATTGCTGTAAATTATCTCAAATAAATTTGGCAAGTCAACATATGCAAAGGAATAAACTAAATTATTATTGATGGTAAAGGTATTCATAACCAAGTCAAAGTTCTTAAAATCATGTTAATATGTTTATGTTGGACTGGGATAGCCTGGTTGGTAGGGCACTAGGTAGTTCATGGGTTCGATCCCAGCCGGCCAAAGACTCCCCTTGTCGTAAATGGGGACAGATGCACGTTAAATCCGTCGAGTCGCAAAGTCCTCCATGTTCCCATAACAAATCATAACCTCTGGGGGTACTGATCCAGGAGTTTCCTTGTTTTCTGGATTGGTTCAAAATTACAAGACTACGGAGTTGAACATTAGTAGTCGTAAACCCAAAATTGGGTCTGCTGTTCAATGTAGGATATAATATAAAAAAATATATTTATGTTGAGCCGTGATGGCTCAAGGGATAAGGCGGTTGTCTTCTAATGAGATGAACCGGGTCGAATCAAAGCGATGGCTGGTCTATACGAATTCAGCATCCGGCTAGCATGGACCGAAGTGCAGAAGTAAAATATCCTCAGTGGTAGAGGGATCATGGGTTAGAGTCCTCTTGCCGTTAGAGTCCCCTTGCCCAATACTTGATTCAGGAGTTTCCTTGTCTTCTGGATTGGGTTCAAACTTACATGGGTGCGGAGTAGAACATTAGTAGTCATAAATTCAAAAAATTGGGTCGCCTCTTCAACGACGGTTATAAAATAAAATAAAGAAATATTTTTATGTTAAGACTAATATTCAAAATTTTAACATAATTTTAAATGAAACTTGTGTAACCCGTCACTTAATATTATCGTAACATGGCATGACACATATTATTGTAACATGATAGTTAATATTATGGTAACATTAAATAAATAATTTTAAGACACTTGATGTATTAGAAATATATTTTTCAACAAAAATTTCAAAAGTTGACATGTTTAGTGAGCTCACAACAATGCGCCCCTTATTAGAAGCCACCAATGAATATAAAATAGATTTGTATAAAGATTTCTTTACCATTCCTTCATTTTTCTTGGAAATGTATTCTTCCTTTGTGTACCTCTTTCGGCGGTTGTTGTTACCCTTGGTTACGATAATTTGGTGTTTTTTTTTTTTTAATTTTTGATATTTATTTCCTTTCCCATATTTTTGTTGAATACTTAGCGTTTCTTTATTTAAATCTGTTTTCATAATTTAGTTGGTTTGGGGTCTAGATGATGAGCTCCTTGTTTTGAGCACTCAAAACATGTTTGCTTTGCAAACCTTAGTTTTTGAAGTTAATTGAAGTTTTCTTTTGTAGCATATTTTTAATTTTAAAATCAAATAAAGTTTATTTAATACCAAAATTTAACTACCTTATTACCTAATTAAATTCATTTTGTAAAAAAAAATAAAAGAATTGCTCCTTTTTAGTAAAAACATATGATAATCATTTTAGTTAATTAAATAAAGTAAAATCAAATCAAAGTAAATTCAATCTCATTTTTAGTAAAATCAAACAAAATTTATTTAATACCAAATTTCAACCACCTCATTACCCAATTACATTCATTTTGAAATAAAAAGAAGATATTGCTCATTTTTAGTAAAAACATATTATATTTTAAAAAAATTAAGAAAAAGTGAGAAAAAAATAAATATATTTAAAAAAATATAGCAATAAAAAATGTGTTAAAAATAAATTAAAATGATTATGTAATAAAAAATATTTTAAGAATTTGTAATCAAAATGAGTTAAGTTCCTTAGTTCATTCGGAAATTTCAACTAGCATATTTTTTTTTTTTATTCTTTCGAAAACCTTATGATAGTTTCTATTTTGAAGAAAAATGTCAGGCTTTAGAAAATTTCAGAATATATTAGAAAAATTCTAATATAAAATATTAGAAAATTTCCAGGATATACGTATATATATTTTCAACTAGACTACACAATAATAATTAAAAAAAGATTTCTTCGAATAAATTTAAATTATTATTCTATTATACTTCGTGCTGTGAGCCGGTTAGAAAAAAAATAAGATTTGGAAATAAGGGTTTTAATCTGATGAGATGAGGTGTGCTAGAATAAAATATTGGGTATTTCATAATGATCGCTCATAATATATATATTTAGAATCCTCATAAAAATAATAACAAAAAAGTATGTGCATTCACTGTAAAAAATTCCGTATCAAATTCCGGTAAAAAGTGCACTCCGTATCACTTTAAGACCCATTTTTACCTGAACATGTAACGGAACAAAATTTTTTTATTTGCCATAAATTTTACAGTATTTGTCGCTAAATCACCGAATTACTCTATTTAAAAATTAATAATACTGTAACGGTATAATATTTTACAGTAAAAATGGACTTTGCGGAAAATTCCGGTAATTTATACAACACTTTAGTGCCGGTACTTTATACCATTATCTGATCTGGAATTTCATACAGTGTCACAAATTAATATTGAAGCGAAGAAAAAACAATTCACAGATATGAAAGGTTGGCATACAATACTTATAAACCAGCATGGTTACAGTTAGAAACCATCAACGAGTTTTAAATAACCGCCATTTAAACCCATCACTGTTTCCTCCAGCAATCGATCAGGTTTTAGTGTTTCATACAACCTTATTCATCAATTATTAGTTTTCAGGTTTTAAGGGCATTTTTGGTTTAAATATTAATTTGCGACCAATTCAAATGCTCTAATTCAATTTTTTTTCATTTTTAAAGGATTCAAGAAACGAATTTCAAGGGAGGTCTTTGCGTAACACCCTGTATACTGCCAGTAGGGTTTATTAATGTACTGTTTTTGATTTGAAATGATAAATAGACATTTAAGATTTGGGTTCTTACGACTATCATTATGTTGAGCAACAAATTAATTCGAAATAGGATAGTAAGGATCTCTCTCTTCGCTTTAAGATCCTGGGTTATTTTAACTTTCTAGCATGTTAGATATATCAAAAAGAAAAATACCCATTTGTAACAAACAAAAATGTCCTACTGCTCAGAACGGTGAATTTGGATAGAATCCAAGAAGATTTTTTCTGGGTATTTTATTATTTATTGATTTGAAGAAAGAAAGAAAGAAATAATTCAGGTTTCATAATCACAAGCATTGTGCACTGTAAAATTTCAGATTGGACTTTATGATCCCAGAGTTTATTTCTTTTCTTTAAATTCTTTTTTGGACTTTTATGAAGCTCTAAATAAATTTTTCAACTTAATAAAATTTTTGAATTATTTTAATTTACTTCTACGCAGACGAAGATTCTGGTAAAATTACTGACCTGCATGGTATTGACATGTTTGGTAAAAAAAAAAAAAACACTACAATTTTGGTTAATAAAGCATTCAAACCATTTATTTGGTAGTTTTTCCATTTATAAGGTAACGTTTTACCAGAAATTCTGGTTTGCAAAATTATCGGTCTAATTTCAAGACATTTGAAAAAAATTACAAAATTGAAACGTTAATTTAACTGAATAGATGGATTTTATGCTATGCTCCAAAGTAATGTGATTAAATTACCAAATATTACCACATTTATCAAATTTTATAAAACCATATTTTAATGTTAATTTTACCAAAATCATTCACGCTGCGGCAAAAATTTTCGATCTTTATGGTATTCCGATAGAGCCAGAAGCACAGTAAATTTTACCATATTCTGGTATTTTTTATAATATTTTTTTTTCAGTGTAGTATATTAAATTTATTTAGGATCACGAATTTTTAATTTTATTTAAAATAAAATAATTATAAATTTTGAATTATGCAGGAATTGTTTTTTTAAACAAAAAAATTGCTTTCATTAAATTCCAGTTCATTGCGGAATTTATGATCATAAAATAACATAAATTAAATTTCACAAATAATAGTTTTTAAAAGAAATGCTTTATTGTTGAGTTTTAGTTTAGATAGAACTTTTTGATTTATTTCTTTTTGTAATTTATTTCTAATTTTTTATTAGTATTTTAAAAGGATATTAATAAATTGTTTAAAAATTTTTTTTTCCTTTAAAAAGTATGTATTATTTTAATTAGTTTCCAGTTCTTCTTAACAAACTTTATCAACGTGAAGTTTATTTCTTTTCTTTAAATTTTTCTGTTTTACATTCATTTTAAAAGTCTTAAACAATTCAAAGAAATTTCTTGAAACTAAAATTTTGAATTATTTTAATTAATCTTCCGTAGGGATTTTATGATCACAGGAATTACACTTTTTTTCTTTTGATTCTCCTATTTCTGATTGTCTTTTAAAATGCCTTAAACATTTTTAAAATATTTCTTTAGGAAATTAATTCCTTTAACAAAACTTTGAATTATTTTAATTAATCTGCAAATATTTTTTATAACAATTGAGCTGGTCTAAAAGAATAACTCGACTGTTTCATTAATTAATTCTATCAAAATTCTCTGAAAAGAGCCCGTTTAAGGAGATTGCAATACTCATTGACAACAATACCACTTTTTAAACCTTTTCCTGCAACAACTTTTTCAGGAAATATCTCCAAAGTGTTAAAATGTTTCATAAAAACTTTCAAAGACAATGTAGTGTCATTTTAATTAACTGGTAAAATTAACTCTTGAGCTCTGAAACCAATTAGTCGTTCTTTTACTTGAATGTTTTATGAACTCTGTATTGTGTTGATTTTTGGATTTCAGCTTAAAGTTTTTTTTTTTTAAAAAAACCCGTCAGAATTAAAATTGCAGTGCATTAATCAATTAAGTACTTCATTCAATTCAGGTGAGAAAAACCATTTAGAAGACAAATTGGAAAGATGCCTTTTTTTCTTTGCTTATTTTAATATGGACTTAAAAAGAATTTATAATTCGTTTGCTGAACAAGGAATTTTTTTTAAATAAAAAATTAAAGAAACGGTATCATTCTAACTAAATTTATTTAAAATCTTTAAATTGCTTTTTATCGAGGTAACTCAAAGGAATGTGAGTCTTAAAAAGAAATACAGTTTAATTTTATTGCGCTTCGACAAATTTTATAAGCAAGTCTGATGTTCGTATGATTCAAGAACGGAATATTTTTTTAGAAATCTTCCTTGGACTAATTGTATCATGCAAAAATTACAGTGCTATTGCTAATGCTTATCTCAAGGTTAAAAAAAGAACTTTATGTGTGTGAATTTTTTTTTTCAAAAAGTTTTTTTTTATAGTTATACCTGAAGTTTTGTTTCTCTTGTTCTTGATAGAATACCTGCATGTTCGACTTTGAGAATACATAGTATAATCCCATACCTACCCTGGCTTCAGTTTTATTTTAGAAAAATATTTATTTATTTATTTCAAGAAAAGAGTTCCTTCGCTTTAAGTAATTTTGAGTAACTTTTTATTTACATAAATTTATAAACCGAAGATAAGCACAATTATTTTTAATTAAGGCATTTAATTATATTTTCTTAATTAAACAAATAAGAATATAATTAAATAATGTTTTGAAAGAAATGACAATATACAATTAATAGTTATATAATGTTCTTCGCAGTGGATAATGTTTTTTTTTGCCTTATAATATTTCAGACTGGTTAAATTATCGGTCTTTCTATGAAATAAAAAAAAAGACAATAAATCAGTATTACTCGTCGTAACAAACAAAAAAAAAACATGTACGCAACTACACACCAACATAATCATTAAAGCTAAACTAATCCTCATTTCTAATTTCTTATTATTTGTTAGCCTTTCCTATTTGAAAAGTTTATTTTATCGAAATGAATATTAATTATATTCAGTGTCATACCTCAACAAAAATGATGCAATTGATTGCATCCAATTCTTAGTCGACAAACTTTTTACATTCAGACAATTTCTTTCCTTTGTACAAAACTAAACCTTTATTGCGTCAATTAACATTGATTTTAAATTATTTAGTATTATGGAAACACTTTTCAAAAATTCGTTAAATGATTAATGCGTAGTTTCATATAACTTAAGAAATACTGATTTCTAATATATTTGTTTTAATTCCATTAATAACACCCAATTAATAAGACTGAAAGCATAATTAAGTTATCATATCACAAAAGTACAATTAAAACCACTTACAAGTATACACTTAAAAATCATATTACTAAGAATATTGCTTTATAATAATAAAGTAGGATAAGTATGCTTTTAATACCAAGAACCTTTATCATATTTTGCAGAAAAATCAAAAGTTACTTTTTGAACATCGAACAAAATACCTAAGGTTAACTTTTCTTCTTGGAAAAGTTAAGCGTTTTTTTTTAAAATTGATAAAACGACACTTTTAGAATTGATAAATGGTCAAATTCTAAAAACCATTTTAATTACATAAATAAAATCGAATTAAAGCAAATTAAGATCAGACTAAAAACACAATTAAAAGCATCAGAGAAGGGCACTTAGACAAATTTAACAGAAGAAAGAAGCAGATAGAAGAAGAAAGATAACAAAAACACAATTTAAAGTTTCACAAAAACACAATTAAAAATATCGCAAAAACAAAATGAAAAACATCTTTAAGTTATTATGAAAAAAATCATAGTATTAAAATGTATACTTTCATTAAATTTGATAAGTAAACTAATGGATATGAGTTTCATATGTAGAATCTTTATCATAATTAACAGACAAAATTAAAAATTATTTTTAAGCCACCAAAACACCTAAGCCTAACTTTTTTTTTTTTCGTTGAAAAAGAAAACAATAAAGCGTTAGTGTTTTTAAAATTGATGAAATGACAATATAATATTACTTTAATGGAAATAGTTGGTGGTAACATTTACAAAGACAAGAGAAATTTCGAATAAAAAACCTCAATAATAACGGATGATATCAATTCAAAAAAAATTTCTAATAATTTTTGCTTTATGAAATGATAAAAAATGTGTAAAGACTGCAACTGCGAAAAATAGTTTTTTTTTCTTATCTCCAGCCTAGTCTGTTGTTATTGACAGGCAAAGAATCTAGTTGATAATAATAGTTTTCAGATATTTCCCTTTTTCTCACAGGAGAACTGAGATTTCAGATAGTAATTTTTTTCTTTCATAGTTCATCATTTAAAAATTTTATCACACTCTTAGATAAAACAGTACATTAGCTTTTATATCAGTTTTTTTGTTGGTTTTCGATGTAACTTTAAAAAAAAAAGTTTGGAATTAAAAAGTTTGGAATTAAAAACTTTTTATGTACAGTTTAAATCTTGTATTGACTGAAACAAAAAATGTACTCAAAAGGAGTGAACTTTCGGGAAAGCGTTTCTAAGTTTTCTCTTAGCATTAATATATGATAATAATAATGATAAATACTGATAATTTCAGTTAATTTCAAAAGAAATTACGATGATATTGAAAAAACACTTTGAGAGAATAATTTTTTCCATGGTATTGCTGAGTTAGAATTTTTTTTTTATCCAACAATTTAAAATCAATTTAGAATTTTATGGCTAACACTAAGGAACACATTTGCTTGTTTTTTAGTGTATGAGACTTTTTAGCAAATATTAGATGCTTTGGCATCACTGATTTCAACTCTGCAATCGGTATCTCTCTCCAAGTTTTGTTAATTTTGCTAGTTTTTGTTTAATGTCATTTTTAGTCTATTATTTATCGAATTGTCAAGATTGCCAAATCATTAAATTACAACATAAAACAGTTAAAATTAAACTTATTTACTGCTGCTTTCAACAAAAATCATAAAATAAAACATATATGAAGATAATTTAATTAAATGGAAATACCTGTTCAAAACCTAACAAAGAAACAGTTTATAATAAGGAAGTGCCCTCAGTGGAGTTCAACAACATTTCCAGGCTTAAGTTCCTATGCAACTCTAATCCTGTATTATTTTAACTCACCTAGAAGTTTGTCGCGTTATTTTCGAGACCCCCTGTTATATGTAATGTTTTTAAACTAGTACATTTTGGCAAAAAAAATAGACTGAAAATGTCATTTAAAAAACTGAAACATCAGGGGAAAATGATTAAAGATTTTAATATTCCACCCATAAATTAAACAAGATCAAGTATTTGAATAATTGCAACAAAAATTTTTATCCCCAGTCAAATGTATTCATCTTTATTTTAAAATATAAAGACTACAGGGTGGCAAACAATAGCTTGGACAAAGTTTATAGCCAAATATTTCTTTGTGGCACACTGATGCTTTTATGGAATAAAAGCATCATAAAAAAATTTTAAAACCAAAAAATTAATTTCCATCAGGATCATGCTCTAGCACACAGCGAAAATAACAATCAAGAAAGGTGCAAAAAACTATACCTTGACTTTCCTTTCGTACAAAAACGGCTCTGTTTTTAAGCAGAACCTAAAAGAATGATGAACTTGATCGAATTTTCTAAAACGACAATGTCAGAGACAAGAAAACTATACTAAATTGGTCCCAAACAGAATAACACATTAGCAGATTAAAAAAATAATTTTTAAAGAAATGGGGCAAAACAATATAAAATGATTTTTGGAGCATAGCAAAAACGTTTATAACTCCTTTACAGTTCCGCTTGAATAAGATAGTTACTTTGAAAACATGTAATAATTCGTAATATTATATTTTTTTTTTGTTTAAAATGATGGTTGTGATAATTTAGCAAGCATTAAAATTATAATGTGATATTTATCTAAGATATTTCTTGTAGTCCTGTAAATTCTCGTGAATTTAATTAATTAACATTTCTTTTATTAAACAATATAAATACAAAAAACAATTGTTAGCATTATAACCACAGGGCAAATTTTTAAAAAACCGTCTTCCTAATAGAATTGAAAAATTTAAATTAATATATTTATCTTTACTTGTTGCCTCAGAATTTGTTTAACCTTATCTCTTTTCACCTTTCGCTCCTTATTGATCTGCAAATAATTTATATTGATAAAATAATTTTACTTTTAAAAAAAGATAAAATTCTTGTGTATATGAAGGTATTATATTTCGATACCTCACTAAGAACGTAAAATAATATGCAAATTAATTCAAAGAAAGACACCATATCAAACAGAGTAAATATACTTATAACCTATTTTTAAATCAACAGCAAAATTACTTTTGAAAATAAGGGAGAGTAAGTTAAGGAAATATGTAGGGTGAAATAAAAGGAAATGCAGATTGATGCAAATAACGATACCTCATTAAAAGGAATAAATATATTATTTGGAATCAAAGTCAAAAATACTAATTTTGGAAGATCCGAAGGAGTACGTTTTGTAAAGCTTATTGGCGATAGTAAAAAAAAAAAAAAGACAGAAAATCTTTAGAAAAGGAGTAGAATCATTAGACGGGATTAGGAAAGAGAAACTTATTTGAAAGATTATTTCAATAACTTACAAAGAAATGGTGAATAAAAGTATATTTCGCCGAATAATTTTGCAAGAAATTGATTCTCTTGAATATATTATTATGCTTCTTAGTGCGGTATTTTTTATCTGTTACTCAAATCTAAATATTAGATTATGAAGTTTTGAAATGTCTTGAGAGAGTAGAAACGTGTATGATTGTGATCTTAATAATTGTTTTATTAAAATACTTTTTAAATCTGAAACATCTTAAATTGGCTAGCAATAAAATAAATACTCCTTTTCAGTCAAACAAAGATGTCTTAAAAAGTAAATATAAAATGTAAACTGGTTGTAAAAAAATGGAATTATAAAAAAAAAGTTTCTAAACAATGTCCTTTATAACAAAAAAATTTTACGATCAGAAAACATTATAATTAAGAAAACTTCGGAATCAAGTTTTGAACTGTAATTTTTGTTTTTATTTTAAATTTTTTCCCTAAACTAATTTCTTTCCTTTTCTTCTTTTTTTCTTTGCACGAAATTTGTTTTGTGTTTTATTACTTCATTTAGTATTATAAGACATTAATTGATGGAACATGTTTTTTAGACCATCGTGGTGCAGGATGACTATTTCGTATACCAAAAAAAAATCAATCTTCTGTTTCAAAAGTTTATTTACTAAATTTTATTAAGTTTCGAACTGTATTTTTCATTTTTATTTAAATCTTTCCTTTAATTATTTTTCCCTTTATTCCTTTTCCGTTTTCTTTATAAGAATTTTATGTTTCATTGACTCACTCAGTATTTTAAGACAATAATTGACAGCTTATCTGTTTTAAAGAGATTTGGTGCAAGAGGACTAATTTGTGAAAAAAATAATCTTATGTCAGTTTCAAAAGTTCATTTATTAACTTTTCATTAGATTTCAAACTGCATTTGCAATTTTAATTTAAATTTTTTCCGTAAACTAAATTCTTTCCGTTTACTTTGTTCTTTTTTTCACAAACTTTGTGTTTTATTACGATACATAATTTTTAGAACCTCGTGGGTTATGATTACTATTTTGTAAAGCAAAAAGAAATTCTGTCAGTTTCAAAAGTTTATTCATTAAATTTGTATTACGTTTTAAACTGTATTTTTCATTTTTATTTCACTTCTTAGAAAAAATATGCTTTATACAAAGAAGAAATAATATAATATAAAAATAAAAATTAAGTTCATATTTCATACTAACTATTTTTATTTTGCCACTTTAGATCACTCTGCTATTCTGTAAAACTGTGTTTAAAAATTAGTATTTGAAGGAAATCAGAAAATATATGGATGAAAATGATGTATTAATATTCCTCTTTATTAACTTCATATGTAATATTTGAAGAAAATTTACAAAGCAATTAGTATACATTTATACATAGAATCAAAGGACAATAAAGTACAATTTCTGTTATAAATAAAAAATTTTCTTCTGCTTAATAGACTAACTTAATTAACTAATTTAAACAATTTTTAGAAGTTTATTGTTTAGTAAATAGGTTTTAAAACCACAGTAATGAAAGGAATTAATAGAAAACAGCATTTTCATGGTTGGGGGAATAAATTTCACAGGAAAAAAGAAAATTCTTTCAAAAGAGAATAAAGAATAATCAACGATCAATCTTAAAAAGTGTTGAGCAAAAGAAACACTAACACTATCGACAATGATTGCTGATATTAACAATATTTTTATGTCAGAACTCATATAACATGTTTAACTTTTTGAAATATTTTCTGTTCAATAAAAATATAATAAAATTTTAAATTTTCAAGAATTTAATTTTTCATCAAAAAGATTTGTAAACCACAGTGAAGAAAGAAATTAGTATAAAACAGCACTTTTATAGTTCGGGGAGGGAGTTTCATACGGAAAAAGATAATTCTTACAAAAGGAAATTAAGAATAATCAATCAAAGAAGTGTTGTACGAAATAAACACTATCGACAATGATTGCTGCAATGATTGATGCAAAAATATTAAAATTATTTTTACGTCCGAACTAATGTTTAAATTTTCAAAATATTTTCTTTTCAATAAAAATTTAAATTCCTTAAAAGTTTGTTTTTTAAAGGTTTATTGTTTAGCAAATAGATTTGTAAACAATAGCGAAAAAGGGAATTAATAGAAAACAGCATTTTTATGGTTGAGGGAGGCAATTTTACAGGAGAAAAAATAATTCTTTCAAAAAGGAATTGATAATCAATCATAAAAGTGTTTTGCAAAAATTGCACCCTCGAAAATGGGTGGTGCTCTTAATATTATTTTTATAATCGAAATGATATAACATGTTCAATTACTCCAAATATATTCTATTCAATAAAAATAATATTTCATAATTAATACAAAAACCAAACCAAATTAGTTTTTTTGAGAGAAGTACCAAAAATCCTGATCTTAAATTAAACTGTGTTTAACGAGATATCTCTTAACTCAAACACACTTTTTTCAAGGAAACCTGCATCTATATTAGCTGATACACATTAAAGGTAATTTTAAACAAAGATTTTCTTTTTTTTTTAATTCTCAAAATTTCTAAAAAAGCCTCTTTATAAATTACTAGGAGGCCATCTAATTATCTTTTAATGACCTACCTTTATCTTTTCTCTTTATAAATCTTGTTTGTTTATTTTTTTTCTGACACTATCTAAAGAACAGAAATTACACATTGCTAATTTTCAGTTACTGAATTTTTAATGCTAAGATATTTACTACGTAGAATCCGTAAAATCTACTCTCTTATTGCGTGTTAAAAAAGAAGAAAAGAAATAATACTTTGTCATTGTTCTTAGAGAAAAATAAAGCTGTTTTGAGTCATTAAATTTCAAAAAATTGTATTAAGAAGGCTTCATAACCAATCTGTAAGTGTTCATAGTTAATTATTACTAATTAGTTTAATTTAGATAAATTTAGTTTTAACAAAGATGGATATTTCTTTGTTGTTTAAATGGTTTAACTTCAACTGTTTAAAAGAAATAGAAATATTCGTTATTTCTTTTCTTTTATAAAGACGAAGGTGATGCTTTAAGGCTCTGTTTTATTTTTAATTATAGAAATTAATGTAAAAAAGATTTTGGTTTAACCTAGATTAATACTTTATTATTATTAAAATTCTTAAAACACTTCGAAATCATCAGAAAATGGATAATTATAAACATTTATAAAATACTGAGGTTCATTTATAACTAAATTAGATCTAACTGGTTGAAAAAATGTAACAATACTTATAATGGATTTTAGTTTTGAAGGTAGTGTATTTAGGGTCATAGCTGTTTTTCTTTAGTGAAAATTTTCGTTTGAAATTTGATAGAAACTCAAAGTTTACGCATTCTTTAAACTGTTTTTAAAACTTGAACCAAATTTTAAAAAGAATCAGTCCAAAATTGAATCATAAAGTGGGTATCTAAAACCAGAATACTTGTATGCCACTTATAATGAAACAACGTCTAAAAGTAATGATGTAAACTCACTGATGGGTGTAAAACACATTGCTAAGAATAAAACGTGATTAATACATCAAAACTATAAGATTGATCTATCATAATTATTGCTATGGATAAAATATATTGTTTTTATAATCAATGTGTTTTATTCATAAGATACATTAATTCACATTAATTCGTATTCAACACATTGATGTAATTTATGTTAAAAAATAACTGGTCAAGTTCAAGCTTTTAGCACCCTTTTTAAATTTTGCACCATAATTTTTTAGAAAAAATGGTACAACGCAGAACTTTAATATCGGTATCTTGACTTGAAACATTGTGCAATTGTACCACTATCTGAATACAATATTAAAGTATTTATGTTTTGGCTGATATATAGAACCACTCACGACAAAAAAAGTTTAATTTGCATTATAATAGAGGTTAGTTTTAGCCTTTCAGGTTTCAATATAGTAGGAATATAACAATATAGTTACAATATTACAACAATAACAATTAGCTACTCATTATTATTAATAAATAACAATATTATGGTTCGGCATGCATAATAAATTAATTATGGTAATCATTTCAACTTTAAAGCAATCAAAAAATAATACCTTTAAACTTTAAAAAAGTAAGTGCATTCCTAGCTGAATATCGTTCCTCGAATGGTGTGAAAAAAGTAAATAATCAATCAATCAGTATTGATCAACATAATACAAAAGTATACACAAAACTGAAAGATATCTACCGACACAATAAATAAAGCTACAATAAATCCATTTTTAGAACTTTTTATTATTTGTTGCCTTTCTCGGTGGCTTTTCAAATTAAGCAAAACACGTTTTTAGTAGTCCAATCAAAATAAAGATTAACTTAAGCAGTACCATATGGCATGATGCTGTTACTTGTTGTCAACTAATGATAGATAGTGCCTTAAAAGAAAATTGTGCTTTAAAAGAAAGAATTAAAGTAGCTTTTTTATAACTTTTTTTAAAGATGTAGGTAAAAAGCGTAGAAAGTAAACAAACTTTTAAATAATTAAAATGATCACAAATCATCGTAACATCATGTTCTAAAAAATCGGTAAATAAAAGTATACCAATAATTTAAAAAATTCAAAACAATTCAATTAAAACAAGTTGTTGAAAATTCAAAGATTAAGGCTTGTATTATAAAAAAAAGTGACTTCCAAGTTCAGACTTCCTACAATAATAAAAGTTTTTTTTCGAGTGGCTTCAGTGTTTTTTAAACTACAAAAAAATAGTGTTTAATAATCTAAAAAACTTTATTAAGCTATTTCTTTTCAATGCGATATAATTAATCATAAATATTTTTACTAACAAAACTAACTTTTTTTCACTGTTAAGAAACAGTAAACAAGCTTTTAGTCTATAATGTTATTAGCGTTAAGCTTCTTAGGTTGAAAATCTTTAGAAAAATATCTTTGCTTTCATATGTTTTAGAACAGAAACATAAAAAAAAAATATTTTTTATAGGTACGGAATAAAATCATGGAAGCTAAAACGTTTTAAATTTTTTTATTCTATTCTTATGTCAAGAAAGAGATAGCTAATGAAATTATGCTAATCCAATTTTTACTGAAAAAATAACTTTAGTCTATTAACATTTATATGGTATATATTTCTAACTAAGTTCAAATAACTTTAATGAATAAAATAAAATAACGTTTTTATGCACTTTAGATTGGTTTTAGGTATAACAAATGAGTTTTGAATTTAATTAAATACGCTTTAACCATTTTAATACAAAAAAAATTGAAAATGAATATTGTTATAGGAAATATATAAAATTAATTAAGCAAATCTAATTTTTTTAAAAAGGTTTATAATGATTTCCTCTAAATGTAATAAATATTTTAGCGAATAATTTTTACTAAAATTGTCTAGACAATAAAGAGAGTTTTTGATTAAATGTAGTTCAATAACCTGTGGTTAAAATTAATTATATTGTAATCCTTAAGAAAATTTATTGTAACCATTTTGATCTCGAAATTATAGAGTCCTTACTTCCCTGTCCCCTGCCCCACAACGGACTGTTGCGTTTGGATTAAATGTTTTACATTTTAATCATCCGATAAGCTTGAATGGGGACAAAATGCATTTACATATTTGTACATATTTGTTGTACAAAATACATATTTGTTCCTATAACAACAACAAAATCTATCTTCATAATAATAATAGAAGGAAAAATAGAAACATCTCCATATTTATATTACTTTTTTCTACTTGAATTTTATACTATTGCAAAATACTACAGCATGATCATTATACAGCATAGTGCATAAAAGTACAGCATTCTATTACATAGTCTACAATAGAATTATACAGTTTAACTTCTGCATCTGATGTTTAACAGATATTTTACGAAAGGTTTAATAGTTGCCTAGAATTAATTAAAAATATAAGAATTTGTAACTAGAACCACTGGTTCTAGCAAAACTTTAAGTGGCTCTTTTAGAAATTTATAACAGTCTTTAATATTTTTTACACTTTTCACTAATTTGTTTTATCAACACTAGGCAGTTGTGGGTCAGGGAATAGAAAGCGCTTCGCCTAAATGAGGTAACCCGGGTTCAAATTCCAGCGCTGGCTGGTGGACACGAATTCCGCAACGACCCCGTTCGCCCCGATCATGGTGCTGTCGTAAAATATCTTCAGTGGTAGACGGATCATGAGTTAGAGTACCCTTACCGACAGGCTAACCGTGGGAGGTTTTCATCGCCATGCAACGCGAATATGGGTCAGTTAAATAAAAAAAGTCCTTCCCGATGGCAAATTTCTACCAATACTTGATCCAGGAGTTCCCTTGTCTTCTGAATTGGGTTGAAAATTACAAGGCTACGGAACTAAGCATTGGTAGTCGAGAACTCAAAATTGGTTCGGATGTTTAAACGACCGTTGTAAAATAAAATATTAACATTGCATATTCAAATTTAAAAATTATTACGTCGCACAAACTATCCTTCTGCATATATGGTTATAAAAAAAAAAGAAATATATGTATTTATATACACACTTAGAAAAATTTGTTCTTTATTGAACCATAATATTGGTATCTTGAACATAATATGCTGAAAATTTTCAATAATTATAATAGAGATTTATATTGAACCAAAATCCCATTCAAGTTGAACTGTAATAGTCTATAAACAATTTTAAAAATTTGCGATAATATGGTTTAAATTAACAACTTATTAAGGGTTATGGTTTAACTTAAGCACTTATCAGCAATTTTGTGGACTGTCAAGCTCAAAAACTTTTACCAGTGCAGATCGTTTAGACATGATGTTTTTAGTTAATGCAAATAGTGCTTTATCCATTTTTTGAGTTTGGGACAGTAAGAGAAAAAGTGTATGCTTACCGAAATTTAACAAATAGAAATGTATTTCACTCGATAGACTTTTATCTGAAAAGCAATTTTATGCTGTTTTGTTTGCAAATAATAATGCTCATAGATCGGAAGGATGTTCTATTCTCATTTTATTTAAATGATTTACTCGCAATTGTATGCACTTCTCTAAAATAATGTTTACAGCCCCGTTTGTATATTCTAGTTTCTCAGAGAAAACGCAATTAATACAAAAAAGCAAAGAATATTTCATCGCTAAAGAAGTGATGAAATTTGATTCAAAAAAGTACTATAAAGGATTATTTTTTCAGCTCTCTTATGTATATTAAATATGTAAGAAAAATTCTATATATTTAATAAATTATAATTCTTTATTCAATAATTCTGCATTCTATTACTCTTATATTATATATTCTATTTATATATTTATTTTAAATAAGAATTCTAAATCTTTCGGAATATGAATTTTCCTATAAATATATATCATTCGATATGCTTATAAAAAATTCTGTATGTATGTCCTCTGATAAAAGTTCGGGATCAAATTATGGTACTTTGGATGTGATATCCGTAAAATTCATTTTACAGTAAAAAATTATGCAGTTATTTTTACAGTGATATTTATTTAATTAGTGATTCAGTGATTTTACGGTTATTATTACTGTAAAAATTACGGTATATCAGACTTTTGTTCCGTAACAAGTTCCGGTAGAAAGGAATTTTTCAGAAAAAAGTACCAGCATCCTGAGTGCCGGTACTTTTTACCGTAATGTACTCCATAATTTTTTAGAGTGTGGAAAAAATGCATTTATTTTTATATTATAGACTATCAAAATTATTTTATATTATGGACTATCAAAATTATTTTATATTATAGACTATCGAAATTATTTTATATTATAGACTATCAAAATTATTTTATATTATAGACTATCAAAATTATTTTATATTATAGACTATCAAAATCATTTTATATTATAGACTATCAAAATTATTTTATATTATAGACTATCAAAATTATTTTATATTATAGACTATCAAAATTATTTTATATTATAGACTATCAAAAATATATTTCTCTCTAACATATGTAAAATATAACAGAAATTTTTATAGTACTTGATTAATTGTTAAAATTTTGTTTTTAATATCATAACTAAATCGTTAAGTAGAAAAGTAAAAGCTAACTAAAGCATAAATTTATGTGCTTTAGGTATTATAGTTATAAGCTACAGCTTTTCCAAAAGTTACGCTTTCACATCAAATTGTTCCTGATAATTGCTTTTGATAAGTTCTAGATACGGATTAAGATTGCACAGTGAAACAATTATTCTCTTTATTTTTTTCTTCTTGTTTTCTGCTTTATGAGATTTTTTTAAAGCAGATCTCAGATACTTCTGTATCGCTGATTTCAAATTTGCAATTAGTTTCTTTCTCCAAGTTATACGTAGTTTTACCTATTCAGTTTTAATCCTATTGACGTGCCTAAACTCTCCTAGAAGTTTGTTGCAACATTTACGCGATTCTCTGCAATATAAAAATTTTTTAAACTTTTGACAAAAATAGACTAAAAAATGGTATTTAAACAAATCTGTAGCTTTAGGAAAAAAACTTAATTCAGCTTTGAAATCAAACCCAACACCCGAATTAGGCATGATCAAGCATTTGTAAAAATTCAGCAAAAAATATGCTTCCCAAAAGATTAAAGCAGATTAACAGATTGGATTTATAATAAATCTAATATTATAAATCCAATATAGGGGAGAGTCGGGTAGCCCCGCCCACTTAAGGAGTATTTCTTATATTTCTGTATAATATTGAGTAATAATCAATATTTTTGTATGTTTCTATTGTTTTATCATCTAATTAAATAATGCAAAAAGAATAAACCAAAAAAAAAAAAAAAATAGGTTAACTTAAAAAAATAGTAATTTAAAAAATTTGACTACTGTATTCAACATATTTTCAAAACTATTGTTTACCATGTTACCAGCTGCATAAATACTTGAAACTTTGAAAATAACCTTTTTTTAATATAACAATTAATGTCCGATGGCCCATTGACTTGACAAAATATTCTATACATATGAAATTGACAGTGGGCGGGGGTACCCGACACTCCCCTACATAATAAACCTTTTATAACAGTATATATTTTTATTGATATAATTTTTATTCTTTTAAAGCCCCTTCAATTGTAATTTATCAACAATTGCATTAAGATCTACTAAAGATTTGGAAGATGTTAAGCTTTTATTATCTTTGAGATATACCAAAAAAAAAGCAATTTCATTCCACATTTTTTAGATATTCAAATATTCTCTTTGTATCTCAGTGGTAATCCAATTCAAAATTTCTAGAATTTAAAAGATATGAAAACAAAACCGTAGTTAAAATTGTGTTCTAAAAAACAAATACAAATTAGAATTCTGCACGCATATATTTTTAACTTTTCATGATACATTAAATAATCAATAGGTGTCGAAACATTCATTTTCATGTAAATTCAGATTATAATCGATAATCTCACATTTGCCATTTTTAAACGCTCCTTAACTCTCCGAAGCAAGCACTATAACTGTCATGATGAGTAAAATCAGAAACTTGTAAGTTGAGACAGAAATGCAATTTTGCAAGTCTTATTCATCGTTGGCATTCGTGTTTGATGGTTATTACTTGGAAGAAAAATAAATAAATATTGTAAATCAATGATAACACTCCTGTTTATTTCTACAATGTTGTTAAAGTGTACTATCAATTATTTAGAGAGACAGAGAGGTTTCTATTTCAAATTTAATTTCAATAAATAAGGTGTTTTTTTTTAAACTAGTCAATTATGGTACAACTCAACTCCAAATGAATCCAAGATTAAAGTACTGTTGAAAAATTGAAATCAGACTATTGTTATGGTGCATATGTTAGGTATAGAAATCAAACTCAATTAATTATTAAATCTAGTCAGTCACTGCGGCACAGATAAAAATTCTAAATCGGTCATTCATGACAGTACAAATAAAAATATTTAAATCGGTCAAGAATTACGCATGCAAATGAATTATCTAAATTAGACGGTACAAAAAAAAAATATTGCAGTACAAAAAAAAAAATCTGGAATTCATTATATAGCAAATAAATATTCTACTTTGAGCTACAGTTACTAAACAAATAAAGAAAAATATAAATGGGTTATGTACTATATTGAGAAATAAAGTATGGTCAAAACCACCAGAATATGGTAATATTTATAGAGTTTCTGGCTCTATGGAAGCACCAAATAGCTCAGTATTTTTTTACCGAGACGCTTCAGTTAAGATTTTGGTAAAATTAACTATAAAATATATTTTTTTAAAAATGGTAAATTTTAGCTATATTATCGTATCACCATAGAGCATGGCATAAAAACCATTTATTTGGTCAAATTTACTCTTCAGTTTTGTATATTTTAAAAGTGAGGTAATAAGAAATTCTGATAAACCGCTACCATACGATCAGAAACATTACCAAATGAATAGTTTAAGTAACGTATATTTAAGTTCTGAATTCCACAATTATGTTTTTTTATTGTTAAAATAGTCATTACCATACAGTGCAATAATTTTACCAGAATTTTTTCTTTGTGTAGTATGCAGTAAGAAACTCTAAATGGAGGACAAATGAAAATTTTATACCAGACAATCACGACGATTTACATTTGGATCTGAAATACACATTTTATTGAAATGTTTTCAATTTAAACAGAGTAAATATGTGTATCGTTGACGAATGGCTTTTACGTAGAATTTTATAAATACATGATACTTTCCTTCTACTCACAGAATGCAATTTACCTAAGTACAGTTTTCAGGGGAAACTTTATTGTCTATCTGCTAATGAAGCAGAATAAATGACCAACATTATGAATTATATCTACTGTAGTAGCTTTCGAAATCACAATTCCAAATGGCCAAAATATTTTAAAACGGGGGGTTAAGAGTTCCGTGACAAGTCTTCATAAATTCGAAAGACTTCTTAGGAATTCTTCTGGTCCATTTCTGACCATAGATCACCAAATATTGTCTAGAGCTGCTTTTAAAACGAATAGACAAAGCATATCTGGGAAATAAATAATCCTCATTCTCTGAAGCAATCCCTCAGAAGACCTTGTCATCTGCAGGTTTGACAAATATTTGCATATACGCCAAGTTCACATTACCTTGCTAATTAGAGTATACGATATGAGTAAATATGGTAGTTCCTATGAGAACTGAGTTTACCTGTTTCAGAATCAGAATGAAGACGCGTTGAAACATGACTGAAGTTACTTTAAATTATTGTTGACTATTCAGTAAGTTAATTATCAAATTATATTCCTATTTTGATGTTTTGTTCATAGAATAATGGCGAACTCAATGATTACGTAAAGATTTTGACATAACGTATTTTATGATTTACAGTAGTTATAAACAATTGATTTTTCTCTGCTTAGTAAATTATTATTTTTCAATACTTTATTTCTCAATTATTTTTCAATACTATTTTCATATCATGTCATTTCATGTCATATTATTTTTCAATACTTTAATATCTAAGTAAGTACAAAGACTTAAAATTTCTTTTTTTAATTTCATGAAGAATATAATGACATAATATGATAAATGCAATTTACTTCGCTAATTATATTTCGATTCGATTATTTCATTGATTGAAGCATGGCAAACATGATTTTTAAATAATTGGTTAGTTCTTAAAATTTTATAACCTTTAAAAATTCTTATTAATTTTATTTCAACTAACTAACCTGAAATTGTGTGTTATATGTTCATTTATTAAATTAATTAGTAAATTATAATTATATCTAAATATATTGTTATATGAATAATGGCCGACTGAATGCTTACGTAAAGACTTTTAATGGCATAATTTATTCTATAACTTACAGCAGTAATAAACAATTATTTTATCTCTACTTAGTAATATATTTAAGAATTCATATTATTTTTAAATGCTTTAATATTTGAGTAAGTGCAAAGACCTTTTTTAAAAAAAAATCTTTACAATTTAATGACATAAATGTTATATGCTAAACAAAATTTATTTTAGATTTGATTATTTCATTGATTGAAACATAGCAACGCCCGGTGGCTGAGTGGTAGCGCTTCGCGCTGTCGTGCCACAGGTCTTTGGTTCGATCCTCGGGCCGGACAAGATGGACTCAGCCTTTCATCCCTTCAGTGGGTCGATAAAATGAGTACCAAGCATGCTTGGGAACTAAACACTGGGGGTTCCGCGTTGGGCTGACCATCCAACCGGAACATCTGCTCTTGCACCCCAGAGGTCAAAAATCTGAGATAGGCACAATAGGCTTTGGCCCTATGAGCTGCCGTGCCTCTGAATTTAGTGTAGAACTATAGCAAACTTGATTCTTACATAATGGGTTATTTTTTAAAGTTTTATTATATTTTACCCTTATAATTAATATTATTTCGACTAACGAGTCTGAAACGGTGTTGTACGCTTATTTATTAAATTAATAATTAAGATATTATTCTATTTAAATATTTTGCTGATTGAATAATGTCACATACTTTTTTTAAATGAAAATGTCAATACAATGTTCGGAAAATGCTTTTTTTTAAAAATAATATTTAATGATTTAAATAAATTTTTTACTATTTGACGGCCATAAATTAACGTTCTATGACAATTTATTTCAGCAACCTTCTTTTTGTATATTTATTTTTTAATTTAATCATTATATTTATTTACTTTAAAGTGTTGAAAATTTGAGGATGAAAGTAAGAAAGAAATTTTTTAACTTTCTATCACTGCATTCCATGTTGGACCATGGCCTCCATGGTAATTTGACTCCAAAGCTATCTGACTCTTGGTCTTAGTTTTTCAGTTACTTATTTTAAAGTCTTGGAGTCTCCCTCAACTTCGTATATATTTTCTTCTTCGATTTTCATTGACTTTGGCCTAGATTTTTAAAGAACTATCCATGGTTCTTGATGTAGTAAAACACCAAGAACCAAGGACTAAGAGTTATCGGATGTGTTTCACTACATCGCTTTTAATGTTGCTACCGTTTTTTGTAAAAATATTCATTAAACTTTTTTAGCAGTGTGTTTAACACAAATTAACGGGCGTAACAATGTGATAACATCAACTAATGTTTTTCAATGAATTGATGTTTTTTTTATGTAAATCAATTTTTAATATTTGTTTACGTTTCTACTAAGAGTTGAAAATATACTTATTTACGCAGTTAGCAAGATATATAGTTATTACTATTAAAGATTCAATGATCAGAAAATAAAATAAAAACATTCTATTTAATTTTACCAAGGAATTAGGTTTATAATGAATTAAAATTTCTCAAAAATTAAGATAATTTAACTCTTTCTTTTACTAACATAAACGTGGGATAAAAGAATCTCTACGACACCAGTGAAAATTAGTTTATATAAAGTATAACAAACTATTTAAACCAGACAGTTAAAAAAACCGCCTATTCTATTTTAATAAAATTAATATATTTCAGAAACGTCACTGAATACTTTAAATGACAAAAATAAAACTACAAATTTTCTGACACCACTATCAAGAATTAATTAAGTGAATTCTTTCCAAATTTGTTGCTTATCTCTCTCTTTAAGCATAAATGTCCGCAAACATTATATTCCAATTAAAATGAAACAGGCGAAAGAAATTCGGAATACTTTTACTATCTAGATTGCATTTCTAGGATAATTTATTCCATTGAGACCAATTTACTTTGCTTCTGGAGTTTGGCAACGCCTAAAATAATTCTTTCGCTTTGCTTCGTTCCAGCAAAGGGGGAAGAAGGTAAAAAATAGAGATTCTTTTCTTTAAAGGATTTTTACTTCTCTGTAAAAATATTCTGAACCGAAAGTATAAAGGACTCAATAATATTCAAGCTTCTCATGAAATGTTATCTGAAATATTTTGTTCGCTAGAAAAGTACGTTCTTTCTCAATAGAATATTTTTTTATCGTTTTCTTTCGCGTAGGTTGCTTTCACTAATGGCGCGGTCATTGAAAAAGATGTGCGGTTTCGCTATGCTTTGGAAAGTTTCAATTCAGCTTTTTATTATTTTGGCTACAACAATCTCATATGAATACTTCAACAAAAAAATTTGCATTGAGTTTCTTTTTTACAAATATTTCTAGAACTAATGAGGATTTCCAGAACTTCTTGTAACGATGTTCCTCGACAGGTTTCGTTTTAAAGTATGGGTAAAGAACTTTTTTTGAAACATACTCAGTGTTTTATTTTTATGGTTTAAAAAAAAAGTTTTATGCGTTAAATATGCACAGTGGTAGATAAATTTAAAAAAGAGATAAAGACGAAAAGTTAAAAAGAGCTCGAATAGAAAGCAATTAAGGAATTAGGACCGACCAAGTCAAAATCCTTTCCTAATTTATAAAAGAATGGTAATATTTTCAGAAAAGTCCCTTCAAATTAAATTAATCTTTCAGTCAGGATTGGAAACAACAGTCTTTCAGAAAATAATATTCTTTCTTAGGGTTTCCCATGCCTCCAAGGCTGATGGGGACTTCTAATTTAACAAAGCTTCCCCCTATATTCCAGCAAACCCAATTATAGATACTAATTTTTATATTTAAATAACAACACTCTTATATACTTATTGTTTTAAAAATTAGCGCCTCCAAAGAGAGGTGTCGGAAAGAAATGAAATTTTACTTACGCTAGTACAGCGTTGATGTAAGTAAGTGATCAAATCAAAACAAAATGATAATTTATTGCTGAAAAAACACATTATCTGGAGGTTTGTGTTTTTGGTTGCGTGTGGTTTCAATGAGTAGATTTTTTTTAAACATCTAACGTGAATTGCAAGATGATGCGATACGGTCCAGCATTGAGACATAAAAGTCTCTCTTATGATGTAATATGGCATTTCGTTCCACAGTTGCTATAAACATACCGCTAAATTGACACAGCTCACATGCTGTCTTACTTACTGTTCCAAATAGTCTGAGATATTCTAGTTCAGTGAAAAATGTGGGAATCAAGCAGTCCAGGGAAGGGTGGTAATGCGACGGTGGCATTCTTGTGACATCTTTGCTATGTGTGGTCGAGCATTGACTGGTTGAAAATTGGCTCCTGTTGGCCTCGACATGAGTGCCTTCATGTGTAACTAAAGAATCTCATGAATGTACAGCAGGGCTGTCTTGGTGCCATTGATCAATATTAGGAACGGTTTTGTGTTATATACAGTTTATGTATATACTTTTAAAATAGCTTCTTTTTGACATGTATATCTAAAAATAATGGGGGTTTTGAGACTTTTTCACAACGCTGTTTCTTAACAGATTCCAGTTTAAAGTGAAGATAAGGGAATTTTTCGTGATATATGACCGGTGTTTTAATTCATGACCATCGAAATTTATAATCTATTTTATGTGTTAAACTTGTCTATTGGTAAATGAGTTCATTAAAGATATAAATATAAAATGCATAAAAAAGTTAATTAAAGGTTAAATTTTAATGAAAACTTAATTTCTAAGCAACGGTAATATTTTCAGAAAAATGTCTACACATCCTTTTCTGAAATTTACAATAAAATATGGTATGCATGAGACAATATACTCTCAGAAAAAGCTACTGTCAGCCCGACAATTATATAGTGCAAATTTTCTTTAACTCTAATAAGATGTTACGTTTTAGCTAAGAATTGACATATTCATACTGTATTATAATTAAGTTAAAGATAACTAACTATACTATACTATACTTTGTACTATAATACTCTGTCAAAAAAAAAGGTTCACATTTAATCAAATAATGGTTGCTAATTAGCTGCAATAAATATAATAAGTAGTTTGCTTCGCAGTTTTACCAGTGGTACCATTGGGTTTTGTCCTCAGAAGCACTTTTTCTTTTGTAGTTAAACTTTGATAAAAATCCCAGGTTTTTCTTCAGACCAATATTTTAGTGACACTTTGAACCAAGTTTTTAGAGAAAAGTTTCAAATGTCAAGTTGCTTCAAGCTAACTTTTGTGGATCAAACCTCGGTTTTTGAAGATAAGATAACAGAAATTAATGACAAAAAAACAGGTTTATGACTTTATTCTAAGCGTAAGCTTAAAAATACTATTAAATATCCCTTTCAAGGTCGTGGTTTCCGAGGAGTAACTCCTGTTAGGGAGACCCGGGTTCGAATCCCAGTAATGCTTGGTCGATGCGAATTCTGCACCCGTCTCGCACTGATCACAGTGTTGACGTAAAATATCCTCAGTGGTAGACGGATCATGGGTTATAGTCCCCTTGCCGACAGACTAACCGAGGGACGTTTTCATGGTTTTCTTCTCGATGTAATACTAAATTGTGCCATCATTTATCTGGTTCTATATTGCAGAAACTATACTCTTTAAATTTTGCATGCCTATGTAATTCATTTTTCTCAAAACAAAACAAGAATTTAGCTGTAAATAAACGTTTAATTATACTACACAGTGTAGTTTTTTTTTTTTTAAACTACGTAAATGTTTTTATTTTGCGTTTTTGAAAACCTTAAAAATATTCACAAATACTCCCATATTTAAAATTAATACAATTCTTTGTAATTGAAATTTTATCACTAAATAATTTGGCTCAGCTATAGTATTTTTCCAAGAAATATAAACCGAGACTTATTAGTTAGTGTTTCATAGAAATGTAAATAAATAAATAAATTTAAATCAGCATTTTAAACTAACATTTCTTTACTAAATGTGAATGGTATTCATCACATTTTATTATCTTAAATAATTTTAATAAGCGATTATTAAAGAAAGGAATTCTTAGCTTTTTACAACTAAATGCTAAAGTTTTAATTAATTAATTTAAGATAATAACAAGGTATACTTTAATAACTTTTTTCCTCCATAGTCCCAAAAAATAAAGCACACTTTTATTATTCTCAGATAATAAACTAAAATTGTTTGATATAAATGATATAATGCATAATTATTAACAATAACAAAATTTAAGATTCTTGGGACAAAATCAACAGATAAAAAATTATGCCACAGGAAAGCTTTAATAATTTACTTAATAGGAACTAAAAAAATATTAACACAAGGCGTGTTAGAATTTATTAATTTTCATCAGCAGTTTCCCATTAATATTATTTTTTTTAATCAAGCTCAAAGTAAAATGAGTGGAAAACGCCCAAGGCAGTCTCACTGAATTAAAAATTCTTTGCTATAATTCTTTACTAAATTTTTTCTTTTCTTAGTACCAGGAAAAAATATGGTGAAATTAAACTGTTGGTTTAATTAAGAAAAGCGGCAGAAAAATATTTTGAAAATATGTGACGAAATTTCTTTCTGACAGATCGATTAATCTTATTGTCGTCTTTAAACGATGAAAGCAAACGATTTTGAAGATTATCTTTTCCAAACAGCTTTATTAACTTAATTTTTTTTTTTTTTGCAATTCGTTTAGCGGTATTTTTAATTGCCAATAAAGATAACTTTAATTGCGTTTTCATTTCTTTGTTTGTTTCAATATTTTTTCTTTCGAATCTGTTCTATAAAATAACTTCATTCTTAGCTTTTTTTAGCCCCCCCCCCATGCAATTGTATAGAAAAGAATTTTGCTGATAAAAACATACACATTAAAGAGTTTTAAATAGTTCATTTTTTATTATCAATAGTTATTTTGTGAAGTATATTTCGACTCTTTTATTTGACTTCTTTTAAATAAAAAAACGAATCTTTTATTTCTTTTCATAGGATTAAAGTAGATTTTTAAAAACAATTTCAAGGAAAAGTACTTACAAAGAAGATTTCATAAAAGTTCCGCTTAAAATTTTCCTTTTGTTTACCTTAATAAGAAATTTTAAAAAAATGGCAAATTGAAAGTAGTTTGTCTCTATCAGAAGTATGCCTGTGGGACGTCACAAAATAAATACTGGGTTATACTTTTAAAATAAATTCGAAGCATGACATTCAAAACATTTTCTTCAACCATAAAAAAAAAACACAGGGAACGCTTATATTTTTATTTAGGATTAAGTTTTTAAGTTTAAATGTTTTTTTTTGTCAAATGATTATTACTATATATATATATATATATATATATATATATATATTCATTAAAGTTTATCCATTGTAACAAGTAATCAGATTTTACGAAATATGATAACATGGTTTAACATACCAGTATATTAAGATAGTATCAAGTTTGAATGTCATTATTGTCTAACAGGCAGTAAAACAGTGTTTAAACCTGATGATGACTTAAGTATTTTTATTAGTTTCAGTTACCCCATATATTTTTAGTGTTTTTCAGATTTATTTTTCAGTTCAGCCTCTCTCTCAGAAAGAGCAGTTTAATATTGAACCATAATTGAGTTCAAATTTTCTGCAAAACATGAAATAAATGAAATAAATTTAGATATTAGAAACATGAAATAAATTTAGATAGATTAGCTTGATAGATGCATGCGTTCGTAAAAAATTGTAAAGGGTAGTGAGGTGAGACCAGGTACCACGATTATGTCGCAATTAGTTTCGTTTTCTAGCGAACAAACTCTGAGTTGCAATTTATTAGTCCAGAAGAAAAATGTACCATTTTGTTATGTTTTAGTTGTTGATTGATTCGCGACGTCTGTGAAGATAAGTTTGTTCTGCTATGTCATTTCTCTAATGTTATTAGTTTCTAAACTAGCCTTATTTGTTGATCATTACAGTTGCAAAGATTATTTTTCGGCCCAGCTTTATTATACGCTTAATAAAGAGACAGACCTTAACAAACAATAAAGATGGTCCAATACTAGCACTATTCTGTTAAGTTTCGATAAGCTATGTTCTCTCGGTAAGACCGGGTACTATCCGGTTTTGCTCCCGCCTCCTGACGGGAGTCTATGCTGGAGCCATTAAAGCTTCAGCGCAAAGGAGAAAGAGGATAATTGCTTATTCAATTATATGCATAATTTTCTTAACTTGTGATATAAAATAGAAATATTTGCTGCATAATCATTGAAATTCTAGTATTTCTAAATATCTCATAGAATTAACATGTCTCACCCTGCTAGTTTTCTTGCCTCCCTTTATTGGGAGGCTAGTAAACTTTAAATCAATTACTTCGCAACTGTTTTTCATTAATTGTTCATTTTCATTTGTTTGTACTTTGCTTTTTGCTGTTCCTGCAGTTCCATTTGTGTATATTCATTCTTTTTGTTGAAAGAACTGCCTCACTTGTAGAAAATATCTAATATATCAATAAAAAGAAATATCTAATTTTTACTTCAATAGTACTTTTGTTGTCTAATATAAAAATGTTTGTATTTCGTGTAAATTCAGTTGATTTTCTTTATTTTATTTAAAAACCATTTGATCATTATACACTATAAGTATTTGTGTTACAATCTATGTGAAGGGTCGGTTATTATTAATACTAACCGGTCAGTATTAATAATAACCAAATAAACCAGTTAAGGTGAATAATTTAAGGGAATTTATCACATTAACCAGTTATTATTAATAACCCATGGAGTTTGGTCAATGTCATACTTTCGCAGTTTTATTTCTTGTGTTGACCAAAAGAAGCGCTTATTATTAGTTTTGACTGGTTAAACCGTTCAACAACATTGACTAAATTTCATTAGTTATATGAATAATAACCGGTTAAAGTGAATAATTTGCGATATTTCTCACTTTGATAAAAAGAAGCGGTTATTATTAATATTGACCGGTTAGTATTAATAATAACCGGATTTATCACTTTAACCATAACTTTTACACTCTTAAAATTCGTTTTTCTTTTTTTTTTTTTTTACAGCAACATATTAAAATTCATTTTGAAATGTTTGCAGGATAGTTAAATGACCGATAATGTGGTCTTCTTTAAGGTTTCTTCAGAATTAAACTTAAAATTTTTAGCAGTGTCCACTGCACAAAAATAAGAGAATACTACCAAAATCTAAAATATAAAGCTACAAGCATTTTAGCCTCTATTGAATTCGATTAAATGTTTAAGAGCCATTCCTTTTAATAAGTATTCATCTTGTAGTTTTGTTCACCAGCGTGATTAAGAAAAAAAAGAAATATAAACAAATTCTAGTTAATACCTTTTTTTTTATTTAATTTTAATAGCATTATTTTATACACGGGGAAAAATATCTTATAAGTATCTATTTTTAATTAAATATTTTTAAAAGAAGTACGAGTTAAATTCTTTGCAACCCAGATGCTTATTGAACCACGAACAATAGCTTTAATCAATGATTAATTAAAAAAGCTAAACTCGTGTTTATAATTAGTTCGTCACTTCACTGCGCATGAAAAGGTTTTTCTACTTGAACAAGTGTAGCTTTTCAGTTGTTTTTTTAGCTGCATTCTGCGCAAAAGTACTCTTATCAGCCACAGTTTTTTTTTATTATTAGTCCATGCTACAGGAAGATAACCTTGGCAAATAAAAATTTTGTTTTTATTGGGATTGTTTAATGTTTAATTAACTGAATAAGTTTTCCTAAATCCAGAAAACATCAGAAAAGACTTATTGTATTTGTCAGGAAGATTTGTTCAAATTAAAATGTTTTTTTTTTTTTATTATTCATGAGCGAGATTTCATTTAAAATCTTACATAGCAAAACTTTGATCTAATCTTGACTAATTTCTTTTATTTATTACAAATTTTAAGAAGAATTTATTCATTAATTTAGTGGATTAAATTACACTGTAAAAATTGGATACTCAAATTTCACGAAATTTTCTTAGTTTTTGTTGAAACCGTTTCCTGGTACATGCTCCGAGCGAACGTTTCGTCAAAGTGACGCTATTTCTTCAAGGAAACGAATTTCGTCAGTATCAGGTACCATATAACAGGGTCAATGTCACCTTAATAACACAAGAAAGACAAATAGAATCGGAAGAGCAATTGCACCAATACCTGAAGCAGGATTTGAACCCAGGACCTACTCGGTACTAAGTCAACTCTTTGACCGGCCGGTTTAGGTCATTATTTTTTTATACCTTTAGTTTTCATCCTAGTTTCGTCATTCTGGTTAAAAATCTTCCTCGGTGAATTGCAATGAGGTTTAGAGTTAAGGAAATACTTTCGTCATGTATTTGAGAGTTACATGAAATGTAATTTAAAATATCGAATAACAAATTTCTTAGTAATGACTTCAACTTCCCAGTAATCTTGGTATTTCCGTAAGCCCTGGTGCATCTAATTTGCAATAATATTTTTAAAAAATTGTTTCTTAAGTTCGGGTATAAATTATTGTACTTATTCAAAGGAAATTTTAATTAATTTATTTTACTAAGCAACTTGTTTGTTTTGTTTTTAACTGGCCATACTTGCCAGTTATTTCTCTATCCAAAATAGTAGTTTACACTGCAAGAAATTCCTGATCAAATTAAGGAGAAGGACTCTGAGGACTCTGAGTGCAAGTACTTTTTTTTCCGTAATATCCATCTTTACAGGAACATGTTACGGAACAAAAAAAAAATGATACACCGTTATTTTTATTGTAATAATCATCGCGAAGTCACTGTATCACTCTCGTTAAATAAGCATTATTATAAAAAATGCGGCATAATTTTTTACGTTAAAAGAGATTTTACGGGTGATGCAAGTAAAGTTCTTCATAACGCAATTTGATCCGGGATTTTTTGCAGTGTATTTTTAAAGAGTTACAATGAATACTTGTTTTATTTATGTAACTATTTCATTTTATGGTGCCTATCATAAATACGTGAGAGGCTATTATTTAAACCACAAGAAAAAGCAAATTTATCTTCATCCATTTAATAATAATTATTTAATATTTATATAAAGAAAATCGTATTTTTCATTATAATAAAGTGATTCTTCACATATAAAGATCCTTTCATTATAATAAGGAGATTCTTATTATAATCCAAAAATTCGTATTTATTGTCACCATAAAGTGACTTAAGTGACAGTTAATGATCACACTGGAAAACATGTTGCATGCTATTTTTTTTTGTTGCATGAGATTTTTTACTGTTTCATGAGATTTTTTAATGTTGCATGACATTTATTTTACTGCATGAGATTTTTTTCTGTTGCATGAAATTTTTTACTGTTGCATGAGATTTTTTAATGTTGCATGGCATTTATTTTGTTACATGAGATTTTTTTCTGTTGCGTGAAATTTTTTACTGTTGCATGAGATTTTTTAATGTTGCATGACATTTATTTTGTTGCATGAGATTTTTTTTCTGTTGCATGAATTTTTTTACTGTTGCATGAGATATTTTTCTATTACTTGAGATTTCTTAACAGATTTTAGTTACTATCATATCGCTGATTTCAAATCAGCAGCGGGTTTAACTCTCCAATATGCATTTTCTTAACTGACATTTTTAGCCTATTTTTTGTCGAACTATACAAATTTAAAAAGGTTATTTGTAACAAGTGATTGTGTAAGTATTGAGACAAACTTCTATAGGAGATCGGGCACATCATCAGGATTCAAATTATATAGCATAGAAACCGATGCTGGGATATGTCGTCTTCCCTATTATAAACTACTTCTCCATGTGGTTCTTAACAGGTAGCAATAGGGAAGCACCTTTGGCCGCGTTTGATGACGAATCCGGCATGGGTTCCTGCGCAGTTCTAATCTTGATGATGTGCCCTAACTTCCCTAGAACTTTTTCGCGTCATTTACGCAACCCCTTGTTATATATAACTATTTTTTAACTTTTACCTTCCGACAAAAAATAACTAAAAATGTCATTTAAAACGTCTACAGCTACAGAAGCATACATAATTAACTAAGCAACAAAAAATAACTAAAAATGTCATTTAAAAAGTGTACAGCTACGGAAGCATACATAATTTTAGATTAGAAATTCCCACACCTGAATTAGTCTAGATCAAGCACTTGCATAAATGCAACAAAAAGTTTTTTCCCTTGGTTTATTTAACTGACCATTCTTTGCTTTCGTATCAAAATTATAGACTAATCATGAAACTTTTTTTACATAATTAATTAAAATCTCTCATAATCACGTAAAAGACTTATATTTAAACCACGAGGAACATGTAAAGAAGGCAAATCTTTGTCCATTTACTTGTAATTATTCAACGTAAGAATCGATAAATTCCCTCAACGATTTAGAGCAAACTACAAGAGTAAATATTTAATAAAGTCCATTAGCTGAACTAGTATATTCAAAATCCTTCTGTTCAAAGCAATTATTCTCTTTCTGTCTAAACTTACAACATGGCGCTCCTTATCAAAGGACTAGACAAAATAAAGAATTTCATAATGATTCTTGAGACCCCCTCTCCGCAGTCGACAAAGGTGCATGTGAATGAAAGATCTCCAGAGATAGAGAATCGTAGGGTGAGGGCTGATCTAAGATATCCGTTCGATTTTAATTAGTTTCCTCCCTTAGGGGTACTATTTCCTTAATCGAATACTGTGACATTCAATCGCTTCTATTTCTCCATTTAAAATCTCATTATCTTTTACCCTTTCATTAACAATATGGTTCTTCGTTATTTGACGGATAAATTTTTCAAAAATTTCTACTTTTGCAGTTAGGAAGGCATTGTTTTTTGGATTTTTATATAGATAATGATTAACTTTCTTATTTTGTAACGTCAATGAATTGGAATTATAAGGATTTGGCTTTCAAAGATAGCAATATATTTCTTTTTAAATTTAAATTTCGAAAAAAAAAAAAAAAGATTTCGAAGAAGGAATTTACTCATTTCAAAGTAATTTTCTATGAACTTGTAGATCGATAATGACTAGATTAATTTTTTCACTTATGAATCTAGATTTTATGGTTTGATTCTGAAAGATACTTATATTTTTTTTTAAAAAATTTGAAGCTTATAAAAAAGCTACATAAGATGGTATATTGCATTTTCTTACATCAGTGCTATTTCCTTTGAATTGTAGTGTTAAATGATGAGATGCTTGAGCAAATTACACTAAAGAATCATGATTCTGAAGGTTTCTATTTAAACGCTAGTAAAATATTTCGTTTAAATTTTTAATCTTGGGGACAAAAGTTACTTAAAAAGTATTTCGTTTTTTTTTATTGGAGTTATAAGTTTATGAGAGCAAAAGTTATTTTATTTGAACTTTCCTTTACTATTTACACTATTTCTTTAATCAGATACTGTGATATTCCATCACTACTAGTTCTCCATTCAAAATCTCACTATCTTCTAACCTTTAATTAACAATATGGTTGTTCGATATTTGACGGATATATAGATTTTTCAAAAATTTTCACTTTTGCAGTTATGAGGGCATAGTCTTTGAATTTTTCTATAGCATTTCTTACTTCAATTTTATTTCTCTGGAGCTGTGGTATAAACAATGATTTGCTTTAGCAAATTACGCCAACGAATCGAAATTTTTAAGATTTCATTTTAAGAGATAGTAAAATCCTTTTTTTCAAAATTTTAATTTTTTGAAAAAAATACCTAAAAAGGAATATTTCCTTTTTTTTTGCTTCAAAGTTATATTTTTTTGAACTTTTGTTTAAATTATCGAAAGCATATTTTGTTTACCTATGAATCTAGATTCTAAGGTTTGATTTAAATTAGTAATGTATGTAATACAAACTAATTCTGAAGTTGATATAGGATAATTCTAAGATAGACGGCCATAGTTTTTTTTAAAATCGAAATAAAAGTATTAAGAATAGAGATACAAGAAATATTTATGCACATTTTGAGTTCTCAAACATGTACTCAACATTCTTAAGTAAAAAATAGAATATTGAGAGCAAAATATGAAGAAAAAAAATGTTTGAAATTAGACTGGTGATCATCTTTTCTTAACGTGGAGATGATATAGCCATTCAATACAGTAAAATAAATGTGAAGTTAAAATATGAAATCTAACTTATTTTATATAGTTAACCATAGAAAACTTACAATAAGCTGTAAGGAGTAAATTTCGTCTTGGAAAATAAGTAAAAATAATCTAATAAATTAAAATTATTATCTAGATTTAATCAATCACTTTTGAAAAATTTTACCAAATTTTTGGCTTGTATAAGTATTTATTATATAAATGTGATATAAGTAAATATAAGTAGATATAAGTAAACTTGTATAAGTAGATTTTACCAAATTTTGGCTTGTATTGTTTTTAAAGCTTGTATATTTTTATGGAGTCATTGCATGCACCTTACGCATTTTTTTTCAGTCATCGATATTAGTTGTGGTATTGTATTTTTCCACACATAATACACTGATATTTACACTGTTAGAAATTTCTCTGAAAAATGGTTAAATAACAATTTATTTCATTTTTATTTAATCACATTCAAACAAAACGGTAACATAACCATAAATGAGATGTTATTCAAGCAGTTAACTGGGAGAAAAATCGTTTACGAACTGCTTTCACCTAATACGGTTAAACAACCATAATTTTATCTCTTAAACTAACCCACCTTATGAAGTCACTTAGTACCTTGCAGCTGGGTACATATTATAGCTGAGAGGGCTAATTTGTCAATATTATGACCGACAGAACGGGGGTTCGAATCCCAGTGTTGACACCATAATATTCTCTCCATATTTTCAACACACGAAGAGTTTCCAGTGCCCTGCACTCTCCGATTTGTGACCGCAAACTTTTAGAATATGATACTCTTATTCACGCATAGATGGCGGCACCATAAAGCTTAAACATTTATAAATATCATTAACATTTATAACATTTAAAAATTTACAAATAGCATTTTCATGCTATTTATAAGTGTTCAAAAAATAGTGCAGTTTTGTATTCACGATCTTTTAATCATACTAGTTGCGAAAACCCTAAAGGTAAGAAATATTCGTTACCGTAAACTTTACGGTTAATTGGGTGGACAGACTACTGCCGGTTATTTTAATTTATATTTAATTTAGAGTGAAAATTCTAAAAGTGTAGAATCGGATAATATGTAAGATTCTATCAAGTTGGTTATAGGGCTCTATCGGATACATTAAGTCTGTAAAATTTGAATCAAATATGCAGGAATCGTACAATCCTTAAAAACATAGTTTAAATATTGTAATTAATGAGCTAGGAATTTCTTTTTATTAACTTTCCTTTTAAAATTCTAAAACAAAATAAAACCAAACGAAAACCATTAATGGATTTAAAGATTACGTAGCTAGATTTATTTAGTTGCAGATATTAAGCTTGGTAAAAAAGACTTTTGATTTCCTTCATTTAACTACTGAAAACATAAATGACATCAATCATAAATGAATTTTGCTAGCGTACAGAAATACATTTATGTAATTAAATTATATATTATTTGCAAGCAGACCGATAACGCTTACATCTGTTTCTCAAATACATTTGATGTAGTAATACCATTCCCCTACATGACTATTAAATTTATTCTTACAACTATCGATATAATATGTTTTAGTAACGGTTCTCTTATTCTACCCACGAAAGATACCACGTTTCACATTGACTATTCATAAGGATATCTGATCGATGTTGCTTATAGCTCACATAGAGAAACTATGTTGCATTCATCACGGTGTCACGAAACATTGTTGAAGATACCCATTGTAACAGTTGTTTTTTATGAAAGCATCATTTGCTCGACACATCAATGATAGTAACACTAATAAATGATGTAGTTAAAAATAGCAATCGTTGGCAACATAAGGAAGGCATTTGTCTCTTTTATTGCGCGGCGTTAATGGTTTTATTTTATGTCTTTATTTTTTAACTAGCATTCAGTGTTTGGGTAATGAAAGATACTGTTTTATTATTTATGGAATGTTATTTTCTTTTTATTACATGAGATTATGGAGTTTTCTTTTTAAATTTTATTTGGAATTCTGATAATTTAATGATACATTTTGATAGAAGAAGCATTGTAAATTATAATTGGGGAAAGGATAAAGAAATCAATTTAGAAGTTTCATGACTTAGAATGATATTGTTGAATTTATTATTATATATTCCAAAACCAAGTTTTTTTTTATGAAACAAAAAAATGGATGTTTTTAGCGACTTATACTTGCTATTTAGAAATTTTTATTTTTCATGAATATTTTAAAAATTGTTTTTTTAGCTCTTTCGCAGAGTAAAAATTAAAAAGAAAATGCAATGATTTGAGTGTTTTGAGCTCTAATTTTTAAATTCTGGACTTTATATACAATCTTGGAGTAAAAATTTTAATTAAATATTTTAAATAGCACATCTCAGTGTGTAAATCGATTTTTCAAACCCCTAAAATTTTACAAAAAACGGGGGTAGACTAATAGGCAGTCGAACATTCATTGATAGTGAAATATTGATGCATTATAAGCCCTGAGATCAATATGAATAACTCCTTATCAGTTTACTCCTTTCAAGTTCAAGAACTACCTTTAATATGTTATTTATAATTCACTTTGAAATTACTCTCATTGTAGTTTCTTTATATGTAAAATATTTGTTCAGAAACATTACTCTAAATAATGTTCACGAAAATATAAGATAATTCATTCAAGAGTATTTCAAAATTTATAACACGATGAGAACCTTTAAAACATACCATAAAGCTACTAGTTTAGTTTTCAGAACATCTTCTGCGTTGGATACAATAACGTTAGCAGTATTGACATATGGAGTCCACTCTGCAAAAGATTCTACTTCCTCGTCATATGCTGAGTCTTACAAAAAATCCTCTTCATCCCCATCTAAAGAATTCAAAATTCCACATTTTTAAAACAATTTTTACACTAATATTTGCAGTTACTTATAAAGAATACATTAATTTATTTATTTTACAAATCAGAAATTTGCCATTTCGTAATCAAAAATGCGGGTCAACTTATATAATGGTGGGACTTGATCACCGAAATGCTCGGTATGTTTTTTTAAAAAACATTTAAACTTCCTTCAATAATCTCTAATTTGGCGAGATTTTTTCTCCCAAATGAAAATAATTTAAATCGATAAAATATACAAGTTTTTTTTTTTAAATGAGCCAATAAAAGCCGCTAAAAAAGCTTCTTCTTTTTTCTTTTCTGAAAATTTTATATTTTATTTTATTTATAACCGTCGTTGAACAGCCGACCCAATTTCATGGATTTACGACTGCTAATGCTCAACTCCGTAGCCTTGTAATTTTGAACCAATCCAGAAGACAAAAAAACTCCTGGATCAGTACCCCCAGAGGTATTGATTTGTTATGGGAACATGGAGGACTTTGAGACTCGACAGATTTAACGTGCATCAGTCACCCTTTACTACACGGGGAGTCTTCGGCCGGCGAGGATCGAACCCACGACCTCTTTGGACATGGGCCCAGCGCCCTACCGACCAGGCTATACCGGCCTTTTTCTAAAAATTGTAGTCACCGGAGACGTGGGCTATACATTTATAAATAACTCTTACGAATTCATAGCAATTCTAAAAATAGTATATTATTCAAGTGGCACATTCTGCATGCAAATATAATCTTTCATAAACTTACTTGAATATAGAAAATTCCAGAAAGATAACTTCCTTCTTTGTCAAAAAAATATGCTTGGATTATATTTTGATATGAAAAGAAGCAAATTTCAAAGAGTTACATTACGATACAACAAACATTTATTTAAATAAACTAAACAACAGGTTAATTTTTTCTTCTTAAAATAAGTAATCAAGCGCAAAAACATGGAAAAAGGAAAAAAAAGAGTTGTAAAACCTTTCAAAAATAAGCAATGTAATTATGTTTTCTGCCTTCTTTCTCACCTGCCACTTTAAACCTCCAAAACTTCCCCTCCTACTACTTTACCTGTCGTAATGCTAGTTGCAGATACAGTTAGCAAACGCACGCGTCATCCATTTTGAATAATATACCTTACAACCTTAACAGTCCACAGAGGATTTCGTTCACAGAGCTAATTTACTTCTCCATCAAGTTGCTTTCTGCACGCAAAGCTTCTCGGATAAATTAGATTTTTCTTTTTTTCTTTTTGAGGGGAATAAAGTACCCGTAGAGGGACCAGGCCAGTGAAATAGCCCAGAACGGGTCCTTGTCTTATAAGAAACAATTGTATTTGGCACAAGTTCTTCTTCTTGTCAAAAGAAAAGTGAGCTCATTACTTTGCAGACGATCAACTTAGAAGTTTACTTTAGCAGAAAAAAAAAGTATTCTTGTTGTTGTTTTATTAGTAAAATAACAAGAAAACATTGTTTTGAACAGAAAAAAAAACTTAAAAAAGAATAGTGACTTTTCTTATAAAGAAGTGGGGAACTTTTTTTGAAAAATAAAAGTATATGGGAAACAGATTTTTCTGAAGATTTAAAAGCAATAGATTTGCTTTTGATTTTTTAATTATTATTTTAAGCTTTTAGAATCAGCAATTAAAGAGATTAAATAATTTTTTATTAAATAAATTTTTTTGCTAACATTTATGTTCATTTTTTAAAGAGCCTAATCCTAAAACAATTTTAAAAAAAAGAAAAGAAAAAAAGAAAAAAAAAGATTAGATTTCAATATTTAGTTCTTTTCTGGAAAAAGGGAAGTTTTTAATGTTCCCTATAATAAATGAACAATTTAATAGAAAATATTAAAGTTTACAAATAGTACTTATGATGAAAGTTCATTTTTTTTAAATTCATTACTATTTTTTTTATACAAAAACTAGCAATATATTGGAGAAATATGTTATGGCCAACAGTGTTTTTTAGTTTTTATTTGCAATTTGGTAAATGTACCAAAAAAATTAGATTTTTTATTTATGAATATTTCAATAACCAACAAATAGAATAAAAACAAGTATTGCTCTATATTTTTAACTCATTTATTTATTTCTTTACTTTTCTTGTCTTTGCCAGTAAACATCGAATAAAGGTTTTAACAAGAAGATATTATATGCATTTATTTGATTAAAAAATTTCAACAAAATTAAAACTCAATAATTAAAAATAAACACGTAATTTTCTTATATTTGATCAAATTTTCGGAAATCAATAAAAAGCAGAAAGATTTGATAATTAGCATGTACAATAAGGAATGCAAGTTGCAATGAAATTTCAGGATTATACAGTTAAAGATCAACAATAAATGCAATTGCAGTAAAAAAGAAAAAAAAAAAAAACTAATTACGTGGTGATTTAAATCTCAAAACAAAAGAAGAAAAAAAGACTGATTATATAAAATTAATGATAAAACCTACATTGGATACAACAAACAAGCTGGCGGTTTAAGAATAGCCAATCATAACAATAGAATGAAATAGTGAAATGGGTATTTGAAAAAGAAAATAAAGTAACAAATAAATAAGATTGTTAAAAAGTTAATTAAGTTTTTGTATTTTTTTATTTAGTTTGAGCTGCACAATCAGTCTTCCCTATGAGCAGACCTAGTTCGTTCTCCAGAAGTGATATACACCCTTCAGGACCACCACAATGGGTGAGATACCGTTGGCCATGTTAATTTGGACGTCTAGTTTCTGCCACACTAGATGGCAGCACCGAGACTCTAAGTTAATTAAGTTCGGCCAATTAAAAATGTTCATAATGTCATTTTGTTCTTATTGTTTTTAAGTTTTTTACATAATGTTTATGCTGATTTTTCTATTGGCTTTATTTTCAAGCAGCCTTATTGAAGTAAGAAGTATCACTGAGAGTGCCGAACTTTTGTTCGTTTACAATTAAATGAGGAAATTCTTGTGATACTCAAAATTCCTGCAACTGGAAAACTTTTTTGAAGATGTAGGGTTCGAAACTCAAGACAATCCTGTGGCAGGTCAAAACTTTACTTAAGTAAAAGTTCTAAAAAGTTTGAGAGTAATTCATCAAGTAGTTGGATTGATAATTCCCAAACACGTATATAGCAAGTCAAAGATTGATTTAGGTATAAGTTGCCATAACGTCTTGTAGTATTTACTTTTTGAAGCACTTTTTCAATTTTACTGATGTACGCAAATCTACCCTTGGTTAATTTATCCCATTTAGATTCATTGCAACAATTAAAATTTTATGCATGAGCAATAGTTTTGACTTGAGCATTAACAATAAAAAATCAGCTTTACTCAATCGACATTGGTACAGCTTTTGACTAACATATCTGTTTTCCTTTGCATTACAAATCCCAATTAAACATCATGCAGTTTTTTGGAAATGATCCTATTTTGTTTAAAAAAAATATCAAAATTGGAAAAATCATTTTGGTCTTGAAATTTAACAACATCGCTTCAGCATAAGGAATAATCTTTGAATTTTTTTAATGAAAAGTTATTAAATCGCAACAATTTGATATTAAAATGCAGGATATTTATAATAAACAATTCATGAGAAAATTGAGAATGAGCAATATAGTTATTGAATGATGAAATATTAAATTTGGCAAAATTATCAGAAAAGACAAAATTTGTTTTGTAACAATGTAACATTTTTTTAATTCCATAATTCTCAGAATTTATTTTATTCCTTCTTATGATTTTAATGCAAAACACGTAGAATAATGTAAAAAATAGTATATTCGTTTTAATTTATTACGTTATTTATAAACTTCTTTCGAAAATTAATTACCATTATTACTATTATTTTAAAAATGACCATTTAAATGAAAAACCAGGGAATAAATACATCATCTAGTCTCATCATGTTATTTTGTAATAACGGCATTTGCAGAACTAATCATTAAACGCTTAAGTTAAGCACCTGGTTAGAATAGTTTTGGAACACTCATTCTGAAAACCGAGAGTTCTAGTCTTGTTAATTAACCTTAGGTGAAATTAACTTTAATACATGCATTAAGAATAATTTAAATCCACCCAGTTAATAAATTTTATTTTATTCCCGAATTTTATGTATTACATTTCACTACCCAATTCAATTTTTTAAGCATGGAAGAAAATGAAAAAAAAATTCTATTTGTTTTTCATTTTTTATGTGATTTATTTATTTAGAAAAAATATGTCTCATTTGAGAACATCACAACTATTCTACTCTTCAAATCAGCAATAAGTTTATAAATAAATAAATCATTAAATGACGTCATATTTTCTAGTTTTAAAACACTTTGTGAATTAACCACTAAATTTTTAAGATAAGCAACTATTTAGAATAGTTTACGGACGGTTTTACCGGAAAACTGGTTTCATAATCTTATATATAATAATTAATTTTGGAGAAATAAACTTAAATGCATGCATTAAGAATAACTTAAATTTATTTAGTTAATAAATTTTATTTTATTCCCTAAGGTATGTATTGCATTTCACTTTCTAATTTACTCTTAAAGCATGGAGAATGAAAAAAAAGTATTATATTTGTTTTGTTACTCATTTATTAAGAAAAAGAAGTCTCATTTGAGAACATCACAATTATTCTACTCCTCGAATCAACAGTGAATTTATAAATAAATAAATTATTTAATCTCGTTATATTTTCTCTGGTTTCAAAACACTTTGCGAACTAATCACTGAACTCTTAAGATAAGCATCTATTTAAAATAGTTTACGAACGCCCATTCCGGAAACCTGGTTCCCTAATCTTATAGGTAATAATTAACCTTGGTGAAATAAACTTTAATGCATACATTAAGAATCATTTAAATTTTCGTGGCCAGAAAATTTCCACAGTGATCGATTCTGTTAAGAAGAGGTTCCATTATAAGAGTTGATTGAAGTTAAGAATCTTAAATGTACAAATAGATTAGGAATCGTCTTTAATTTAAATTGCAGTTCAAATTGATGGCTAGAAGGTACTGCCCAATAACTTAGGCAAGACAACTGTTGTAGAAGTTTAACTATTTAACTATATTTTAAAGTGCATTATTCATGAAAGTTTAAGACTTATTTCATTTTACATGAATAAATTCAGCTTTTAAAATAATTAATATGCTTTATAATTTCATACAATAATTCGTTTATGAAGGGTAAAATTTTAATGACAGCTTAGTTGTTACGAAAATGTTTTAACCATAAAAGATTATTCATGTGGAGATTCAGTAATCTGTTGCATTGTAAAGGATTATCAATAAATTTGAATTATTTTGTACCGAAATTTGAAGAACATAGCAGAAACATTCCTAGTAGATAACACTTAAGCCTGAACCTGTAGCATTGCTTGCCTAAGGAATTTTTCTATTTTAAATTTAACTTCTAAAATTAATTTAACAAAAATTATCCTAATTTTAAAAATTTATTTAGATTTTAACAACTTATTAAATTTTAAAATTTTACGTAAATTACTAAGATAACTAACAATTCACTAACAAATTGGGCACATGTTTAAATAATATTTTATAAAAATAGTCCCTTTATTTAATATTCATATCTCATACGTGTAAAATAGTATTAGAAATTAAGGTAGAAACCCCCTAGTGTCGAACACTGAATCTTGAACCTAGAGCACTAATTAAATGCTTTTAAAGCTTTATTAAACTTCAAAATGGCTTCTCTAATTTAATGATTATAATTTATGCTAAAAAATTAATGCAAAAAATAATTATCAACTTATAAATATTTAAACACCAAAAAACTACTTCCAGTAATAAGGCCCAACTTATGGCTGTTTAAAAAATAATAATTTCTAGAACTTAAAAGCATTAGTTCGTGCGTCAAATATTATTATAATATGAATAAAAATCGATTTGAAAAATAGTTAATAAAAATAACGATACCAAAAATTTACTACAGAAAGTCTGTTATAGAAAACAGGTAATTTGTTATTAGCTAACGCGTATACATTCATTTAAATTGTAACAGCGACATAATGATTTTTCACAACAGTACTTTGAAACTTTTCAATACTTTAAATATGTAAAAAAAAAACTATATTTTAAAATATTTATAAACACGAAATTAAAATAACAAACCTAAAAATGTACTGCAGTAGTTTTTTTAAAAATCTAAACTATTAATTTTCAATAAAGCAAGAATTTTAAAACTAACCAAATTATATTATTATATTTATTACCAATGAAACAATTATTTTCAATAACCTGACATAAAACTGAAGAGCGTTTTTCATTACGGAAAAAATTAATAATTTCGTTTTCTTCTTCAGTATACCGAAAGAACCAAATAAAAGTAAACCTACAATTAAAAATAACTTTATTTTAAACGCATTAATTCATACTTCAAACATGACTGTAACTAAAAAAAATTTTTTATGAATAATAATTATAAATAAAAAAATAATAAATAACACAAAATAAAAAAAACCTACTTCAGCATTTTGTTGGCCTAAAAGATGAGGCATAAATAGAATAGCTAATGATATAAAAGCTAAGAAAAAGCTATTTCTATCTAACGTAAACGTAATAATTAGTTTACATTTTAACAATTCGAAATAACGTAAATTATTTTCAAATAACTTTCACTCTAAAAAAACAAAAAAAATATTCTTTTCAAAATATAATAATACCTTTACAAATCCGATGACAAATACGAACCTATGTCTATTTATAGAACTAGCAGTTTTTATTCCATTTCTATTTTTGAAACAACGTATGACGTAATTGTTTGTAGTATTATTTTCAACTAACTTCAGTATTATTTTTAAACTTCAAAACTAACTTCAAAAAGCAACCACTCTAAACGGATTTGTTTAGTTATATTTTAACAGCCAATATAATATTTATTTTGAATAATCTGAATTATTTATAAATAACTTTCGACCTAAAAAGATAAAAAAGTATACCCCTTATGGCATAAAATAAATCCTCTTACAAATACGAACTTATGCCTATTTCTAGAAATAGCAGCTTTTATTCCATTTCTATTCTCGAATCACCCTGTGACGTAATTGTTTGTTCACTTGTCATATTCGACGGAAGGATTTCGTCAAGAAAAAGAAAGTTGTTTGACGTATTTATCTAGCTTCCATCAGAGGTTCCACCAATCCCTTCACTTGGGACATCTGCAAGTAAACTCCGTACATGGAGGAAAACTTTCTTTAAAACAAGATGTTTGCTTTTAGAATGAAAAACACATACGCGTCCCTTGACAAGTCAATCTTTTCTTCCCAAAAGAATTCTTTGGCGAAAGTATTCGGTTGTTGCTCTGAACTTTTGCTTAGTTCTTCGCCGTATTCCATGCCAATCGATACACGAAACTATGCACCCTCTTTGTGCTCTTGTTCTGTGTCTTTTTCTTTTTGGTATATTTTTTTCTCATCATCACACACACCTTTTATATAACACAAAAGCTGTATTATAATCCGCTGAAGTTTCCAAAGGTTGGATATTTGATAGATAGAGGTGCTAGTGGTATTTTATTTTTATTTTTTATCTTTTTCAGTATTCATGTTATTTCATGTTGTTATGTTTCAAATGTTTGGATTTAAGAAATTCGAAAACTTTCTGTTGTTGCTAGGTTTAGGAGATGCTCTTGGAAGCAAAATAGATATGGTTGTATTTCAAAATGAATTGATGCCGATTTTTTCCTATAAAACCTCGTTGCAACTGAATAGTTTAAGATATATCAAATTCTTGAGTATTTCGATAAATTTTTTTGAGTACTTTAAAACCTTTAATAATGTTTAAATATGAAAATGGACTAAGAAATCCTTTACGGTGTTCTGTTTACATAAAAAATAGTAAATATTTCCCAAGTTTTAAAAAAAGGTGTTTTGAAAATTCAAACATCAATAAATATTTCAAAAGTGACCTCAAATCACCGAATATACTAGTTCTGGAAACAGAAAAAAATCAATTCCCTTTCATTTAAAAGTATCCATGATTAAAACATATATCTTGAAAACTTTCTAAACAAAAATGGAAATTACTAAATGTCGAAAGTATTCTGGAATGAAACTGGGATGAATTGTGATTACTCCACTCAATTTATGAACTCTTGAATTTACCTAAATATTTTTCTTTAATGTATAGTTCGGAAAACAAACTCGTTTCTCAATTAATGATAATTTACAAAACTCATTCATATTCTGCAATTTTACAAGATGTTCTTAATACCAAATTTAAATATTTTAAATTACCGAAATCAAAAGTAACAGAAAATAAAAAATAATACAGGAACATAACGCAAATTTATAAAACTATATCTTTGCTAGAAGATTGAATCATTAGCATTTAATCAGGATATAAGTTTTTAAAATAATTCGCCAAAAATTTTATCTTTAGACAACAACCACAATTTTGACTAATTTTTATTTTTATTACTTTATTAAAAAGAACGTTGCATTTTAAAGTTCTTAATAAAGTGATTTAACTACATAAAACTGAAACTAAAATTCAAGAGATGCAGAAAGTTGAGATATCTTATATACAAGTAATTTAAAGGAAATATTAGCATTTTTTTTTTGGTAATTACATATGCTTATTTGATTTAATGAACCTTTGGACTTTTCAGAAAATATTAATTTTTCTTAAAATATTGATTCCCTCTGTTAAATTGACATTTAAATTAACGAGATAATTTAAAGTTTCTTTACTTTCATTTAATTTCAACATACTTTTAGTAATGAAATTTTTTGAAATTAGTTAGTTTAGATAATAATTTGATGCATATTTAAGCTTTGGTGAAAAATTATTAATTTTTCTGAAAATGTTTATTATTTATCAATAATAATTAAACACATTTATTTATAATTATGTACTACAGTTAAAGAACGAGAAATTTTAAAGTTCCTTTACTTTTATTTTCTCTTAATATTCTTTTACTAATAACAGATTTTGAAATTAATTAGTTTAGAAATTAATTTGATGCACTCTTAGGTTTTTTCGAAAAATTATGAATTTTTCTTATAATTTTTATTCCTTCTGTAAAATTAACAAGCAAATTAAGGAGAAACTCTAAGAATCTTTTATTTTTAAATCTTCTCTCGAAATTTTCATAATACTAATGACATATTATTTCGAAATTAATTTGTTTGAAATTAATTAGCTTAGACATTAATTTAATAATCATTTATAATTTTCGAAAAATTAATAATTTTCTCTCAATATTCCCTTACTAACGGCATATTTTAAAATTAATTAGTTTTCCACTGCATGGTTGTATTTTGTAAATAAATAAATATAACATAAATGATAACGCTATTTTAAATTCCTTATTTATTTTACCATCTCTTTGGTAAAGAATGTAAAAGTTGTAATCCTTATTTTGTCCTTAAATGAAAATAAAAATTTTTCATGTGCATAAATACATGGAAAAATAATATCGATCATTTTAATTTTCTGTCTATAGAATGTTATTCAATGTTATTTCTTCTTCTTAACAAAATTATTAAATATTTTTAAACACCAGAAATCAAAACTTTATAATAATTCTTAGGAGTGTGAGAGTGCTTATGCTCTAGTGAATGTCGGAAATGCTTATATTCTATTAGAATACCGAGAAAAAGTGATAATAATTTAAACCTTTTGCTTTCTCTTATTTAATTTTTCTCTTATTAATTATTATTTGCGTAAAATTTCTGGCAGCAAAGTTGCCAGTGATTATCCGCATGCTATGGAAAAAAACATGTTGACAGAAATTTACTGTAACAAAACACTACAGAAAACATCTGTACACTCCAGTATTTGCATGCACCAGATATTTTTAAAAAGTTAGGGTATGGCAAAAAACAAATTGGCTTGAAGGTACCTACAAAGCATTTGATTGCTTTTTATCTGTAATGCCTTTGCATAGTTAAACAGATTTCTAAAACATCATAAATTGTCGTAGAATTTTTTTTTCCATCGTTAAGTTCAGCCATTCCGAAGTGAGATTCGAAACCTAGACTTTTCTTATATGAGGCAAACTCCTTGACCACCATGCAGTTTGTCAGCATCAATTTCACTGTATCAAATTATTTGCTGCCTGTTTGATATCAAGTTATTCACAGTCAAAACTAAAAAGATCAGAACCCAACGTATACAATCTGTATCAATGCTTACAGATTTTATTTGTTAACAGAAAAAAATGTATAATTTTTGAAAGATTTCGATGTAGTTTAACAGTAAGTTTCTGCATTTGGTTGTTAAAAAAGTTCTGCAACACTTGTGAAATATGTTTGTAACAACAACACTTGTTTATAGTAATAGCGAATCAAAACCCGAAGTTCAGTTTAATCCAAAATCATTTAGAGCTTACTGATGATAGTTTAAACTAAGAACACTAAAAAACAATAACACAAAATGAAAATTCATGAAAGTTGAAATTTTTGCAAGTGTTGCAGAACTTTTCAGCAACCTAATAGTTTTAGAGAACAGTTTTCGGTTGAAAAGTTATTATTATGTCTCTATTAATATGTTCAGAATTATTATGTTTCTATTTCTTTCTTTTTTTTAAAAATTTTTTACACTGTAGTTATTTTTTGATTAAACTATAAGTTATATTGAAAACTATATTTTAAAGAATTTTCTTCAATAACTATTCCTTTAAGAAATGGCAAACAATATTCAAATATATTTTATCCATGTTTATGTTGAAAGCAAAGATGCACGTTAGTTAATGTGTTTTGAAAAATGATATTTTTAAAATTTCATTATAATTACATTCTTCAATTACATTCTTTCCTTTAATTTTTATTTCTTATGTGAATATTATTCCATCAATTAAAATCCGTAGAAAAAAAAATCATGAGAATATTCAGGTAAGCTTGTGTAAAATATGAAAAAGATAAGTAAAATAAGAAAAATATTATATAGAACAAAAATAAGGAAAATATTTTTATATTGCTGAAATTTTATTCACAGTTAATGAATTAGAAGTAGAAAAGCTTGTAAAGAACTAAAGTGTGTGTAAAGATCTAAAGAGTTTTTGGTGATATTTATTTATGACAATAATAACAGAGTTAATGAATAATCTTTTTATATAAATAGAAATTTTTAATAGAATAAAATATTTTGTCTATTTTTAAAAATTAAAAAACAAATAATGGACTATTTTGTGAAAAGTTTCCTAAATTATTTTTGCTTTACGATATAGCTCTAAATAACTGAAAATTATAATTTTTCTTTATTTATATTATCTACTTCTTTTCATAAAATTTTTTGTTAAATTTTAAATTAAAATAATTCTGTTTGCTCTCATTTGCAAAACGAGTTTCCGAAATCTGCAATTTTAATTAAAAGATTCCGTTCTATATCCCGAATTTTCTTTGTTCCACTTTTACGTTTTGTTTATTTATTTCAAATATAATATCAATTCTTTTACATTTGTTTAAATTCATTGCTCTCTAAATTCATTGTAATAAGACAACAAAAGTTACATTTTTACACGATTTCGTTTTTATATGTTTTGTTGATATTTAATAACTATAAAATTGAAAGTATGCTTTGTTAGATGAAACAAATTCTAACCTTTATTTTATTTTTTTGATCCCAACTGATCTCTAATAAAAAGATGACATTATAATAATAATTTTTTTCAAGTACTTTCGTACTGTTGAGAAATTTTAAAATCTTAAATGAAAGTTCGGAAGAAACCCTGATTATCCGATTTTTAAGTATCCGATATTTCGGTTATCCGACGCATCCTTTAATGGTTGAGAAGCGTTCTGATGGGAGTTTAATCATTGTTACAAACCATGAATCAGAAGTGATTCAACACGTTTCGAACACAATGAAAAGAATTCTATTAAAATCACCGTACTTGTTTGAGAATAATGTTTCCAACAAAAAAATAATAAATATATTAAAAATAAACATAAATCTGACAATAAAACTAAACTATACGGTATTTAAACCATCCATTTTGCATTTTTTCCTCCGCATGGTAACGTTTATCAGAGAAATTCTGGTTATCTAAATTTTACAACAGATATAATAAAAATACAAAACTGTAAAGTAAACTTAACCGAATAAATAGTTTTTATGCCATAGCTCAGTGTTTCCCAAACTGTGGTACGCGTACCCCCAGGGGTACGGAAACAGTTTAGCGGGGGTACGCGTTCTTATACGAAATATCTTGCAACAAACAAAAATTTCAAATTTTTTTTTATTTAAAAACAAAGCTAGCCATGAAAATTTACGAGAACGTATTTTTCTATTTGCAATTTTTTGCAGAGTCAATAGTTAATAATGAGTGGTGTCAACAGCCAGTTGTGATTTTTAACTTTTGGGCATTTTTTTACAGAAAGAAATGCATTAATTTTTAAATTAGTGGTACACAGCGTTACGAAAATTGTAGGAAGGGTACACAAAAGTCATAAGTTAGAGAAACACTGCTATAGCTTAAGGTATCATGATAAAATTACAAATCTTCCGCATTTACTACGAAACAGCATGGTTATAAAAACATATTTTATTATTAATTTTGCCAAAAGTCATTTCAAAAGCCAACTTGAAAAAAAATTACCGTAATTTTTGGTGTTCCTATAGAACTGGAAACATGGCCAATTTTGTCATATTCTGTTAAGTTTCAGCCTTACTATTTACTCAGTGAATGTTGTTTCGAGAATGTTGTTTGCTTTTATTTCAAAGCTGTTATAAGTCGAGAATAATATTGTACTATTTTGTGAGCTTACATGATAAGAGTACTACTTCTAATCTAACTACAGCCAAGAGTAGTTTAAAAAACTCTTCCAAAGTGGTTAGAGCTAACAATTGATGAAGAATTACGTTCCAGATTGGTTTTACTATTAAAAAACCGATATGTATCACTAGACAGTTGTGATAAAATTATCCAGTGCATACTAAATGAAATGACAACATCTGGTAATTCTATCCAATGATGATGCATTTGAATTTGATGGAAATAGTACTATAACTCATACGGATTTAAATGGCATATTAACTTAATGTACTGAGGGAAATAAAAAACAAGAAGCCGATATTTCACAATTTGTTTAGCCACTACGAATCCAAATTTTGTTAATTAGTAAAGAACAATGAAAATTAAGCAAAACTTAAGACAAAAAAGAACCATTGATTTTTTTTGTCCTGATATTTTATAGTTAACTTAAAACTGCGTAATAGTCATTACTTATTTTTAGTATTTTTATTCTCCGTTTAATATTCAAAACGCTCAAAAAATTGATTTGGAAAGGTTCATCCATTTTTCCGGCGAACTTTATTTTTCGACATAGGGTAAACTAACCAGTGAAGGAACACTTAAGCTTCGCTTGCCTTTTAAAAAATCATATTACTTTCAAAATTCGTAATTTTAGTTAAATGACAGTGTCAACATATTTGTTACTAATTGCAAATTATGTAAAAAAATTGCAGAGAACTTACATAATATTGTTTTAAAGTTTTGGAGGTTCAAATAACAAGTAGTAAGAAGACCAAGTGAAGGAACAGCTCTTACCAGTGAATGAACACCCAGTAAAGGAACACTTAATTTTGGTTATTTTTTAATGCTCTTTATGAATTAATAAGCCGTACACATATTTTAAAATAAGCCTATTCTTGAAATTATAACATATAAATACTTGGAAAATGTAAACTTTTTTTTGTAACCATGAATTGAAAATTAAAGTGTCAACATATTAACACATACTGTTCATTCACTGGGAAATCTATGCCCAGTAAAGGAACATGCCTGTTCCCTCACTGTTTAGAAGTTGTTTTTCGTATTTTTAACATACTTTTGATGCGGAACATCACCAAAGGTACAAAAAAGTTAAAGTCTATCTTTTATTTTCATTAACTTAGAAAAAAACCCAGTGAAGGAACACTTGTTCCTTCACTGGTTTTTCATCGTTTGGTGATCCAGTGAATAAACACCCCTTATCTCAGTACTTTATTATGCTATGATGCTTAAAAAAAAATAAAACGTAACTTCAATAACTATATTTTGAATTCTCTTTTTCACAGTGAGAAAAATAAAACTATTACATGCAATTAATTCCACTTTAAACATATAAATACAAACACTCACCTTATAATTTTTCAAAGAAACAAGGTGTTGCAGAGATTATAACAAATTTAAAATTTTTTCCAGAGAAGTCTATTTGACCAGGTAATCCAATACATTGCTAGATGACTTCTTATTGTTTGGCAGCAAGCTATTGTTACCAATCAATCTAAAGAAAAACTTTCAAATTCTTATTTTTAATCAATATATATGAAATGTTCTTTCACTTGGTAGTGTTCCTTCACTGGTTGGTTTACCCAACTTCTTCTTTAAAAGGTGCCTGAATTTCTGGGTTTTACTGTCAATACTAACTGACTTCTTTTACTATCTCTCTAAATATTTACGGGCAAACACAGTCTGAAATTATATGGTTTAGTATAAACATTCCACAAATGATTGAATTTTGTCTGAAAACTATTTTCGTAAACTTACTATAACTTTTATGCTCTGTAAATTTTATTTTATTTTGTGACAGTCATTGAAAAGTTTTTTTTAGGGGGGGTGGGGGGGGTATGACTACTAATGTTCAAATCTGTAGCTTTGTAATTTTGAACCCAATCCAGAAGACAACGTAACTCCTGAATCAAGTATTGGGAGAAATTTGCCTTTTGTGGTGGATTTCTTGATGGAATTAACCGATGGTATTTGCGTTACACCGAAAGAAAAACCACGCAAACCTCTCAGGATTAGCCTGACGGCAAGGGGATTCTTACCCTTGATCTGTCTACCACTGAGAATATTTTACGTCAGCACTGTGGTCGGTGCGAGCCGGGTGCGGAACTAGTTTTTGTTGACTTTTTGCTTACAGCTAGTATAACAGGGGAACCAGAATGGCGGGCTAAACACTAAGCGCCGTAAGCGAAAGAGAGAAAATAAAAAAAATATGTCTTTAAAAAGAACTTTTTTAAAACAAATTCTGGCTTATTTATTTAAAATATATTCTATGGCACCGAGGTTCTGAACTGCATCGCGATTATACATAACATGCATTCTTCCATTAATTAATAATTATGCATAATTTTTTCAAAGTAATTTGCTAAATTATGCTAGAATATAAATAAACAACTTACAAATGACTATTTTGAAATGATAGTATTAATAAAAGGTAAAGAAAATATCACGCAAGCTGTTTTTAAACTTATTGGTAAAACTCAGTTTGTATGCAAACACTATATGATTGATCACGTTCTAATAATATCATTATCAAAACAGGATAACAACTTTAATTACTATTATTGAGTATGTAACAAATATATAGTTGCATACAAATGGGAGAAACTTGACTATTTCGTGATGTAAAAGGTGGGATAAAAAATTGCACGCAATCTGTTTCTATATGATAAGAGTAAATTTTCAGTTTACAAATAATCAGGAATAGAGATATTGATCAAAAAGTAACAATATATCATATTTTATTTGTTGGTAAAAAATAATTTTAACAAATGAGCAGTTATAACATTCCCAATCACTGAATTTTTAATAATTTTATACTGATACAGTTAATTATAATCTAATAATAAAAATGAGTTTTGAACTTATAAAAATAACTTCAGTTTCGTAATGAGATAAAAGTTCGGCTTTTAAAAATATGATATAAAAATTTATATTATACATTAATACTGTTAAAAGTAACAGTCATTTTAAAAAATTTTTGTATCAAAAGTATAATTGAAAAATCTCTTAAAACAGTATAACATTGCGAGAAATGTAAGCAATTTTATTTTGATGCTTGCTTGTAGGTGTCTAAAATCATTCCCCACTGAAAATAAAATAAAATAAAAATTTTGAAATGAAAATCAAAAACATCTTAAAATTGAAAATCATTTTGATAGATAGATATAAAACGATAAAATATCACGATTACATCAAAAATAGTTATCTGATAGCTATAATTCAAAAGATTGCTCTCATTAGCTGAAACTTAATAAATTAAAAATGAATTGAAATGAAATAATTTCAGGAAGTATATCACTAAACCAAATATACACAAAAAATACAATAGTTTTTAAAAATCTCTTTTGTTTTTTTGTATTAGACTGTTGTGCATACCATACTAAAGGTGCTGCCTGAAATCTATAAAAAAATTCAGTGCTAAAAAATAACTGTATAAACTTGTAGAAAATGAAATGGTCACGTAGATATTAATGTAATCAAATATGCACAAAAAATGAAATAGTGATTGCAAATCAGCTTATTTCCTGTAGAACATACAAGATTGCTGCGTCTACAGTAATGAATAAATATTATTATATGTCGAATAATATTAACATTAATATTTAAATTAAGGATGTAAATAAAAAAGGCAACATCTCTTTAGTTTAATTAAGAATCGGATACCATTTTTAATTCTGATATAGTTATCAAGCACTGCCTCAACGTTGAGTTTTCGTAACAAGGGTTATTGAGGTTACGGTTAAACATTTCTGAGTTTAACGGTGTTATGCTAACATTGGGCTCCAGCTGCATTTACTACCAAGACAGGCTGATATGCATCGATTTGATGCTGTTGTGGCTTCAAGCCCTCAATTCACTGAAGAATTTATTCTCCTGAATTGAAGAACTCTAACTGAAGAATTTATTCTTCAAAATAACAGCGTTTTATTCTTCATTTTTTAATAAGCGCCATTTTCTATAAGCTCCAGAGGGAGAAAAAACATTATGGTTAAACTACCGTACTATTTGGTTACCATATTTTGATATGCAAGCGTTATACAAAAAGGAAATATTTACCATTTAAATGTTACAATCAAACTTCTTTTTTTTTCGATGCTCAGCCCAATTAAATTAAATTTTTTTATCGTTTTATGAATAATGGTATCTAGTCTAGCTCCGAGTCTATTTTTGGTATTTTGAATAAACTGAAAAAAAGTCTAATTGAAAATTGACATTCAAATAAGCATAGTACACGGAGACAAAAATTTTTAAAAAATTCTGGTAAAATTACAGTACTGTTTAGAATAAAATCAAAATAAACTGTATTTGAATCATTCGTTTGATATTTTTTCTGATCGTATGGTAACCGTTTACCAGAAATTCTGGATTTCAAAATTATAGTTCTTATAAACATGCATTCAGTAAAAATTACGAAACTGAAAAGTGAACTTAACCGAATAAATAGTATTTACGCCATACTCTGCGGAATCATGATAAAATTACATAATTTTACTACATTTACCAAATTTTATCACATATCATCGAATTATACTTTATTGTTTATTTCATTAATATCATTACTAAGTGCATTGGTTAAAGTTATAGTGGTTTTCGTTGTTCCCATAGAACCAAAAATATTGAAAATGTTAGCATATTCTGGTAGTTTTGACCATACCTTTTTCATCGTTAAAATTAATTATTTTGCCTAATTAGTATAACACAAGTGATCTTCAAAACATAACACTCCTATCATAACAGGTTGAAGATAAATGAATAAGTAAGGTTTGGAAGCATGCATGCACTTTAAGTACTTTATACATTTACTTTAAAAGCTTGTTGGTTAGGTCTATAGTTCGCTTGGTTTTAGGTTCAAAAGCCCCATAGGTGACAACTGGAATTCAAAATTGTTTTTCATAAATTGCTTATTGTGAAATATATTAAACTGTCCAATACAGAAAGCATTTGATAAGCTCCATTCAAGCTTCTAACTTCATCTGTCTTACTTTAGAGAAAGAAATCTTTGATGGATTCAATTTTTCGGTCAGTTATTTACAATAAAGGAAAGAATGGAAAGGAAATGAAAAAGAACTACTAGTATATTTTTTGCCTTTTCATTTTACAAAAAAGAATACTTTGAGAAATACAATTTAATACTTCTAAAAGTAAAAATGTAATTTAATACACTAATTTACGAGTGAAAAAATTTAACTAAAATGTTTTTTCAATTACTTATTAAATTTATAATTTGTTATTCTCCTATTTTTTTTTTTAATTTTTTGGTGATACAATCTATTTATGGTTATAACCGAAAAAAAATCTAAGAAAAAAAATTTTCAAAAATCTCAGCATCATTCATATACACGAAGAGAAAATTCTGGTAAAATGACGGTACTGTATGGTAATAACTTTTCTGGTAAGAAAAGCAAAACCATAATTTTGCTGCTTAAAACCAAAATATACGGTATTTAAACCAGTCATTTTGTAATACTTCCGTTCATATGATAACGATTTACCGGAAATTGCGGAAAACTATTCCAGTTGAACTGAAAGGTTTTCAAAACTATAGTCCTTATAGCCCCATCAATTAGTAAATTTTACCAAATAAAAGATTTTTATGCCACGCTCTAATGTGCAATGATAAAATTACCAGATTTTATCAGATATATTTTCAGACCATATTTTATTGTTAATTTTATCAAAATCATTACCAAAGCGCTTTGGTAAAAATTACCTCGCTTTTTGGTGTTTCCGTAGAGACAGAACATTTTTTATCGCATTTTCTTAGTTTTAATCAAATTATTTTTTTTCTCTGTGTAATATTACGATTTATCCTTATATTATATTTATGTTAAATTCAAAAAGTTTCATCGATCTGCATGATGCCTTATGTTTATGTTACGGAAGTCTAGATCAATGCCACCCTAAAAGTATGTTATAGGAGTGTTTTAATTCATAATATAATAGTGTATTATAGAGTGTTTTAATTCATAATAGGAGTATGTTTAAATTTATAATGCATAATAGAAGTGTTTCAATTCAATAATGTTTTAATTCCTATTTTTCATTCTTAATTTTCAATTTCATTTGTAGCTGACACAACTTCAATGTATTACAATAGTGAATTAATTTTAAATAAAATGTTTTCCGACAAGAAGTAGTTTCTGAATAGATATAAATACTTAGTTCTTAATAGATTTAGATGCTTAGTTCTTAATAGATATAGATACTTAAAATAAATACAGAATATCATAATTTAATGTACCCTCTAATACCTAAAAGCAAAAGTTAATAGACATTATTTTAATTAACATGAACCTAAATATTTCTATATTTTATTTTTAAATCATTTTAATACAGTTTTCACTGCGAAAAAAAGTATGGCCAAAACTAACAAAATATGGTAAAATTTACAATGTTTCTTGGTTTATGGAAACACCAAAAAGCTCAGTAATTTTCACTAAAGCGCTTTAATAAGGATTTTAGTTAAATTAACAATAAAATATGGTTTTATAATGTCTGATAAATTTTATAAATGAGGAAAAATCTTATCCTGATACCTCAGAGAATGGCATGGAAACAATTTATTCGATTAAGCTTACTTTTCAGTTTAGTATGTCTTACTATTTGTGTGATAATAAGAATCTATAAATTTGAAAACCAGATTTCCGGTAAATCATTATCATATGAAGAGAGAAATTTCCAAATAAATGTTTTAATTACGGTTTGTTGTGTATGCATGTATGGTTTATTAATCAGAATTATGTTTTGGTTTTTTTTTACCAGAAATGTAATTACCATCATTACAATTTTTTCAGAAATTTTTTCTCCGTGCACTAACAATAATACTGATCTAATAATTTTAAATGAGACTTTTTGAATTTAATTCAGCTACAAAGGCGAAATTAAGTTTTCTAAGACTGAAATTCAATATTTTATTCGATGAAAAGGAAAACAATTTGATTGCATTCAACTTTACGCATTTTTCAAACAATTCTACGAAATATTTCAAACAATTTAGCGTTTAAATTTATGGCAGTGGAAAAATAAGAAAAACTTTAATTACGAAAGGGTCATAAATATTTGAATTTTAATTTCAATTATATTCATTTTGATCTCTACTCATATAAACTTATGGAAATATGTTTTTCTGCTACAGTTATATTTATTCAGCATTAATATAAATAATACATGTATTAACTTCATAAGATGTGACGCAGGAAAGGAAAAAAATGGAGCTATAGCTATAATGAAAAAAAGTGTATAAATAATTTTTATACGTATGAAATGTTAGTGCAAATAATATATAAAGTTTACTCATTTTAATCTGTAAAGCAACATATGTAATGCAAAGTAATTAAATCAAAAACTACATTATCAGGATCATTTACTTGATAACAGTTCTATTAAAGAAAAAATGGGGATATTCCAGCTTTTTGTACCGCATGTGATGCATGTAATTTATTAATATATTTGTAAAAAAAGCATTTTGTAAATATGTATTTATGCCTTAAATAGCTTGTTACCAAATGTCAACAGATAATAATATTTTAATTTATATTCTTAAAAAACCTACGTTAAAATTTTTAAAATCGCTTTGGAATCGTCCTACATTAGACATTCACAATTTTTGCTTCATCTAATAAATGAAAAATTTTATATAATGTCAATTATAATTCTTATATTAAGGCAAGTATAATACTTGAATATTCAACTAATTGTAATGATAGAAATAATAAAATTATTTTATATTCCAGGGTTCCCACTCAATTTCAGGAAAAAGTTTCTCTGACTTTTTCAGGTATAATAATCCAAATAATATTTTATCTATATCATGCGATTTCTCCTCAGGCAACTTTATTTCTTATTTGTTATGTAAAATATTAGTTTTTGTGAGAAAAGAAATATCATTGAATAATGATATAAGCATGGTAGTTTCGCTATAATGTGAAATTTTTACAACGAATAATTGTAATAGATTTATTTAACTCAAATCTCAATATCTGATTACTGTTACTGACATTTCAAAGGCTGGTTATTTTTCAGGTATGATGTAGGAGTTTTTCAGTTGTTTTTTTTTTTTTTTTTTTTTTTGAATTGTAATTTTCCTTGATTATTACCAGCTTTTAATAGGCAAAATAAAATTCTTTGACAATTCTAGTTTTCCCTGTACTGTCTGACCGGTGGAGTATCAGATATTCAATAATTGACCTGAGACAGATGATAAAAACTTTTGTGGTTTTAGAAAACCTTTACCTTTAAAAAATAGCGAAAAATATTTTTTAAGAATTGATATCTTAAATTTATTGTCCTTTGATGTATTGGAAAATCACTATCAAAGTAGATAATGCTCCGTATAAAATTTCGTTATTGAATGTGGCAATCTCTGTTTCGAACGAAAAAGAAACCTATCCTTTCAATGCCAGATTGAATTATCAGGAAAAACTATTAGAAAATTACTTCAATTCTCGGGTAAATTCATCAATAAAATTTACTGAACAATATGAGTTTTAAAAAAAACTAATAGCAATGTTATAAAATCCCAAAATATTAAACTTCCCATTTGTTTATTCTTATTTACAAAAGTTACTTTATATAGCAATACATATAGTTAACAATTCGGATTGAAGAACATGATCATATTAAATAAAATGAGTTTAAAGTACTACATTATGCAAATAGCTACTTCACTAATGGCAAAATACTTGCCTTTTTTTTTTAGACTAAGGGTTCTAAAAGTTTTTTGAATATTAATATCAGCAACAGATGGACTTTTTGGCATCTTCATCCTCGAATTACTCAGTTCATAAAATATATTAAAAATTTTATTTATGTTGTTCTTTCCAAATTGACAAAATCTATTTGCCTAATGAAGCAAATAGCAAAAAACATATTAATGCTGTGTTAATCATAGATAAACTTGTCACAAGTGTAAAATATTAAAACAGAGTGTTACAACTCTCGTTCTCGAGGTTTGGTATTGGGTGGGGGAACAATGGCTAAGAAAATAGTGCCGTTAAAAAATTGTATAAAGACATTGTAAAAAATTTTTAATAAAAAAAAATCTGTGAATTTCTCACAGAAACTTTTTTTCTCTAAATTTACTATTAAACTACATCGTAATCTGTCAAAAGATAATTTTTTTCTGTTAATAAATAAAATCTGCAGTCATTAATACAAAATTGTACCTGTTAAATATAGATTTTTTTCAGTTCTGAAAATTAAAAATTTTGGTTTCAAAGAAGCAACAAATAATTTGATACATTGAAACAGACGCGACCGGCTTGTATGCTAGTTTAAGAGAAGGCCTCATACCAGAACGGTCCCGACTATGAATTTCACCTCGGAATGTCTGTACTTAACGATTGTTTAAAAAAATTAAAAATTGTATGATAATTTTTTCAAGCATGATGGTTTTCAATATCTCAAAAATCGCGAAAAATGGAATAATTAAAAAACTAATCAAAATTTAACCAGAAGCTAACCAGAGGGTATACAGCAATAACTTCATGCGAAATTTTTCTGCTGTTCCCTGTCCTGCGGAAAATATTTAGTGCATACAGATATTTTTCTGCAGTGTTTTGTAACAGGAAATTTCTTTCAACGTGTTTTTTTTCCCGTAGTGTGTGGATATTCTGTCTGCAGGAAATTTTCCGAAATATAAATTATTTATAGTGTAATAAATAATTTATAGATAGTTTAAAGAATCAGGTATTATAAAATTTATCAAGATCAATAGATAAAACTAAACTGTTTCAGAATGAATGATTTAAACTATGTAAATGTAAAAAGGTTCGTTTTAACAAAAGAAGAAAGAGGAAAAGGATGATCCATGTTGTATGCATAAAAACAGTTGCAAACTGTCGAACCATTATAATAGAAAACGATGCTTGAAAAACTCTATAAAAGAAAGCCTTGGTTAGTGATGATAAACAATCTTTCCCTTTCAATTCATGTTTGGAAAAAAGCATTTCTGAATTTGTAAACCATTTGAATGATATGTTAAGAAACTTGACTGTGTAAACCAGAGCTAAAAATATTTTTTTAACGTCATCAGGAGGTTTTCAATATTTTCAATGAAATAAACGTTAAAAACAATAAAAAAATTTTAGCAGTTTACTTTTGGTTCAGAGTTTGTGCCACAACTAATAAATGAAAGACAAAGTGAATCACTTTTTATTTTTTTTCCATACTATTTTTAACTATAAGCAACTGCTTTTCCTGAACCACAGACCATATTTTTATGTAATTCAATAATATGTGATTTTAATTTTTATTACTTGAGAATTATTTTTTATTAATTTTTTTAAAACTTTATATAAAGAATTAAGCCATAGCAAAAGCCATAATCTTAAGTACTGCTTTCCCTGAACCACAGACATTATTTTATATAATTCAGAAATGCGAGAGTTTAATTTTATTTTTCACGAATTATTATTGTTTATGCGTTTTTTTTATTTTATATAAATAATTAAGTCATAAAATTAGCCGTAAGTCTACATACTTATTTCCTCGAACCAAAGGCATTATTTTATATTACTCAGAACTGTGTGGTTTTAATTTTTATTGCTCATAAATTAATATTACTTTTTATTCGTTTTATATTTTTATTTCATGTAAAATAACTAAGCCATAAAATATGTCACTTTCATTCTGTTCTAAAACAAATAAAATTTATGAAATCAAAATCCTGCATAGATTTTTTTTATGATTAAGCCAAAAGCGCATATTATACTTTTACTTTATCTATTTAACTTGATAAAAATTCGATGGAAGAAATTAATTCACTCGCAATTTTACCCTTTAAGACCAAGGAAGCTATTAATTTCTTCTTTCATGGAGATAATATCTAAAGGGAATTCTCATAAAGTCGAATTTATTGACCCCTCATAAAAAACCTTTCTTATTTTTTAAGCCTGAAATGAGCGAAAGAAATTTCAAAAGAAAAAATCTAATAATTCTTCTGGCCAAGTTTTTTGTCTCGGAAACCTCTAAAAAGCGAGAATGAAATTTAGTGTTCCTAAGGATTAGTTGTTGCCATTCTGGAAGACCATAAAACTGTTACTGCCAACGCAGTCATACTTTCTTGATCAGTAGAAAGCGACCATCAAGTTTATGTGCTGAATTAAAGAGAACTAGAGTGGCAACGATCAATTGCTTCTTAGGAACTGAATGGAAGACACCATGACCCTACTGCGTTGGAGACTGTGTTATCGGATAAAGTTTTACAAAAGAACAACTTGTTTCGTTGCACTACACGCTTGAAAGTTCTTTTTTCAACAAAAAAGATTACAAAGTCCTGAAAAAATAAAGATCAAAGTTACAAGTCTTATTTTTTATCTCATTTAATGGTAACATCCTGCTTCGATATTAGGTTTCTTTTTTACTTTGTTAGCCTTTATTTTTAAGAATTTTAGTCGACGAATTATTTAAGAATTAGAAACATTTGTAAAAGGCTTGATCAACTGCTCAAGAAAAATATTTTTATTTCTGAAAATCAACATTATAAAACGAGTTGGTTTTCTCAGAGCTTAATAACTTTTCAACTATTTTAATTGAAAGTAAGCGAACGCTTAACAATATTCTGATTTTTTAAAAATTAAGTAACTAAGTTTTTTTGTAGAATTTCATTTGATTTGATTCCTACGTGTAAAAGCAGGTAGATTTCTTTAAAACTTTCTTTGAACTTGATATTAACTCTTGATGAATGTATTTAGGTCACGCAGAAATAAATAACACAAGTGTTAGTATAAGGCAAAAAGAAATTATAGCTAAAACAGGGTGGAACATCATATTATTCATCAACCACTATCACATTCACGTGCTCATGCCAAATAGGTAGGAGATCCATTCTGCGGGTGTGTGTATCACCTATGAACACTTGCGTGCAATTTTCCAGAAGATTGAATGTTCATCATGCAATGTTCCCCTATCAATCACTGTCTCCTCTTGCATATCGTTATAAGTTATGCATTTCTTACGCATATCGTTAAAAGTTATTCATAATCAAACCCGATTTGGTTGCTACATTTGCAACTGTAAGCGATTTTTGCAAGTTGTCTCGCGTTGACACCTTCAGAAGCAGTCTTCATTCCGCAAGCCTATCAGCAGTAGACGGTATAGGTCTTGAACATTTTGCTTCTCTGCTCACCGGGCATTGTCAGAACTTCGAAATCTTTAATAGAGACGACCCTTTTTGTATAGCAAGTTTGAACTTGCTATACAAAAAGGCGTACTTGCGTACAAATTATTTAAAAGGCGTACTTGCGTACAAATTATTATACTTGCGTACAAATTATTTAAAATTTATATACCTTTTGAAATACTTATCTGACTGAAACAACAAAAATAGACATATTTGATATCGTGTAAAAACCTATCTAAAGTTTGCTTATCCAACTAATTCCTTCCACCACAGGTACTTTTAACCGTAAAATCAATTTTTACCCAGCATGTTACGGAACAAAAAATTTAATACAGCGTAATTTTTGTAGTTATAATTACATTAAAATTATTGAATCACTTTAATTAAATAAATATTATTGTAATATACGAATGATTCCCCCGAAAAGCTAGTACTTTATATTGTATCGGGTTGAGTAAAAAGTTTTCCGCCAAGGGAAGATACCTCCGTGCCATCAGCAGCTATTCCCGTGGTAGTCAACCTTTTTTGAAGCGGGTTTTTGCATTTTAAAGCTGAAAGTTGGAGCTACACAACTGTGTAATTGGTTTGTCAAAATTTTATCATCTTGTGCACCAAAAAGTTGTTTAAAATGGAGCTATCACGTAAACAGATCAGAACGATTATATACTATGAGTTCCGAAATAAACTCAGTGCAACTGAATGCCACAAGAAAATGTGTGAAAGTTTAGGTTTCAATACTGTTTCTCATGACACAGTAAAATTTTGGTTTCGAAAGTTTATTAGTGGAAATTTCAACATCGAAGATGAACCACGTTCTGGCCACCCTATTGAGGTTGATTGTGACCAATTAAAGCAAATTATTGATCAAGACAGAAATATTTCAACACGAACCATTGTGTTAGAGCTTGACGTTTGCCAAAAAAACAATAGTAAATGCCCTCAAACGCATAAATCTAACATTTAAGTTTAACCGCTGGATGCCTCACGAATTGACTGCTGAAGACAGGAGCAAAAGAGAAGCGGTTTGTTTGGTTCTGCTCAGAGATCAAGGAAAACAGAACATTCTGGACAGAATTGTGACCTGTGATGAAAAATGGGTATACTACAACAATACTAGCCGTAAAGGAGGGTGGTCAGCACCCGGGAAAGCAGCAGGTTCGGTTGCAAGACGAACGCTAACTAACAAGAAGGTCCTTCTCTGTATCTAATGGGATTGTCGTGGAATTATATACAAGAAGTACCTGAAAAGCGGGCAGGCTATCAACAGTACAATATACAGCAATATGCTAATCAAAGTTAGCGATGCCATTCGCGAAAAACAAAAAAACGAGTTCAGAAGGAAGGTGGTTCTCTTTCATCAAGATAATGTCCGGCCACATGTCAGTGCAATGACCGGCTGGACCCTCTATACGCTGGAGTGGGATTTGATGCAACATCCACCATACAGCCCAGACATGTCTCCTTCGGATTACTATCTGTTTTCACATCTGCAGCTGCATCTTGATGGCACAATCTTCCGTTCAAATGAGGAGGTCATAAATGAGGTCGATCGCTTTCTGGACTCGCGCACCCTCCAGTTCTTCGCAGAAGGGATTGAAAAGTTGCCAAAACGTTGGCAGACTATTGTTGATTTGAATTGAGATTACTATCCTCAATAGCTTTGATGATTTTCTATGTATTTATCTTTTTACAGGATTGTTTTATTTTGGCGGAAAACTTTTTACTCAACCCGATAATTTGATCTGAATTTTTTTCAGTACACTTAAACTATTTCTATCTCATATCCATAATATCATTCCAGTCAAGATAGATTTTAGTAAAGAAGATTTAGCAAAACAGACACCGATCTCAACCCCCCCCCCCTTTAAACTCGGCCTCACCCCCAGGGTGTCACTTTAACCTCAGAAGAGAACTAATGTACGTATCCATAAATTAGTCACATTGAATTAAACTTCATTTTACTTCAATACAAAAAAATACACGGTTTTTAATTTTTTAGTCCATTTGGAGATCGCGGACAAAGTTGTCAATTTTATTAATAGGTATTTGTAACATTGTCGACTTGAACTAAAATAACACCGATAACGTAAGTCATGCAAGAAAAGTAAAAGATAACTCTTTTACTTTTAAAATTACCTCTTTAATATTTTGATTGATTGCAGGGGAAAAAAAAATAACTGGTTAGGGAAAAAAAAGAAGTGAAAAAAGGGTGGAAACAAGCTTTCTAAACTCTCACATCGAGGAAAAAATTACTGTTTGAATGACTTCAACTGGAAGCAAAGTCATAATTTTAAATTACATATAAATGTCTAGCCATAAAAATTGTAGAGTCTTGCTTAAAATTTTTTTAAATATAATCGCTTAAATATTTAATAATTTAATTTATTGTTCTTAAAATGTGACAATTTTGCGAATTTTATATCACCTAGATAACGCATTTTATTTTAACAAAGCTGAAGTCTTTCCTTATAAGATTATTTTATATTATCATAGCATTTTGCATAGAGATGGCGGTGATTATGTATTATTTTGTCGAGCATTTTCCCCAACCCCTCGCTAAATTAATTTTAGTGACTTGCTACTTTAATTTAACACAGTTAATTGCTTATAAATAAATAGACAGAATACAAACATGTAAAATAGAAATTTTAGTGCTGAAATTCAGTTTGAATTCTAGAAACCACATGCCACTCAAAATAGCAACGTACATATATTCCTGCGTTGCCGTGCTTGGTAATTCAATATTTGCACTAACGCAATGTATTCGGGACCGTTTCCTATTCGACGAAAATTATATATATAATAATTCGTAAATACTGAAATGGATTACTGCAGATGAATAAAATTAATATAAAAATTAGTTGTAATTCATAATAACTTATTCATAACATATAATGAAAATGACATATTATTCTCCAGAAAAAAATGTATTTCGTGTAATGATTGAGCCTTTAAAGAGCAGCCTTTTATCACGTAGCCTGGTTTTACGAAGTTTATAAATAACTTATTTCTATATATTGTAACGGGTTAAATCAGCACTTCCTAAAAGCCTTCGCACGGTTTACCATGAACGAGAAATCCGATCCTTTAGAAGTGCGAACGTTGTGATATCTTTACATTAAATCTCCATCTAACAGAATGTAATATAATGACTTTTTCTAGATAAAATCAGTAACTAAAAGCTTTATTTCTAATCCAACAATCACTGTACATTATAGAATAAATCAAGTATGAATATTCAAGTAAATAATAATATTCGAGTAGTTAATTTTTAATTATAATAAATATTCAAGTAATTAATTTTTTAGCATTGGTGGATTCAACTGGACGGAATTAACTGTATTATGTTGAATAATTTCAATTAAATTGCAAAAGTAAAGAGCGCTTTCTTCAAAGTCAGGTTGAATTTTTTACGCTATATCTCTATCTAATCTAATGAAATTCGCCAATTTATTCTATATAATATCAATAGCTAAAAACTCCATTTAAAATTAAGCAATAACTGTATATTATATACAGCTTGAAAGCTAAGGAATTAAGCATCTAAGTAACAGTCACATTTTTCGGAATAATTAATAATAGACATTGATTGAAGAAATGAAACTCAGTATAAATTTAATGGAGCTAGCGTGGATCCTATATTATAAAGCAAAATGGTAAAAATATTGTCCCGTCGAAAAATGAGAAAATTAAATCTAAAAAATATGCCCTTTAAATGATTTCCAACTTCTTGCCAGAATGAAACAGGAATGAATATCTCTGTAAGATGTATGATTACCTCGGATACTAATTCATGTTTTGCACCTGTTACTTATTTTGTCTACTTAACTAAAGGAATGTTCTTGGGGATATTCTTCCCTCAAGGCTGTTTACAGCTCATACACAGTTCGAGGAGAGTGTTCTTAGTGAAACACGCCTGACAAGGGTTTTCCAGGCAGGCTTTAAAGGATTCAGATACAGGGAGTACTCTGGCTCTGGCATACGGACAATACCTTCACTTTCTAGAGTGTTCGATACTTCAGCGCTATTATGTGGCCGTGTATTTTCATTTATAAACAGAAATTCTGGATCTACCAGAACCCTGGAAAGACGAACATAATTCAGAATAATCTCCCTGCAATACTGTGATATAGCGCTACCTCGCTCAAAGATGTGAAGTGGTGTTCTGATATTGTGCATTATGCCTGTCCACACCAGCACGCTTGGGCCACTTCAAACGCGTTCATGAGCATACTGTTGAGCAAAACGTGTTCTCCCCCTCTCTCTATCTCTCTCGGCATTAACTGGTGGCCAGAATAACTTGTAAGTGTGAAGCGGGATTCGTGGTAGAACATCACTCTGGACCACTTTAGGTGATCCCAACCAATACGTTCCTTGCATCAAAGTAATCTTTTTTGACATGGCATGGTTGAAACGTTGAACAGATTTCCGTGCATAGAAACCATCTTGATTTAATAGTCTTGAGTTTGCTCTGGCCGAAACCGCCGTGTACCGGTAGTGGTTGCAAGGTCTTAGATATCTTACTAGGATTGACTTTCCTGCTCCTTTTATCACTAGGGACACATGTCGATCTTTTTGAAGTATGGTGTTCCTGCAAAAACAATTGGCATGTTTCCGCGTAGCATTTCCGGTATAAACGGCCTTTTTCTATTGCAAGGGGAGACTTTTAGACAGTCCAGTCACTGTGGCCACAGTGGTAAAACTTTAACCTGCTCCCAGTCATCCAACTGCTCGTCAACGATTATAACCACTCAAATAATGCCTTGCCGATATTTCGCATTTAATTATCGCAACGCCATCTTGAATTTCACAAAAATAAGTTCAAAAATCAACGGCGCTATATTGGTTGAACTCCTAACAGCCTGAGTTTTCGAATGAATGAATAGCTTGTATGCACTACCCTTTATACACAAAACGGGTCCTATTCTACCACGCCTTCTGCGCTTAATTTTACTGTTATAATTGGGGTGTCGAGAACTCTAATTTGCATAAATCAGTTGTTCCTTAGCAATTGCCAAGCTGTGTAGAACAAAAAAAATAATATTGATGTCTATCAATACTTAATTTGTGGCAGTACGTAATGGATTTAACTGTACAATGTTGAATTATTTCAAAGGAATTGTAGGAACGCAGAAGGTTTTCTTTACAAGACATAATCGAATTGGGGTTGAATTCTTTATTCTAAATCTTCATCTAATAGCATATGCCTCGATTCATTCTAGAAAAATCATTAAGTGAAAACTTCATTTCAGATCCCAGAATGACTTTCTTTAGAAAAGAGACGAACATTTTTCAGCCTTCTCAGACTCATCTTAAAAAAATATAAGTGTGAAGAATAATGTTAATGGCGACTCATTTCAAGCGGGTCATTTTGCTTTATCACCTTCTAGGAAATGCGAACCAAAACTCGATTTCTCAACTTGAAAGTTTTCCAAACAACTTTCGAATGGATGTGTGGTTCGTGAGACAGAAGAGAAAGCATCGGTCACCGCAAAGGAGATTTTGGAACAAAGTTTTCCATTCCCGATAATTATATGTTCCATTTGGTGCTGGCAAACAGAAAAGCGGTAACAGTTTATCCCCATCTTGCTTGTACGCTGCATGCTCTAAAAGGATTTTTGTGTTAATCATTTACGAGTGCGATTATTAGGAATGTGATTTGAAAGCAGCGTAATTAGGGAAATTCAATGAAAATTCCCTTTGACAAGGGAAGAATCATTGGAGTTCCGAGGGAAAAGATTCGAAGTAAAATGAATTGAGAAATAATGAGTTTAGACCTTCATTCATGTGGACTCTTTGTTGTCAGAAAAATATCTTTCATTAGATTTGTAATCTGGTGATTAATTACTAATTACTCTAGTTTAATCGAAAAAATTGCGCACTAAATTAATGTCGAATACTATAGTGTTTGGTAAAATTATAAATGTATTTATGTAATATAAAACTTAGAATGTCGTAAACGATGAATCATATTTTAATAATACTCAAGTTTTCTGTGTAAAATCTTCAGCAAATTAAAGCATAAATAAGCAATCATACTATTGTAAATGTAATACTAATCAAGTTAACTGAGCTAAAAAAGGAACAACGCAATCAAAAGTATAATCTTTTTATTTTTTAAATTTATTTACCCCACTCAGATAACAGGACAAAACTAAAAATTGCGTAATAAATGTATAATCTTTGCATTTGTAATTTTTTTTTTCATTCTGAGCCACGTCTCTGCTCACGAAGTACAGAAACAATCGTCTCACTTATCTGACTGTATTACTATCATTAATTCAGAGACACGGAAAAGAAGAGAAAAAAAAGAAGTATATTAATTATTGAACATGAATTATTTCCTTATTATTGTGTTTCAACACTGATAATAGTGCTTCCAATAGTATCGAAACGGCTGTTAGTTTTTTCTAACTGCATCCTCATCATCAGTTTTGAGACACAAAATGAAAGTAAACGCAGAAATTTAATGATTATCGAACAATAATTTCATAATATTTTCTTTCAATTCCTTGTTTCTTCTCGTAATAATGAGACGATTGCCTAACTTAGCATCTTTTTTTTTATTTTGTGCCTTTTGTTTTGCTTTATTGTAATGAAGCACAGAAATACCCTCCGCTCTCTGCATTCATAAATCTGCTTGATTGACAATGTTAAAATCCGGATGAAGTATCATAGTTTAATAATACCTATTATGGTTTATGGTTAAAAGAAGTAAAGGAGAAAAATTTGAAAATTAGAAAGTGATGTAAATATATGGTAAAAAAAATTCTGGTAACATTATCGTACTGTGTGGTAACGAAATTTCTGAAAACAAAAACATAATTCTGGTTAAAAAAACAAAATATGCAATATTTTAATCATTAATTTGGTATTTTTTTTCTTTCATATGGTAACGGCTTACCAGAAATTCTGATTTTAAAAATTAAAGCTCTTATTATCTCACTTTTAGTTTTAAAAAAAAATTTAAAAAAAGAAATTGAAAAGTAAATTTAACTGAATTTTTTTTATGCTATGCTCTAAAGTATCATAATAAAATTATCAGATTTTACCACATTTACCTAATTTAATCACATATTAAAACCATATTTCATAGTTAATTCTACCAAAATCATTACTAAAGTGGTTTTGTAAAAACTACCGAGCTTTTTTGGCTCCATAGAGTCAGAAACATGGTAAATCTTACCATTTCGGTAGTTTAGGCCATACCTTTTTCGCAGTGTATTTAGAATTCATAAAAAAGATAATGTGTTAACTTCATGCCAGGTATGAAAACAATTAAAACAATGACAAATAAGTAAACACTGTGTTACGACTCTAAAGAAGATGCTTCTTCACAATACCAAATCGATCATGTATTTGTTTTAGGTTATATTATTTCTTTTGATGTTGTTGTAACTTAATTTAACTGTTTAAACTGGTTTGAATTCATCCTCTAAGTCTTACAGACAGCCAATTAAAATTCATTAAAATAATGAGAAGCCATTAAAAGAATTACACTAACAGTGCTGAACATTGTGTTTGAATAGGAAACTGAGATAATGATGATTGCTTTTACAAATATATAGGTAGCTTGTTTCAAGTAGTAAGACATTGGTTGGACTAAGATATTTGCTATAGAAATTGTGCCAATCATTATTTCTTATCAGAATTTAACTACAATTTCAGCAAACAATTTGATGTTTTCTAAAATAGAAAATATTATTAACCAAAGGGAACAGAAAAGTAAATTATAAACTCTTTCGAGATAATTCTTTCTTAAATTTATTTTATTAACAAAATATAATTTAATTAGAGAATTCGAACACAGTTTCTGAGAATAAAAAACATAACTCTTATGAATCTAGGTTTAAAATATCAAAAGAATAATTCTCTTGAGTAATAATTTTATCTAGTACAAGTACTGATTTATTTTACATTCTACCTCTAATAAGAATTTAAAAAATAAATTCTGGATAATTTTAAACATTTTAAAAATTCTTTTAATTGAAATGCAAATTGAAAAAAATAATAAGTGAATGGAATTAAAACATTTAAATGAATATCAATTTAAAAAAAAACTTTAAAAAAAAAACTTTAAAATTGAAGATAAAACAGTTTCAAATTTTTAATATTCTTAGTTTCAATTATAATAGATTTCAATGTTGTCTGAAAAACCATACAAAAAAACTATAGTTTTTGGCTATGTACTTAGTAACTTTTGAATAAAAAAAAGTCGCATCGTAATATTTAATAAAATGCTGCTATAAACTATGTAAATATCATTAAAAATTACTGAGTTTCACAGCTATGGAAAGATTAATTTTACCCGAAACTTTAAAAAACCCAGAATTTAAACTATTAAATATAATATGCATCATTATTTTTACGTATAAAAATATTAAATATAGATGGCATACAGAAATTTTAACTATTTTGCCAGCAGTAATTATGAAGAAGATCTAATAGTCGATTGACTATGACTTGAATTTAGAAGAATTTTTTTTTTTTACATTCAATAAAAGAATACTTTAAATTTTTAAAAACTAATAAAAATACTGAGTATTACAGACATGACAGACTTAGTTTTCTCCCATAGCTTAACAACAGATTACAGATTTTTAATATCAATTAATATACAGATTTCAATGATCAGAAATTTAAATGTTGTCTGCAATAAAAATAAAAAAGATCTAACTATGAGTTCAATAAAATTTGAATCTAAAAAAAACTCATGTTTTCCTTATTCGGTAAAGGCTACTTTAAATAAATGAAAATACTTAGATTTACAACTATAACAGGGTTTAGACTTACTTGTAGATTAATAAAAATTCTTCCTTATAAAAATGCATTTGTTTATTAATAAAAAAAATTTATGAATAAACATTTAACCCAATCCTCTTTAAATAGTAGATATAAATTATATCATTATTATTATATAGAAATATTAGATAATGTTTAGATAATGTATAAATGTTTTAACAATAATAAATTCTAATTTCATCTGCAATAAATATAGAAAAGATGGTTTGGATTTAAAAAAATAAAAATAAAAAACTCATGTTTTTATATTCGGTAAAAGACTACTTTAAATTATTTATAGACTAATGAAAATACCAAGATTTACAAGCATGACAGGGTTAATTCTACCCTTAGCTTAATAAAATTTCTCACTGACAGAACTGATTTTAATAATAAATCTCAACCCCAAACGTTAAATATTAAAAACCAAATATTTGCAGTACATTAAATACTTTTCAGTATTTACTCATAACGAAAAGGAAAAAAAAAATAGCGGTCCCCATATCAAAATGAACTCCTAACTTAGTGAAAACCAATTACTTTCTACGAATCAAACTTTTCAACGCAACTAAAAGACAGAACGAATTTTGATAAATTTCTTTTTTTAAATCTTTCCTAACACTGCCCCTGTTCGGTATAATTAAAATGTGCCTTGCAGAGAGCTGAAAATGGATTTAATGAATTTCATAATCTAACTTAGTGCAGCCCTTTTCACTTGGCACACCAAAAAGAAAAACTCAAAGATATCCTAAAAATGAATAAAAGGCCAGGAGAATAACTGTGATAGTCCTAGAGAAAGAAACGGGATAAGTACTGTTTAATGAGTTAGACGTTTAAAGATAAAGCACACAGTTTTTTTAATGCTTTCTCTAGTTTTCATTTCCTTTTTTATGAATGGCAACAACACTATCGTTTCTTTGCTTTAACAATTAAATTAATTTAGTGGAAAAGTGAATCAACTGGAATTTTAACATTTATGATGTAAGTTCATTATTTATTTAATTTAAATGCGTGTCATATTAGTCAATGTATTGAAAAATAGTATGCCTGATTTATTTAAACGATTCTTTTAGTTTAATATTATTTGTAGTTTTTCCTCTTTCTCTAAACTAGATATAACAAGCACTTTATAAATACATCACGTAAAAAGAAAGGAAAATTTTAAGATATCCTTAAACAAAGTGAAGACCACACTGAAAAATAAAGAATGTTAAGCATTACCAGAATATGCAAATATTTACCGTTTTTCTGGTTCAATGGGAACACGGTAGTTTTTACTGACGCTATGGGAACACAGTAGAAAGCTTGGTAGCTTTTACTGAAGTGCTTTGGCAATGACGTTGGTAAAATTAATAATAAATTAGGATTTTATTATATTTTATCACGAAACCTTAGAGCATGACATAAAAACCATTGATTCCGTTAAATTTAATTTTCAATTTTGTATAGTTTTCTAAATGTTCGATAATAAGAACTATTCTGAAAACCCTAAATTCATGTAAACCGATACCACATGAAAGGAAAAACTACCTAATGAATGGTTTAAATGCCTTATATTTTGGTTTATTTACCACAAATATGTTTTATTTACCAAAAATGTCCTTACCATACAGTACGGTTATTTTACCAGATTTTTTTTTCTCCGAGTGAGAAAAATATATTTTTCAGAAAAGGGACTATCTCTGTTTAATATATTACATCTAAATCTTAAGAGATTAGTATATATTAGCAGTATATATTTCCTTTCCCTTGAATGTTTATAACATTGAAAATTTTTTGCTCTAAAAATTAAACTTTTTTTTTGACATGTGAATTAAATTCATTTTATTTTATTTTATGTTTTATTTTATAACCATAGTTGAACGACAGACCCAATTTTGGGGTTTACGATTACTAGTGTTCAACTCCGTAACCATGTAATTTTGAACCAAATCTAGAAGACAGAGAAATTCCTGGACAATAAACTAATTTGTTCTCAAATTATAATGAGACAACTAAGTAAAGGTTCTCAATATCCCTAGATACGCCATACACTATACAAGAACTTACACGAAAGAAAAATATAAGACTTTAGTAGGGCTACATCCGGATTATAATATACAGCTCTAGCTATAAGAATATATATTAAAAAAAAACATTCGAATAGCGATTGCAATATTCTTATCGTGTAGTACTACATTAACTATTCTCACTAAGAAGCATAAAAGAGAGTCTATTAAGAGTTTACAAACTATCGTTGGGCATTATCATATGTATAACTTAGGGAAAATACATATTTCTATTAAGTATCTAGTTGCCTTAGGCTAGGCAGAATTGCTAAGAAGATATATTAATTTTTATATGTTTTTTCTTTGAGACAGAAAGAATCCTAGAATCTTATATATTTGTTTCTATTTATCAAGTGAAGATTTAAGTTATGAATACTTCTATTAATGTTATGTTAAAAAAGGGAAATACTCAAGAACAAATAAAATGAAATATACTTAAAAATATGTTTAGTTTTATTAAATATTTTAACAATTTCTGTGGTTCTTTGCCTACCAGTTGCATTAACTAAATAAAATTATGAAACTAGAAAACAGTATTACTATTGTGTTAATTTTGAAAGAACGTTTTCTCCCAACATATAACCTAAATATTTTTATCCATCAAAAATTACAAAAGATTTTTAAATATGACGAATCAAAACTGTCATTCCAGCCTTGCATAACCTTTCAATCATGTTTCTGTAATGACAAAAGTATCTTTAAATCATTGCGAAAATGTTGCATTTTCTTTAAAAATAATTTTAAATGAAAATACGTGGGCTAATTGTGCTGCCAATTAATAATTAAAGGCCAATTTAACATTGAATAGATTATACTAAAAAAAATGTTATGAAAAATTTAATTTTTGAGTTTTTTTCCCAGCTTATAAAATTTTCCTCTCAAGTGCAAAGGGGTGGGTTTCATCAGCGCCTTGCTTTTCTTTTTTTTTTTAGAAAAATAAATTTAGTAACAGTAATTGCAGCCAGAAAATAAACCAATCATTTGCTGCAAAATAAAATAACAAAGCATTTCATATCTATATTAAATTATGCGTTTTCAATTATTGTGACATTTTTCTAGCTATTGAAATATTCACACGAAAATTAAAAAAAGTGAACACAACATAAACGTTTCAAACATTATAGATTTTTTTCTTTTTATGTCAATACCATGAAAATATTTTTTGAGCTAATAATTTATATTTTTGAAAAGAAAACAATATTTTTAAACATGCATTTTTGCTTAATATATTACGTACTAATGACGTTACCAGTCATTAATTTCAAAACACCAATATATTACTTTTAACTTTTTTGTAGAAACATGTAAACTGTGGTTTTTGAATACAATATTTACCTAAATGTTTCTAGTAAAGCATTTAGGTAATCGGTATTGTAAAACAGCTTAATATTTCCGGCAACATATTAACTGTCTAGATTATTATCAAAAATTGAAGTAAGCAAAATTATTTTTAACTAATTTATAAGGAAAAATATTCAAATAAAAACACTTTTTTCCATTCTTTATTTTCCAAAGAAATAATTTTTCTAATGCATTTTAGGCAAGAAAAATTCTTTCTTATTAAACAAAAAAAGCACGTGTATAAACAATAATATCCCTAAATGAATGCAAAGAATTCAGCTTTCGTTGGGGAAAATTTCATTTTACTTCTGTTATTTTTTCCTTTTTCAAGTTTGATTTCCTAGTTTTAAAATCGGAGCGGGAATCGAAATTCTTACCGAAAAGTAGCGAATATTGTCTTGAGTATTTTAGTATACAGAAAGCATCGATTTTTGCTAGAAGCAAATTGATTGTACGATATGGGGCTGGAACAAAGAAATATAACTTTTTTTTTTTCATTTGATAGCAAAGAATGGATTGTGTTCCGTCCACTTCAATTACTTTGAGTTTTCCGGACTGTATTTCATTAATGATCTGGTTTCGTTTTTCATATTGCAGAAAGTTAGACAGGAACGTTTTTGAACGAAAAATTATTCTAGTTCGTATAATAACTCTTAAGAAAATAAACAATTTTACGTTTAAAATTAGAATACTATAATTTTTCTTTACTTTTATAATAGATACTGTTCGTTTATTTAGAATAATAGGATAGAATCAGTGTTTTTGATTTTTGAGAGTAGTGTACATTTGTTTTGTAATTTTATTCAATTCACTGAAATTAAATTGCTGCTATCATTCCATGTGAAATAATAGCTACGATAATAGAAATTGTGATACAATGTATTTTATTAAATTTCAAACTTGGCTTACCATTTATTGAGTATATTAAGTAAATTAAATTATAAAGTAAATTAAGAATTTAAAAAATATCATATTGATTGTTTTATTATATTTTTAAAGGTTGCAGTTCGTTTATTTGTTTATTTAGAATAATAGGATTGAATTTATATTTTTACAATCAGTTTACAGTTGTTTTATACATTAAATTTGTTACATTACATACATGCACTACATAAAAACATTTTGCTTCATTTGTTTGATAAATTTTCAGAACGTACCAAAGGGAAAATACGGCTATTATTATACTCAAAATAATAGTTTAGTTGATAGAAAATCTAATTTAATATAGTCTATCAAATTTCGAACAAGGTTCAGAATCTATACAGAAGTGGTAATAGTAATTAAAGTAATTTACAGCTGCACAATGGGCCATTTGCAATGATTTGAGAAACATTCTTGAGAATGATCCATGCTATCACAATTTTGATCCTTTGCGGAGGGGATGGATTCTCCATTTTAGTAGCCTGACAATTTGAGCACGAACTCGAGCATTTTACGGCGGAACAGTTTAACGATGACGACATATACCACTTCACAGGCTGATCAAAGTGGTCACCCACCAGCTCAATGTCCACTACGAGTGAGCAATTAGTTATTCTAATTAGTAGATTGTTGTAACTCTGTTTCTTAAATGTTGTGCATTATAATATTGAATTTTTGCAATAATGAATTTCTCGCACATCATTCAAATTGTTTTAGAACACTTTAGTAGAACATGGAGAAAGAGAAAAAAATATTAAACAAAATATTTTTTAAAAGTATTTAAATAAGTAATATACAATATATATTTATTTTATTTATTAAAAACTTATTTAACGCATGAAGTTTTTTCATAAAATAAAACCAGCTGATGTAGGAAAAATATAATAATATTAATTATAGTAGGGAAAGTAAAATAAAATAATATATAATAAATAAAATATTCTTAAATATTTTTAAAACTATTTTATTTAATAATTTTTGTAATTCTCTTTAAAAATATTTTTCCCATGCTTTCCTTGTATTTTTAACATATTTTATGGATTCTATGTACAATGCAACTTAAATGCATTAGATAATGATAATTATTATTTTTTCTTACTTTTCTACGTCATTCTCTCTTTTTCTTTTATTCTTCTTTAGGTTAAATTTGTCTCTTTATGTTAAATTTTTAATTATACGGAAAAGGAAATTATGGAGGTGGTTATCGTCATATTAATGATATAGTGGTGGTTGAAGTATTGTCTCCTGGAAAATAAGTAAAATCGTTTAAGTAAAAATTTGATTTAAAGTAAGGATTAATATATTCAAAACGACCATATTTAAAATGCATAAAGAAAAGAAAATCCCTTAAAGGGATTAAGATAAAATATGCTCTTACATCCCAAGATTTGTTAGCATGAATGATATTCAACGATTTGGACTGGAAGGCCCAGAATGGCACCCCCAGTCGCCACAAATTTGAAATTGAAAGTGAATGAATTTGTTCCTAACGGACGCAAAATCATGGAGAAGAGATCCAAGATTGGCGAATTATCGAAATATAACATAGCTAAAATAAAGCCAACCCCCCATAATCAATATTAGGTTTGAAAATACTTTGGCGATCGCGAATTGCCACCAAGACTGTAAGAATTATTATAACCATGTAACTGAAACATATTTGTGGTAAGAAGTTAATAATAAAGAGTTATAAATAGATTTTTGTTTTCGATTAGGCGCGGTAGTTAATTAATGAGTCTACATTAGTATTGAAATTAGAAGTTAACCATTACATTGATCGACAAGGAAAAAATAAAATATTTTATATTCGCTTTTATAAAGATTAATTCATTGATTTAATTTAAATATAATTCGATTAAGAATGCTTAAAAAAGAGTAATTTTAAGTAATTAAAGATAATTTAAAAGCTAGGAAATATGTAATGCCAATTGCGGACCTGCCAACTTTTAATCCTTTCGAGGATAATTTTCCCCAGTGGTAATAAAATAGAATTTAAATTACAATTTTAGGCAGAAACATACGCTGTATTTTGAAACAGCTTATGCAGACTATCATGATAGTACTGCATATTATTATATATGCATAAAATTTTAAAATATAGTGGTGGTTAAAAAGACTATAAATTAAGTTTATAAATGTAAGGAATAAATAGAAAGCATACATTTTACTACCACTTGAAATATAGAAATAAAATTTTACGCCAAATGCGTAAAAGTTGGCAGGTATGCAATTGTGGCATCACAGAAATAAATAGGTTTTTTTGTTCACTAATATAATTATAACTTCAATTTATAATATAATTTTAAGTAAAATAGTGTTTAATATTATTTATAGTTATATTGTAGGTATAACAAGAAATTTTAATTTAGCAAAACCTTTGACACAGTATCGAAATATTTAATTTCTAAAAACAGCAGGAAAAGTAAGTAATAAAAATAATGCTTTTAATGTATAAAATCACCTCAAAATATATCGAAAATATATTCATATCTTTTATTTTAAATTTTGCATAATGAACTAGAAAAAATAGTTAACAGACTTATTTTGATTTTTCTTCCATCAACTCATTTTATTTTTTAAAAAAAGAAAAAAAAAAACTTCCTGCATCTAATAACTAATTTTTTTTTCATTTTACCAGCATTTTAATTTAAAATTTTTCCCAAAGCTCTTTTATTTATTCCAATTTTATCGTCAAAATCTGTATCGCGGAAAAGCATTGTTATTCATAAATGCTTTTCTTATTTCTTATCAATGAATAGTTTAATTTAAATATTTAAAAACCAGTATATTGAGTAAAAGATGGAAATGCCGAAGTGACGAAAGACATAAAAAACAATTTCCAAAACATGTCTTCATTTTCAAAGCAATTGAAACTGCTGTAAAAGAATAACAGGCGAATAAATCTTTATAAAATGTAGTGATTGAAAACGTCACAGATTTCAAAACACATATGTATATAAAATATTTCCAGCTTTATTAATTTCAAAAATATTTCCGCCTAATCTACTGGTTTAGACAATATTCAAAACACATGGTAACAAATTTAATTTCTAGAATATTTCTCTAGCTTTAACTTGTTTTCGGCATCAGGTTTTTGTTTTCAATCTCGTTAAACAAACGAACAGAAATTAAAAGTCTATTTAAGTTTACGTTATTATTGAAAATTAATAAAGCATTTTTAAGTAGTTTTATGCTTTTTTTCTCTATAAGTACAAGTACAAAGACATCTTTTTAAGCTGACCACTTCTTGGACAATAATTTGGTTTTGTCCATTTAATTAAGTGTTCAACTTGGAAACAGGTAATGTAATTTATTTTGCAAGTTTATTAATTTATTATTAAAATAAATTTAAACAGATGGAAAGCATACAGAGGTAGTTAGCTTAACGGATTACACTGAGCAATATTTTTATGAGTTACTAGCTTTAAAATATTTTTTATGTGTTTTATTGAAGGTTGGAAATTTAAATTTTCTTTTATTAATATTTTTAAAATTATTTGCACTCTAATATTTTCAAAATTACCACTAAATCTTTTTAAAATTACCGTACTGTATTGTAATGACATTTCAGGTAAGAAAACAAAAACATTCTGGTTAATAAAATTAAAATACACTATTTAAACCCTATTCACATCGTAACTCTTCCGTTCACGTGGTAACGGTTTAAAGCAAATTATGGTTTTATTAATTATAGTTCTTATTATCTCACACTTAGAAAAAAAACTTAAGAGTAAGTTTAACCGAAGAAATGGTTCTGATGCTCCGTTTAAAAATGGCATAATAAAATTACCAAATTTGGCATTTATAGCACACATTATAAAGCCTTATTTTATTGTTAATTTTACCAAAATTATAACAAAAGCCTACCAGTAAAAATTAACAAATCTTTTTGGTGGTCTCATAGAGCTAGAAATACAATGGATTTTACCATATTATGGTAATTTTGGTCATACTTTTTTCTCAGTGTAAGAAGTAAGCAACAGTTTACAGTTATATGACCCTGGAACTATATCACTGCATATATTACTGAGGGTCTGATCATCCCCAACTGTGTTTTTGCTGATAGATTTACCTTTGATTGAAATTATACTCCGCTGTTAGCGTCATTCATTATAGTCCACGAAAGCCGAAAAAGTTCAAAAAAGCCACGGCGGAGTCAAAACCAGGGAAAAATTAAGCTAATTGTTGAAAGTAACCAATCTATAAATTGTTAGTCTTTTTTAATTGAATACAAAAAAAACGCATAGAGCCAGAAACGCAGTGAATTTTATCACATTGTTGTAGTTTTGACTATAATTTTTTGTCAGTGTAAGAAGAATGCAAAAATTCACTATTATAAGACCTTAGAATATGGACCCAGAATGCATTACTATTAATCGAATCGTCTCCTACCATGATTTCGCCAATAAATTGACCCTTAATAAAAGTTTTACTTCACAATTAGCGTCATTCATTTTTAAGGTCCTGTTTTTTATCTGTGATTTATTTTGATAAATATGAATCACGATGCAGTGAAAAATTGCGAAAAATTAAGCTGATTGCTAATTTATAAAAAAGCTAGTCTAAAAAAGGAAACTACTCTGAACAAAGGTTGTTTGTCTTTTTAATTAAATACTTAAAGAACCACACATCTAATTAATTAAAATAGTGTTTGAAATTATTTTAGCTACTTGTGATTTCAGTGTTATAGTTTAAATTGTAATTTGTTATATTAGAAAAAAATTGCCAAATCTTTTTCAGTGGATGTATAAGCAACTTGTTTTCGTACGCTATTTATAAACTATTGGCTAAATCAAAATAAAATCCATTCTATTATTTATCTTCCTTGCTAATGTAACCTACTTTTCTAGAATTAGGTTGTAAAAGGCTAAACAGATTGTGGTATAGAATTAAAAAAATTTTAATAAACTGTATCCTGTTTTTAAGTAACTGCGAAATGATATTGATGATATAGAAGTTAGTTTCATGTAAATCTAGTGATGGAAATTGTTCTTTATTGAGGTTTTCTTTACTAGTCATTTTTTGTAAAATAATTAATTAATTACGTTGGCGAATAGTGGGATAATTATTTAAATGATAAATAAACTACTTTTACTATCAAGACCTGACTGCTAACTAATACTATAAATAACGTAACTCTACTTTTATAGAATTAGGTTATAAAAGGCAAAACCGATTGCGATGTCAAATTCAAAATATAGTGATAAACTAGAAAAGTGCATTTCCTTATTAAATTTCCGGGAATTGCGATTGATGATATAGAAGACAATTTCAGGTAAGTCTCGTGATGCAAATTATTTTTTATTAATTCTTTCTCAACCAGTCATTTTCTTATGAAAAAGCTCGACGAATCTCGTGATAATTATTTAAATGATGAAAATATTCCGTTCAATGTTGATAACTTTGCTTTTTTAAATTTTTATGACTTATTTATCATCTCAATATACTAAAATATGTTTTACTAGATTATAAATGTAGTTAATGGAGGCTACTGAGTTTTTATTCTTCAAAATATTAAAAGTATGATAAATATTAGATGAATTTCTTGAAGAAACATATTTTATTATTCAGTATTTCATTAAAATCTTTTATGTTAATTTAATCGCTGTAAAGTTACTTTTTACTCTAGATAACGAATCAAAACTTTCTGTGCCGTTTGAATTACGATTTTTATTCCCTTTTATTCACCTAAATATTTACTTTAAGATTTTATACCTGAATTTATTAAAAACGTCATAAGAAATCGCTTAAAATATTTTCTACTTTAGAATAGGGAGTCAAATATAATTTTTATTTCCATTTCTTGTTAAGCAATCAAATTATTACGAATTTAAAATGCGAAAAATAAAGTTTATTCTGTTGAATATTTATTACTAAAAATCTTCAAATGTATTTTCAGAATATTAAATTTCATTTAAGTACAGATGCATAATAAATTTCATCAATACCCTATTTATTCCCCCCTTTTAATAAATTAAAATATTATTTTTGAACAAATAGTACATTTTATCTATATTTACTAGAAAAAACATACCTATAATGCAAAATGAATGAAAAGTATATGTATTTATTTGAATAAACTGAAAAAATAGCTCGTTTGTCAAATATTCATTCGTATAACCTTTTAGCCTGAAATTTTATAGTTTCAATCGTCATTGGGTTAGTGACACGAATACTTTTCGACATTAATTATGAATAATTCATTCTGTTGACAAACTAAAGAAGAAAAATAATTAATTTTGATTTGTGAAGATGAAAAAAACAAAAAGTCTTCAAATAAAGATTTTTGAAAATTTATCTGAAAATCCCGTTTTATAAAAAAAAAATCTATTTCATCTAGAAGGCATGCAATGGATTAATCAAGAGTTTCCCCAAAAAAATAATACGCATTTTAATATTCATGTAATACTTCACCAAGTCAAGACTAATATTGCATTCTTTTAAGTTTGTAATAGTTGATTTTCTCATTAATTTCCTTAAAAATAGCGGATGAAGTTTTACCTAATTAACAATAATGAAGTCACAACTTTGAAAAAAAAAACTCTGAAGTTTTGATGGAAAAAGATTTAAATTGTAAATTAGCTCAATTTAATACAGTAAGGAACGCTGATATCGGTATTGAGTTAATATTCAACTAGAAGAAAATATTTTTTGCGGAAAAATGGGGAGATTATTTCCAAAATTTGAGTGACATTGAGACTTGTGGTAAAAACTTCATTTAATATCAGCCTATCAGAAACCACTCATGAAGAAATTAAATGCTTTTACTCGTTAAATTTAATGAGTGTATTAGAAAATAGCTAAAAAAAATTGCGAAAATTGACTTTATAAAAGATTTTTTTTAATTAAAGTAATATTTTTTTAGAATTTTTTAAGTAAAATGAAGCAAATGTTGTATTAAATTAACTTTTTTTAAATGCGTGAGTTTACATTTAAAAAATACTAAAGAAATTTTTAAACCTTTTTTAATCGCAAGATCCTTTTTTTACATAAATCTTTTTTTACCGGTAAGGAAAAATTTAAATAAGCTTTAATAAAATTTTTAAAAAAAATACGTTTTATAAAACTATCTTACTCTTTAAAAAAAATTTAGTCTTAAGTATTTTCATCTAATGGATAAATTTTATTGGGCTTCAATATACATAGAATTTTAAAGCGTTACGTATTTTTAAAGAATTAATACATTTTCTAAAGATATAATTGATAAATAATTCTAAAATTTTTCCATTTGAATTTTTAATTAATTTTTAATTTTTCTTTTTAATTTAATTTATACTTTTTTTAATGCTTTAGCATTTTTTTCATAATTTTCCAAAAAATTTAGGAAAATACAACATTTTATTAGCTCAAAATATAGAAATCAAACAACCATTGCCAGAATTTTTTTAATTAGCACGTTTTGGCAAATTAACAACCACTGTTTACAATACTGGTATTTGAGAGTTATGAAGATATGGTACATATGCCAATTTTTGTTCTAATTGATCAAACAGTACAATTTTGATAATATAATATATTAAAAAATGCGACATAATTTTATTGCATTTATTTAATTGCTCTAAGAAGACATTAGAATTGAGTCTAACAGATCAAATAAGCACATATTGCTCTAAACCAAGTGCGTCCAATGACAATGATTTATAATTTATGTTATTGGATAAAAATTGATAAGGAATGAAAAGTTGAAAGGAAGATTTTCTTACATTAACTCATTGCATTAATAAAAAAGTATTTCTTAAAACATTTTGAGTTTTATAATTTTAACTATCACCAGCTTGAAATCTTTGCATAGCTTAATCCGGTATTAACGTAGTATTTACGTAATATTTACATAGTAACTTAACATCTACATAGTAACATAATATTTACATAGTAACATAATTTATTCTACAAAAAGAAGAAACTTTTCTCATTTTACATCTCAATCATAAGCCAAAGTATATCAGTATGTATGTTCGTTAACAGCTTGCATACAGGAGCACTGATTTGGATTGGGTGATTTTTTTCTACCTTTTGTAAATTTTAATGTGATGGTTGGTAAATTATCACCCTGTTATGCCTAGCCACTGTTAAGGCGAAACTGCAGTCGCAGAAAAAATGTAAGTGAATTGCAGAACGAAAGTGTTAATTGTGGAGGAGAGAGTAAAATAAAAATGTGAAAAAAATACTGTCCATCTGTGGTTTTATAATTATTGAAATATTAAAGAATTGAGAGCTGTCGAGGGCCAAAACACACCCCTTTCAAGCATCATTTAGCTCAGATGCAATATTGGAGACAAGAACTTCCATTGATGAAACCTATTGTTAAAGACTGAACTTAGATAATTACTTAGATATAGATATTAGATAAGAAGATATATTTTTCTTAATATCGTCTGAATGACTTCACCAATTGGCGCGGTGTTATTATTTACAGATTGCGAGAAATGTTTGGATCATTTTGCGATATTGTCCATCCCTTCACATTTAATCGTTTGTATGCGATATTGAAAAATGTAATTTTTTTATTGCTACAACATCCCTTTGTCATGGAAACAGCAAAATATTTAAAAGCAAGTAAAAGCAGACGATTCTCTAAAAACTCTCTGAAAGCAGACGATTCTCTAAAAAAGAAACTACATAATTAAAGCACGCTAAGCTCTTATTTTAAATGCTGAAGCCAAAACATGTGCTACAAAGTTGAAGGCTAACGTAAGTAATAATAGTGCCTTGATGTATGACTGTACGATTTTAAATATCGAAATACTTGAAATTCTACTTATTTAAAATTTCCCTACTTTAGCAGATAGTCTCATTATAAAATCACTAAAAAAATTTAAATGCTCTTATATCCATGGGAAAAAATGGGTTTGTCCAGAAATAAAAATAACTCCTAAACAGTTTGTGATATATGTTTATGTCATATAATGATAACATCCTTATCATTTAAGCTCTAAACTAAATCTAATGTACAATGTATTGCACTTGTTTAGAAATTTTGTCCAAATCACCAGTTGTTAAAAATTAAACTCTTAGATTCCCTGAAACGTCAGAACATATTTTCAATTTTTTTTAAAAAACAAATTAGAATCATAAGTTTCTATTTATTTACTTATTCACTTATTAAATTTCAAAATCAAGACAATTAAGTTAAAATATTGTGTTTCTAAAAGTAAATTTAAATGTACTCCGAGTTATTATTTGCCATCATTTTATAAAATCATTTATTTATTTTGAATGAAAATTACAATTAAATATCCAAAGTTCATATTATTCACACATACAATTTCTCAATTTTATTAAAATAATCTTCATTATCATATCACTAATATTTATCCAAGTTAATATCTTGAAATTAAAATTTATAGAATTATCATAAAATTAATTGACTATTTTCCTTTATATATAAATGAAACTTTTTATTTCCCAAAAATTAACTCTTCAGTGAAATAAACATTTTGTTTAAGACACAGTAAAGCCAAAGGCGGTAAACAATTTGACTTAAAGAAGAATATTCAAATATTTTTACTCCCTTTGAGAATATAAATATAAAGATGTGACAACGTTTCAATGAGATTGTCGTTTTCAACGAATTAGTTTGCGAACACATTAGGGATTAAAACAAAGTAATTTTGTCCGTGTTTTTCTTCATGTTTTAACTACCAGTTAATGTAATTTGAAGAATGTGTTCAATTCTCGTTGATCTTCTAAGGACAGCGGGAAAATTAGCTTCCTAACTTGTCATATATTTCATTTTGAAAGGAGAAAGAATCAGCTGAGTAAAATACGAGATCGAGCTACGATTTAATTTTATTTATTAATTCTCAAATAAAAATATTGAATGGCTAATGTTTATTTGTGCATGTAATGTAGATTGTTTATTTATTTTTGAGTTTTGAAGTAAAGGTTAAAAAACATTTATAAAAAAATTTAAAAAAAAAATATATGAAACGAAAAATAGTTTGTATTAGAAAAAAGTTATTCAGAAGATGTAAACTCATTAAAAAAATTTAGTTTTGAGAAAAAAAAATTTCTTTTCAAATTAAATGACTAATATTTAAATTTCAAATTGAACTCAGAATCTTTTATTTCCTTACATTTGGTTATAAATATATTTTAAATTATAATTTCGCATTATACTTTGACCGAATGAAACATTTCCAAAGAATACTTTACACGGTCTTAAAAATTGATTTAACTTTGCACTATAACATCATTTTATTGAAAATTAACTACAGCCTTGATAAGTATAAAACTGTACCATGTTTACATATAAACTGAACAATAGATTTTGCATCAAACTTATGAATAAGATTTGCTGGGCATAATTAAATTTGGAATCAAATTGCGTTTGCAACAAATATTGTTCAACGCAGTTCAAATTTGTTTTATTAAGATCAAACCAGGTTCCTTAAAAAATTGCTTTTACTCAATTCGAAGATATGGATTTCAATTCGAAGTTAGGTGTTTATATAAACCAAAGCAGCATTTCTCTCTTGTTTAATTTGTCAGAGTGTTAAAATCAGAAGAAAATGGTTAAACTTGATTCTTGAAATTAGATTTTAATTCTACATTTAAAACATTATATACATTCTATAGTTAAAAGAAGATTAGGAAAAAATTTCTCTAATTAACATGTGGCTCGTTTAGAAGAGTAAAAAGATCTCACAGTAGCTCTTAACTTTTTTACGCGAGTCACATTAAAAACATTCTATGTGAAACATATTATAATCGGTAGTTTTCTATTCAGGTCAAAAGAAAGTTAGAGATTCTTAGAAAATATTTAGAATGATATTAAGAAACCACTCCTATAACTGATATGTGCACTATAGTAAAGAGTTCTTTAATCTTCTGTGTGAGACACATTAAAAACCGAAATCTTCCATTCAGGTCATAAAAAATTAGAGATCCTTAGAAAATATTTAAAAGGAGATAAGAAAAAATATCATATGATATTTTCAATGATATTAGGAAACCACTCCTATAACTGATATGTGCACTATAGTAAAGAGTTTTTTAATCTTCTATGTGGAACTTATTATAAACTGTAGTTCTCAATTCAGGTCAAAAGAAAGTTAGAGATTCTTCGAAAAATATTTAGAATGATATTAGGAAAACACTCCTATAACTGATATGTGCACTATAGTAAAGAGTTATTTAATCTTCTGTATGAGACACATTAAAAACCGAAATCTTCCATTCAGGTCATAAAAAATTAGAGATCCTTAGAAAATATTTAAAAGGAGATAAGAAAAAATATATGATATTTTCAATGATATTAGGAAACCACTCCTATAACTGATATGTGCACTATAGTAAAGAGCTTTTTAATCTTCTATGTGGAACTTATTATAAACTGTAGTTCTCAATTCAGGTCAAAAGAAAGTTAGAGATTCTTCGAAAAATATTTAGAATGATATTAGGAAAACACTCCTATAACTGATATGTGCACTATATAGTAAAGAGTTCTTTAATCTTCTGTATGAGACACATTAAAAACCGAAATCTTCCATTCAGGTCATAAAAAATTAGAGATCCTTAGAAAATATTTAAAAGGAGATAAGAAAAAATATCATATGATATTTTCAATGATATTAGGAAAACACTCCTATAACTGATATGTGCACTATAGTAAAGAGCTTTTTAATCTTCTATGTGGAACTTATTATAAACTGTAGTCTTCAATTCAGGTCAAAAGAAAGTTGGAGATCCTTAGAAAATATTTAAAATGAGATAAGGAAAATATTTCTCCTACTAACATGCGTCCCACAGTAGATTTTTTTACACTTCTACACGAGCCACATTAAGGACCGTAGTTTTCCACTCAAGTAAAAGAAAAATTGGACATCCTTAGTAAATGTCTAAAATGAGATCAGTGCAACATTCCTCTTACTGATATGCGTAACACAGATATCGTTACTCTTCTACAAAAGTCACATTGAGAACTGAAGTCTCCCATTCAAGTCAATTCTTATAAAATTTGATACTTGTGAAGAAAAAAAAATTACGGTTGCATATTATTTCCCAAACTGGTGCTACAGTAGAACTTTCACATTAATTATAAGAAAGGAAAGCAAACTTTATTGAAAATAATTTCCCCTAAAATTTTATATAAAGTTGAGATAAGCCAATTATATCATCAGGCGTATGAAACATCTAAATTAAATTATTCTTCAAAATTTGCGACAAAGTAAAATTGTTGATGAATCCTTACATTAGTTGTAAAGATCCTTTATTCCAATGGAGCTTATTTCAGCAAACACAAAGGAGTTAGTTTTAAATTACCTTACTCTTTTAAACACTTATCCAAACAGTTATATTTTCACGCCAATAGCATCTATTTGGATTTCACCAGTCTTGATCCTTTACTCAATCACCTTGCCTAAAAGAATAAACAGAATCCATCGAGACTAGAAAACTTATTCATTAACATCGAGCTCGTGATATCGAACCCTAATTATTTTGGAAGAAAACTTTTCGTTAGTCGGAGAGAGAACTTTTCGAGTAAATAACACAAACCTAGTCTTAAATTCTGAGTCCCGCCGCACATGCGCTTTTATTGCCTTACCCTTCTGCCCTCATGGGACCCGGAAGGCAGGAAATAATTGGCTCCTTCTAGATTAAATAGTACATCGGCACATTCACTTTTCCAGGAGAAGCGAGGGTCCAGAAAAATGTGTTACGTGCCCTGCGGGTCGTTACACAGGAAGTTAACGGGCCGATCTGGAATAAGAGTTAAATCGAGTTCTTTTTCCTTTTAACACTGATGCTTATACTCGATATGTTACAGGATTGGTAAGTTGTGACGGATGCCTCCTCCTATTTGTATCGAATCTTTTGTTGTTTTAATGGTATTTGGAAAGATCCTTTTCCCTTATGACTTCACAAGAGCAATTTTTTCCTCCTCTTGTTGAATTACTCGATAGTCAATGTTGAAATATCAATAAGAAGCCTGGGATCATGATTTATTTGTGTATCCAAATGGTATTTTTTGTAGTTGGTTGGGAATTGGAGAATTCAAAAGGAATAATATTGATATTTGAAGGGCTGCCGTTTCCTATGAAATCCTGCTTGTTTTCCTGGCTGAATATACCTGCTTTAATAACAATATTTCTTCTAAAGCTAAAAGCTTTAAAATTCATATCGATTACAAGTTTTTTTTTTCTTTCGTATTTTTAATGGAATTCTTTTAATTTTCTAAAGCAATCAAACCAAGAAAGAAAATAGCAGTTAGGTAAAGTTATGCAATTTGCTTGGTAATTAAGTCGAGTTTTCTATTGGTTAAGCTAAAACAGTTTAGGATATAAGGAATAATACGGATATATAAAGGGTTGACATTTTGCATGAGTTTCAGTTTATTTTTCTGGTTTTTATATTCCTGTTTTAAAACACTATTTCATCTAAGTATAAAGCTCTAATATTCATATTGATTACAAGATATATTCTTTCTTCGTATTTCTAATGGAATTCATTTAATTTCCTAATACAACCAAAACGTGAAGAAAATAACAATTAGGTATAGTTGCTTAATAGACTCGCAATCAAGTAGAGTTATCATTTGTCGAACTATAGCAGTTTAGAGTATAAAAAGTAATATAAGCTATAAATAAAATAAGAAGATACAGTTCAAGAGATGATTTGAATCATAAATAGAATCAGTAATACGAATAACTATTGGTTTAAAATTATTTTAATCTATTTTTAAATCAATAGATTCGAATTGACATTTATGACTATAGAATTACAATCATCATATCATAGTTAAAAAATTTGAATCACATGACATTCTGAGCTTAGTACACCGAGGGCTTAAAGAAGTTCACTGTATCTATTTGACATAAAGAAGATCACTGTATCAATATCAATAGACTATAACCTTAAATACCTTACATTTCACGAACTCAAGAGCTAAATAGAATAAGTCAATATTGAATTGAACTTCGTTCAAGAAATATCTGATAAAGAAACGTCAAATATAGAATATCTTCTGCCACTCCCTATCAAACTATGAAAGGTTCATTTTTGTTTTTACTATTGAATTGTTTGATGTCTATTGTCGATTTCAAAAAATAATCCCCATCTCATGATTCAACGGAAAGGAGAAATCAATATTTTCCATGGGAAAATTTTTATCTCTGAAAGCTTTCTTTGTCCATAGCGGAAATTTTTTGGTATTTCATCATAACTTGTTTCTACTAGGAAAGTCCCTAAAATCTAGTTCTCTCAGATCTCAATCTTTCAGACACATAAGTCGATCATTTCAAATCCAGTGCATCACTCCTTTTACATTTATTTGTTTCTTTGGAAATATTTCATTGAATCTAAAAGAAAAAATATTCTTAGGGATTTTATCTTGAAGCATGGTAGAAAGAACTTCGGATGGAAGTTCTATAGCAGAATTAGCGCTGCATAGCGGCGACGTCATAGATTTATTGTAGCCTTGCACACAAAAGTTCAACTGGATGGTCTTTAGTTGAATTTTACAGATATACACTTTTTTTAGTAAATTTTTATTATGTTCATACTATGTTGCGCTGTTGAAAAATATTAAAATTGGATGGATTTTTAATTCGAATTCCATAAATTATACTAGATCGTAATAAACAAAACACTTCAAAGCGTTCGAAATAATTAATGAAGCTTATTTTTACTTTTCCTTTGCAAAAACTCTTTTAGAGCTACAATCTAATAAGAGCCAAATCAGAAAGTTTCTTTGTTAACCCATGATCCGTCTACTTTTGAGGACATTTTATCTCACCACTGTGTTCGGTGTGATCCGGTTTCGGAATTCATATCGACCCATAGCGGGGATTCGAACCCGGGTCACCTCATTGAGAGGGGAGAGCTCTATTCCTAAGCCACCACGGCTCAATAGATGCATATTTAAATTTAAAAAAACTAATAAATTATGCACTGAAAAGCGAAATTAATGGAGTAAATGCACTTAATCGAAATGTAAAAAATCGCCATACTATTATTGACACCTGTCAAGCTTTATTAATGTTGGTTACATGCATAAACTGAATTAAAGAAATAACCTATGTACCAAAAAGCAAAAAAAAAGCATATTTAAAGGAGAAAAGGTACTTATACGTTTAGGGGAACAGTAGAAAATTGCCATACGTTTAATTAATTTCGGTAATATGCACTACTGCTATAATGGCAATTGGTGCAGTTTTAATAAGAATTCGACAACGTATTTTCCACAGTTTCAGAAAATATTTTCCCCGTTGATGCTAAATATATTAATATTTCACGAAATAGATTTTGTATAAATTTTTTCAACCACCACTTATAAAAATTTTATGCAGTCATATCTTAAAGTACATTACAGGCCAGAAAGAGGAAAGGTTATTCTCTAAGGACCTTTTCAATATCCTATATGAAATATTTTCGTTTTTTAAAATTTCGTATTTAGTTTGCTGCCATTGATAAATGTATTCCACACAAAACTCCAATGTTGAAAGGTTGTGTAATAATATTAATCAAATATACTAATATAGAATGAAGTGTTATATTGAATTATTTAGTAATCATTAAAATTGCATCAATACAGAGCTGTTTTAATACTAATACTAAGCAAATAAGCGTCTAATTGCCCCTCAAAAGGGATAATTATAGGAGAAAATTACTTTATAATGGTAAATATTGACAATCATGACTTGGCCGTGACCTAAAGCATCATGTGAAGGGGTGATTAATGAAGTTAATTTCTATTCTGATGGGATTAACTAAAAAAACACGCATTTTGCTTGTTTTAATAACGTAAAGCTTCGAGGAATAGCAACAAATAAATAAAAAATATATAATTTTTTAGCTTGATTACTAGTGCACCCAAGTCAAAATTTTTGATGGTTTTTCATTGAAGGACCAACATAATCTTGATGGTAATCATCAATAATTTCCTCATGAACCATTATATTTTTGAATGGGAACCAACATATGTAACTATCACCCCAATGTAAGAATTCGGACTGATTTACGATGGTCCAACATAAGAATAGCGCTTTGTTTTGATGGTATATTCCTACTGAACTAACAAGAATACTCATTAAACCATCATGAAGAAAATGTATAGTTGGAATCGTCATGAACCATCGTGGATCATCGTGAATTGTTGGTCACTTGATGGTTAACCATCGTAGTACTAAATAAGCATTTTCCATTATACATGATGTATGATGTATGTTTGTTGTCATATCAAACATCATGAGCACAGAATGGAAAATGTTTGATGATGGTGACCATCAAATAATGTTGGACCATCATGAATCGCACTGAAACCAACATAAACCATCAAATGTTTTTGATGGGACCCTCAAAAATTATGACTCGGGCAGGTACATGTCTACGCTTGTATACGATTTCGTAATGTTGTTCAGTACTGATTTATTTATTATTATTTTTTTTCTTCCTCACTCCATTAGAAGAACAAGTATTCAGCTAGTTCATGAATCAGTCCATGAATCAGTCTCATTGAATCAATCCATGATTAATACAGCTTTCTAGCCCCACCTGAACAGGATATATTGGGACATTAAACTCCTTAACCAATAGTTGCCCTGCGAAGAGAGCCATAAGCACGGGGGGGGGGGGGCAAGTGACCTATGTCTCTACCCGGGGAATTAGCTTCATGAAATTTACATAAAAACAAACAGAGAATGTCAACGGCTTACGCCTTCACTTTGCGGATTGTTGTAGCAGTGGATTTACAATAAGATCCAATTTACAGGGCTGGCGGCTTATATAATGCCTTTGGTTACATAATAAATTAGGTTAGTAACTTTTGATACGCTTTACATTATTCTATACACCCTGTTAATTAACTGTAAGAGCTTAAATCTAAACTAGATAAAAAAATAATAAAAAGCAAGAAAAATGTTTAAGTTGTTATTTTTATACTTTTTATATTAATTAAAGATAAAAATTAAAGGTTTAAAAGCAGCGAATTAGAAATAAGTAAGAACTGATTTTTCAAATAAAAATATATATAGATATGAAACAATTGGGTAAATAGATACGATAGTACAAAATAAAATATAGTACAGGAATAAAAGTATAAATGTAAATAAAATCAGTCTGAAAAGTTCCTAAATTCAATTTTAGGTTTGTGTCAGGCCATGTCGCAACCCCATTTCTAGCAGGTAATAAATATGAAAATTGAAGATTTGTGGATAGAATATAAACAAAAATAAAATTCAAATTGGTTTTATAGCGGCAATAAATAGTACACGAGAAATAAAATTTTTAAAATAAATTTAGATAGAATTAGATTAAAAATAAAAGGTTATATTTTTAAATCCTCAAATTTACTTTAAATTTTCAATCTGAACATAAAGGTCACGTAAACGGATAAGTTTAAATATTTCATTAATTTTTATAATATTTCAATATATTTACTCACAAAGAATCTTCTATTAGAATGTCTCTAATATTTGTGACCAAGGATTCAATAACAAATAATGTATATTTCCACCATGTTTTTTAACCACTTATTTTATACACTCAATAATATGATATATGACACAAATGTAATATATTTTCAAAAAAATTAGTTTATTTGAACTAAATTTAACTTCATTGTGAGCTTCAGAATGTGTTATTCTTTATTATTTCTTAAGCAAAAATATATAACCATGCTATAAATTGTAAAAGATGCGAAATAGAAAAATGAAAACAGACCAGTGGCAGGAGACGGATTGAAAGTGTAACCAGTATTTACGATGCCATAAATTACGCCTGATAGAGGATCTTTTAAGTCCATTAATCAATGTGATTTATGATTTTCATACATTACTTTTATTGAATGAATTTCACCATAATATGAAACAGCAAAGGCTAAAATTACAATAAAAATCTTTTAAATAAAATTATATACTGCTGTTATATTAAATTATTTCTTTAATAAACGATACTTAAAATTTTAAGCCATTATGTTGTATCTTAAAAATAATCACGTTTAATCAATGTCTTTATATCTCAATTACTCTTAATCAGGTTTGCAATTTACAAACTAATGGGACGTAGCTTTAGAATTTAAAAAAAAAAATTATGTATTTAACTATTTTTAATGTAGTAAAATTTTGTTAAAAATAACTATTAGAATGGAGAAAAGAACAATAATTTTCATTTGTGCTGTAAATATAGAAGAAAAAAAAATTGGGTATATTAGAAAAAAATATAGAGTATGTGTTCCTTATCTTCGCAAAATCATATTTTTTTTATAAGAAAAATAAATCAAAAACAGTTCTAAAAAGAATTTTTTTTGCGGACTAAATTGGAGAAAACAATATTATTTTTGTCAAACATAAAAAAAAAAAGAGGACGCATTAAGCCTAGTTTTGTTTTGATAAAGTGTTCGAAAAAAAGAGGTGATTGGTGTTTTATGGTGCTAATAAAAGCTGTAAAAGTGATCCACCCCACATTTACCGCTTGGATGTAGAAAAACTTAAATTATTTCACCTTTTTTGAAAACTAACAAAACGTGATTCCTATTTTTTTTTTTTTTTTTTTTTTTCAATTTTATCATTTTCTTCGTTCTACTTTCGCGTCTATCATCAAACTCATTCCGGAAAGTAGTAAAACTCTTTATTTTCTTAATATTTAACTTATAGTTATCCAGGAATATTTTAAACTTGTTCGGAACGGAACTCCATTTGAAATCTTAGGATTTTGACTCATCAAAAAGTGGACAAAACTTTGATAAGCTTAAAATTTAATATTAAGCATATTTGCTGTTACTAGCTCTAATAAAAGTATTGTAACTGAGATTTTCATCTGGCACACAACTTCATTTGAATTTCCATCACTCTCTCAACATCGAAAGTTAAAAAGTGAACGAAATTTCAGTTGGCGATTCAATAGTTATAAATTTTGCCGGTACAGTTCACAAAATGATTAAAATATATAATTGCCATGCCATCATGTGAAGTGCTCGAGTTAGAATTAAGTAGTCTAGTAGTCCGAAAAGATTCCAAAAATTTCCTTACTAAGCTCCATATTCTCTCATGAAAGCGAGTTGAATATAAACAATTAAAAATGGTTATTATTATTATTATGATTTTAAAAAATATAAAAAAATATCAACCATTATGCTTTGCATAAATTTCCTGATTGAATTACGGTACATAGTACCGACACTCTGCATGCCTCATCCGTAAAAACTATTTTACAGTAAAATCCATTTTGCCGTAAAACCATTTTTTAGTGAAGTCATTTTTATCGTAATTGTTACTGTAATAATTATTTAACTAGAGTGTTTCAGCGATTTTACGGTATTTATTACTGTCAAAATTACGGTATATCAGATTTTTTGTTCCAAAACATCTTCCGGTCTCAAATCGGATTTGAAGATAAAAATTACCGGCCCACTTAGTGCCGGTATTTTCTGTAATTTTACCTAGAATTTTTTACAGTGTGACAGTGCTTTTACAGTGTGACTTTCCTGTTGAATAATTTAGGTAACTCAGGACAAAACTAAAACAATGTTAAAAAAAACTATAACTAACACATAGAGGGTTAAATAGAAGCCAATGATAAAATCCACAATACACAGTATAGTTATCTATTTTGATTACTATACATTTCGCCTTAGAGCAGTAAATGAGCTTCCACTATCATAAATTAAGTTATCGAATATCTGAAATCCTTACGTTCGCAAATATATATCTTGCTGGTGCATATATACTGCGTTAGAAGGATCAGAAGCTGTGTTATAATTGAGCTGGTCGTTTGGGGATGATCTCGTCAGCTATAACGAACAATAATTTGGTCGATTCCAATTTCTAGGATTCAGCTATGAATCTATTAGCGTTAGATAAGCATTTGTATGTATCAAAACATATGCTTCAAGTATTGATAAACATTCAAAGTTAATAGAGTGATCCTTTATATAAACAGCCCGGAATTGTTTTACGTTTTAACATAGTTATTATTTATATATATGTAATACAAAAGTTATAAAAATACTTTTGTATTAATAAAAGCATTGAAACTTTTTCGTTTTCATAAAATGTCTTAGTTAAAAATTAGAGTACAGATATTCTATTTTGGGACTTTAAGGCTGTAAACATGCCAATGAATAATAATTAGATTTATGTTTCAAAAGAGGAGTTATTTTAAGATCTTTCATTTCCATATAAGGAAAAATGAAACGATTTTCCATGAGTATTAAATTATTTGCGATGAGGCGTAGGAATACAAGGAATGCAATATGACTGGCCTTTTCACACTTTTTAATTATCCTATAAAACGCAGGACCGATGGTTTTTTCGTGGCTTTTTGTGTTTTATGCTTTCTAAATAAACTCCGTCAGATTTGACGGGATAAGTGTCTCTCCCCCTCCAGCCGGAGAGGGGAGGAGACTGTTGCTTCACCATCTTTTAATAAATAAACAGCTTATGCAGAATATGGCCTCTACCCCGTTATTAATATGGGAACTATTGTCCATAGGCCGCAGAAGAAAGTGCCAGAACTGTTCTGTTAACTCTCTTTTCGTTACCCAGTGGGCACCTGTGGCGAAGCAGCGTCGCCCACGTCACACTACCACAACCCGTTTATAGGATGGGTCACATTCACACACAAAGCAGAAAGGACATAGAACACAGATAGAGAGGAAGAAACATAAATGCCATGCCCGGGACTCGAACCCAGAATTTTTCTGATGCAAGGACAGTTCCCTGCCCCCTACACAGGCCGGTCGGCTTATTAAAAAAGTGCAACTTTAAAAATTACAAAACTTTTTAGTGTTTCTATTGTAAATTTTACCATATTCTGGAAGCTTTAATCGTACTTCTTCAAATGATAAAATTAAAAAATTTTACCACATTTACAAAATTTGATCACTTATAATAAAACCATATTTTGTTATTAATTTTACGCAAATCATAACCGAAGCTCTTCCGTAAAAACTATCGAGTTTTTTGATAGAGCCTGAAAAGTGGTAAATGGCAAATCGAAAAATGGCAAAAAGTGGTAATTCGGGCAGTTTTTACCACACTGTTTTTCGCAGTGTAGAACTTTTTCTTAGTAAATTGTTGACAAATAATTGAAGAGCTTTGCGAAAAAAGATACTGAAAAGGGCAGAAAAAATTAAAAAACTTTTTTTAAATTTTTTTTCGTACATCTGCTTGTTTTAAAGAAATAACTAGAGGTCATAATGTGCAGAGGAAGGAGTGGTTAGCGTGATCTTAAAAACTGAATTTACTGGGTCATGATCAAAGAATTTCAGACGTCTGAGATTCTCTTCGCAGAGAAATTTCAGCTCAAGACTCAAACGCATCTTCGAGTTAAGAACATTTTCAATTCTGAAGTCAGCCTTACTGTCTCAAAACCTTAGATTAAATGTCTCGAAAAATTCGTATCCTTATGCTGTTAAAATCTGTATTATTATTGCATCTGAATTATATCTGCATTTAATGTTTCTTAAAAATCATGAATAATAAAATAATAGTGTATTCGCTAAGAAATTATTACTGTTTAGCTTAAAATCAATCTATTTAAAATTTGTGAATGAAATAGTGGGTTTTAAATAATATTATAAACATTACAGTTATTTCAATTTCATGTTAACCAAAAGAACATAAAAAAGAAACAATTGAATTGTCGTAAGAAATAAGTTAAATTGATTTCAATTTCAAAGCGTATTCTTTTCAACGTTTTAATCTTTAAAATTACAGTATATAAGGACGTTTTGTTTCAAAAGAGTTTTAATTATCTTTTACCACAGAAAATTGAATTGAAACTGTATAACGCTATACTGTATAACACAATATTTCAATAAGCCGACCGGGCTGTGTAGGGGGCAGGGAACTGTCCTTGCATCAGAAAGGTTCTGGGTTCGAATCCCGGACAAGGCATGGATGTTTCTTTCTCTCTATCTGTGTTCTATGTCCTTTCTCCTTTGTGTGAATGTGACCCGCCCTATAAACGGGTTGTGGTAGTGTGACGCGGGCGACGCTGCTCCACCGCTGTGACTTCGCCACAGGTGCCCACTGGGTAAAGAAAAGAGAGTTAGCAGTTCTGGCACTTTCTGTGGCCAATGGACAATAGTTCTAAGTGCCCGCCATTAAAAAAAAAATAATATTTCAATAAAGCATTTAACAGGAAAATATACACTTTCAAGAACAGTGCCGTATTTTTCTTTTTCTAACAGATATTTCATGACAGCTATTAGTAAATAAAAGTGAAAGGCGTTTTTTTTTTTCATTTTTGGATTTTAAAATCAGACGTAAAAAAATTTGTCTAGACGCTCCTGTCTTTTCATACATAACAAGTAATTTTATTGTTATTTCATTGGCTATTTTATGCGAAAAATACATTCACAGTTTAAAAATTCTAAAATAAGTTTGAATAAAATTTAGAAATTCAAAGAAAATCAAATAATTTTTAATTTTAATTTTTATAACCTTCATGTCTCTTCACATTCTACTTCTTCTTTTATGTCTTATAAATTTAGTTTTAAAACCTATATCTTTAAAATTAAAATAAAAAATACATATTCCAATTACCATTCTTTCTTTTATTTCAGATTAATAATATTATGTAGTAGTTATTAGCTATATAACATTAAATTATTGAATGTAAAATTGAACGAAATTTATAAAAATTTTAAGATATTAAATAATTACGAATTTCTATATCTGAATCGTGCTTAATAAAAGTAAAAATTTTTAAAATTTTTATTTCCTGCCATTTTCAAAAATAACTGAATTAAAACCGTTTTTGTTAACATGTTAGGTTTATTAATTTTTGTTTAATCTGTTTCATTAAATTGAAAAGAATAGCTTTTAAATTTTACGATGAAAGTTTTTGTTTAAGTTCTTTAAATTGGAAGATTTAATTTTTATATAAAAAGTCATTGTTTTTTAAAGTATTACGAACATTTAAGTTTATTCTAGTTAAAAGTTAAAACTATTCCAGTTCTAGTTAAAACCATTACTGGTTACTATATTAAGAATATATGAAAAAAAAATGATAATATTGTCATAGAGTCTAAGTTTTTGATTGAAGATATACTTTAGTAGATCCTGTTCAGATCGGACTAAAACATATTTAAAATTTTTAGCGTAAAACTTATTAAGAAGTCACCCTTTAGTGTAATTTGCTGTAGGTTTCTTAAATAAAAATAAAAATCATCCATTATAATTGGATAAAAATTGAAAAATAAATCTACAAATACTACGCTTACATTTCATAAGACGTTTACCACGCATAAAAAACGATTCTGGTAAAATTACCGTACTGTACGGTAATGAAATTTTTGGTAAAATGAAAAAAATTATTGTGGTAAATAAAACCGAAATAAACGGTACTTAAACCATTCATTTGGTAATGTTTTTCATTTATGTTGTAACGTTTTACCAAAAATTATGGTTTTCAAAATCATAGCTCTTATTACCACGCATTTTAAAAAAATACAAAAGTGGAAAGATAAGTACATCAAAATTTTTTTTCCATACCGTGCCTTAAAGTATCACGATAAAATTGCCCACTTTTATCACCGTTATCAAATTTTATCACATATTATGAAACCTTATTTTATTGCTAACTAGCCGCTTAAGGCGGCCAGCTGTCCGCCACGCTAAAGGTTTTCACAAATAAAGTTTTTTAAAACATAGCAGGAAATCTGAAGATTAGTGGACAATTCTTCTTCCGCGTTCTTCAGATGTTTCTTAGGCCCTAGCACTGCTAGTGGAGACACGATCCTCTTCCAATCTTCTTTGACGTTTCTCAGGTGTTTCTCGGATCCTAGCACTGCTAATTGAGACACGAACCTCTTCTAATCTTCTTTGACGTTCCTCAGGTGTTTCTCGGGCCCTAACACTGCTAGTTGAGACACGATCCTCTTCCAATCTTCTTTGACGTTCCTCAGGTATTTCTCGGGCCCTAGCACTGCTAGTTGAGACACGATCCTCCTCTAATCTTCTCGTTTCTCTGATACTTCTTGGGCTCTAGAATTGCTTGTCGAATTTCGGTCATGTTCCATCCTTCTTTGACGTTCCACAGACGTTTCTTGGGCCCTTCTTCTTCTTTGAGAATCTCTTAATATCTTTTTCTTTGACGAAATACAAAGTTTTTTGGAAGGCGGTTCTGCCATGTCAGTAATCGGGTTTTTAAGAAGTCAACGAATACTTTAGAACAACAATTACTATGAAAGCAAATCATGAAACTTCAATATTAAAACCTAAGTGCTTACCTGCAAACTGAAACTTTCTGAAAATAACTAATTACATTTAATAAAAACTTGTTAAAATAAAGAATAGAAAAACCAAAGAGATCCAAGGTAAGTGTGATCGTTCCTTCAAAAACAATTAAATTCCTATTTTATATATTATATAGCTACAACGCTTAAGAAAAAAAAAACTAAAATGCTAAATACATGAAAAGAACACGAAAACGAATTAATTTTAGTAAAAATATACTTGAGGGTGCCCCTTGGCGAAATTGGCGACTTATGTTTGGCGCCATTCCTGTTAGCGCGGAACACTGTGGTAACAGGAATGGCGGCCAAAACTGTATAAAATTGTAATGAACCCAATATAAGCAAAATTAATTAACGCAATAAAGTGAATTTTGAATCGAAACAAAAAATAATTGAGTAAGTACAGAAAGAAAAGGAAAAAAAAAAAAACTCACTTCTTCATTAAACTTGAATATTCTCAGATTTAGGTGCACAGAATTCTCTAATAGCAGTTATATACTGTCTAAATTTATTAGGAATGGAATTTGCGTACCTCCATCGCCAAAAAAGGTCAGCGAAATACGAATCGAAAATGGCGTCCGTGGTACCGTACTGGCGGTGAAATTTTTTTTTTACAGTCCCTTTTTATGATTGCCCACAAAACTTCGATCTTATGAACCATAAGCAAAAGTAACCTTACCAGCCGGTATCCAACGCAGAACTAACGGACCTCTGAAATTACATATACAGTTGAACATTTAAAAATAAAGCTTAAATCTAAATCTATCAGAATCACGATTGGGTTTCAACATCGCCCAGCTTGGCGATCAACTGCGAACACAACTTGGTGAAAATCAAGGGGCACCGTCAAATATAGTCTACCCCAAAAAATTATCGACTTCGCTTAAGAAAAAAAAATAGAGCGTGGAAAGAAGAAGAAAAACTTATTATAACAATTATGAACAGCGACAAATATATCAAAGCGAAGCGTTCTATTTTCGTATCGAATATGTTGCCAAATTTTTACTACAAAAGTTAAATTTTTCTCCACTTTAATGAATGTAAACTAATGCGAACCTTACAATTAAATTATTAATTCCTTCGTATATTATTGGTTTAAGTTGTCGAAAATTAATATTTCAACTGTAAGGTTCGCATTAGCATACATTTATAAAAGTGGAGAAAAGTATATGCATTTTTATGGCTCTTTGAAGACGAAAAAGCAAAGATTTTCTTACAAAATGACTGATAACTAAAAAACTAATCCAAATTTTTGAAAAAGAAAAAAAATACTTCTTCATTATGTCAAAACACAATTATGTGCCGAGTTTCGTGCCTGGGCGAGGCTTCTGGGGCGATATATTGTGATTACAAACACACACACAGCCGCGTTTATTATTATGTATAGATAGATTTAATTAAAATCATTACCAAAGCACGTCGGTAAAAATTAAGTAGCTTCTTGGTGTTCTTTAAGCCAAAAACACTGCAAATTTTATCGTATTTTCGTAGTTTTGACCATACAATTTACCTCAGTGTAATATTATAATTTATCCTGATATTATATTTATGTTAAGTTCAAAATTTTTTATTGATCTGCATGCCTTATGCTTATGTTACTAAAGTCTAGATCAATGTCAGTAATCACACTATCCTAGGGGTACGTAATAGGAATGTTTTAATTCCTAATTTTTCTTCCCTAATTGTAATATTCTTTTGTGGAAGACACAACTTCAATTAATTACAATATTGATTATTGATTTAACTTTAAATCAAGCCGCCTTTTTCGTCAAGAATTAGTTTCTTTTGATATAATTACTTAAATACAAATTTCATATTTTAATGTAACCACTTAACTTTAAATGAAAAGTTAATAGAAAAGAATTTAATGTCTTGTTACCCACAAATTTAGAAAAAAAAAATACAAAACTGAAGAGTAAATTTATCTGAATGAAAGACTTCTATTTTTTATCTTATTTTTATTTTTTTAAATTTTACCATATTCAGGGTGCTTTGACTATACTTATTTCTCAGTGCATTAATAAAACAATGAATAGAAGCAAGAGTTTTTAACTAATTATTTTTTTCCAATTTCAGTGCAACAAATTTTCGTTATATTGATTTTTGAAAGAAATTTGTTTCTGTTTGCCATTAAAGTGACCAATTGCACGAATAATGAAAAAAACTTGAACGTTTGGAAGAATAAAGATTAAAAATTAGTTTTGTGATCGGCTAAAAACATTTATCCTTTACGTAACTTTCTGAAGTTATTAACTAAAAATTTCAGGCCTTAAATAATTTAACAAAGTTATTTTTTATATATTCTATACGCTTAATATGCATTTAGCAAAATTTAAGTTATGAACTAAGTTAAAATCATAAAAACTAATTATGTGTCAACTAAGTTAACACGTAATTAGTTTTAATGATTTTACTCTTGGTTTAGAATGTGAGGATTAAAGTTTGGTAAGAACATAATTATTTTGGTAAGTTACTTTTTTAATATTTTTAAAAAACACCTTTTGATCGCATTTTTTCCCTAGATCAACTTTAAATAAATTATGAAACTCAACTTCAAATTAAACAAAGAATATTTTTTTTTAATTAAACGAGTAAAAATATGCGTTTTAGTGTGCATTAAAATGTATATGTATCCATTAAATATTCATAAATACGTTATTCATGTACATTTTTTTAATGTACATAAAACTGTATTTTGAAAAATTTATATAATTAATACAGACTATATAAGAAAAAATTTAATGTAAGAGCATCAATAATTTTTTATTATAATTTTATAAATTCATAAATGAAAACGATGTGTATAGAATCGTCTATGAATATAATTATTTTGCATTTATTAATAATATTTTTATGTTCCTTATATAATTTTTATTTTCAAACTGTTTGATAAGTTTCATTTTTTTTTCAGGGGTCATCATCATATTTTGAAATAAAATACTTGAAAATCAGCTTAAAAAGAAAGAAGAACTTCTTTAAGAGAGAGAAATAAAAATATAACTTAATTGCAGTCAGCGTCATTTTTTAAGCCGTAATAGCAGCCAAGTTTAAAACAAATCTGCTTGAGGAAAAACAAACTGCCATCAAAGCTACAAAAGAATTATTAATAAATCCACAAAAAGAAAACTGGAAAAAAATGCCTCGCCAAATTCTAATTTGGCGTCAACAAACAAAAGGTTAGCAAAATCTTTAGAAGGAAATGTTAACATTATCATATTAGAAACATAGTTCTTAATTAATGCTGACGTGTTTATAAATATACATCTTGCTCGAGGGCTACGTTTTTGAAAATGAGTTTTAGAATTATTAAAACAAAAATGGAGCTCTATAGAAACTACACTTTTAATATCTGAAACAAAAAAAACTTGATAAAGGAGCTCTAACTTAATTTCAATTAAATGTTCTCGCTGTTCTTTCATTTGCGAACGGCGAGATGACAGAGATTTTGATTAATATTTTTTAGAAATTCATTGTCTAGTTATTCTACTTCAACGCTTATTTAGCGCCAAGGTAAAGATTCATTTTTTTATTTTCTTGGGTGCAATTAATTAGCATTTAGTTTTCAATTTTATTCTGACGTATGGCAGGATTTTAATTATGTATAATGGTCAAGAAGTAAATTTCCTCAAATGCTGGGCGAAAGACTTGCGTACTGTTAAAATGAGAATTAATAGGAATTAAAAATCCACAGTGATGAAGAACAGTAGAATTTTTTATTGAAAATTCTTGCGTGATGGATTTACTACATTATTGCCATTTGTCCGTAACCATACTTTGCCAAGAAAGGGAATTTTCATCACAGTTCCAGCATCACTTAATGTGTTGAAAAAAATCAAGAGAACTTTTATGCAACTGTAGATTTTCTTACAGATGTTAACTAGACAATAAGACTTCAATTTCAGTAATCATCAAATAAGTCTGAAAATGATTTGGTTTATTTGTTTCAATTGAAAAAAGGATGTCACTTCCAAGAATTATTTATGACTATGCTGCTTTCAACATCCATATTTTAAAGAAATATTTAGGGTAAAATATATAATAATCAAGGCAATTAAAACATTCTATTTATGATCCAAACAATAAATAGTCAATTTAAAAATCACTTTCATTTAAAAGAAATAAAATATGTTTTTATCACCTAATTCGAAAACGATTTTGTAGCTTTATCAAAATATTGTATTATTTACATACAGAAAATATAACTGTTTTGAACTTATAATCCTTCTAAAAAAATATTTTACAGATAAATAATCTTATTAAACAGAACTTTTCTGAATGGAATAATTTTAATGATATAAACTTTTTCTAAAAGAAGCCATTCTATCGAAGTAAATTCTTCTTGAAGACATTTTTCTGTAATATACCTCTCAGAAATAAATTTTTATCCTAATAATTTTTTAATACTAAATTGTATTCGAAAACATCATCTTAAGGAAATCATTTTATGAAACAAACGAAAAAAAATTTATGGAATACACAGTAACTTAAATTCAATAGAATAAGAATCCAGAGGGAAATAAATGGTAATTGGGAGTAATATTTTCGAATACAAATAGGCTTTACGAACTTAAAGGCAAAAATGCATATTATAAACCTCCGCTGGCCGTTCATGTTTTACAGCATATTCCTTCCACTTTATGTAGTTGAATCTTTCGTTTTGGAAGGATCTCCTACATCATATGCTCAATTCAAGCGGTGGTATGCTGGCATTATGGATTCCTTATCGTTCGAATTCAAAACCGCAGAGCCAAATGGTTTACTTCTTTATTTAGATGATGGTGGAATTAGTGACTTCTTTATGCTGAAGCTTGTCGACGGTGTGTTGAGGTTTCGGTTCAATTTAGGAGGTGGCGCCATGTTAACCCATGCTGGACGAAATCTTCAGGATGATCAGTGGCACAGAGTAGAAATCACTCGAAACATTGAAGATACTCTCATTCGCATTGATGAAGAAATCCAAAGCAAAGTTACAAAAGGCACAGATTACCTTTTTGGTAATTACTCCAGCAACAGTTTTGTCTATATTGGCGGGATTCCCAGTTGGTACAGCGCCAAATTGACTCAAATGTCGTACCCATCTGTCTTTTTTGAACCCCACTTTAAGGGTTCGGTTCGGAATGTCATGTATGCCAATGAAGAGGGACCTCACCGCCAGCAAGATATCATCGAGTTTAAAGGAATCCGATCGAACGAATTAGATGCTTGTAAACACCATGATCCTTGTCTTCATGGAGGAATCTGCATTAGCACCGACAGTGGAGCAATCTGTGACTGTGGGACAAGCGATTATGATGGAAATTTTTGCGAAAAAGGTATGTTATTTTTATACCATTTTTAATCACAAATCTTTATATAATCATATTTGTCTTTTAATTTTAAACTTATTTTATCAAAAGGTTACAAACAATAAATTTCTTTCTTTGCGGAGAAAGTAAGATAAAAAATATATATACACTCGTGCTTTCCTATACATTAAAATCTCTTAAAGAAGAAAAAGACGAAAAATAAAGTATGGGACAAAGTACACAGCAGTCCACTGTCCAGTTTCTTACCGATTCGTTTTAGTTCCGTCAGAATAAGACTTATTTAAACTGAAAGTGAATCCGTGAAACTATAATTGTTGCTTATGAGATGTATAAACTATAATTATTTACGTTGGATAGCACACTGATAAATGAACAGATAGTGAAAATATCCTTTGATTTGTGTTTTTTTACTTTTTTGGGGGGGTTTTCTAATTTTTTAAATATTTTTTTACATATATATAAATTTACATATATATGGTTTAAGTAAGAAATCCAATTCCAATTAATGTCCCGGCATTTTCTGATCACATCCCATTTTCCATGGCTGAGAAAATCTTAATATTAAATAAATTCGAAGAACCTCAGAAGCTTCTATAACTTTCCCCTGATGTAAAATCAAATCTTATTAGTTTGCTAAAAACAATTTCTGAGAAATCGTGTTCTTGGCATAGAACTTAATTTATTTTCTAATATAGAATCGAAACTTCAAGATTGTAATAAGGATAAAGGAATGCAAAATTTCACTTTCCGCAAAATTCCTCATTAGTTCTATTTTTAAAGTATTTATTATTCCTTATAAAATAAAAATAAACAAAAAAATTACTCCAGTTGGAAGTATTAAAACGTATTTTTGGTTATTAGTATATAAAACAAGAATTTTTATAAAATGTGAAAAGATAAACATTAAAAAGCACGATTTATTTTTCAATGTAAAATTTTTTGCAATTAATTAGGTACAATTTATTAGGATGCTGCTGTCATTTGCAGATGAAAGTTGAAGGTTCATGGGTATGATTCTAGACGAAAAATTAATCAGCACATATATGCAAACTGGTGCGAGTTAACTTTTTTAAGGCTATAAGGCACTCCACGAGAGCACTGTAAAAAACTCCGGAACTAATTATTTATTATTCGGTACATCATCCATAAAATCCATTTTACCATAAAATCCATTTTTAATGTAAAATATTATACCGTAATTTTTACTGAAATTTCATTTAATTAGAGTGATTCAGGGTTGTCACTCGATTTCAGAAAAAAAATTGCCTGACTATTCTAGGTTTGTAACGAAAATTTCAATGAATATCCAGACCACATTTCCTTTATACAATGCAATTTTCCAACGGAAAACTTTGAATTTTTATTTGTTATGTCGAATACTAGATTTTGTGAGCAAAAAACACCAGGATGTTCACCATAGAAGTTTCACTAAAATGTAAAATTGTATCACATGTTAGAATAACTCGAATCCCAATAACTCATTACTGATACTGACAATTCTTAGACTGGTTATTTACCAGATATGATGTGGGAATTTTTCAGGTTTTTGTGAACAAACAGCAACTTTCCCTGACTATTCCCTGCTTTTTAGAGTGAAAATAAAATTCCCCGACAATTCCAGGCTTTTTCTTTTATCCCTGACCCGTGGGTACCTTGGTGATTCAGTGATTTTACGGTAATTGATATGGGAAAAAATTATGATAGAGGTTTTTTTTGTTTCATAACATGTTCCGGTAAAAATGGATTTTACGGTAAAAAGGGCTGGTACCCTGATTGTCGGTAATTTGCTTCGTAATTTGATACGGAAATTTTTCAGTGTAAGTGGAAAGGTTCGTTTTGACATAAGGAAAACGAGAAATAGGAAGACTGAAGTTGTATGGATTGAGGCGTTTGAAAGCTGATTCACCATTGTTTCAGGGAAGGTACTTTTTTCAGTAAAATTTTATTCGGATTTTTTTACTGTGTGGATGTGTTAGGGGCATTATTTTATTCAGCCCAAGTGTTAAATACATTCTATATTTAGAATGGAAACTATGTAATATAAATACCATGTTTTTTCAAAAAAATAAAGCCTTGAAGCAAAGGGCTATGTGTTTTGTCCTCTCTAGAGTATGGTATAGTTATTTATAATTTTTAAAAAAATCGATGTCATATTACAATTTCTTAAAAAACAGTAACAATTTTGTTAATTCTAGAACCACTGTCTTAGTTTTGCATTGTAAATGTAATTGTCTTCAAAAATTGAATTGTAGCATGTAACTCAATTTAGGATTTTTCTGAATTAATTATTATTTTTATAAAAAGAATAAAATATGTTTCTCCATATTAACTGGTCTTTGATTTTAAGATGCTTAAGTCACATTAATTCTTATAGCTAATTTCTTTAATATATTAAATGTCATGAAGAATAAGATATATTTTTTTTAAATTAAATTCCATTTTAAAAAGTTTCAATCTTTTTGCTATACAGAAACGGGCGAACAAACTTTTTTTTTCTTTTAATTGGGAAAAAAACGTTGACAATTTAATCGGAAGCTGTTCTTAAATATAAAAATTTCCTTTTTTTGAACTAACTAAAATGCTTTTAACTTTATTTAACAGTTAAAGACTTCTTTTTCTACTGAATTAATTGAAACGCTTATTAGAAAGTAAATTTAATTGCGAAATTTTGCATTTTTAGAGTGACATTTCCATTCCAATTTAACTTATTTTAGTTATATTTTTAAAAATAATGATTTACGTAAAAGACTTAATAAGTTTTAATCAAAGAGGAAATTATAAGGCATTATTCTAAAACGTCATAGCTCAAGGGTTAAAAATTGATGCAAAATTTAAAAACTAATAATTATTTAACTCTAATTATCAATTAAGGCGTAAAAATTAGAAGTCTTAATGAAATACGAAAAATATTTCTTTTCCGGGTACAAGGAGGCTTTTCTATAAAATCTTCTTCCTTAAATATATAAAATTGACTTTTCATAAAGAGAATGCAAATATTAGTGTAGTTTTATTTTAAAAAAATAAAAAAATTTTTGCAGAACTTAAGATATTTTTTGCAATTTTTAAAACTTTATGCAATATTTTATGTAGGTAACTGCAGAATTATCACCATATTTTGATGATAACCAGATCACCAGATGACCATGATCACCAGAATTATCACTAAACAAAACATATAGATGTTTCCATGTGTTTTCTTATATTTGTAGTTTTAGGAGAAACAACACAATTACCAACTTAATAGCAAATAGCAAATTGCTAATTTACCTATACATAGAACGCCCCAAATTGTTACTATAATATGTTATATAATATGTAACTTGTAACTATAATATGTAACTTGTGATAGTAGTTTTTATGTACATAAGTTTTTTTTAAAGGGCTAAAAAATTTCTCCAGTCGCAATTAATTTGCAGAAAAGCTACTTGTTTGTTAAATAAAAATCTTTTTAAACCTATTTTGATCAGTGCCCCAAGACAAGTCCTATTTCCATATTATATAACAAAAGGATTCATGAACTTTTTTAGGAGGAGTAAAAGTAAGTAGCTTTTGGAAAAGACAAAACATTATAGAAATTTATTAATACTTTAAGGATACAGATATCATAAAATTTATCAAAATAAATAGACTTAACTGAGCGCGGCACATGTTTTTAGAATGCATACTTTAAATCCTGTAAAAATTCTCGTGGTTACAAAGCCGCTGGCACGCAGAAGAAAGAAACGACCCGAATTAGGATAGGTAGGTGCATTTGAGAGAGATTTTGAAATCTTAAAAATTAAAGAGCTGAGAGACCAATGTCATCCATAGGATTGCTTAGAAAAGAAAAACCTGTCGTGTTCCTGTATATACATTTTTTTTAATTTCCTATGAGCTGCACAATCAGTCTTCCCGATGAGCAGACCTAGTGCATTCTCCAGAAGTGGTATTCACTCTTTCAGGACCACCACAATGGGTGAGATACCGTTGGCCATGTTAATTTGGACGTCTAATTTCTGCCACACTAGATGGCAGCACCGAGACTCTATTTGGATGCTCCTGTATATACATATAGAACACTAAAATTGATAAGTGTAGCAAATGGCTTTAAAACTCCCGCAAAAATAAATACTTGCTTTTACAGTTTCAAACTACTCTCAATGGAAAATATTTGTTCGTACCTGCCATAAGGTTGCCACCACTCTTGGTAATTTGTTTTCTCCAACTCAACCAGCAAGCACTTAAACAGTCAAGACGCTTGTGCACAATTCTTTGTGAACTTTGTAAACATTTTTCACATTTACACTGTTCTTCAGCATATCTCATTTGACACTTTAACTTAAGGAAGAAGAAAAAAAACAATGTATGTAGTTTTTTTTTATTGAAGCTAACATTCTTCACCATAGCAAATTTTCAACTCGCCGTTCGTGAATGATATTTCTTAAAATGCATACTCCTAACATTCAATATCAGCAAAACTTTCATTCCAAATCGTTTCTAATAAACGTCGATATAATTTACATACAAGAGCTCTAGCACCTTCATCATTTACCAACTTTGTCCGCAGGCACTATCAATCGAGACATTTATGACTACCTCTAGTACATCGAGACATATCAAACATATTCTTCTTTATGCCATTCTATAGTTCTTTTTATTAGACATTTTTAGGAGAATACTATATTTACCATTTTTGACACTACATTGTTTCACAAAAATTATGTTCAACTCAAAGCTCATGATGAGCTATATGAGTAAGAAGATTTCTCATTCGACATTTTAGTGAAGATACATTTCGCCATTTTTGGCAACTCAATCATTTAACAATATGAATTTGCAACCTATAGCTCATGAAAGAGAGTTGCTGACTTAAAAATACACAACTTTCACTTTAAGTAAATTCTGATTCTAAATCTTTTTAATAATATTCGAGAGGGCAATGGAATAAAAATCGATATTGCGCTTACAATAGGTATATCGCTTTCATCATTCCCAAACTTAAACCGTTGGCACTTTCGTAATTGAAACATTTATGCACACTTCTAGTAAAAAGAAGTTTACCAAACATATTCTCAAATACGCCATTCTTCAGTATTTCTTATTTTATATGTTTATGCAAATATTATAGTTGCCATTTTTGGCAACTACATCGTTTAACAAAAAAAATATTCAACTCGAATATCATGAAAGACAGTTGCTGAGCGATATGAGCAAGAGCATTTCTCGTTTGACACATTAGTGATAATACATTTTTTCCATTTCCATCCAAAAATGAGATTGAAATTTTAATTGGTGACTTATTCAATTTGCGCTAAAACGGTGATAAATTCTAGTTGTAGAGACCTTCCCTTGTAAAGTTTGGAATTTTTACTGCAATAAAAACTTGGTGACATTAAAAGCTGAATGAACGATTAGCTGACTAGATCACCTGTAACCTGTAATTTAAAATAAAAGAAATATCCATTTACACCATCTATTTTACAAATTAATTATTTGTCGAAATGCTGCATTTGTTTCGTAATTCAAACTAAATTCATCGTCGTAAAGTAATTAGTTGAAACAGCAAAGCTGCTTTTATTGGCTTCTTTAACAATCTTTTTCCGAGTCATTCAATTTCATTATGAGACCGACAAACTGAATATTCTATTTAACATTGTTTATTGAAACGACAGAGCTTAGCTTTTCTCGCCAATCATTCTTTTTTTCGCTAGTTTCTGGACTAAATAATAAAAGATGTCTGAATTCTTATGCTCGGAATAGTCCTTCGTACGTCTTAACTCTTTACTAGTCGGCATTATTCTTGGCTTTATGTGATTAGTGGGAAGATATCTTCTTTACAAAACATTCAATGTATGCAGTTATAAAGATTCCTGTGTCGTCTTAATTTACTATGAATAAACGTTAGGAATGATTCCTTCATTTCTTTTCTGAAACAATTAGGTTTTAAGAGTTGTAACTTTTATCTCAACTCACTCACAATTTCTAAAATGGTTAATTTATTTAATGCTTCTCAAACAAATAAAAGAACATTTTTTTCCAAACTTCAGATAATAAATAGTGTATTCTACATCAATAATCAAACGTAATAAATTTAGAGCATTTGAGTGTAAATCTGCAACGTCACATAGTAAAGTCTTGTAGTTTTGAGCACATTTTAAGAGTAGAATTTCTTTGAAAGATTTTTAAATGAGTATAAACTTAATTGTTTTATTAAAAAAAACTCTCAAATTATTGACAGAAATGACATTGTTTTTAAAAGTTAGTTAACTTTTTGTGTTTAGTTTTGTATTTCCTTGCTCAAAACAATTGCAACACTAGTCACTTGCTTAATACATATTTATTTCAATGTTTTGCAGGTCTGGTTAAAAACTTTATCAAAAGAAAGTGAAAAAAAAAGTATTTTTATGTAATGTAACATTCAAACAATTATATATATAAACTGGAAAGCGATGATATCTTATAACAATTTAAGTCTAAAAATAAAAACCAAAATCAAATTCCCAATCTAACAGATAACAAGAGCTTAACTTTGTCTAGACTTGATTTTGACAGAGAAAATCTAGATTTGGTTCCCAGCAATGTCTGACTGTATAGCATAGAAAATATCTGATGTATAAGCGAAATGTTGGGTAAACTTTCATTTTATTTAAAAGTTTCATTCTTTTTCTTAATTTCATTAAATCACCATAACTATTATATTCAGCAACTATATATATAGCATAACTATTATATAGCATAGTCGGAGAACAGAAATAAATATGCGCCTGAAGAAATATTTTAAAAAAGAAATGTATCATCATCAGTATGGTCTGAAATGTAGCAGATAGTATCTATTATTTTATAGTTTCCCTGCCAGTAGTGCCATCTGTTCATGAACTTTGCAACTAATTTTGAAACTTGGTGGAAAATTACAACGTTTACTTAGCAGAACACAAGACAATGAAAATTTCTATATACTTTCGTTTTTTAATCTGATTTTTGAAATCATTTGTCGTTTTTGAAACTCCAGGTATTAATGTGTTTTTATTAAAATAGCTGCAAGGGAAGATTAATCTATATCAAATATAAAAGAGAAAAAAACCTGTCTAAACTATGTCTATTGTAAAGAGCTAATTATTTAGATACTATTTGTTAAATAAAAATATGAGGCCTAGGTATAGTGTAAAATTGCATTCCCCGAAAACTATAATTATGGAGTTTAAATTATAAAATTTAGGAAATGTTTATAAAGTGGATATTTATTTTAAAAAAAACAATTTATAAATCTTTTGATTTCAATAATGAGAACAGTCCTTATAAATTTAATTATAAATAGGTTTAAGTTTTATAATTTTTAAATATCAATTTAAAATCAATCGTAGTAACCGTAAATGTAAAGAATTCTTGGGAAATATATTTATTCTTAAATGTAGTTGGCAAAAACAAAAATTGCAAGTTTGGTTATTTTAAATGTGTTCTTTTGCAAGATATGTTCGGGTTATGATTGAATTTTGTTTGCTGTTATACATAACAAACCCTGACTGTTTTTGAATAGATGAAATTCCAGGTGCGTTTATTCCCTTTCACGTATTCAATAAAACTTTCCACTAACCAAAATTGCATTCTTTGTATATAAATAAAACATTCGAATTCCTAGTGCTTTTCTAGAGTGATTATTTTTTATTTTGAAATTCCTGACTAAAAAACAAATCCGATTATGCGAAGGACTCTCATATACTCTCAAAAATTTTAGTTTAGTGACTAACCATAATACCCATATCTTAAACCATATTATCTGTGCCCTGAACCTTGTAATCGACACCATGATCCCTAATATTTATAAATTGGACCATTATAACGATCAAATTTGCTATAATTCTTCTTTTTTTCATCGTAGTTTAAAAGAAATTGATTTCTCTGATAGTCTGACACCATATTAGACTTAAAGCAAATCTAAATTATACTTAATTTCTACACGTTCCAAAATTTTAAAAAGCATACATGTAAGAAAAACCATTCATCCGCATTTTTATATAAAGACAGAACTTGCATTTCCGCATTTTTATATAAAGACTTGATGAGTTGGCTTCACTGGTTATTGAAATAATCACTAATCTAATATTCCGATTTTTTCTCTACATTATATACTCAATAAAATCAGTCGCTGTAGAGTAAGGACATTTCTGCTAAAAAAAGGACAAAAGAAAACATTATATATATATATATATATATATATATATATATATATATATATATATATATATATATATATATATATATATATATATATATATATATATATATATATATATATATATATGTATATATATATATATGTATATATATATATATATATATATATATATATATATATATATATATATATATATATATATATATATATATATATATATATATATATATATATATATATATATATATATACCGAAGAGCCATTACATTATGACCACCCTGCTAATAACATGTAGGACCATTAGCCCTCAAAACTGCTAGCACCCGTCGTAGCTTTGATTCCACAAGGTGCTGATAGGTAGTCTGAGGTATCTGGTACCAAGCGCTCACCAACTGGTCCTGCAATTCCCTCACATTGCGAGGGGGTAGCGTGGCAGCACGAATTTGGTTTTCCAAATAGGACCACAAATGCTCTATTGGATTAAGGTCAGGTGAATTTGGGGGCCAAGACCTGACTTGAAAGTCACTGGAATGTTCCTCGAACCAATCCATGACGATTCGACCCTTATGACATGGTGCATTATCCTGTTGGTAAACACCATCCCTCGCAGGAAAAACTGTTGCCATGAATGGGTGAACTATGTTCAAGTAGCTTACAGACGTCAGGGATTGTTCTATGAGGATTATGGGTTCTAATGTGCCCCATGAAAATATTGTTCCTGAGCGAGAAACCATGAAAACCTGGGTGAGCCCATTGTTATGGATGGAGGGTGGTCAAAATGTAATGGCTCTTCTGTATATATATATATATATATATATATATATATATATATATATATATATATATATATATATATATATATATATATATATATATATATATACACGGTATTTAATCCATTCATTAGGTAATATTTCCGTTTTTATGGTAACAATATGTCGGAAATTCAGGTTTTCGAGATTATAGTTCATATTGCGGCGCATTTTATAAAAAAAACCAAACTGAAAAAATTAATTTAACAAAAAAAATGGTTTTTATGCAATGCTGCAAAACAGCGATTCCCACATAGTGTTCTTTGGAACCTTAGGGTTCTGAGGAAAAGTCACGGGTACCACGAGTTAGGATCGTATTTTAACAATTATTATCATTATTATTATTATTATTATTTTGAAATCTGTAATAGGATTGTATCCAACCATTATTTTAATACTATTTATTTAATATAAAAGTTATTTCTATGTAACTCTATGTGTAAAATTGCAGTAGAAGTAAAATAGAAAATTTCAAAAAATATTTTTTTTCCAATAACAATGGACTGAATAAATTATTAAAGCATGTGCATTGAGCAAATTACTACATCAGTATTTTTCATTGAACTTTGAAAAAGTAAAATAGTCAAATTAAAGAACAAAGAATTATTTTTCTGTGACAACCTTTCTCACAGCTTATAACAGTTCTTTTTCAAAATTTATGAATCAGCTTACTTTATTCAGTTTCAACCTAAACGTCAAAAACTACAAGACTTAATTTATACAGAAAAAACGTCGCGTCTGCAGACTTGCAAATTCATCTGTCTAACATAAAACCTAATTTTAAGACTTATTGAGGAAACAGAAAAAAAATTCCATTCACATTAAATATTTCTGAATTAATTTGAAGCTTTTTTTTTTTCTCATTCGCATGTTTACATCTGCTAATGATTTTTTTTCTTCTAAAGTCAGAGTTCCGGCAAAAGAAATTTCGACTGTTTAGGGTTCCATGACTGGAAAAACCACTGCTCTAAATTGTCTTGATGAAATTATCAAATTTTCCAGATTTTATCGCATATGATAAAACCATATTTTATTTTTGATTTTACCAAAATCATTATCAAAATGTGTCGGTAAAAGTTTAGCGTTTGTTGCTTTTTGCATTTCTAATAAGATTGGCGCAAAAGCCAAGCCTTTTTGGTGTTCCCATACAGCAAGAAACACGATAAAGTTTACCATATTCTGATAGTTTCGACCAAACTGTTTGTTTTGATGTAAAATAAATATTATTGCTCTAATATTATCACAATATTAGATATATATATAAAAGGGAAAAAAAACTTATAATTAATTTTCGAGGTATTACAAAAATCATAGGCCTCTATTTATGTTAACATTATTGTAAATTTTTAATACTAAACATTCACATTCTAATATTTTTTTTTAGACTGCTTGAGCATTCCTGTCGCAAAATATATTTATTTAATTCTTTGAAACAACTTTTTTTCAAAATTATAATTTTTTTAAAATAAATTTAAGAAAGCCCGAAAAAGAAATAAAGCAATAAATATTCGCCAAAATTTTTCTCATCACTTTTAAATATATTTTTTAAAAAATCAAATTAACGACTTTTGAATTTTAATCGTTTAATTCTTTACGAAGTAAAAATTCAGCACTTCTAATCTATAAAGTAATTAAATGGCAGCCCTTATTTGTTTCTTTTCCTATGATTTCACTCTACTTTAGAAGCCAAAAAGAATTATAAAAAAAAAGGAATATTTTATTCAACTCCGTCTGTTTGCTTCGTAAAAAAGAGTGACCCTGCTTTTTCGAAGGTAAAAATCCTTTTGTGTCGACTTGTTGGGTTAAATAATAAAAGAAACTCGTATTTTTGCGTTCGAAATTGGTTTGTATAGGTCTTGGCTGCATTTTGGCTGGAATTATTCTCGTCTTCATTTGTCAAGTGCTTGCATGATTGCCCCAGGGTGCTCCGCGAACTCTTTTATTTGATTTTTTTTTTATATCTTTTATCGTGAAACTTTCTACTAAATTAAGAGACCAGGGACTACTGAAGCAAAATAGTTTGCATGACGGTGAGAATAGATGTCTCGGATAGTTTTTTAAACCTTAATGTAATAAAATACAAGTGTTTTCAGTTTAACACTACGGTTAATAAGTTGGAAAATCGCTGAGAATTTTATTACTTCATGCAAGTGGGAAAAAATTCTTGCTCAAAATGTACATCTAATTTCGATGAAATCTTTTGAATTGCTTATGTTTAAATAAGAAAATTGTTTATACAAAAAAGCTGCGCTACGAAATGAAACAATCTTAAGGACTTCAATAAAAAAAAAATGTCATTTTGTGCATACAGTTCAAATTTAAAGCAAAATGAAGACGATTTGTTCTAGTTATGATTCCGAGTGATTTGAAAAATGTAGCTTTGGGAAAAATGTTGTGAAATTTGAAAGAGAAATGGCTTTAAGAATCTCGAAAATGAATAGAAGGCATTTTTAATGAAAAAAATTTAGAGTTAAATGGAAAATATCGTCTTAAACAAGGTGAAGTATTAAAAAAATAACGTATAAAAAACTTAAACTAGAAAGTATTGAAATTTAAAAATTTGGCTATCAGAGATTAATTTGGATATTTCTCTTGACACAAAATTATAGTTAGAAAATTATCCAATGATTTTTATTAATTCAGAAAATAACAGATAACTTTCCTTCATTCTATTGCCGTGTTTGAAAAATGAACCGATTAGTGGTTGTGTGAATTATTATAACCTAGTCCAACTTTGTAATTTTAAAAACTAACACATAAAACAAAAATTATTTATGAAACAAACTTTAGGACTAATTCGCTTTCGTAAGAGACTAAGTGAAATAATTCCACATTTAATTTTCATGGAGAACAAGAACATGAACATTTTTTAAGATTGAATTATCAGCAATGTGACTTTAACTCATGATATCAAGGGGAATATTTTGCCTTTGAGGTCATAAGTAAACTGGAAGGGGGCAAAATATTCCCCTTGAAGGGCAAAATATTCCCCTTGATATAAAAATCTGGCAAGATATTACAAATTTTTCATCATTTGGCGAGATATTTTAAGTTTTAAATCATTAAGAAAAGCTAAAATTTTTCCATTTAATTGTTAAAAATGGGCTTTATAGAAAGTGCTTTATAGATCATTTATGAGCCAGAATGGCTCAAGTGATAGAGCATTCCCCTTCCCAAGAGACGATCCAGGCACGAATCTTACAACGACTGGTCAATTGTACTCCCTGACTCTAGACACAATCCTGACGTATAATCTTCTCGGTGGTAGATGAATAATGGCTTAGAATCCCATTCTTATTGCGCTAATTGTGGAAGTTTTTCATAGTTGTCCTTTTAGAGTTTAGCACAAATGTCAATTAGTTTCATCAGAACTTTTTCTACAAAGGGAAGATTGTGACATGAAGTGAGAAATGATTCAATGAGGTGACCCGGTTATGAATCCTAGCAACGGCTAGTTAATTGTACCGCCTGGCTTGAACCAAACATAATCCGTATGTGTAATATTCTCAGTAGTAAATGAATCGTGGCTTAGAATTCCCTTTTGATTGGGTAAACTGTGGGAGTTTTTCGTAGTTTTCCTTTTAGTTTAGCAAAAATGTCAGTTAGTTTAATCGAGTTTTATTGCATTTTAGATTTGGTTCAAGACCACAAGGCTACGGATATGAACATAGTTCAATATTGATTATCTTTTTAATGAATTTAATAAAATAAGACAATAAATCTGGAGAAATCTCGAATTTTTTCTAAATTATACTAAAGAATCTATACCTTTGCTTTTACACTTATTTATATGACTTAAGGCGGTGAGCTTTATTTCATTATTCAAAGAAAAATTTCTTGAAAAACATATCATGTTTTGTCATGGAATTTGATGGATTCAGAAGCGAATGACAGGGACAAAAATAAAAACCCGCCCTTTTCAACGTGACCGCTTAGATTACAGGCAATGCTTCCGTTGAAAGGATGAAAACTCGAGACCCCCTTCTGTTGTCATGGTTACCCCTACGCTCTACGTGACATGTGCAGGATGGTCGATCATTTTTGGAATCTTATCAGAATATAAGACGTTTGCATCGTTTATTAATGCTAAGTGACACGAACACCTTACTCGTATGGGAATTATGAAGATGTTTTTCTTTTGTGTTATTCAAGGGGATTTATAGGAATACTGCTTTAAAAGTCTGGGGGGAATTTTTCTTCAGAGTTTAGATGAATAACTTTTATCATGTGATAAAATTTAAATTTAAAGGTAATGCCACTCTATTTTTAGCATATTCTGAAGAGCGCGACAAAATAAATAATAGATAGTAATATTTTATATCTTCCTCTGCCTTTTCCTACCACAATTTCTTGATGTTAATGATCAAGGGTTTCTATGCAATTATCAACCCTATGATGTACCCATTTGCAATGATATAAAACTTTTTTATTTATTTTCTAAATTATATAAATGATGTCTCTTTACTAATAAAAATTATCTAACTTATTTTTCAAAAATATTTCAGTAACATCTCGAAGACGTCTGATACTATTGTGACGTAAAAACATATCATGCTGCCATCTAGTTATTAGAGATCAAAGATCAAACAAAATTGTAAATCTTAGCATTTTAGGATTGGATATCTTAGCATCTCATTATGTATGATATTTTTCTCTTCCAGCAGGTTTCAATCTTATTCGTTTTTCCCATAGATACTTCCGGGTTCCCATTTTCCTCATAGTTTTCATATTTACTATGAATTCAATCATATTTACTATGAAGGTTTTTTGTCTGATACTTTTTTGTTTGGCTCAGCTATTAAAAGTTTTCGAAAGGATTGCATTTATTTTCAGCTAAAATAAAATATTTTAAATCAAATATCCCAATTTTGGTCTGTTTTATCAAATGTTTACAGAAATTTATTTGAATAAGTATTTGAATTATAGAAATTTATAAATATTTTATGAATTTTTATGGATTTTTTTTTTTCGAGATTTTTTTTTTTTTTTTTGAAACTGTAATTAATTTTTTTTATAACCATTTGTATAAATAATAATTACTGTCATATAATATATATAGTCTAAGGCATTAAGTTTTGACAAAGAGTCTAAGAAATACATAGATTAAAAATCCATAAAAACAATAAAAAAAACGTTGAAAATTTAAAAATACATTAAAATATTAAAAATACATGAAACCAAGTTCAAATTGAAAATTACTTCTGTACAATGTAATTTAATAGCGCAAATCAACTTTCTAAACTCAACTTGAAAATTGCATTTTTAATTCAATCTAAAATTTTCAGTGTTTTAATATTTTTTTAATAAAATATCGAATACATCTGAGATTTAAACAGATGTCTTCAATTTTAAACCAGAAGTCAAACTTTCGACTGAACTTTAAAACTTATTTCAAGTTTAGCTAAATGGAAATATATTATAAAACTCTATAACAGCATACTGTTTACTAACCTAAAAGTTTGACATTTTATACGGAAATACTCAACAAAACTAGGGAGAGAAGTTTGTAAAATAAACATCATGATCATATTTCTCGTTCTAAGCTCTCATTCAAAATTCTTTCGGATTCATGTATTGTCGAATCTTGGAATAGAAATAATGGAATTTAATATGACATTCTAAAACAGATGTTTACCAAAGTCTGACTAGTCAGGAATTTACTCAAGTGATTTGTTTCTTCGTAAGAGATGCAAGAAAATGGAATAACTTAAATTTTCATTCGCATTAATTTTTAAGGGTCTCATCTTAACTTGGGAAAACATTAAAAAAAAAACAATATTATATATTTTTCGCTTCCATTTTATAGTACTTATTTTTTTGAAGAATTTGTTCTATTGACATAAATCATGACTAAATTTTGGGCAATGTTTGACTTTTTTTAAAGTTGTTTTCTTGAACAATTTTGATATTTTAAGTCTTGACACATTCGAAAATTCTTCCTGTAAAATTCTTAACAGCAAATGTACTGAATTTATAATGGTTTTATTTTATTCCATAACCGGCATTGAACAACCGACGCAATTCTGAGTTTATTTATATTAATGTTTGACTTCATAGCCTTGAAATTTTTAACCCAACTCTGAAGACAAGGGAACTCCTGATTTAAGCAGTGGGACAAATTAGGGCTCGTGGAGGATTTATTGATGGAAGTAAACTAAATTTGTAAAGAGGATAACCATTTAAATCTCCTTTGGTTAGCCGAATGGCAAAGGAATTCTAACACATGATCCATCTACAACTGAGGATACTTTTGTGTCATTACTGTGTTTGGTGTGAGCCGGAAGCAGAATTCGAATCAACCAGTCACCGCAGGGTTTCAAACCAGATTCATTTCATTGGAAGGCGCACGCTATATCCTCTGAAACAGTAGCTGAATTTATAATGGTTAGAAATTTCGTCTTGTATGTATGCTGTAGACAAATTTTAAAATCTGGTGTTTCACAAACCTCTGTCTACATTTTGCGATGAACCAGATAAATTCGAAACGTCTCCAACATTTTCCAATCAGCCTGGTAATTTTTAAGCCTACTACAATGATCCAACTTATCTTAAGGCTAATTAGATAATTTATAATTCATTGCTCAATTAACCTGATTTATTGTTAGCTGATTGCAATGAGCACATTCCAACAAATGTTTTCTGCAATGAAGTTGAATTCATTAAAATAGTTCAAGCAAAGGGAATAAATTAGCCATATGGAGCTAACTTTTCTAATAATCACTTTAGCACCAGACAGGTGGATCAATATCGTACAAACAACACAAGGACAAATAGAACTGAGAGAAAAAGTACAGAGTTGTCCGATCTTGACTTGAACCCGGGATCTTTCTGGTATGAGGCCAACTCCTTGACCACCAAACAGGTCCTTCGGCGCTTTATTTTCAATCGTCTGGTCTACATTATAGTTTCGTCATTCCAGATAACTATCTCCCACAATGCACTGCGATGATGTTCCGAGATGAGAAAACATTTTCGTCATATATTTTAAAGTTCGTGTTTTGTCACACAAAAACGTGATTACGTGGCGAAATGATTCTCAAAATCAAAGAGTTACAGCCGAAAGATTGCTGAACCGTTAAAAAAGGAGAGTTTTATTTCTGAGAGTGCTTTGATGTATTTATAAACAAACCATCATATTTACTTTTAAATGTTTCCTAAATAAATGTCTATTCACTAATATATTTCAAATTTTAATGCAAAATATTTAAGCTTCTAAAATAAAATAGAACAATAAAAAAAGTAGAATTTGTTTCTTTTTTAATTGTTACTCCCATCACTAATAGTTAAATGCAAATACTTTTTTCTTTACATTTTTATCTCAGTTCTAATAATTTATTATTAAACGTAAAAACATTAAGTTCATTTACATCAGATTTTGTTTGCTAAAAAAAATCCTAGTGAATGTGCCAAAAACTTTTATCATTCTCTAATAATTTTTTTTTTTTTTTAGTTAATGGGTATTTTTTGGAAATTAACAGTATTTAAAATAACTGCTATTGACACCCAATTTTGCACAGAAAACAGTCGTAAACCTATAGTGTTTCCCCAGTGAGTCGGTTATGTAGGATTGCAAATAATTTAAACTTATATTTGTTCTCATTATCTTTTAGAAGGAACATTCCCATGTATAATATAAAAATAATCCTAACAACTTGAAAACATTTTAAAATAAATTATTCTCAGCTAATGTTACATATTCTAATAAAAAGAAATTAAAAATAACAATTTTAAAATGAAGGAAAAAAAGATAAGTTTTTATCTACTTTTTTGTTGCTGTTTCAATCGCAAACAATGATAAAATACAAATACTTTTTTTTTTATCTCAGTTCAAGTAGTTTAATTTCAAACGTGTAACTATTGAGTTCATTTACAACAGCTTTTTTTTTTTTTTTTTTGTTAAGAAAAAAAAAAAAACATCTATCTCTCTTAGCGAGTGCGTCTCAACAGTTTTCATCCCTCTCCTCCAAACCGATTTTTTTAGTATATGTGCTCTCTTTTTTTTCCCCTCTCTTCTTTCTAAAGTCACGTGTACATCTTATTGGCTAGTAGCCAAACTTGATCAGCGCAAACAATTCTCTCGATTTTCATTGTCCTTTTTTTTCCAAGCCTTCTTTCAGTTTTTTTTTTATTTTTTATTCTGGCTTTTTAAGGGTACTTTTTGAGAAATATTTGAAGTGGAATTTTTTTACTGCTTCTCTGACCTTAAAAAAAAAGCAAGCGTTCATTTTTATACTCTTAACTTTGATTTCTAATCCAATAATCTTGTCGCTGCAGTTTTTTGAAATTTTTTTAAAATAATTTTCTTTTTCTCTATATTAAATTCGTGATGTGCAGACGACTTTTCAGTTCTATTCTTTTCGAAAGTTTCCAAGTGGTTTTCAGTGGTTTTCTTAACTTTTTCCATGTTTGTATAGCTCTTACCTTCCACTTAAAGAACGAATATCCCTTAAAAAACGTTTTTCTTTCGTACAATCAAAGAAAACAATAGGTACTTTTCTTTTTTTTTAATTCTTTTCTACGAGCCAAATCTTTCTTTCAACAGATGTTTTTGAAGATTTTTTTTCAAGCTGTTTTATGTGTTGATTTTGCTCCTTGTTACACAGAAAACAATGATATTATAAAAGTTCTTTTTTCAGCTTTGTGCTGATAATTACATTAACACCATTTTTAATAAAACTTTTTTGTTTGTTTTTTATTTGCGTCAATACAATAAAAATCTTTTGTTCTCAGTAAGATTTAACCTTAGGATTTCTTTGGATTATGCTCAGAAACAATTTTTTGGCAGATGAATTATTTTATAAGAGTCGAAATATTTTAAGTTGCCAAGAAAAAATAAAAAATAATTTTTTTTTCTTCGGGAAAATATACCTTTCATGCAGAAAATTATCTGAAATATGTATGAAGCTTAATTGCGAAAGAAATTATTTTAATTTCTGTTAATTCAAATTAATAACGTACTAAAAACAGTTAGCATTAAAAATATTTTTGTTGTTATTCTTTTTAACATCTTTTTACTAGCTGCTATGTGTTTTCTCACAATTTAAGTAGTCCAGATGGTTTTTTCAAGCAAATTATTTGGTTCTTTGAAGAAAAAGTTTATGACCTGTTACATTCTGAGCAAAATGGCTCCTTATGTAAGAAGTGTGTGACACTGCAAAAATTTCTAAAATTACAGCAAAAATTCAAAAACCTACTTACTGAAAATACATAATCATACTCATTTTCTAAATTTCAATAGTTTATTCACTCAAGTATTTCATTTACATAAAAATGTTTCAAATCGTTTTTCTCACTTCGAATTTTTTCAGCTGGTATGAAAATTTTCTCGATTTTTAATAAACCTATCAAAACAGTAGGTAACTGGTTCAAGTATAGCATGCTGCGTAAATTTATACTAGCACTTGAATATTAATATCTAATTTATACTTTCATTTTTTTATCAACAAAAATTTTTTTTATCAAAAAATAAAGTTTTTTTATTATTTTTTTTTTTTTTTGTTTTTTTATTATTTAAGAAAGACTTTTCATAAGTTGATTCCTTTAAGCTAGTATGGTTTTAAAAAGTACATATTTGACTGCAAATTTAAAGTCGTTTCGAGGAGTCCTTACCGTGATTATTTTGACTTTAATCGTATCTACTAATGTCGTATCATTTTGTCCCTTCAATATTTAACTCTAAACAAAATAAAAAATTAGTATTTCTTCACAAAATTGTTTACATTTAAATAATGCCTGTGTTGATGTTAAACTTCTGTAAATTTTAGATAAGATAAGTTAATAAGTTAAGGTTAATAATAATAAGTTGATTTTAAAAGTTACTTTTAGATAAGTTTTGGAAAGTCAAAAAAATTGTACAATGATGCTTTCTCAATGAAATAAAACCATTTAAACATCCTGATAAAAAATTAGAAAAATAAGAAAGACTAAACTTTTAAATAAGCTTAATAAAACAACTTTTTAAAATCTACTTTTTTATTATCGGTGTACTAAAATGAAGAAATAGTTTTTAGTCTTGAGTGGTTTAAGTTCTCTAAATGGGTCCTCCCCATCCGCAAAATCTTTGAAACCTGTGGGTGCCAAAAGTCCAGTCCCGTCTTAGAAAATAGAAGAAAAACAGAAAAGGAAATATCTCAACTCAAAATGACGTTTGAAACTTTAAGCAATACTTTTTCAGCATTCAGAAGACTCATAATTGGATAATATATATTTTTTTCTTTAAGTTAATGCATTATAAGCGAAATAAATTTGTTTTCTAATTTATATTATATATAATAACGTTATGAACTAAAAAAGTAACTATTTAACTTATTGCAATAAATCTGAGTTTATGAATGGCACATTTACTTCATCAATTAAAAAAAGAAAGTGCTTAAAAATTTAAAGTAAAATATTTAAATCCTTAAGTAATGTTTAAAATTTCTTAGAAATTGGATAAATTAAGTTATGTATTACTAAACTAATAGCATTTTATTAAGATTTCTGAAAAATCGTAAATTTTGTTTCTTTTAAAGTCACCGTTCAATTGCCTTTTATAGGAGAACACTAATAAAAGTGCTTAGGCCATTTTAGGCTGCGTCCTTTGATGAGAAGACCTTTTTTTAATGCAAAAATTGGTATTTGACATATCGATTCGAACTTCTTAAAATAAATCGATAGGAAATTGTTTCAAGTAAAACTAGTGTAAAACACATAATATAAACGAAATGAAATAATTCTACGCACGATGCGCAAAATAAAAAACCCTATATAGCATATGGTCCAATGATTTTTACGCAGTAGAACATAATCTTACTGGTTTGAAGGCCTAATTTTTAATATTTTAATTATGTACAGGCGACGATTTTTTAAATTACAAAATTAAATCATCTGAAATAATCAACGTACCTTTGTATCAGTATGCATTTTCTTCGGCGGATTTAAATTCTTTACCCTCAAGTAATAGGGATGCGATATCTAAAAAGTATCGCCGAATCAGAAAAATATAAAAGTATTTTCGGCACAATTTTGTTAATTTTACTTTTCGTGTGTTTCCTTGTACTACAAAAAATTTTTAAATGTACCAAAAAGTTTTAAGAGTTGTAGAAATTATTCACCCAAAGTTAAAAAAATAATTTTTAATTATTGTTTATATTTTCTTATAATTTTTAATCTGTTGATATATTATTGATTTAAATCTGTCTGCATGAAAATCAGTGCAAAATCAAGTAAAAAAAAAGTGTTTCAAATAAATTTGCCAAAAATTTTTTTCAAGAGATTTGAACGAATCAGAGCAAAAAAAGCGAACCGACTGTTTTAAAAATGATGGTTTGGATTACAGAATCAATACAGTGTTATCGCAATAAAAGTTTTTATGGTTCATTCATTCAAATCAATTGATCAATTTCATAAGTTGCTGGAAGTGATTCGTTGATAAATGGTCTTTAAAAAACATATTTAATAAGTTATTTAAAAAAAACTTTCTCTAAAATAAAAGAAACTTTCAATATTTTCTGAATTCAAATGAGTTTTTCAAATTATTCAAATGCGTTTTATTTGTGCTGTACTTGTATATTTTGGAAAAAATATACTTACATATTTTTTTTTCAATAAATTATTTCTACAAATAAACTATAATTCAGGCAACCTCATTCCAACATCAAAATTTTTAAGGAGTTATCTGAAATAAAAAGATAATTTATCTTAATCTAATCTTAATATCTGAAATAAAGAGGATTACCTGAAATAAATAAAATTAATAGTTTTTCCTTAACAGCTTTGAAGAACCACCTTGAATAGCACACCATCCAACTTTGCGCGGCATCTCATGTATTTAAAACCCTTTACCTAAAAAGTTTTATCAATTTTTCAGTACAATAATAAATGTATAATTTCTAAAATTCTTTATATTATCCTGGGAGTTTCAAGTCGTAAGTTGTAGATTAAAAAATAAAATATAATTTCAGTTTTAACAATTTAATTCTTTTTGCTCATCATTAAGAGAGCATTTATTTTTTCATACCAGTAACACTATTATAATAATCGCACCCGGTAAACCGTTATCATATACCATAACCCTTCATCTATTAGGTGTTATCAATTTATCAGTGCAATAATAAATGCATAATTTCTAAAACTCTCAGTCTAAACTTGGGGTTTCATATTGAGTTAAATATTAAAAGTTAAGTATTAAATTAATAGTTAAATATTAGCATAATTTAATATTAAGTCAAATATTATCATAAGTTAAAAATGAAATATAAGCTTAGTTTTAACATGAATTTAATTATACGTGCTCATCTTTAACAAAAACATTTTTTTTTTTTAATCAATCACACTATTATAATTACCACATCAGTCCAAACAATTCTTTCTGAAACTATTTCTTAAAAAGATGACTTCTTTAAAAAAAAATAGGTGAAGCATAAAAACAAAATAAAAACTCTTCTCTAAAAACATTTATTTACCAACACATAAAGTATTTAAGAGTAGAATAAAAACAATTTCACCGTATAAAGATTAAATCCTTCCCTTCCAGAAAACAGCCCAAATGCATGTAAGGAAAATCGAACTTGGAGCTATAAGCGAGTCAATAGAGATTATTCCTTTTTACACCCATTACAATCATTATTCATTATTCCTCTACTATTTTTCCTTTGAAACATATCTTCTTCTTGTTTTGCATTCCCTTTTGAAAGATAAAAATGAAGAAGCAGCGAAACATGGGAAGATTTTTATCTGGAGTGCTTTCATGGATTTCGGTCTTCCCTTCTGCATGCTGATGTGCGGGCAATGGATAAATCGTGTATTTCTCTACCCCCCAGTGACTCCTAAAGTCCGCGAGTAAAACGATGTTTTTTTTTTTTCTTTCCTTCTTTTCCTATTTTATTTTATTTCATCTTTGTTCGAGTTGTTTTCTTGAGTGGATATGTAGGAGTGAAGTCCTAGATCTTCTCTTTTTTAGAACTTGCGGAGTTTTTATTTGATCCCCATCCCGCATTTGAATAAAACCTGGAACCGGGGATTATGTTTTTTTTTTTTTTTTATGTTGGTTGACTCTGAGTGGGCACATAAAAGAAAGTATGCGGGAATGGTTTTAAATGAAATATGTCCGGGCTTTAGGGATAAATAAATCATTTTTTCGTTAAAAAGGAATAAACTGGAGGGATGAGATAACAGGATAGCGGTGAACGTAAATAAATGCATTGATGGAAAAAAGGTTGTGAATATTAAGGACTTTAATTCTTCAATGATTCAAAATGCATGAATTTATTTAAACTACGACTTTTTTTAAAAAATCTTCTATTTACGCCAGATTAAATTTATTTACACATTTTCTGCAAATAAAAATCGCATCAAATTATAGTATTAAGTACCAGCACTTTGGATGCATTATCCATAAAATCTATTTTACTGTTAACTCCATTTTTAATGTAAAATATTATACCGTAATTTTTACAGTATTATTTATTTAATTCGAGTGATTCAGTGATTTTACGGTAATTATTACTGTAAAAATTAAGGAACTTAAAATTTTTTGTTTCGTAACATATTCCGTTAAATAAAATTTTACAGTGCACTTTTTTCCGTAATATGATCCGGAATTTTTTTACGGTGTTCTGAACGCTTGGTTAAGGTTTAAAATAGCAATGAAATTCAATGATCTAGATTCACCTAAATTTTCATTTAGTGGTTTCACAAGTATGCATGGTAGAAAAATATAAACTATGTTAACATAAGTTATACATAAAATGTATGAAGTATATCAAATATTGTACGCGTTGAGGCAGATAAATAGTACAATATTTCGATTTTAAAATTTTCTAAATGCATACCTTATTCCATCCTAAACAAACGTGGTATTTCGATCATTTTACAACAATTATTGATACGGATTTCCAAAAGTTTTTTTTTAATTCTGATTATTCAAATTTGGTGTAATTTTTACGTGCTCGATTCATGACAATTTTATTTTTATTTGAGTGGGATTTTGATTGTTTTTCCGTCAGTTGATGTGTGGGCAATAGATAAGTTGTGTATTTCTCTTTGACTATAAATGTAAAATAATGATTTTAAAAGTAAAATAAAGTATGTAAAGTAATGTATTATAAGTAAAATAATGTTGTATTTTTTACCTTTGTTCGAGTTCCTTTCTTGAGCGGATATATAAAGGAGAAGTCCTAGAATTTCTATTTTTAGTATTTGCGCAGTTTCTACTTGATCCCCGTCCCGCATTTGAATAAAACCTGAAACCGGGTATTATGTTTTTTTTTTTTTTTTTTTTTTTTTTTTTTTTTTTTTTTTTCAATGTCGGTTGACTCCGAGTGGGCACATAGAAAGTAGAAGAATGGTTTTAAATGACTTATGTCCGTGCTTTAGGGATCATTAAATAATTTTTAGTTAAAAAGGAATAAACTGAGATAATAGGATATCTGTGAACGTAAGTAAATGGATTGATGGAGAAAGGGTTGTAAATATTAAGAATTTATTCTGCAATGATTCAAAATAAATGAATTTCATTTAACGAAAGCTTTTAGTAAATTTTCTATTTACACTACATTGAATTTACTTTTATCATGTACTATAAGAAAATTCCAGAACTAATTATGGTATAAAGTAGCGGCACTTTGGGTACATGATCTATAAATTTCATTTTTACCGTAAAATGTTGTACAGTAATTTTCACAATAATATTTATTTAATTAGACTTATTCAGTGCGCTAAATATTGGTTAGCATTAGATTTTGCTGTAAATATTGGTGCAAAAATTATGGTATATCAAATTTTTATTTTGTGACATGTTCCGGTAACAATTAATTTCACGGTAAAAAGTTCCTTCAGTCTTGAGTGCTGGTACGTTTTACTGTAATTTGATCCGGAATATTTTAGTGTACTTAACGTTTTACTAAAGTTCAAATCAGCAATGAAAAGTTAATGGTCTAAGTTTAACTGAATTTTCATTTAGTGGTCCTAAAGTATACACGGTAACAAATGTGAAAAATAAGCTATAATTATAGATAAACATTAGTTTTGTGCATATTTCACGCAGTAAATCAATTATTGTATGCATTTCTGCAATTTACAGCACAATAGTTTATTTCAAAACTGTCTAAATGCGTGCTTTAAGCATTCAATTTGAAAATATTCTAAATGATACTAAGTTTTAAATCCTAATTTTTCTTTCTTGATAAACTTTTAACATTCAATTTTTGAAATGCAACCGTGGGTAACCCATTCTTTTCACAAGCTAGATTATCAATGATTCCGTCCTAAATCACATGGTATTTCTATCGTTTTGAAACAGTTTATTACAGATTATCGAAAAGTTTTTTAAATTCCGATGATTGATTCGAAATTGATATTTTTAACGTACTTGATACAAGACGATTTTATTTTTAATTTGCATGGTTTTTAATCGTTTTTTCGTTTTGTCAGTTGATGTTCGGGCAATTGATAAATTTTGTATTTCTACGGACGCCTAAAGTCCGCCAGTAAAGCAATGTTGCTTTTATCTTCCTTTTTCTATTTTATTTCACTTTATTCCATCTTTGTCCGAATTGTTTTCTTGATTTAATATAGAGGAGTTGTCTTCTTATTTTTTTTGGACTTTTTGGCGAAGTTTTTATTGATTCCTATTTAGCGTTGGAATAAAACCTTGAACCAGAAATTAAGTTTTTTAATGTTGGTTGACTCTTACCTGGCCCACAAAAGAAAGTATGCGGGAAAAGTTTTAAATAAAATATGCTCTTGTTTTAGGGATAAGCAAATCTTTTTTGTTAAACAGGTACAAACTAGAGAGACGAGATAATACGATGAAAGTGAACATTAATAAAAGTGTTGATGGAGAACAGGTAGCAAAAATTAAATATTTTAATCCTGCAATGATTCAAATTATGAGACCTTAACTTTAAATGCGACTTTGTTTTAACTTATATTTGTAACAACTTAATATTTGTAACAACTTAATATTTGAACAACAATTAGCATATTTTTGCCTCCTAGTCATAGCATAATACCTTTTTCTTTAAATTTTAAAATATTCAAAACTCTTGTAAAACGCTGGTAAAATCCACAGTCGCAGCATAATACCTTTGTCTTCAAATTTTAAAATATTCAAAAACCTTGTAAAAAGCTATCGAAATCCACAGTCACAGCATAATACCTTTGTCTTTAAATTTTAAAATATTCAAAAACCTTGTAAAAAGCTGGTGAAATCCACAGTCACAGCATAATACCTTTTTTTTAAATTTTAAAATATTCAAATACCTTGTAAAAAGCTGGTGAAATCTACAGTCACAGCATAATATCTTTGTCTTTAAATTTTAAAATATTCAAAAACCTTGTAAAAAGCTGGTGAAATCTACAGTCACAGCATAATATCTTTGTCTTTAAATTTTTAAATATTCAAAAACCTTGTAAAAAGCTGTCGAAATTTGAAACTAGAGTATTATATGACGAAACTTTTACCTTTTCAAAATTTCAGTAACGTGAGCTATATTTTTGCCTATACAGTTATTTAATTGAGATGCAACAAACTGCGCTCAAAAGACACTGAATAAATTTTAGATCTCAATAACATATCCTGTAATACATCTATAAAATCTATCTATATTGAATCTTTATCAATAATATAAATCTATAATGTATATCAAAATCTATAATCTATATGTAATGTAAAATATGTAAATTTTTCAATTTCCTTTTTGCTTGGTTCAGAAAAAAAAATCATCGCTCTCAATAATTCTTAGTTTTTTTGAAACCAATACAGAGAAATTTTTATTGCAATATAATTTTATGCTTTAATTTGTTCCCAGCGATCTGCTTATTTATTGCCACGAGCTCTTCTTAAAAAAAAAAAAATGCTCTATTTGTTACACAATTTTTTCGAGAAATTTTACTGTAACTTTTTCAGTTGGCACAAGTAATGATACTATTCAATACCGGTGACCTAAAATTAACAATCGCTGTTCTTATTATTATATAAGTGAACTATTTTTACTGTTTTATATTTGAATAAAATACACAAATGGCTTGAAAAAAGCTATTATCCGTTAATTGAAAGAGAAATTTTAAAGTTTAGGAAATTTTAAAATTATAGAAATTCTCAAATTAAGGAAAAAGATCCATAAAAAGAAAGAAAAAACTCCAAAAACTGTAAAAAAAAAAATCAGCATAGTTTATATATATTTGATTATATAACTAAAGGTCCTTTAAGATATAATTTAAATTGTATAAGCTTATAAGCATGCAGGTTTGAGGGCTTGAAAATGTTAAGATCAAGGATTAATGTCAAATATCAAGATATCAGGATTTTTAAATATTTTTATTACATACGTTAAAATAGTTTCTCCTTCACAAGAGTAGCTACGCGGTGAAGCTAAATCTGCTTTACAAAAAGGGTAAAAGCTAAACGTTATTTATTTTTATTTTATTTTTTTAAATCTTCTTGTACAGACAGGATTTCGAGTAAAAAAAAAAAGTGCATTGGAATTTAAAAAGCTATTTTAAATCTTCTTGTTAAAAAAAACTACTATTATTTAATATAATGCACAATTCATTATAGTTTTTTGTTTCACATAAGTGTTTTTTAATTGATTTTTCATTTCGTCTCTCTTTCATAATGTTCAAATATTTAAAACGAGTTTTCCTAAGTTCGCTAGACAGATATTTTGTAATTATTGTTTTCTCATTTGAAAATGGTAACTTTTATTAAAATACTATAGAATTTAAACCAAGTTCAACTTTTGAGGCTCAAAAGTTAGCTCCTTAAAAATTAGATGTGTCATGTAAAACCATGGAATTTTTGGAAAATGCTTAAAATCTATAAAACGCTTTTGAAATCTTTCGTTCTTAATTATCTGATTTAATGACTTAACACGACTAAATATTGTTTTAAAGTCTTTAAATCACTATTCTAAACCACGAATTGCTGTGGTTATAAAAAGTGGGGAGAAAATATTTAAATAGAGAAACTGTAATTTATTCGATAATAATAATTATAATAATAATGAAGTATTAAAAACTGAAACAAAATGTTCAGTTATTCCAAGACTGATTCCGGTTATTGATTCCTTGATTATTATTTTATGTTATCAAAACTTTCAAAGTTTAATAAAATAAATAATCTATGCTTTTTATTTATTTAATTTATATAAAATAAATTAATTCCATGACTTTTCATGCCAAGTATTTAATTAATGTCCTAAGTAAAAATTAATCATATCCTACATAATATACTGAAAACTAAAACAAAAGCGTAATTTCTTATAAATATATAAAGTAAGAATCATCAAGCCGAAAATTTTACCATCGACGGAAACTCGTATATAGTTGTGGGATCTGAATTAGAAAAATCTATTTTGGAAGGATCACTAATATTACAAAAACATATTACGGAATATTTCAGTACATATTATAACTTGTCATAATTTCAAAGATTTTATAAGTAGAGAGACAGTCTTCCTTTATTTATGTAATTTCTACAAGCATCCGGTTTCAAAGAATTTTCAGAATTTTTTACGTAAAATAAGAATTGAAATAAAATCCTGCGTAAAAAATAATAAAACTTTACGTAATATACTGAAATCCAAAACCAAAGTATCAAATTAATGCCAAACTTCTTATAAGTAAGACTACCAAAAAACTTTACCGTTGATGGAAACCCGTAAATAATAGTGAGATCTCAATTAGGATGAGCTATTTCGAAGGATCAATAACATTATAAAAACATATTACGGAAGGTTACAATTCAAATAATTACTTACCATTACTTCAAAGATTTTAAGAGATAGCATCAGATAGTCTTCCTTTATTTACGTGATTTCTTCAAACATTTTGCATTAATGAATGTTTGGGATTACCTAGATAAAAGAAGTAGAAAAAAATTGAAACGAGAAGTTTAATGGCATCTAATTTCTACCTTAAGATCAACCTACTTTTATCTATCGAAAAAGTATCTAAATAATATTATTTAATCCAATAAGTTTACAGCGTTCGTCTATTTGCTTTTCAGAGCGATACGTAACGTTTATTAAATTATGTGAGTTGAATTCAAATTAGCTCGTTATTATTCAACGCCATCTTTCCTAATACTATGTTTTTAATAACAATAGCTTAAATTAAAATAAGACAATTAGGTTAGGTGTAAAATGTATCTTCAAAAAAGCTCGTAGATTCAATTAAAGTATTATTATTGAAATTAAGCTCATTAAAATAGAAAGATTGATTCTTTAAATAAAGGTTCACTTTAATTCTAATGTTATTACTACAAAATAGTAACAAAAATATCAAAAATAAGTAATAAAAAATCTTTGACAATAATAACTGTAAAAATGATTTTATAAGTAAAAAATAAATAGAAAATTAAATTTTATTGATGAAATCATGCTTGTTTAAATAGAAAGATGGATTCCTTAATTTAAGTCTTATTTAAACTCCTAGATTATAATTACAAAATAGTAATAAAAATACAAAAAGAATGAAAATAATAATTATAAAAATGATTTTATGAGCATAACATAAAGCTAAATATAACTAAGTATAAAATTTGAGCAAGAAAATAGAATAAAAATTTTTAAACGTTATTATTGTACCATTTAAAACTTTTAAACAAGTAGCTGCAAGCTAATTCAAAAATTTATTGCAAAATATGCAATAGCTGCTTTAGCACTATACCTGTAAAACTTTAGTAATATATCTGTGCTTTAGCAATATACCTGTAAAAGTTTAAATAAATCAAATGATAAATGAAAAAGTAATCAAATCCATAAATATGAAAACGATAAAAAATGCCTCTTAAAAATTTCAATAATTATCTTCAATCTACACGTTAGCTTAAAAAACTTTTATTTATGCATTTTTTGAGATTTAGTCTATGCTGTAAGAACAGATCTTCGAGTTTATCACTGGAATTATGAAAAATTAAACAACGTACGTTTCTTCCCCCCCCCTTTAATTTCTCATTTTTTAAAAATTGAAATTTAGTAAATGGTAACTTAAACATTAGATCGAAAACTGCACATTTTTTAAACATTCGCTATTTTTTAGGAAAGTTAATATTTTCAATTATACATCTAATTATAATAGAACTTATTTTGAAACACAATTTGATTTTCTTTCTCTTGAACAGCATATTTTTTAGTTATTTAGCGCAGTTTTGCGAAGAGATTTTAGTTTCTGAACGTACCTATTACTATTTCAGGAAGAAAAAAAAATTTTGAAACAGTTAAGAGAAAACTCATAAACTTTTTTCATAAGAAATTGTAAAAAAATTGTTCAGCGGTTCCTGTACCTAAATAAAAATTCCCCAACAAATGCCTGACTTTTCCTATTGTTGATCGACATGACGTTTTCACAAATTCTTATTTTTCTTCGAGGAGACGTAATACTTATGCTTAAGTTTTCTAATCACTTTTTAAAAATAAGAAGCTCTGCGTTTGAACTTTGAAAAGAATAGTTAAAATATCTTCATTCACTCTATGATTCAGCATTTCTTAATCAATCTTAAATTACATATACACGAAGAAAAAAATCTGGTAAAATTACTGTACTGTATGGTAGAGATATTTCTGGTTTATAAACCGTAGTATTTGTAAAACCAAAATTTACGGTTTTATAGTTATGCCTTTTATTTGGGAAAGATGGGGTACAAAGAAACAAAACTGGAAAGTAAATTTAACCAAATAATTGATGATTAAGCCCCGCTTTAAGGTATCATGATAAAATTGCCAAATTTTACCACATTTAAGAAATTTTATCATAGATTAAAAAATCATATTTTATTATTAATCTTACCAAAATCGTTACCAAAGAGATTCGGTAAAAAAGATTTTAGTGTTCCAATAATGATTAAATGAAAAAATATAAAATTTTACCCTATTCTGGTATTTATGACCCTATTTCCTTCTCAGCGTAAAATAATGTATTACGTAAAATACGTATCACGTAAAATAATGTTTTTTACCTAATATTTCCTTCCCAAAAAAATTATTACCTGTTCCTAGGATACGCATACAAAAATTAAGGATACAACTAAAATATCGATTTTATGTCATTATCCCTTCTTAACTTTCCGGTGTAAGAAAAATAAAGCTTTATTTGAAATGGCTTATTTCAACTTAAAGTCTTATCGTGTTATGGTATCAAAAGCTACACTAATCTTTAAAAGAAATAAAAACTAAAATACAGAAGGAGCTAAGTTATCGCGTTTTTACGATCCTTACAGAGAAAAACTGTTAGTTCACATGTTAAAGCTCCTGTTAAACTTGACAGGAGTTTACAACCAGCTTAATTAGAAAACAGTGTTTCTATAAACACGCTGACAAAAAATAAGGTATTTCTCGAGTTGGAATGCATTTTTCCATTAACTTATTTCAATTATAGCATGTTTTACTTTATTCTATTTGTTGAAATTCGTTTACTTTTAGTGTTTTATTTTAACATAATTTCTCCGGAATGCCTTAGCTTTTCGGTTGAGCTCAAATCATGAATAATAAAAGCATACTTAGAGCATGTGTTTGTAAAGTAATTTTTATTAAAGCACATAAAGTAGCTTAGGTGTTATTCACTTAAGAGAAGCTGATTTGACACGTATTTTGGCTCAGTGTAAATAATAAAAAGATCAAAATAATAAAAAAATCAAAGTAACATGTAAGCAAAATAATGAAAAAAGACATTTAAATGTATTTAAAAGCGTGTTAAGTGTTGTAAAAAGGGTAGCTTGATGTAAAATCTAAAAAAATTCATTTGAGAACAAAACTTGAAGAAAAAAAAACGTGTTTAATAATTATTTTAATAAAAAGAATTATCCGATCTTCTTTGGCATACTTCAATTCAACTTTCTTATGCAATTTTTTTCAATCTTTTTTGCAATTTTTTACAGCACAAAAGTGGTTTAAGTGAAAGTGTTTGAATACGTATTTTGGTTCAATGCAAAGTTTGCAAAAAATAATCAAAGCTTAATCCCGTCCCGCCCCCGTCAGGGGGCATCCGAAGAATACTGCAGACTCTAAGTGCACGCACGTGACCTCTCAGTAAAAAAGAGGATTCAAAAAGGTAGGCTTGGTGGCGATTCATGGCAACACCAGAAGGCCTCAAAGAATTTAGTGAAATCTTAAAATTAACAATAGTAGTTACTCAGAAAATAGGAATTTGAGTGTTCAAACATAATAGACAAGGCATCAAAAAAAAAAAAAAAAAAAGGTAACAAACATATTTTGAAGATGAAGAGTTCCAGAGTTTGTCTAAAGCCCATGAAAACAGATACAATTTCAAAAAGAAGAGTTACGGCGTTTGAAAAAAATAAGGAAAAAGGTGATTTAAATGTATTTAAAAAAGCGTTTCTAAAGTTAGTAATGTATAAAAAAATTATAGTATAATATCTAGAGGAATTCGCTAAAAAAGGATGCCTGAAAAAAATGTTTATTTTTCTTAAAGAAAAGTTAAAAAATGTACTTGGCTATATTCAAGGCATTTTCTTTTGTAGTTAGTTTTATTACAACACAAAATTACATAAGTGTTACTTACTCTTGTGAAGTTATTTTAACACTTTTATTTACCGTAAAATTTGCCAAAAATAAGGAAAAAAAAGAGATTGAAATGCATATCTCTAATTTAGTATTGTTTAAAGAGTAGAGTAATGTAATATCTAGAGAAATGAAATACACTTGGAAAGAAACTGAAAAGAAATTGGTTAATCTTTAAAAAAATATGTAGTGTATTTAGTCATATTTTAATGCAATTTTTTAAAAATTTTTATTGTAACATGAAAGTAGCTTAAGTGTTATTTATTCATGAGAAATTATTTTAACATTTTTTTTTACTGGAAAATGAGCTAAAAATAATTTTAAAAAAAGGGGATTTAAATGCAATATCAATGTAATATCTAGAGAGATACGTTTGGTAAAGAACCTGAAAAAAAATTGTGTTTAATATTTTGATTTTAAAATGTTTTTAATCTAGTTTGCACAGTTAAATTTAAATGCATTTTTTGTAAATTTTTTTATTAAAACAAGAAAATAGCTGAAGTGTTATTTACTCATGTAAAGACATTTTATCACTTTTGTTTACTGGAAAATATGCTCAAAATAATAAAAAAGGAAAATTAAATCGTGTATAAATGTGTATCTCAAGGATTGTTTTGTGTTAAAAGTAGAGTAATGTAATATCTTGAGAAATCAAATCCTCTAAGGAAAGAAAATGAAAAAATGTTTTTATATTTTTATAAAAAAAAAAGTTTTAATGTGTACTTAGTCATATTTTAATGTTTTTTGTAAAAAAAAACTTTATTACAGCTCAAAAGTAGCTTAAGTGTTATTTATTTATTAAAAGTTATTTTAACGCATTTTTTGTTTATTTGAAAATGAGCCAAAAATAATAGAAAAAAGGAAATTAAAATGTGTTTAAATGCATATCTATAAGTTTTTGTATAAAGTGTAAATTAATTTAATATCTAGAGAAATCCACTTAAATGTTGAAAAAAAACTTTTTTTAATATTTTTATATAAAAAAAAGTTATATAGTGTACTTTGTCACATTTTAATAAATTTTTTTGTAAAGTTTTTTTTTAAAAACGCAAAAGCAGAAGAGTTGTTTACTCGTGTGAAGTTATTTAAACACTTTTTAGCGTGTAAACAGATGCTTACTGGAAACTGTTCTAAAAGTAATAAAAAAGAAAATTTAAATGTGTTTAAAACCGTGTTTTTAAATTTCTTTTCTTCAAATACCAACCTGTATTAACATCCGTCAATTCAGGCATTTACATGGCAGATTTGTTGGCCTCTCTTTCAGGGGCACCATATTAGATGGGCCAACGTTGCTCACACAGTAAGGACAGAAAGTACAGAGAAAGAAAGAACATGCTTGCGTTGCCCGGGATTCGAACTCAGAACCTTTCTGATACAAGGGCAGTTCCCTAACCCCTACACAGGCCGGTCGGCATGTTTTTAAGTTAGTATTGTAAAAAGAGTAATTAAATGTAATACCTAGAGAAATCCAATAGGAAAAACAACATAAAAAAAATTAATTGATTTTTTTTACAAAAATAAAGAAAAGCATAGTCAACTTTTTCATACTTTATTGCATTTATTTGTAAAGCTCTTTTTTTCACTGCCCAGAAGTAGCTGAAGCGTTATTCACGTACATGGAGTCATTTTAACGCTTATTATTTATCTTTTGTGATAATATGCAAAATATTTGAATGCATTTTAATGCGTGTATTTAAGTTTGTATTGTAAGGAGAGTAGGGTAATATGATCACTCTACAATATATGGATTATTTAAATTTACTACTGTGGATGGAGGAAGTTTACAGGAGAGGGGATTGAGTCTCATATCAAAAGGAACTGAACATCATAAGATTTAAAACACACCTATTCTATATTACTAATTCAAGCAGAACTCTTTTCCTTTTTACACTTCATAAAACCAGTGAAATGCCATTTAATGATAAACTATTTCATGTGAACAAACTTCATCAGTTAACACAATTATTCGTCATTTTAACGTGAACTGGACTTTAACTTATATTCGTTTTTAATCTTCTAGTTTATACTTAAATACTAGTCTAAAAATTTTTTCACGTTTAATAATTGCAGAAAATCCCATCTCTTATATCCTATAAAAATTTCTTTTAAGAAAACTATAATAATCACCGTAATTAATTTGCAATGTTAAAATCGGTCAACACACCAGGCATTTCCTATAAGCCACAATTTCAGTAATTTTATTCAATTTATGCTGATTTAATAATTCCTAACTTTAATCAGGCATCAATATTATTTAAGTACTAGATGCCAAGCGGTATTAAATTAAGAGAATTCTCAAAGTTAATGAATGGAATTAGTACTGAAACATCATACCCTTCTTGTGTTGATGTTTTAACGATAGCGAGTTAAATTAATTTAGAGACAATATTTGCTTAAATACATTTCACGAAACAATCGCAATAGTTATTAAATTGCCTATCTACTTAAATACCAGGGAAATAGTTTCGAATTCAGATCATATTTAAGTTCATTATAAAAGGACAAAGACGAGCATTTGAGCTTTGTTTTGGAAATAAAGAGGTACAAAGGAATTCATTCAATTTCATTTAGCTATTTCAATGGCATAGTACTTAAAAATTCCCTCTTTAAGAAAATAATTTGCTTTTAATTATGCCTTTAAAAATCTTTTAGTTGTAGTATTATGATTGAAATGGTTGAAAAATTGTTAATTTGATGTGATTATAATATGTACAGCAAAATAATTAGCGATGCTTGAAATAAAAAAAATAATAAAATCCATAGAACAAGATCATATTGAAAGATTTTCTCATTGAATGATTTTTCTTACCATTTTTGTCATTTGTATCTTGAAATATTATTTATGTTTTGAATTGTGTAATTTTAAATTAAATATAAGTTAAAAAACACCAAATTTTTATTAATGCTTTTCTAAAAACTTAGGTTAGGTAGAAAAAAGACTTTTAAATAAAACCTTGTTCAAGAAAAGAAATTTTAAAAGTTTTTTATAGAGGTTTCAAAAGTTTTTTTAATCTGTAATTTTTTTTATCTTCATTAGATTTACGTACCTAACAGGTGACAAAATCAATTATAGGGTTTAAATCTTTTACTGCTTTTTTGTACAAATATAATCATATTTTGCAGATAAGAGCTCACTAAAGATCCATGCATACGGATGAAAATTCCAAATAACACAAATACCAAAGGTTAGAAATCCTTGTCATCAGGCAAACCATGTGAGGTTTTTGCGATTTTCCTCTCCGTGTAACGCAAATGGGGGTTAGTTCCATCAAAAAGTCCTCAAAGAATGTCATTTTGTCCCAATACTTGATCCAGGAGTTCCCTTTGGTTCGGGTTCAAAATTACAAGGCTACGGAGTTGAACAATGATAGTCGTAAACTTAAAATTGAGTCTGCTGTTCAACGCCGGTCATTAAAGTAAAATATGACCAAAAAGTTGTTTTTTAAAAAAGTTTTCTATGCAGAGTTTGTAACTTCGCTATAATTTGCACTATTCAATGAACATATTTTACGTGGTTGTCTCAAACTACGAAAAATCAGACCTTTAAGTACGAAGCTATCTAGGATGCTTCATTTATTGTTTTAAACAATGCATTTTTTTTTAAATTGTCTTAAGTACGAATAAAATACCAGACAGAAAAAAAAATTCACATTGTCAGACACATTACAAATTTGAACAATTTGGCAATACATGCCTAAAGAGTTCAAAGCACTTCTACCATAATTTAAAGATCAGAAATATAATTGCCAAAAAGGCATTCACTCTTTGATTAAACTTAAAACATTCAGCATACAAATAAAAACTTAACTCGAAATTTATTATTTTATATAAAATAGAAAACTCTCTGAAAAATGTTTCACTGATCTCAATTTACTTTACAAATATTTCATCGAGAAAAACCCATCAATTTAAAGAAAAATAAGTTTCTGTGGCGTTAATAATTCATGCTAAGAGTAAGATCTTGACGAGGTAAGAAGTCCCGAAAGCAACTCCACAAAATCATATATACCGTTGTCATTTTTGCAATCGCTGAAAAATTTACCAACCTGAATCTACGTCTTTAGAAAGCGGCAGCACACAATTTTCTTCTCCTCTTCCTTAGTCCTACAAAAAAATAACTACTCATTTTTTTCCTTGCTTGGCGACGTTCATTCCTGTCAAGGTACTTTGGTGAAAAAAGCATGAAAAAGAAGAAAATAAATCCCATTACCGCACCTTATTTCCCAGAAAAATAACACTACAAAATATATGAATGGTTGTCGCACCTACCTCATCTATCAAAGCTGCAGAGCTGCATCGTGCGTTGTCATTTTTTCTGCAGAAAACCCTTTATCATTTTGTAATGCGGTTTCAAATTTTTTAGAAGCCTCTTTTTCGACTTATGAAATAACGACAGTAATTCGGTGGGAGGGTCTTTTTTTCCGGAGTTGCATTATATTTTAAGGGTCCGATGGCGTGATCATATATTTACTGTCTTTTATTTTATTCTTTGAAGTTTTTTTTATCTTTGAGTTTTGCTTATTGTTAGATGGCTTATTTGGCGAAACTAACAAAATTTGTTCTTTTGAAGAAAAAAATTAGAGAAATAATGAATATTTTTAAAGGAAGATAGTTGAAGGAATAACTTAAGAGCTTGTTCCGATAATAGGAAGAGTTGTTGCCGAAATTTCAAATTTTTCTTTGTTACCTTTTGAGCACGAATCTATAATTTGACACTTTTGTTTTGCTTTTTGTATTGAATGAAGATTTTTAGATGCTATACCACCAGAGTACATGCATAGCTGATTAAGTTATTCTTCTAAACTTATAATGTACTAAAGCCTACTTTTCTAATCGTTTAATTGCGTATTCCGACTTCTATACTAATTTTTCCATGAAAAAAAATATATAGCTAATTTCCTTCCTTTCGTTAAAGAAAGGGAGGTTAAATTGCATTTTAAAATGCTTATGAAGCAGTCATTTTTTTTTTTTTTTACTGTCTTCTTCTTTTTATTTATTAATATAATTCTTAGTTCTGTATTAAGCTTAATCTTAGAGAGGTTTAAATAAGTTGGCTGAAAATTAAATTAGTTATTTATAAAACTTTTATCTAATTTTCTGTTCTTACAATATAATTCGCAGTGTCCACAAAATTAAATTAAGTATTTTCTAAATTCCTGTGATTCGAGCCGGAATGGCTCAAACCCTAAAGCGTTTGCCTCCCAAAGAAGTACCCTAGGTTCGAATCCCATATATATGACTGGTTGATTTCTATATTGCACATACCTCACTCCAACTACAGTGCTAAATTTAAATACTCCGGTCGAAAGACGGATAATGTGGTAGCACTCTTTTGCTTTCAAGATAAGTTTTTCCTGTTTACGTAATTCAAATGTCCATCAAAAAAATCGTCTACTAAGATGAGTTTTCCTCAAAGCTTAATGCAGAAATTTCCATTAACTTCTGGCTGGAATTCAGAATTACAAGGCCCAATTGATGGCCATAAATCGAAAATCGGCCGTTCAAAACTAATTATTAAAATAAATAAATAAAATAAAAAAGAAGGAAAGAAAAGAATAATCGTTTTGATTTTCAAAATGGCTCTGGCGACGAAATGTTCGCCATCCATAAAACGAGTCAGTTTGAATTTCGGCAATGGATCGCTGTTTTTTTATACTGCCCCTAGATTGCACTGATCAATGTGCTGTCACAAAATATCCTTAAAATTAGTTGGAGTGTTGTTTCAAATAATCTTGTTGTCGAACTAAGTACACAGAAAGTTCACATGAATTTCCTCTCTGCGAGCGTGAATGTGGGTTCTTATTCTTAAAGAATTACTTCACGAAGTCGAATTTGTATAATTCTAGACCCAGAGGATTCCTTGTTTTTGCATTTATTGTAAAATTACAATTCTAATAAAATCTATTCGATAGAAACTTCGATAGAATGTTTTAACATATTTAATTGAATTTTGAATCATGAAGTTCTTTTTTTTTTTATTTGACAGAACCTCCTTCTACCTTTGCCTTTCGTTCTGTTATAATTTTATTTTATTTGATTATTTATTTCTGTTATAATTTTTTTTTTTTTTTGTAATTCATTTCGAAAAAGAAATATTTTTATATTACATTTTTTTTAAAGAGAGGAAGGTTTAGTTAAATTTTAAAATCGATAGTGAAATTATATATTTACTGACATTTTAATTACTTGATTATTTATTTAATGGAAATTCAAACAAAATTTAAGAAAAATAAAACCGTCTTAAATCTGAAATCAGCTTTAAATATATGAATTTAGGCTTACAGGGTTTAAAAATCATAGAGTATTAATGTATGTGGGGATAGCAATAAAATCTAAAAATTAGCTTTTCAAAATATTATTTCGTGTTTGAAAGTAAACCATTGAAAGATTATATTTAGAATAACTTTCTTTTCTAAGGAATAATTTTTACGTGTGATTTGCTCTGCAAAAGAGTGAAATAAGCATGGCGGATTAATTTTTGAACTTGCTTATTAAGATAATGTTTATTTTTCAAATACATTAGGCACATAGGTAAACGAAAATATGGTTCACGCTTTATTTCACCCAAGTAGTACATAAAGCTGAAATCAACAGTTATAAAAATAAGTATGAAAATTAGTTTCATTGCAATATTCATTTTTTGTGGTTACTTTTCAAATTTACTGTTTTGTAGCGTGAGTTAGGACTAAGATTATCAAACATGTTGTGAGATAATTTAATATATTACTATGTGGGATAAATTAATGCTTACCCAATCACAACAACAGCAACTACCCAGTCTAAAAGAAAACGCTGCGATGAACGCTTTGTCTTGTTGAGAATCCTGCCTGAAGTCCCATCTAGTGCTTTTAGAATATCATATTAAACATTTGAAGAAGATTCTCTGGGAGTGGTCGTGTCCGGTTGCTGTCCAGTTTGTCGCCCTCCTATACTGCCCAGTACTTCTTATACCTATAATTGATATCACATTGGAGCACTTAGCGCGGAATTAGTTTTGCCCCTCCTCTTAAGTTAGCAACTAAAAAAAAAAAATTTTTGCCGACTTTCGAGTTGCCGATTGCTGTTTGACACAGTAATAGAAGCGAAATGAATAGAGCGGCTGTCATTGGCAGACAACTGCGTCAGAAAAACACAGGAAGATGTGCACCCCGTCCCGGTAAGGGCCGTCAACGAGCTTTTTCATACCATCCCCTCACCAATGCCAAACTCGTGCAGCTCCAGAAACAAAAAGAGGAGGAAAAGAAAAAAAGTCAGTGCAATTCAGAGCATTCGAAACAAAGTAATCGTCCATTGTTTATGGCTTACTTGTAAAGCCCTAAGTGGTGGACTGTTCTTTTGCTGATCATCGGTACCACGATGTCTGTCGTGGGATTCTATGCAGATACTTTGTCCACAGAGATCAGAGAGTCTGGTAACAGTACTATTGAGGTGACTGATAGAGATCGTCAATATCACCTGCACGATCTAACCCTGTAGGACCATTCATTATGAGTCTCGGTGGCTTTTTCATAGTTACCGCATTTGTTTTGACTTTTGAAACTCAGGATGACCTGAAGGTTGTTCCAGTAGCCGATGATCATGCATCAACCGATAATGCATCACTACTCACAAGCCTGTTAATTGATGATAAAAAAGATAAACAGAATGGACCTTCTTCAAGTGGACCATACTTATGTGTCCCACAATCTTTTGATATGCCCCCTCAGCTCCTCAGAAAACAATCTGTGACTTTAGCAAAACGGTAAACCAGGAAAAATCACTCTGATTAAAGAAGATTTTAGAACAATTATAAAATCAAAAAGCGAATGAATAAACTGGTGCCAGAAAAAAAAAGATCACACGACAATAGAAATCGCTACAGCAACTTGCTCTAGTAAATGAGCCAAACTACCCCCTGCCTATAATGAAAAAAAAATATAGTACAAGGCCAAATGGAAGAATGAGAAATCGAGAACTAATGATGATGCAACTGTGCTTCGATGAATTTGTTCCATCTCCTCAAGATATAGAAATAATTGATCCTGATGGTTGTGACACTCCTCATCGGGACAATGGCCCAATATCTTCAAAGGACATGGAAGTTTATGTTTCAAGCTATCCTATAACTGTACGAGTTCAGATTGAGCCTCGACATTTGGCTTCAATGGAAAGCGATGGTTTATCAGATAGTGGCATATCCGAACCCGGAAAAATAGCTCAAATTTCAAGGTATGATGTTGATTTCCCAGAAAAGCGAATGTCATTCATGGGCCGATGCAGCCCGACTTTCTCGTCCCCGGAATTCCGGAGAGGGGAAAGCGCAGCTCCCCTTCTCAAACGGTACTCCAGCCGCAGATTTCCTCTCCTAATGTTAATAATGTGTGGGTATTTTAATATTTTGTTATTTAGAATTCCGGTCTAACTGTTCGTTTGCATTGTATACCAATACATAATACAGAAACAAAAGTACCTTTGTTTCTTAAGTAGAAAATTTATTCTGCAAAATAAAATTCCCACTCTGTCTTTGAATGATCTAGATCTATTGTGATCAAACTGTTCTTTTAAGAGTAAAACTTTGTGAAACAATATTTTGTACAAAATATTTGTGTAATTTTTTTTTCTTTTGTTTTATTCCATAATGCCTAGTTTTTAATTATTATTATTATTTTCAGAACGAGCTCCAGCCGAAGCTACTTTTCGCGGTTCAGAATATCTAGCATTCAACCTTCTGTCTTTGAACTCTGAGCCAATCCTGAGCTTCAGCGATCAAATCTCACTGTTCTTCAAATCCCGTCAACCTAGCGGTTTACTTCTATACACCGGAAGAGGTGAGGACCACTTATTACTGGCCCTGAGAGACGGTGGAATCATTTTAGTAATTCATCTGGGTTCGAGTTCCGTAGAGAAAGTGCTGAAACCAGCTAAAGTGAGATTCGATGATAATCAGTGGCATAAGGTGCTCGTCCATCGAAAAGTCAGAGAAGTAAGTAAAATTTATCTTTGAATAAATGTATGTCTTAGCTCAAGTATATTTAAAGACAATAATTGAAATTCTAAAAATTGCTAGTTTATATTGCTTCTTGACTAGATAATAGAGAGGTGCCTAGTGCTGAAACAAATTAATTAAAAAAATAACAGATCATTGATTAAAATTTAGTTATTACTTGGCTTACTGAAGGAGATTTCGGATAATATGCTATAAATCACAAACGTGGGCTAGTTTCAATTATTAAGGCATCCTTTCCTCAAAGAATATCTTCTTTCGATACGTGACTACAAAGCTTTTTTTCTGGGTTAAGAGTAAAATTTTAAAGTTGAGAAAGTAACGTTTGATACTTCTTATCTTCTCTATGATTATAATTCTTTATTAAAAAGTATGAGCACACAACAAATAAGGAAAAATTTGCTGTTTTCTCAAACAACAAATACAATGCTACTAACATCGCAAAATAATGCTGGAACTTGCGGTAAATTTTTTGCTAAGTTTATTTTATTTTTTTAAAAGCGAATAAAAATAGGAACCAACAAAAAAATATAAACACCTTTAGAAGCACGTAAATAATAAAGTTTTCAACACACTTAAATCTTTTCAATTAAGCTTTTAAAGAAAAACAGTAATTATATTTTATTAGTTTCACACTTTGATTTGATTTTTATTTTAATTTACTTATTTTACTAGCATTTTTTAGCTAAATAAATTTACAATTCCTTCTTTTAACAAATTACTTAGATTGAGTATATTTCTCCCTTTTATTTTAGAAAATTTCATTACAAAATAAACCACTTTAGTTGTAATGAATTATATAAACATATCATGCTGTATTAACCTGCAATAAAAATCAATCAAAGAGCTGTTTTGATGACGGTTTTGAATTACATTTTACGGAATTTAAGTAAATTAGAATCAGCTTTTAAATTTAGGCATTGACGATCCGTAATGAATAATATGCCTTGCATCACAAGCAGACTAGCTTGCAAGACGACCCAATTTCAACCCAAGCAAGTTTCATCTACAAACAGCATATGTAGATTTTATTTTATTTCATAAATGGTGTTGAACACCAGCTCTAATTCTGAGTTTATGACTATCAATGTTCAACTGCGTAGCCTTTTAATTTTTAAACCTATCGCAGAAGACAAGGGTACTCTTATATCAAACATTAGGATAAACTAGCTTTCGTGGGGGACTTATTGATGGAACTAACCCTCACTTGCGTAACTTGAAAAGAGGAAAGCCATGAAAGCCTTCCGTGGTTAGCTCGACGGCAAAGAGATTCTAACGCATGACCCGTCTGCCACTAATGATATTTTACGTTTGCATTGTTGTCAGCCAGGTGTGCCAGGAGCAGAATTCGTATCAACGAGTAACCGTTGAGATTCTAACCTGGATCACCTCATTGGGAGGTGAAAACTCTATCCTCTGAGCCACAGCGACTCACAATTATAGATTTGATCAATTGAGAGCTTAATCCACAAGCTCGCAAGTGATAAAATCTATAAATTTCTAACGCTCATATAAACCATTCATATTATAGAACTCACAATTTTAATCTATTAATTTGCATTCAAAAAGGAGTTTTCCTACATTGCTTGTCAACCGTTTGATGCTAAAATTTCCACTCTAAATATTACACTTATACCTTCATCCACTAAGATCTGCTGAATTTGAAGAGATGATAAAATAAACTGATTTGGTAAAATGCGATGTATCTCCGAGTTATCTCACATTTTTCAAAAATGCCACTTGGAGCCTTCATCTACAAAGCTCTTCGATCATGGTTTTTAAATTAGTTGTTACAAATATTGTTGTGATGCAACATGTTCAAATATTATTTTTAAGTTTTTCACTGACAATTCCAAATTTAACTACAAAAATCATCACTGGTTATATAAAAAATAACAAGAGCATACTTTCCTTTTTCATAACTATAAAAATTGCCTTTTTCAGTACAACTCATCAAAACGTTATCAACTGTCTCTTACATGTGAATAATTTACAATAAAGAATATTTAAAATGAATTTAATTTGATGTTCAATCTAAAAGCTTACATGAAAAATTTATTGAAACAAGATGCTCAAAAAAAGAAAATTGAAAGCACAACTGACATTTGAAGTTTAGCTTGATCCCAACTCGCGCATCGGTCGTTTACGGAAAAAAATTAATTAAAATACTCGCTCAAGATTTAATTGGCGCTGATAATGTCAAGTCAACTAATCATTTGGGAACGATTTCGCGGCCGCAGAATTTACGTGGATTGAGATTTATGAAGCGTCTAGAAGAGTTTTTTTTCTCCTTGTTTGATGTAAAAGCTATTCATTTAAAAACGTGCCCCGCGTGTAAAATTGTTGTCCGGATGTAATCGTGTTGTTTCTTGCATGATAGGATCTTAAAATGAAGTTTGTTGATGATGTGAAGCCTGGAAAATTGAGTTTTTAGCTTTTTAAATATTTATCTTTTGCATTACAAATTCTATCTACTCTTCAGGGAAATTCAGTCAGGTTACAGTGAAAGAAAGACTTTTGAATTATATTATGCTCGTGCCTGAAACCTAATTGTTATAACAAAAGATTTTTAAAATCCACTTTGTCGCTTCACCCCTTTAGAAGTTGAATATTGCTTTGCATGCAACGAAAGAAGACTACAGACTACAGAAAATTAAACCACACCTTCAATAGTAGTTAGTATGGCGTAACTACCACTACGATTATTAAACATCAATTCACTAGTATATAAGACGTGCTAACTCGATTCCATCTTGGGGTATCTTAAGATAGATGGAGTTTGGCATGGTCGATAACTCTTTTCCCCACAGCCAAGAAGGTCATGCTGGATCTGCAATATTTTTCTACCAAAGACAAAAACGTGACAATTGCGTACTGGCCTCCTTTAGTTCTCAGCCTAGTACACGTGGTGAGAGCTGTATTCAGTACACTGTTATGTGAGTGGTTGCTCCTATGTTGTTATTAGCAGTCGATTGTTTGTGCCTGAACCTGGGTAGGTCTCATGCCGCTAACGGCAATAGAATCCCGGTCCTACACATGTGAGTTTAGAGACTCAATCAGTATGTCATCGTGACTCAGACTCAAAATATCAAAATGTGAATACTAAACATGGAATGAAACATTAAAACTCGAATATTTTTCTGGACATATTTTTAATAACATTCATGTTATTTGTTAACCATGCCTGAAATTGGTCATGCATTTTTCAAAATAATATTTTAAATATCTAACATATTCCCGTGTCTGAAATGACATACTTATAACTTATAAACTCAAAAAAAAAATCGGTTTTACTTTGAATCATAATGTGTTATGAAGTGTTGAAATGATTGATTTGCATATTGAAGTGGTACAGTTTGACATTTTATTAAGTTTACCACAAATTTGAACATTAAAATTCAACATGTTCCAAAATTTCTAACAATATTTCATATATAATCTCCACTACTCTAATTTAAAACAATACCTAAATATTTCTTAATGGCAGATGAAGAACCGAAAACTGTTTAATCTGTTAAAGGCAAGGAAGATAAGGAAAAGGAGGAAGGAAAAATAAAGGAAAGGAAGATAAGTAAAGATAGTGATATGTTGATACAAAAAATCCTTGATTTACACTGTTAAACATTTTGAAATGTATTCAGCCATAATACCATACAAAATTGTTATAGTTTTAATAAGATGCAAAATATAACGGTGTTTTCATTCTCAAACTAACCTGCATTGTGTTGGTATTGGACACAACGTACCCTTTGTTACATCAAACAATTTGTAATTCAAGAAGTTCCAACAATTCAAAGTCAGAGAGTATTGTACTTCCAAGCATTCATTATTATGACGATACAAAATGTATTATGTATCTAAATAAAGAACTTCCCTCGCTCTTCACCAGGAGTAGTGGCGGTGACTATGTTTACAAAGTTCAACTATTTCAAGTACTGGTTTTTGGTCTATATTTAAGCCAATTCGGCTCTCAAGTTGGCGAGAGAAAGGAATTTAGGATAGAGAGAAGCTTCTCTCTTTGAAATACGGCCTTATACTTTGTGGAGAGGGGAGTTCTATCTCACGAACGGTACACTGCCATTTTATTTTATTTTATAACGTCGTTGAACAGCCGACCCAATTCTGAGTTTACGGCCATCAATGTTCAATTCCGTAGTAATTTTGAAATTCCTAGATCAAGTATTGGGGGAAATTTGCCTTTGTGGAGGACATTTTGATGTGACTCACCCGCATTTGCGTTACATAGAGAGAAAAACAATGAAAACTTCCCACGGTTAGCCTAATGGCAAAAGAACTCTAACCCATGACCCAACCAACTCTAATCAGTTTACAACATTCATCAGTATTGTGGTCGGTGTGAACCGGGTGTAGAATTCGTATCAGTCAGCCATTGCTGGGATTCAAACCCGGGTTACGTCACTTCATTGGGGGGTGAGCACTCTACCCCCTGGGCAACTGCGGCTCTATATCCTGCCATTGAAAATTTCATGGCAATACGGAAATTAAGTTAACTGTAACACTTGAAGGAAAGGCAAACAAACTATCCAATGTAAACGTCGTTGTCGGCTGACATCTAGAGTTGTGTTGCTGCATGATAACGCTCGCTCTCAGATTGTTCTGCCAACCATAAGGCTTTTCGCTTCAATCCAAATGAGACGTGGTTAATTACTCCTCTGCAGCCCAACATGAATAATCTCTTTATCATAAATCTTTTTTAAGATCAATTTTTACATACGCTTGTGAAACCTGGACCATATCCTGTACGGATGAGGTTATGTTGGATATCTTTGAGAGAAAGATTTTAAGAAGTATTTTTGGAGGAATTTTAAAAAAATGGTGTGTGGCTTAGAAGAGCAAATTTAGAGCTGTATTATTAACCTGATATTATTAACTTCATTAAACGACAAAGAATAAAATGGGCAGGTCACGTTATCAGAATAGAATAAAACGAGTTTTCAATGCCAGACCAGTTAGCACACAAAAAAGAGGCAGGCCGAATTTGAGATGGATAGATGGCCTAGAAAACGACATTTTGGTCTTAAAATCTAAAATCTGGAAAACACTAGCTGAAAAAGGTTAGCATGGACAAAACTTCTTGAGAAGACCAAGGCCCACCCTGGGCTGTCGATGATGATGATGATGGTGATGACAGTCCGACTTGATCCATTAGCTCCCTGACATGAAGAAGTGACCTGGAGCTTAACACATGGCTTATGATGAACAGCTTTAAACTGCTAAGACAAGGTGCAAGTTTGTTAGCCTCAGGCAGCTGAGCTTTTTTGCAGAAAAGATTGATAAATCAGTAAATAATGATAAGTTAAATAATTTAAAAATAGAGGACAGTGGTGAAAATAAAATTAGTTGGTAAATATATGCTGGTTTTGTTTACAGCAAAACGGAAGTTAGTTTCTGAATTGCCCTTGTTTTCTGTAACTGGCTTAGCATTCTGAAACTTTCTTAACAATGTAGTATAGAACATTAATGAGCTGAGCAGACGTTTTTTTATTCTTGTTCCCTGGATGGAAAAATGTAATGGTAACTCTTGTCTAAAATTGGTCCCACACCCACAGCAGTTTGAGGATTAGTATAATTCTAGAAATACATTGCATTTTCTGTTCTTTTAGAATATTAAGTCATCAGTAACCAGGAAATTTCTCTTTAATTATTGGGTGTGAGACAGTGGATGGGAATAACGTATTTCTCGTATTTTTGATCGATCTCTCTTAGTGTTCGTATAATACACGAAATGTCAAACCGCATAAGTTCCACGTAATCCATTTTATATTATGACATGTTCAAATATAGATCAAACGTTATTGTCATTAAATAGAGGAAACTGAATTTTATGGTAACATCTGTTATTACAGCAATTTCCTCACTATTTTGTTCCTAAATCGTTCATTTGAATAAATCATAAATCATGTCCTTTGTGCAATGCTTTCTTTTTTTCGTGTTTTTCTAGCAGTATCATTCAAGACTATAATAAATTTTATTCCGATGTAAGGGAGAGTGAAACATTTTTATACGATAAAATTTTAAAATTTATCTTATAGGAAAAAGGAGTTTTGGAACGTACCTCAAACATGCAAACTCGTTCGCTTATTCTTAAAACATAATTCTTTTCAGTTTAAAAGGAACTATTCCATTTTAAATTATGATCCATAATGTATTTCAATATATTATTCAGACTATGCATTTAACTTTTAATCGTCTTGAATAAGCTATTCTTATTTCAGATACCAGGTATGAAGCAAAGCCATCAAAATTGAAATACAATGTTTTTTTCTAAAATCAAAGCTTATTGAGTTTTAATTTTACAACTCGTGTTAAATTATTAGTGATTAAATTCAACCTATATAGTAGAGTCTCGATAATTCGAGCCTCGGTTGTTCGAGTTTCCCATAAATCCGAACTAGTTAAAAAAAAAAAAAAGCTTGCTTCCAAATAAGGACAAACGCCTACACAACACGTGGCATAGTTACTACGATTGATTTTAAAACAATTACTGTAACTGAATGTTGAAAAACGATATTGTGTGTTCAACTATGAAATATGTGAATAGTGTGTTTAAACAAAAAACATTAGACAATTATTTTAATGTACAATTAACCTGATGCAGTAATATAATGAATATTGTAATTTGGTTTAATGTAGTAAATGTGCCCTGATCCTCAAATGTAAGTAAATGTACTTAAATATAATATATTTTTCAATTACATACTGAAATTTAAAAATTACTTTTTTTCCATTTATTGAAATATTTATTAAATTTTAAGTTTTCGGTAATTCCAAAAGTTCGAGGTAGGCTAAGTCCCGTCCAGCTCCTATTATCAAGACTCTACTGTATATAATTTATTGTTCCAACAAAATGATTTTTTAAAAAAAAACAAAAGAAAAATATTGCAAAATTTTATTATGAAAAATATAATTTCAATAAAGAGTAATTATTAAAAAAATCAAAAAATAAAGTTAAGTGAAATGTTTATTAGAGTCTAATATTTCTATACATCGGTTAACTGTATTCGCATTTAAATATTCCTATGCATGATATATAAGCTGTAAGTAAAAAGAGTTCAAGAATTTTTTAATCGCTGTATCAAGTATAATTTTCCACACATATTTCAACAATTATCTTAGTGTGGTATTTTGACTTTAAGTCGTTTTCCATGTTTAATTTCAGAAATGAAAAGTTTAATAAGTTTTCTTATAATAAATAAATTATTTTATACAAATAAAAATCTTCATAGATGTGATGATGTGAGTAAAAACTCGAAGTTGAAAAAAATGCTTTTTTAAAGGGTGATAGTTTCATTGTGTACTAGCGTGTCTCATTTTACTCCTTTGTTTTTAGATTATAACTGATCTAAATTTGAGAACTGTCAAAACATGAATATCTTATTTTGAATTTAGCATTTTTGTTTTGCTAAATTCGGGATTTTGAAACAATTGCAGAAGTAACAAATGTATTTAACGCAAATTACTAAACACCTATGAATAAATATTAAGCTCTGAAATATTAAAAAAGCTCAACGTTCAAATATCAATTCGTTTCTATACGTACTCTACTAGTCACCCAGCCTATACCAGTACGACAATCAATTTTTTTAATAACCTGGGACACTACTCCTTAGTACAGTTTCAGATGCAGATTTGATTAGATTTTTTAATGGACTGATATCAGTAGTTTCATTATACATTTTTAATTCATTCCCATATGGTGAATAATATTTGCAATTGCTTCACTCATACAATTTTCTACTAAATGCATCTCCAAATGGTAGCTGATATTAGTAACTGCTCCACTGCACTCAACTTTCGTATTGCATCCTTATATGGTTGCTAATAGTAGTAATTTTTTTACTACAAACTATGTTCTTCATGCATTTCCAGGTGGTGACTGTAGTAACTGATTCACTGCACACAACGTTCTTTTTGCATCTTCATATGGTTGCAAATATTAGTAGTTATTTTACTATAGACTATGTTCTTAATGCATCTCCAAATGATGACTAATATTAGAAACTGCTCCACTTCACACAATGTTCTTAATGCATTCTTAGACGAAGTCCAGAGGCGTAAAATTAAGGCTTTGTAAAGAACTCCACCATGGAATTAATAATCTCTTCTTATCCATGAATTGAAGAAACTCTCATTTTAGGCTTCATGTATGGATTTTTGTTTTATTTTATTTTGAAAAACGGTTGCCCCAGTTCTGAAATTGTGACTATCAATTGAAGTCTGCAGCCTTGTAATTTTGAGTCCATCTCAGAAGACACGGGAACTCCTGAATCAAGTTTTGGAACAAACTAGCCTTCGCGAAGGACTAACCTGCTAGGACTTTGGTGGAACTAACCTGATATTGCGTTGCACTGAAAGAAAACCATGAAAATCTCAATTTGTTAGCCTGACGGTAAGGGGATTCTAATCATTGATCCGCCTACAGTTGAGAATATTTTACGTCAGTACTGTGATCTGCGCGAACCGAATATGTATCACTCAGCCACCACTGAGATTCGAGGTTGGGTCACCTCATTGGAAAGAAAACTCTCTATCACGCACAGATTGAAAGAAATGCAGAACGATGCGAGTAGTTTGCAGAGTTAACATTTGTTAACTTCATTTAAAACAATAATTATTTCTGTTTGCTTACAATTTTATATTTAATTGAAGTTACAAATTTCAGGCACTCTTTTTTGATGACACTGTATTTTGAATATTCTATACATGAATTATATCGATAGTATTTTTAATATTTTCTCTCGTATTACAACGTAAACATATTTACTCGAATACTTATTATACATTTAGTAAATATTATATACAAAAAAGGTATAATGAAACAAAAACTGATCGAAAACCTCTCGCTACTCCGACCTCAACAATGAGCTACATATCTGATGCTACATAACTGAATCAAATTAAAAATGAAGGCTCAGTATAATCTCCTGAAACTAGTTCAATTAATTGTTAAAAAACAACCTAATATAAAAATAATTATCACGTTTGTTACTGAAAAAGATATTTCATTCCACAATATTGTATAAAAAGACATTTTGCTGACACTTTTAAGTGAATCAGGAATAAGTTCAGTGTTATTTGTTAAGTCACGTATATATATGGGGAAGAGATGAAAACTGTACAAAATGATAACATCTTCACTATTCTTTTGAAATGAAAGGATAAGTCTGTCACGCACTTTTTAAGTGACACGAAGATATACATTTCGGATTTGAGATAAAATTTCGTGACAAGCTCATCACATGGGATAAGTATCTAATTCTCTTTCCTCTAAAGATACCAACTTCAAATCGAACATTGGAAAGTTTTGTTCCAAATATAGACATGGTGATCAATTCCTGACCTAGCAGGTGAACGATAGAGTTTATTGAGAAAATGGTTAATAGCCCGGAGACCAAAATTGTCAGCCTGGATTGCGGAAAGAGGGGAGCTTTTAAAATGGATGGCTGCAATCATATCCGGCAGCCGGACTGATTAATTCTTAACGTCTATACTGTCGCAAGGAGGCTTCCCACTGGTCGATGGGGCGTGATTTGACCGGGTAGTCGGGCGTGAAGATTCATTGGGTAGTGAAATGGTCATCGCTGTAACTCGCGGGTGGGATAGCTTGAGAAGATATTCCTTTTCATTCTTTGATTTGCAAACTTAATCGATGCTTTCACAGTGATTGATACATCCAATCTTTCTTCAATCCTTCGATATTGGAGAAATCTCTGAAAATCCAATTAAAGCTTTTCTCTCTTTTTTTATCTATAAGCTTTAATCTACTTTAAAACAATTGATTTAAATATATCTACATTCTTCTCTAACTCGATTTACGTACCTGGAGAAGCATTGGTGGTTTTAAAAATGAACAACGATATTAATTCTTAAACAATTCATAATTTTTTTTTATTTTAAGAATCTATTAAAATGTAATGGAAATAAAACCTTTCTACAGTGTTCAGCAAACTTTGTGTTTACATTATTGAAAACATCTTTGCAACTTTCTAAATAGCTACAGAATTAAAATGTATTAAAACCATTCTGAAATTATCACAAACGTTTATTATAAAACATTAAGTGGGGCCATCGATTATCAAAAATTATGTTAAAGGACAAAAAATATAAAAATTGTTTATTTGTTAAAATTTTTTGCTTTCGGTTTCTATTTATTTTCAACATAATTTTTAAAATATTTTCAACCTAACTGTAAAAAATATTTTTTATAGCAATACTATTATATGTTACTGCTAAAATCATTACAAAATATACCGCAGAAAAAATTAAATGATTGTCCTACTTAGGGGAAATTAATGGGATATTGAATTAAGTCAAAACAGAAATAGAATGATTTTTTTTTTGAGTTGTGAGGAATGACGAATGAGTTGATCTCCTCTTTATAGACTGTAGAAATATGAAACAAATCCTTAATAAGAGTAACTTTAGATTATACGCGTTTAGATGAAAGTGAAAAATTGTAATTAAGAAATAACATTGACTTTTGACATTTGTACTATGAAGGGTTTAGTATTGGTTTATTCCAAACTCATTCCATACTTCTATTATATCATACCCAATCTGCAAACGGGGTGAAAAAAGAATCAATAAAACAGCAATTAAGAAAACTACAACATCGTACACAAAATAGAAAGACAAATACTGGCACAAAAAATAACGCAGAAATAAAAGAGTTTTTTTATTTATTATTATTTGTTGCACTTCCCAGTGGCTTTACGTTATTACAAATGTAACTATAAACAATATAAAAACATGGTTTCAGATAACCTGAGAAATATTAATCTGATGACTCAGTCCACTTAAGCTATTACGATTACGTTGATCATTCAGATAACGTGGCATAACGAATGAAGAATAATTAGTATGGCAGAAGGCGCAATAAACAATTTTTTTTAGATTAAAGATATAAGCAATCAAACATTACTGACGTTATCCCTAAAATATTTGAATAAACTGAATCGTCTATAGCCTATTTTAAAACAATATCTTCTGCTAAGTCAATGAGAAAATTCCATTTTTTAAATCACTCTGAATTAAAAATATAGTTAAAAAATTGAAAATTAATCGATGCAATTATTATATGCTTACAATTTACACTCATTTTGTTTTTTGTTGAATATCATATTTTTGGAGTCTCCGGTTTACTCACAAACCGGTATACAGACACGCACACACAAATACACAAATTCTTTATTTTATTATATGTATAGATACGTCATTAATTTTAAATTTCCTCCTTGTTCTCCGAACTAAGAATTTTAATAATAATTAAAATGACGCCGAACCTAATTTTTAATAAGCATTAAAATGACTATAGCTTATACCTCGAAATCTTAAAAGACAAAGAAAGATTAATAATAAAATAGAAAGCCTTAAAAACAGATTGCTTAAAAAAAATTACTAAAGAACCGAAAAAACTTTTATTACTTATAAAAATAAAAATAAATCATTCCAATAACACTGAAAAAAAATTCAACTTATTATTTACGTTATTTGAGAAGTTTTGAGTGATTTTTAGAAAAAAGACTGTGGTTTTTCCAACAAACAAATCTCTAAGGTTCTCTTGGTGCTTGTATGCTTTTGTGAATCTCTCAGGATTATCCTACATGAAGATAGAACTTAACATAAATTTTTTTGCAACCAGCATAAAACAGTAAAACGCATATGAGTTTTAAAAATTATAATCATTTTTACAACATGGTGTGATAGATATTTTCGCATATTTAGTTTGATTTTTTCAAATAACTAACCATGTAAAATTTCCAATCCAATTTGTAAGTAAATGAAAGAGCATATTTTTTTAACAAAAATCAATATAATCATAAGGCAAAAAAAATCAGAAAACATTCAAAAATAAAAAAGCGCGTAGTAATCAAAAATTGGTATTTTGTAAATGTTTTGGGGAAATTTTAAGGAGTGCTTCTTTCAGAAACATACTCTTTATTATAAATTGAATATGCATATAAAGCAACTAAAAAATTTGGTTTACCTTTTTCATGTAAAAAATATTCTTGAGGTTACAGAAAATCCTGGATTGAGACAAATTTTTCAAAATATTTTAATTTTCTTATGTCCATAACCTGTTAAAAAAAAACAAATAAACCATTGTTAGTTAATTAAATTATCGTCCAATGAGTTTAAAAATTTATTTTGTTAGGCTATCAATCTAAAAAACACTTTATAGGAAGGACAAATATTAACAAATGATTTTTCACTTGCATAATATGCGAATATCGTTTTCCATCAACTGAATTCTTGAATTGTACTATTTTTAGTCAATAAACAAATAAAAGTCAAATTTCTTAAAAAAAATTTTAAAGTTGCTGGGAGCACTGAAATGAAACAAATCTTTTTTAAATTATCTTATGTCTTGAACTCGCAAAAAAATCCAATAAACTATTGTTAATTAATAATTTATTATTCGTTTAACAAGTTTATAATTTCCTTTTATAATCTAAAGCGACTTATAAAAACAAATACTAATAAATTATTTTCATCTACATGGTATGCGAATATTGTCTATATCATTCGAATTCTTGAGTTGTATTTTTGTCTACACAAACAACAAATGCAAGTGAAATTTCTTAAAAAAAACTTTGCGTCTATAAGTACTACGATTTACTTTTGTTTTACCTTTTTGTATTAAAATTTTCTTAAAGTTGTTGAAAACCCTGAACTGAAGTAATTTTTTTATTTTTTTTATTTTCTTATGACCTGAACTTGTTAAAAAATCAAATAAACCATTATTAATTAATAATCAATTAATCGTTCAACAAGTTTATAATTTCATATTATAATATAAAACTATCAAACTAAAAAACCCTTTATAGATCTATAAAAACCAAATACTAACAATTAATTTTCCCCTACATGGTATGTGAATAGCATTTTGACTCAACCGAATGCTTTAATTTTCTTGAATTGTAGTTTTTCATACACAATCAACAAATGAAAGTAAAATTTCTTAAAAAAACAACCTTTCCGAATATAAAGTTCTACGATTTCTCGAGGATGTTTGCCTTACGGTAAAACTTTCTACTAACTTAGTTCGTTCAATGATCTTAAATAGATTCTGAGATCGATGTTTAGCAAACACAAACAGAGGTTGATGAGAGGCTGAAATTAAACCTCTTCTTCCATCGAGTTTTGGCATGATATAAGTAATTATCGATAATCCCTTAGAAAAAGTTATTTTCACCTTTTTCCAGAAAATCATCCGAAAAATGAAGACAGCAGTGATTACGTCCACTTAAAAGCTTAAGGAATGCTTTAATAATGCACTGCGTAAAGATTTTGGCACTTTCTCTTAATTTTTTTTTTTCCTTTTTGGGATTAATATTGAGTTTTTATGAAGAGCGCAGCTAACAAAATAATATTTTAAGAATAATAAATTACTTTTCTAAGTGAAAGCTGAACAATGTAGCATTTGTTTTTTTAAATTGCACTTTGGAACAATTTTTTTGTTTTCTATTATATGATATTTTTTTAACAGATTTTAGATATTTTCGTGTCACTGATTTCAAATTTGCAATTGGTTTATTTCTCCAAGCTTTATTTTTTATTTTTTTACTGACATTTTTATTCAATTCCTTGTTGAAATGTACAAGTTAAATATGTATAAAAAAATTGCACAAGAACCCATGCATGGAAACGTCATCATACGCTGCTAGGGGCGCGTCTCTATTATGAACTTTTCCTACTTTTGCTACAGCTGTTTGTTATTATCACACCAATAAACACACTGGGTAGTTTTAACCGAAGTGCTTTGGCAAAGATTTAGTTAAAATTAACAATAAAATATGGTTTTATAACATGTGATAAAATTTGGTAATTTTACCATAATTAAGTTAGTTTAAAACATGGAAGAAAAGCAATTTATTATGCTGAATATATTTTACAAGTTATGTATTTTTTACTAAATGTGTGGTACACGGAAACAAAATATTTTGCTAAAATTACCGCACTGTATGGTAATGTCATTTCTAGTTCAAAAAAATATAATAATAGTTTTGGTAATAAAACCAAAACACACTCCGTTCATTCGATAGTTTTCCGTATTTATATATATCCTAACGGTTTACCATAAATTCTGGTCTTCTAAATTTTGGTTATTATTACTACAGCAAAAATATAATTTAACAAAAAATCCGAAACAGATCAGTAAACATGGGGTAATATAGACCACCATGTTTTTTTTTTCAATGTTTATTTTAGGAAATATTCCTATGTGTAAACTTAACAATTACGCCCCACACAAGATTCACTTTATGTTTTACAAATGTTTAGAACATGAAAATAATCTTTAAAAACTGTTTTAAGTTGGTAAATATCTTAAATTGAAAAGTAGCCTAAGTAATCTCTTATTAATTTAGTTAATATTATGTTCATTTAGGAGGAACATGAGTAGTTTTGCATAGATTTTTAAGACTTATCAAGAATTTGGAAACAAAAGTAAATTTAAATTTATTTGCTTGACTGAACAAATGATATTTTAAGATCTCTGATATATTTTTTAAAAATGCAGTTAACGTAAAAAAAAAAAAAAAAAAGATAGACATAGAATTAAAAAATATACATTTAAAATAGAATTGTTAATGTATATATTAACAAATGAAATATTAACAAATTATTATATATATTTATAATTATTAATGAAATATTAACAAAATTATGAAATATTAATGAAATATTAACAAAACAACTGTTTATCGAACTCAAAACTGTTTATCGAAAAAAAGGGAACATCTTATGTGAATTAAAAATAATCTATGAAGAAAATGTAAAAAATTATGAAAATGTTAATTTTAAAAGAACTTAAAGAAATTCGATTCCGTATTTAACTATAAGAAGTAAGACCTTTTTTCAGTTATTGTAAGTTTTTATGCAAAAATTTCATATTAGCTAATATTAATTTTTATACTAGCATTCGAATGGTAATGAATGTTTTTAATGATGAAATTTTTATGATAATGCATTTCTGATAATATATATTCTGATAATATATATTATAATAATACTCTTTAACTAATGATAATTTTTATTATAATAACTTGATTATAATGTAAATTTTCTGATAGTTTTCCACCATTATTGCTAATAGTTTATTCTAATTTAAGCTCATAAAATAGAATTTCTAATTCATTAGTTTTGTAATCAAAATTTAGCTGTAACATAAGACCAATGTTATTATCAAGCAAAATTTAATATATTCTACTTATTTTAAAATGATACAATGCGTTTTGGCAGTTTTTTATATGATTCTACAATTAAAACTTTGGAGTATTAAATTTCCTAAACGAAGTAACGAAATTAATTGTATTTGAAATCGTATAAAATTATTTGAGTAAAAAAATTAAATTTTCTTATGAGTTTTATTAACATTTAAATCTCTAGTGTTGGCGTAGTTATTCATATTGAGTTCACTATGTTCTGTATCAGTTAATTGCAAAGAGATTGAATAATAGAGTCATTAAAATCCTGAATGTGTCAGTATCACTGCTAACAGGTTGGTTACATCGATTAACGTGTGAGATTCTAGTTATCGATTACCCATTTCACCATATTTTACGAATGTTATTAATGATTAACTGTTTTCGAGGGAAAGTACAACCAATATATTTCGACGGTGGAATTATGTTTCATTAAGGTAAAAATAAAATCTAAAGCATCTAAACCCATCGGGAGAAAAAAAGTTTAGTGAATAAAATAGGATACGGTTTTTTTTTTTTTTTTTCAATTCAATAACCACACGAATGAAAACAAATTCTAGTAAAATTACCGTACTGTATGGTAATATTTCTGGTAATAAAACCAAAATATATGACATTTATAATCCATCAATTTGGTAATATTTTCGTTCGTACAGTATCGGTTTGCCGGACTGTCTGGTATTCGAAATTATAGTTCTTATTACTAAACATTTAATAAAAATAAAGAAATTTTAAAGTAAATTTAACCAATTAAATGGTTTTCATGCTATCCTCTAAGAATTTATGATAAAATTAACAGTTTTTTCTTTATTTACTAAATTTTATCACATATTATAACATTAGATTTTTTGTCAATTGTTGGCAAATCAGTGAATCTATGATCGAAAAATCAGTAAATTCTACATCATTAAAACGGATAATCAGTTAATTTTGCTAAGAAAAGTGAAAACCTGCCATTTATAACGCTGCAATTTAATGGCTACAATTTCTATGTTTTCTGTGCTTTGATTCAAGCATTTAATTTTTTATCATTAATTCTTATTCACTACACTGTAAAAAAATCCCGGATCGAATTACGGTATAAAATACCAGCACATATCATTCTTAAAGTTCCTTTTACTATAAAATCCATTTTTACGGTAAAATAAATTATACCGTAAATTTTACAGAAATATTTATTTAATTAGAGTGATTCAGTGATTTTACGGTAATTATGCGTGCCAAAATTATGGTATACCAGATGTTTTACTCCGTAACATGTTCCAGTAAAAATTAACTTTACTATAAAAAGTGCGGGAACCCTGAGTTGAGTGCCGGTATTTTTAAAAATAATTTTTACAGTGTACTTAAATTTATAAAATAACTGTTTTCTGAACTTTCAGGTTTTCAGTTTATTATGAATTGTTTGCTTTAAAATGTATAAAACTATCACCAAAATAAACGTCACATAAACAGCTTAACAACAACTATTTTAAATCAAATGAGCAAGACATTCCGAAAACAAATTTAGTGACATCTACTACAGCAACGTTGTATGTTGTCACTAGTGAGCATAACATTAATGAATTCAGAGAGTATAGCTTAGTGCTAATCACCGACTTCTGAATGCGCTAAAATTTATTATACTGACAGAAGCCCTTCAGTATTCAAAAGGATTGAAGTATAAATAATGAATTTCTCACTTATCTGGGATGCACTCTCAAGTATTTGTCTTCATGTTTGAGTTCCACGATGAGGATTCTAGTGCTTCTAAATTGGCCTTTCGATTCGTTGCTACATTGATCAAATTTGACAATCCAAAGGAAATATTGTTTACTTAGTAAAGAATGTTTTAAAATACTTGTTGTAATACTAATTGTTACTTTCATGCAATTATTAGCACTTAAATATTGTTAAATAGATAAATAAAAACCGGTATGGTGTAAGTATGAGAGGAGTATAATTTTTACTTTCATATGGTTATTTGTACTTGAAAATTGTTAAATCGATGAATAAATGCGTAGTGATATAGTGGTTTATGTATAGTCAAAAGGGCTCTCTCCCTTGATTACTTTGCTCACAAATCCCATGATATATTCACAGCCTATTTTGTTTCTCCACTATAAAAAATGTTAGTGTATCATTGCCATAATTTTTGTTATTGAAGCAAACTAAATAGATTTGTAAACACAGAACTTTAGTTATCGTATAAAATATTATATAGATTTTACAAAAAAGAAACAATTTTTTGAAAATATAAAAATATGCTTGATTTTAGAAGGAAATGTTTTTATAATGAAATCATTAAATTGATTCTACTCTAATTGGAAAATATGTGTTGTCAGTTAACAAACAAACGAAAAATTAATAATAAAAAAAAACTATAGCTGCGAAAAAGTAAATAAAAAATGTGAGATGCATTGTAAAAAAAAAATTTTTTTATCTTAACACCAAAAATGGTGGCAACTATACTAAAAAAATTTTTTTACAGTATTGATAATTAACAAAGTGGATGCATCAAGAATAAAACTTATTATTCAATTTACGAATCCTAAAAATTTTTTTTGTCAGAACGCTGATTCGGTTCTACATATTTAGCTGTGTACTTGATTCGCATAAAATTTAATATGATCATTTAGTTCTGCTGCCATTGCAATTTTATTTAAAACATGTTTTTCAAATTTTTGCTTAGTATAGGATTTCGTTAAATATTTTTTTACCCAAGGCCAATTTTTTACCAATATTTTTTTTTTGGGGGGGGGGGGGATTTATTGAGCTAAAATATAGTCCCAAAATTTATTATTTTTCTATAAACACTTTTATAGATATTTATTTAAAAAATATAATTCCTTAAACTGACTTGCATAGTTTTATTAAAATAAAGAACTTATTAAGCTTTAAAATTATTCCTAGAAATTTATAAATAAATAGTTATGTTATGTAGTACCACTCATTATCTATTCTTACTCATCACTAAAATAAAAGTTACTGCCAATCTTCGTAACTGCAAATAAATAAATATTAATTAAAATGATTGATTAGAATATCTCTCTAAATATACCTTATAAATCAAAATATATTAATAAATGCGATGGAAGAATATTATTAACAAGGAATGGTTTATTTCAAAGCAATTTCGTATTCCTTTCAAAGCGCTAAAACCAGAGCAAAATTAATTTCGGTATCATTTAAACAATGCAATTAGAAACCTTCAGTTTAACGGAAGAATTCTTCACGGGTATAGAGGGGGCGTGACCTCTGCATTTTTAGCATCCTAGAATTCAAAATAATCCTTTTTCATTACTTTGCAACAGGCGGGTGGCAACAGTATAAAAGAAGCAGACGAGAATTTTAATGGTGGTCGCTATTCAATTTCGAGAAGCGTTTAAAATTTCGAGCTTTGTGATCTAATTTCGTAACAAGATGCTGCTTTAAGTTTTGTATTCGTTTGTTCTGGTTTGGTTCTAAGGGAGAACGACTGGTCTGCTGCGTTAATTTGGGAAATGGCACACGCTTAGAGTTTTAATTTCCACGACTTTTCTCTTAAGTGCAATTTGTTTGCTTAATGAAGTTAAGTGCAGAGCTTAAGTTTGCATTCTCGTAAAGCTAGTACTTATGGGATGAGTCATAGAACAAAATACTTTCCCAGAAATAGTATTTTTCACATTACGATGATTTATGGCATTACGATTTTGCACATTTAAATAAATCTCTTTAGTCCCCAGAGTATGCGATTGTAATTCCATTTGTTGCCCAGAGAATAATAAAGGTCACAAAAATATTTTATTCAGATATTAAACATTAAAAAGAAATAATGTGTTCACAAAAAGAAGCGAAGAAAGAAAATTTGGTTGTAATCTCGTATCATGAATTATAAAAATTACTATTTGTACGAAATTATAATAAAAATCTTTTATGAAATAACGCTTGCTTTTAAACAAATATCCGATTGACAACAGTTAGTTTCGTTTCAAAATGTAATATGCTAAAAGAAATGAAATAGATTCTGCAAATTACGTTGAATTTTAAATTTAAACATTAACAATACTAAAAGAAATGTCCTATAATCATTTATAATAGATTATAATAACTAAAATATGGTATAGGAGTTTTGAAGTTCATAAAATGTAAACTGTAAATTAAACTATTCATATAAACTATGTTGAATTTTTAACTTTATTTCCAACCTAATATGCCAAGAGGATACCTTAATTTGTCTTTTCTTAAAAAAAATACTGTGATAAAAAAAGATAATTGTTTTGAATAACTTTTGACCTAATGATCGGCTTTTCACGAACTAGGATTTAATCTTAATGGTTTGAAGAAGTAAACTCCAATATATTCTAATTAATTAATGCAGATAATAGTTTAAGTTACGAAATCAGACATAAAATTTTACTTTTTTCCATTTCGTATAACTTTTTTTCAATTGATTCAATGATTGCCTCTTAATGTTAATTTTACTTTTCGTATATTTCGCTATATCTCTAGAACTTTTTAAGTGAATTGAAAAAAATTTTCACACAATTATAAAGTTTCTTATCCAAAGAGAAATCCACACAGAAAATAATTTTTTTTTGAGTGAGTTATTATTTTTTATTAATTAGCTTAATAATAGTCGACAACTTTTGCAATTGTAAAGAATACGAAATTAAGCATCATTTTAAAGAATGTAACTTTATGTGGCAAAATACAAAATTTGAAAGAAATCGGTTGAATATTTCTTTGGAAATTTGATTTTTTAAAAATAAATTACGAGCTCATTAAACCCAAGTTGCAAGGTGAAGAGTAAAAACTTAATCACGATTCGAATAATTATCAAGTAGAGTATCCAAACAAGATCTTTATTTTTTAAAACATAAATTGTACTAACTGGGGAAAAATCCCAGAGCTTTTCCAAAATGTGTTATTTTTTTGCTTTTTTCGTTTCTGCGAGTTTGTAAAAGAGTATTTTAAGTTTAAAATTTTGAAGAAAAAATATCTTTAGCAATCCAAAAAGTTTTGTCCCCTAACTGTTCATTTTACTTTTTGCGTATTTCGTTTATATCTCGAGAATTTTTTAAGCGAATTTAAAAATTTTTGCACACAATTGTAAGATTCATTCGTCTAAAGATCATTTCATGAAAAAAAAAAGAATTTTAGTAAATATTTATTATTTATTTATTTAGTAATAGTCGAAAAAATTTTGAATTGCAAAGTATACGATTCATTGCACCATTTTAAAGTATGTATTTTTTCAAGGCAAAATACAAAATTTCAGCGAAATCGGTTGAATAGTTACTGAGAAATCGAATTTTAAATATACGATTTTTTTTTTTTTTTTGCCCATTGTACGTATACTTAGTTCTATGTATTTTCTTAAATAAAAATAAGCACTTATATGACCGTTTTCTTCAAAATGACACGACCATTAAGGGCTTAATAAGGCGTTTTTTACATTTCACTGATGACTTAAAGAAATTTTCTAACTTCAATAACGTTTGTTTTGCAATAATCAATAATTTAACCTTGTCCAATCGTTTTCTCGGTAACTTTTGATCAGCTTATTATATTTTTAATGAAAGTATAATGACTTTCATAATATTTTTTTAAAAATTATTTTGATTTATCTCGAAAATGTTTCTTGTCTCGGAAAATAGGCTAATGTTTCATTTTTCAGCATGTTTCTTGTTTCCTGCGACAATCAAACATGTTTTGATAATTTCAGTCTCGTAGTATTATTCAGTCTCGTGTCGTTAGGTGAATTTCATGAAAAGTTTTTCCCTTGAAATTTACATTAGTTCACAACTCTTCATATGTATGTTTTTTTTTTTTTACTTTATTTTTTGCAAGATTAATTTAAGTATGCATTAAGTTCAGTATTTCTAAAAAAAACCTGTATAAAAGTTACATATATAATTTTTAAATTTTTTTGTTACTGTTACATTCTAAATTACGTTTTATAGTTCCAACAACTCTTTTGGTTTGTATATCGAATTAGAACTGCACTTAATTTTCATCTTTTGTCCGTTTTCCTAAATTTTTTCCTGTGCCATAAAAGTAATATTAATATTTTTTTTCAGATCACAAGAGCGACCAGCTTTTGCCACGTAAGTATATTTTTAGTAATTAACGTTTAGTTATTATAAATTTAGAAATATACAACTATTTCAATAAATGATAGTTGATTGTTGATGTTAGATTTAATATCTCATTTAATTATTACGTTCAATAATAAGCCTTAGAGAGTTAAAATACACGTGCTTGAGTCAATATGAAATAATTTGTTAATACAATTTAGAAGTCAACTGTATTTAATTTTGGTCATACTTTTTTTGGAATGATGTTAACAATGACAATAAAAACTATGTATCAGTATAAAATAAAATGAAAGAAAAATATTATTTTTATTTATAAAGGTTTAAAAAATGGTATTTTTCAGTTTGCCGAGTGCCAAAAAATGTAGACCTAATTCAACTTTTCTTTTATTTAATTTCTATAAAGACATGAAAATTAAATAAAAAAAACAGATCTATAATCATTTTTACTATAAAAATGTATTATGTTGCACAAAACTCTTTTACTGATAATATCTGGAATGGCATACAATTAAAGGTGCCTTCTCTGTACATTATAGTTTGTATATTATAATATTTTTTTATCTTACCAAGTGGCAATGCTTCGCAAAGCGACATAATCTACCAAGGCTAGGAAATCAACTTTAGCCGAGAAGCATAACGCATTGCTGTGCAGTTATCTTCCCTCACTGACACAATTAACTGTCCCCCTCTATTGGTGATCCTGAATGTTCAAGAATGTCCATACCTTTTATGCATCTATAAATAGTAACATAATACATATCGCTGCATCCCCATTCAGCAATCTGAGTAACAAAATCCAGTACTCTCCTTCTCTCTCACTAGATGGCACTACGAGATTAATTAACTTAGCCACAGTCTACAATTCTGACGTGATTAGACAAAATAAAGCTTAGCCACAAATCAACTATTCTTTTTTTAATCACAGAAATGTTTTGGGATCCATAGGTTGTATCATACACTACCGTCAGGGCAACTCACTCAACTACTTTCTTCACTTCATTCTCTTAGTGGATATCTTTTAGTGGCTTTTCAACCAAGTTCATCGAAATCGGGTGGTTTTTCTTTAATCGAGTGACGTAATACTACTCTGTTGTACAGTCTTCAAGGTTAGATATTCTGTCTTTCTTCGCCACACAAGGTGACCACTTATTTGAATAATTTAAAATTTATTTGCGTTTCACTTTCAGATTATCACGATATCAGGGAATAGCTTGAATGCGATGGAAAATATGACCAATTAATGACAGTGTTTAAATTTTTGACATTTTTTTTTATTGAAAACTCCGACTACTGTATTTCACTATCACTACTTACACTTACTCCAAGTGAAATTTAGCTATTTTATTGATCAGGCATTCGGAGATATTGTGGTATTTTTGTTTTTTAACCAATCAACACCCCACTTGAACCTGCATAATTTATAACCTATTTTTGGTGAAGATTTATTTTTGTTAATGTCGAGATGTCTGATAATATTATGACAAATTAAATTTCCAAGCATCAGGTTATTTTATTTTATTTTACAACCATCGTTGAACATCTGATCTTATTCTGAGTTTACGACTATCAATGTTCAATCCTGCAGCCTTGCAATTTTTAAACCAGGAAAACCTTCCATGGTTAGACTGACGGCAAGGGACTTTAACCCATGATCTATCAACCACTGAGGATATTTTCGTCAGTGCAATAGTTAGTAAAAGCCTGGTGTGAAATTCGTATCGATCAGCCATCCCTGGGATTCGAACCCTTGTCACCTCAATGAGAGACGAGTACTCTATTCCCTGAGCACCACGACTCTATTGATCTATTTAATAATTTTCAAGTAAAAATAATTATATGATCGTAACAATGAAGGTAAATGAGTGCAAAATAAGCCAAAAACATAGATCAACTCCCCAACGTCACCTTTGCAGACGCCAATGCGGTTGCCAAGGAAAAAATTTTCAAGAAATCTTTAAAAAAAAAACTTTCATTCCAGATTTTAAGTACCATAGAAACCTCTCATCTATTATAGTAAGACTCCAAATATGACATTTCAAAGACATGAAGAGGGCCGAGATAGCCTGATCGGTAAGGCGCTGGGCCCATGTCCAAGAGTTCATGGGTTCGAACTCCACCGGCCGAAGACTCCCCGTGTAGTAAAGTGACTGATGCGCGTTAAATCTGTCAAGTCGCAAAAGTCCTCCATGTTCCCATAACAAATCAAGACCTCTGGGGGTACTGGATTGGAGATCGATCGTTCTCTGATTCAGGTCAAACTTAAGATCTGTGGATGAATGAATGGGTCCGCCCTATAAACGGGTGCGACGTATGTGTGGCTGAAGTCGGATTCTTGGCCATAGGATGGCGCCACTGAAATAACAAGAAACGCACACTCTGCCTTAAATCTGCTAGGTTTCTCCTAGCAGGCTTGCCCGTGTGGCAAGTGGTATTAGACACAACAACAACAGGACATGCAGTCACCAGACAAGATCACCAACCACTCCATCATGTGCAGATATTGTCCCAAAAACAAATAAACGCCATAACAGATTTTAAACTGTCAGGCCAATCTAACTGCTTTTTTACAGCTCGGATCCTCATGCAATCCTCATGCGCCAGAGCTAGCAAAACTCATCCTCCAACATTTTGAAAGTATTTAACACTGACATAGACAAGACAACAGTATTTAACGTTATATTTTACTTCATTACATTTCTTTCTGTTAATCATTCTTTTACATAGCGTTATAGTATATATGTTTTAAAATATCCTCTTTAAAATATGTTTTGAAATAAACATGAATGCGAAAGCTACCTTTGAGTTGACGCGCGTGTTATAAAATAAATTTTAACACGGTTTTTTTCAAAGAAACGCATTCTCTAAGAAATAAAGTCTTAAATTTCCACATTACTTGACACTACATTTACTTGAAATTTTCTTAAATAGCTAATATTACTAATATAATAATTGTTACACTCAGAATTTTTTTTTATTGAGTTTACATTTTATAATTAAATAATAAACTAAGATTTATTTCCTATTCTTTTTACAAGATTAATTCTGATTTATTGGTTAATTTATCGAAAATATAAACACCATGAAACAAATCATACATGCAGAAAAAAGTACACTAGTATTGTTTTAGTTCTTAAAATCGCACTAGAATTATAAGATGGTAGCTGTCGGATGTTCATCCATGATAATGACCCGAAGACAACTCGAGCTGCAGCACCACGAATTGAAAGCCAAGGGATAAAACTGTTAACATCCATGCAAACTGAATCTGAGAAACACGAATTTCAAGGTTTCAGAACTTACAAGAGCAAGGATTCAATTCGCAAGCATTCGATTGGAATCATAAAAATAAAAATATATACATATATAATAATATTTACATATCCTAAAAAATTTTCAAAAATTACACAATTTTCGATGTTAAAATAAAAATAAAATTTGAAAATTGGTTTGAAAAAAAGCCATTTTTTTCCCTCAGAATTATTTCCCAATTGATACTTATATTGTCGGCGAGTATTAAAATGTTATTTTGAGAAAACTGAATTTAAAGTTTTCAAAAGTTGATACGAAATCTTTCTCATTAATGAGAAATTCAACATTATCAATTTCGAAAAATGTTGAACTATAATAGAGTTTAAATTCCTTGTAACTTTACCCAGATTCTGAATTGCACCCTATTAACCTTCAATTTAATCCTTTAACATGATTACATGATATTACGGTACAACTAAATACCTAAAGATGATGATGTTACGAGTCAAATATTCATGATATTGTGTATTAAAAATCATGATATTATTATTCAAAAAATATAGTATGTCCTTCTCAAATTTTGTCAAAATACGTAAAATCTCAACTCATGCGATTCTAAGTACAATAACGCTAGAAAGCGGCAATGTTTGATTTAAGTATAACAATACACAATTTAATTCTCTTTTTCGAAGAAAAAGTTTTTTATTATAGTTTTTATTCAAAGTGGAATCCATATTAATCTTTAATTAAAATTTGGTCGTAAATAAAACACGATAAATTTTGAGAGGGTTTTAATTTAAAATAAAAGTTTTTAACAATTGGAAAACAATATCTTTTATATCCGAAGATTTTGAAATCACAATGCAGATGCTTGTGGCATTAGTATCAATCATTAAAAAATTCTTTAGTCATTTATTCCATTTCCTTATTTAGATAGATGGCGCACTTCAAAAAATTCAATTCTCTTGTGAGTTCAGAGATACGTTTTCTGCGAATTAAGATGATTAATGAAAGGCAAATAGCTTACAAATGCCAAAAAATCTGGCATTTTTCGAAGTAACTTCAAACATTTGTTTTTTGTGACAAGAATTCTTCATATCGATAAAACTCTAAAAGAAGGCTTTTGCTAATTAATCAAAGATATTACTAGTCAGATCTGAGTGATCGTGTAAGTCATGCGTATTTTGGTGTTTTAGTTATTTCCTAAATAATTTTTTTTTTTGCAGGATTTCAAATCTCTAATTGCGAGGACTTAGATAATTAGTACGAGTACTTAAATTCAAACTAGTTTGATTTAGAAAGTTAAGGAAATAAATATGAAAAGTTTTCATTTATAATTTATTTTATATTTGATAAATACCCATTTTTCTTGCGAATTGAAAAGAAGTAAATAAATCATAAATCAATACTGAACAACACTACAAAAGCATGCACAAAATTTGAAGACTTATACCAACACAATAAATAGAGCTAATAAAACTACATTTCTTTTCTTTTCTTTTCCTTTTTTTTTTTTTTTTTTTTTTTTGCCCTTTCTGGTGACTTTACGTCATTACATTAAGTAAAACACGTTTTTAGCAGTTCCTTCCATCAAAATAAAGATTAACGGAATTAATTATCATTTGGTTTGAAGCAGTTTCTTGAAGTCAACTCATGAGAGTCAAACGTTACACCAAACAAGTCATTTTCGCCGATACTTACACCTTTCGAGGAGCTTTAAGAAATCTCGTCCCACAGTATTTTTATTTTTAGTGTATAACTTATTTTTTATTTCATCTCGTGACTTTTACCCAACTTAACTGAGCATCATTAAAGTTAATAATAGTTAGGCGAGTTTATACGTCTCTTATTGTTCTATACGTTTCTATCTCTCTGGATCATCACATTTTAAGTACAATTTCATTGATGAATATTGTTTAGACCCAGGTAGGCATTCAAACATCCGTATTCCTGATATTTTCATTAATTTCTGGAACATCACATTTTAAGTACCATTTGATTGATGAGTATTGTTTAGACCCAGGCAGGCAGTCAAACATAATAATTCCTGATAATTTCATTCATTTGTGGATTAATACATTTTAAATACCATTTGATTCATTTGAAAAATTTATCAAGTCATTATTGCCCAACTCCTTTTTAAACACTTTTTTCGCGAACAAGCAGGTGGAGCTTTTTCATCTTTTAGAAATTTAAGAATTTATATGTTTATCAAAATTCTACCATATTGACAGAAAGCATTTTATTGGAACAAAGTTTAATATAAAAATAAAGCAGACAGAAAGACAGAACGAAGAGCAATTAGGCATTAAAAACTTCAAAATCATAATCACACAAGTTTTCATTTTTTTCTTGGTGTCACTTTTCCGCCGATAAATTACCCCCATATACAAATCTTTTATTAATTATTTTCACGAGAGGCACTACCTCTATTTTACAACTTAGTATAAAAAATGTCATTTCTGTTTTCCATTAAAAAATTATTAAAATCGCTGCGTAAGAAAAAATTCAAAGATTTGATACTAGAGTTTTTTTTTTTCATTAAGTTTTTTTTTCTTTAAAATCTAAAAAAAAAATTGATTTTTTGTAAGCAAATGTGTACATATTATTAAAAAAATTTTTCAAAAATGTCATAGACATAAAAATAGTATTTTTTTTTTTTTGTTCTTTGGGACTTCTCAGTAACTTAAAGACAATAAACGACAATAATTATATGCCTTTTAAAGTGAAGGTTTAGTTTTTTAAGCATAATAACATTTAATTGGAAAACATTTGAATCTAACATGTTCCATTATGCTACGGCATTTTTTTATAAACAGATACTCTTTCTTTTGCACGTTTTTTTATACAGCTCTTTTTCTAATTACCGACATTAAATCTTTTTTTTTACTTTTAGAATAGTAAAAACATGATTTACAAAAAGATTTACTCTCATAATTTAAAATATTTTAAAAACTTAAATGCTAAAACCGACGTTGATTATATGAGATTCTTTGTTTTAAAACTAGTTTATTATAATCTTTTTTTAAAAAAATTAATTAAAAAATTTAAAAAAAATAATTAATAAAAATCTTACAGACACTTGAATTGAATTAACATAAAATGTTTTGTGTTTAAGATGGAAACAAATTTTATAAAATTGAATCTTAATTACGAATATAAAGGCACCCTATTCAATGCAGCCTTTCAGAATGAACGAGCTTTCTTTCATCAGGCAGTTAGAAATGACTTTGAGTGAAAAATAAATGATAAGAGAATGAATGAGGCGAGGGGAATTTAACCTACATAGGGAAGAAGAAATTATTAGAAGCAAAAATTGGAAGTACAAGATAGAACTAAACTCACTTAAACAAGCTTTCCCAAGCAGACGAAAAGAAACTCGAGAATCATTTTTTTTCCCATTTACAATTTTGTTTTTGCTAATAAAAATGGCTAAATTTAAAGAAAAAATATCATGTTCAGAAGTACAGTTATTATTAAAAATAACTGTAAACTTGATTTTTTTTAAAAAGGAAATTTAGCCATTATAAAAAACGAAGGAAAAAAAGACAAATATTGTAAAATGGAAAAACTATGAAGTTCCACCTTTCTCTTTCATTCCCTCGTTTTCTTTTTGCTTCTTTGTTTCTATTATTTTTTTCCTCTGATTTGGTTGATTTTCTCTCATTCGTTCTCCGACTACTACCATCCAATTTTTCTATCACTGTCGTTTTTAACTACCTGATAAAGGAAAGTTCTCTCTTGTCGCAACACGTAATTGCATTCTTCTGCATATGGCATCTATGAACATTTTTTTTTCTCAAATTAAAATATCCATTTCGAAAAAAATTTCAAGAATATTGAGAATTAAATTACGCAAATTTTTTTTTAGATTCATGCAAGGAACTTTGTTTTCAGTATTATCAGAAATGATTATTATAATAACTAATAACAATACATCTCATTGTAAATCTACTCTATAGCTGAGACAAAGCACGCAATTGTGATGTATTTATCATTATTTTTTTATAATAAGACGATAATACCTAAACGTTTGCTTTGAAAATGAAACAAAACATTTAATCAATTATCTGCTAAATTTGATCTAATAAAATGCATCAAATTATTCCACTTTTTTATAAACTTCATATTTGTCGTTTAGTAGGTTTTGTAAGTAAAAGGTAAATTTTTTTTTTTTTAAATATCATTGGCAATTTTTCTCACTTGAAATATATATTTAGGAAAAAAATGTTTTAATTTATATAAATGAAAGTAATATTACTCGCAGTAAAAGCTGCGAGTAATAATACCATTTATTTTAATGAATTCTAACCCATTCTTCGAAAATCAAGAAAAAAATCATCAAAAAATTTAATATAATAATTATCTTTAATGTTGTTATGTTTCTATGTTTATTAGCGTGTTTTTATATTTTCATTGCTTTTTTGTCAAACATAATGATAGTTGTGCGTGATTAATTCAATAATGCTAAAATAATTAAATTACAATTATTAATTTTGAACATGCAACGACTCTCAAGTGTTAGTTCCAGTAGCTGTTTTCCTAAGCTTTAAGCTAACATTTTTAAAATAAATATTTTGAAGTTCTTTTTTATTTTCGTTCTTTAAAAAATCAGTATGATAGAATAAACTATAGAACATATTTGACTAAAGATGTTTAAAAATCTAATTTGAGATTTTATTACTTATTTAGTGATTTGTCACGCTATCTTTGTATTTTGTTTGAAAAAAAAAGCTTTTGTTTTAATCAATAACCATAACTACCATGCATATATTTAAGGAATTATAAAATTATTCTATCCCAACATGCTTAATAAATAATTAAAATATAATTTCATAAAAACTATTTTTTAAAAAGTAAAATTGAATTTTAATTCAATATAAAAAGCGCATGAAAATGAAAATCATTTGATCAATTTGAATATTAATTGATGATTTATTTTGACAAAAATTAGATTATACTTTGGTTCATTAATTTTTTGATCAATTCAATAAAATACATACAGATATTAAACAAATTTGATCATATATGGCTTTATTGCAGTGTTAACATTACAGTAACTACACTGTATCTAAACAAAAAGTACAAATACTTTGTGTTGTAAAACGTCAAATAACCTTTGGAACTCGATGTTTCACTATACCAAAAAGGCTCTTTTACACTAAGGTGTAAAATAGCTGCCGCCATTTTTGTTATTTAGAATTAAAATTAAAATTTATAACTAAAGTATGGTAAGATACACATAAGAATGAGAAAAGTTATTTTACAATACAATATGAAGCAAAAATCATTAATTTAAATTGCATAAATACGCTATTTCTTAAAATAACATTAGTTTGTTAGAATACACACAGCACAGAGAGGATATGAAATAGAATTCGAACTAAACTTAACAAAACCGCAGTGGATATTCATTGTTCTGCAGTGTGCAATGCGAAATCAAACTTTCGCCTTTTTGGGCTTGGATTGTAAATAAAATACTAGTGGGCTGCGCCCCCTGCTCGCTAGCGCTCGCCAACCCCCGAAAATTGCTACGCAATCTTATATGGTTTGCTTCGCAAACCAAGCTCGCTTTTTCTCGCTACCGACTTAGGTACATTGCAAATGCTCAAAATTCTAAGAATTCAAAACAATCATTCAAATCCATATAAATTTTTTTTTCTTCAAAATTACATCTTTTTAGTAAATACTAAGTCATTAAAATATATTTGAATTCAAATAAATGACATGTAATTCGTTAAATCTATTAGAAATGTGCTATAGTATAAAATCTAAAGATATTGTGAATGCGACAATAAAGGAAGATCAACCTTGCCTTTCTGACAGCAAATACCATATTCATTGCTACTTCCTGTCTTCTCTAACATAAAATGCTTAGCATGACAAAAGTTACAAATAAAAGTCATAGATCCAATAGTAAAGGGGTCACAATCGTCATGAACAGTCAATGCAGATTTGTAAAAATCTCGAATTTGTAGAGGTGGCGATTCCGTTCGGCGAGAAATGCTTTCCCGTTTAGAATTCCGCCATTCATTTCTCTGACGTCTGCCAGAGATATTTCGACGCCTGATAGCAGGCATTTTATTTAGGCAGCAGGCACTAAATAAATAAAAATAGAACTAAATAACTAAGATATCGTTTTAAATCTCAAATCAAAATAATTGTTTGTAGAAAGTTTGTTTTGGTTTGAATATTCGCACGTTTGTTTTGGTTTGAATATTCGCACGATGCCATTGCCATTCTATTGTAACGAAACAAAAAATTTATCATGAAACTAAAAATTTATCAAAGGAACTAAAGATATTGAATTCTTTTTTTAAGAAATTCAGTTCCGTTTTTTTTTATCCACTCTTATTTTTGTTTATCAATCTATTAATTCATAAATGCTTTAAATCAAACGATGCTTACGGAAACAATGCTTATGCGAACCACCCGAAAAATGATTTGCTGAATTCTCATTGGTTGAAACTAAATTATTAATTTTATTAATTAATTAAAGGAAATTTTCATAATTTAAGACCTTATTGCACATCTACATAACAATACCTTTAAAACGACACCTTATTTGTTGAATTCTGTTGCGTAGTTTGGGAGTTTTTAGCGAGACAAAATATTGCTAGTCTTAATATATAGATATAGATCGTCTAGCGGTTTCCAATTAGATAATCTGACGCTAAAATTGGCGAAAATAATTTATGAATGGAGCAAATGAATCTGATCTTGGTGTAACTGTAAGCTTTCTCAATATTCCGCGTTTACATTTAACTAGTCCCTGAGAATGTGTATTAACGCTCGATTTGGTATTAACTTAAAATAACAAACATTTTAATAGAGTTTTCAACACCAAATTCAGATAGATATATAAGTTTACTAAGATAATAAATTTGCTAAGATCTCTAAACTAAATTATTAGTCAAAGAATAATTTAACAAATACAAAATTGAAATTATTTATTACTCGTAATGAGGATTGCCATAATAATCAAAATAAGTTGCAATCCTAATTACTTGCACTCTTTTTAAATTAGCGATTTCTAAAAAATTACAGATTTTTTTTTTTTAACTAGAGTTAGAAAAAAAAAATTATTATTATTTTTTTTTTTTTTGGGGGGGGGGGGGTCAGCATTTTTTAACATTTAATCAAACTCGAGTAATAATCGATACTTAAGTTACTTTTTCCATTTATAATTTTAAGAGGGACCTAAAAGAAAAGCCTAAAACTCATGTAACTTTTAGGCTTAACTTGCTCTTGAAAGGAGAAACTGAACTGTAGAAATAAAATTATGTCATAAAATTCTGAGGCTTTAAAAAAACTGTTAATTTGGTAACCACCAACATGAAGCTATGCTTGATTGCTGAGTGATTAAAATGTTCTTGCTTACCAAAGTTCACTTAAAAAATTATATGTTAAGAATCGTAAGAACTTTATAAACTTACATTCACATTACTTTTTTTTTACAAATCATTACTATAATTCATTCACGTAAATCTGCATATTAATTCACAGTTTTCTTCTATATATAACAAAAAAAAAAACAGTTCATTTACTTGTCAAAAAACTATTTTGTAAATTTGCTAAAAATTGAAAAGGTTTCAAGTCGGAACTGTTCAAGAGAGAAAAAAAAAAGAAAAGAAAAAACTCTTGATTTCTAATATTTTTATTGTTCTCCTCTTTTCTTCATGTGGCACAGAAAAAAAACAGACCTATCATTTGATACATTTGTGAACTATTATTACTATTTTTTATTTTAAAAAATACGTTTGAAACTTGTTTTTACAGAAATGTTCACTTTCAATTCTCCATTGTCACTCTGCTTTGTAATTTAACATAAACAAAACTAACTACGATCAGTGCAAGTTTAGTTTTAATTTCTTCTTGAAACTGATTAATTTTTCCTCATTTCATACAATCACTCACATAAAGACATATAAAAAGCTTTATTTATTTGATGAATTGTTTCATTTAAGTGTTACAAATAGTGCTGCTGTGAATACTAAATAAAAGTTTCTTCAAACTTTTCGTGCAGTTTTCCATCACCGTGGACGGCGTGTACACCGAAAGAGGGTCGACAGCTGGAACCTTTAATCTTCTGTCCAGTAGCGTGCTCTACGTGGGAGGGCTTGATCAAGCAGCCGGACATCAAGGTGCTCGGCAACATTCCAACTTAGTGGGATGCGTTAAGAAGGTAGGCTTGTAAAAATGAAAAATATGGAAACGAAACATGCTATTTAGGAATGGTTTATGGTGTATTTGTTGTTACTATAACGTATTCCAAAACAACGAACACAAAATGTTTTACAATCTTTATCATAAAAACAGTTTTACCTAAAGTATTTTTTACCGATTTAGTATCCTCTGAAAAACATACAACTTTACAAAAATTTAAAAAAACTAATTAAAACACAGCAGGGAGAAAATTAATGTTACGAAATACCAGTGCGTTAAATAGCTTTCTAATATTGTACGGGATCTATGACCACCTTTATTATATATTTATTATATATTATCTATTTATTATATATTATATATTTAATAAATATTATATATTTATTAAATATTATATATTTATTATATATTATATATTTATTAAATATTATATATTTATTATATATTATATATTTATTATACATTATATCTTTATCTATTAAATAACTTTAACCCTTTGAAGAACAAAAACTATTAGTATTAAAAATTACAAATAATTATTAAACTAGGAAAAACTCAAAAACTGTTTCAAATTCCTGCCTTAATAATAGTTTAAACTAACATAATACATTATTGAGGTAGGAGAGTGCAAAAGAAGTTATAAATTCTTCTAAAAGGAGATATGGTGTGATTAATAAAACTGGAGTGCATTTACATTTTGTTAGAAACCGCTTTTTAGCGTCATCATCTTACAAACGGGTTTTTGGTTTATTTTGTTGTAGAAAATTAATTTCTCATTCTAAATCTTTATTTTACACGCTTACGGTTGATTTGATGTCGGAAGTAACAAAAGAGAGAGAGTATGAGGTGCCAGATATAAATCTTAACCTTTACATTAAAGTTTTAAAAATAATTTATTCAAAATAGTAAATGGCGTTTGTTATTCGAACTGCTATAATAATATAAAACTCGCTAATGAATTAAATTACTTTTCATTTATTTATATTTTAATATAATCACTCAATCTGTGCTTCTAAGATTTATCTTTTAAATAATCTTGATTATTTTACAAATCCAGGTAGTCCTTGATTATTTTACAAATCCAGGTAGTCAATCATTTCCTTGCGATTTATATATTTAAAAAAAAAATTATTAAAATTATAGTAATTATAAATTTTATAAACATAACATTCTTGATGTAAAATATAGACTTCTAAAAAATGATAAATGAGAAGGAACCACGGAGATTGGTGAGCAGATTTTCCTAGTAAAATAAAAAATATTTTTTTAAAAAAGCCAAACAATCTGACGATAACAACCAGCGTAACTTCAAATTTTTAAGATCTTAGTAAACTTTTAGACAGAATAAACTTTTAAGATCTTAAAGAACAGGCAAAAATAAGAAATAAAATGTAATGCATTATTTTAAAATAACTTAAATGAAAAAAAAGGAGCTGTCAAATAATATTAAGCAGTCATTTTGTTTTTATAAACATTCGCATTCTTTAAACACTCAATAAAATTTTATTTCCCCTCATTTATCACTTCATTTTACTGTGTCTCTTCGACAAAATTAATAATAAATATCTTCAAGCCTTTTTCCATTTGCTTTTAACAGCCATAAAGAAAATATCTCTCAATTGAGCCCTTCTTTCTTAGATTATTGTTTAAATAGCTGAATTGATTCTGGTCTTGAGTCAATTTTTCATCCATTCTTTATTAAGAAAAACATTTTTTTTTTTTAATTTAGCCTTCCACTTAAAAAGAAATTAATATTTTATTATTAAAAATGATAAATGGTAAATGGTATGTATTCATGAATTAAGAACTACTTGATTGCAATTATTCCATTTTTTCCTAATAATAAAATGTTTCAGAAAAAAACTTAAAATTCCTTTAAACTAATATCTTATTTCTTTTATACTCTAAAAATGTATGAGGAATTGATTTTATTATAAAAGTAAAAAATTAGAATTAAACAATAGACTCAATAATAAATTTAACCGATAAAAGTTTTTAAATTAAAATAGAATACTTGGTTGCAAAGATGATAGACGTTATTTTTTAAAATAATTTTATCTTTAAAACTAATCACTTAGAATAATAACTAAGATAAAGTAGATTAAAATTATTTAATTCAAATAAAATATTTGTTTAAATTATAAATTCATTATTTCAGGTCAGATTTATTTAGTGTATTTCTGCCTGTAAAACTTAGACAGACATAGTTTCCTGCTTAACAATCTATAACAGAATTAATTATTTTACATATTTCTTATTAACGGAGAAATTTTTTGCAGATGTAATGAAAAAAAAAAAAAATATCATTTAAAACTGGTTTAAATTAATCTTGTTTTTTGTGACTGTTTAAACTTTGAAAAAATATAATTCTGCGTTAAAGAAAATGTACCCACTTACAATTATCAAAAAATTAACCAATTTTTTTTTCGATTAATATTTCACAATTAAATAATTATTCATTTATTACAATATCGAGTAGAATCTGTAATTGAGGTTTTTAATTGAGTTTTTTAATTCATTAAATTTGGGAAAATAGAGCATTATTTGAAATCCGTTTTTTACTGTTATTTCAATATAAATAAACCAAGACATATTTTAAGTTTAATATTCTTAAATATTCAGCAAGAAATACCAAAGCGTTAACAGGATTCTATATTTTACTAATTAAACATTTATTTATAACTATATCAGAATGAGTTACTTCATAAGTATTTAATTGATTTTGAGAATTATTGCTTTTTATTTGATGCTACTTTTTTGTGCTTTCTTAAGTTTTAAAAAAAATCATATTTTTTTGTTTAATATTCTTAAATATTCACCAAGAAATGCCAAAAAGCATACAGGATTCTATTTTTTATACATTAAACATTTATTTATTATGATATCAGAGTGACTTACTTCATAAGTACTTAATTGAACTTGAGAATTATTGTTTTTGATTTGATGCTACTTTTTTGTGCCTACTTAAGTTCAACAAAATCATATTTCGTTATTTAATATTTTTAATTATTCACATTGAAAAATTGAAGCAACTGTATTCTTTATTTTTTTAGATTAAGTATGTAGTTATTTATTAATATGTCTAACAGAATTTTTTATAAAGTATGATATTACTTGATACCATTTGATGTTGATTTGATATTACATTTTTGAGCTTTCTTGAACTATATTTTCCCGTTAAATATTCCTGTAAATTCTTCTGGAAATAACAAAAAGGAGACTGAATATTTTTTATCCATTTTTCTTGATCAAACATTTATTTGGTTACTGTTACATCAGGTGGAATTTGTAGCAGATAGCTTGCGATTGGAATTGATTGAGCTTGGTAGAACTGGCAACAAATTAATACAGCAGCAAGGGAATGTACAGTACTTGTGCCAAGAAGTGGAAGCTGCTGATCCGATTACATTCACTAACAAGGAATCTTTTCTGGTAAGTCGATTACATATATTTTTTTTCATATTATGTAACAAAATCCCTAAAAATCAAAGCAGAAATTCTTTAAGGTGTGGATAATGAAATTAGAATCATAATTTAATTTAAAAAGGCTGTAGTCTTACCAATGTGACACTTAAAACTGAATTATTTATGAAACGAAAATAAAATTATCAATGAATTGTTTGTAATTTTTTATGAATATTTCAAGGGTTAACAAAACGCAGAATAAAAGTTATTGAATCTAGACAAATTTTTATTTTTTTTGTAAGGTAGAACAAAATTTGGCGTAGATTTAAACAAAATTAAATTTGTTTAAATAATAAGCTTTTAAATTATTCAAAATAAGATTAATTAGCAATTATTAGGAAATATGCTGCCGTAACTATTAAGCTTGAAAAGTTGTTTGATAACTTATTATTGATATGGTACTTTACTTTTGTATCTTTTTAGTTCAAATGGGCTGTCAATTTTAAAAGATTATAATATTAGAAAATTAAATATATTCGATAAAACTAATTTTAGCAAAATGGAAGAAACTTATATTTAAATAAATTTTTTAAGAAGTAATGCACTTTATACAAGAATAATGACGTAAATTTTTGTTAGTTATTTATAAATAAAATATCCTTAAATGTTACATTTTATTACACGAGGTTCTATGCATATCTAAATTTTAATAATAGTAGGGTTATCGAATTAAATAGGCTTTATATTTTCAGTAGAACGAATTTTTAAGTTATTTATACCACAGAACTTTTACTCCTGTCCTGCTTTTTACTTCAGTCGTGAATCATTTCAATTTTAAACATATATTAATCAAAATATTTCAAATACAATTATTGATTAAAGCAGTATTAAATTAAAATGGGCAAACAACATGTCTAGATATTATGTTAATTTTACAAATTTTTGCTTTCTGTGAAAAAAGTTCTAGGTGACTTCGTTCAAAATAGGATGGTGTGCGGTATTTTTGGTTTCAATAAACCCTTTAGTTTACCCAAAATTTTATTCATAAAGATGTTGCGGGAAGTGGTAGATCTGGAGATAGAGAGCTCGCCTCCTCTGACCTGGGTTCGAATCACATCGATGGCTGGTCGATACAAATTCCGCACCCGGTTAGCCCCGACCACAGTGCTAACGTAAAAGATCGTCAGAGACAGACGGATCATGGACTAGGGTACTCTTGAAATCAAACTAACCAAGGGAGATTTTCGTCGTTTTCATCAAAATGTCCTCCACGAAGGCAACTTTCTCCCAATACTTGATCCAGGAGTTCCCTTGTCTTCTGGATTGAGTTCAAAATTACAAAGCTACGGAGTTGAACAAAATAATGGAATGTTCTGCTCTCAATAACCATAAAATAATGGAAATGGCTCAATGACGGAGCCAGCCTAATCACAGCTACTTTTTTCAATATAAACCGGAGGATTCATATAGAAACTCGGATATAATAAGATAGAAAAATAATAAGAAATAAAAAATATCAATAAATAAAAATAAGAAAAATAAAAACGACAAAAATAAAATAAATAAGAAAAATAAATGAATAAATAATCAAAACTAAATAATAAAAATAAATAAATAAATAATTAAAAATAAATAATAAAATAAATACTTAAATAAATAATAAAAAATATATATATTAGTGATAAATAAAATAATAGAAATGATATAATTAATAAAAATAAAGAATGATAAAAATGAAAATAATAAAAGTAAGAAATAATAAAAATAATAAATGGATAATTAAAAATAAATAATGAAAATACATAATTAAATAAATAATAAAAATGAACAAATAAATAAATAATTATATAAATACTAAAAAAATGATAGATAAGTTATAAATAAAATAATTGATAAAATGATGGATAAAAGGATGCATGAAAAATATCATATAAAGAGAACGGGACTTTTTCAAAAAATAGCAAGTATCCGATGATAGGATGTAGAGCTATTTTTTAATTGGTGATTTTCTTTTTAATTTTTATTTAATTTATTTTTAATAATTTTCTATTACTTTTAATTTGATTCAGTTGATGTTCAAATAAACCAACTACTTTTAATTTGAACCAACTAGTTTTGCAATAAACGCTTGCTGCTTTCCATTAAATGTGAAGTTTTTCGAATAAATTAAAAATGCCTTATTTTTGTGAAGATCGTGGAAACTCTGCAACGCATCAGAATCTACTTTGTATATATTTTTGTTAAACTATATTTTTTAAACATAAGAATCCTAATTAAATTTAACTGGATAGAAAACTAAACCTATAAAATTGCAAATAATTTATAGGTTAGAATTTAAAAAATAATAAAATGTAAAACTTTTTCAAAGATAAAAATTGACAATTTTCAAATTTTCAAATGTTAAACCACTATTGAGTTTATCACAATCATTTTTACAATTTCCTATAAGACGCAAATTTTCACCACATTTGTTAAAATAACATTTAAATCCAAAAACCAAAAATCGTGCCTAGAATTTTTCATCCTATAAACTATTGCTAGTTTAAATTCCAGCTTGATGTTTTATCTTACATTCTATGAAAGTAAAGAAACAGACATTTAGTTTACATAAACAGATATTCAGAAAGTTGCAAGCCATTAAAGTGTACATCAGATTCAAAATCGGTTACCACTGTTTCCTGTTTGGAGTTCAATATCATTTCATGAAAGATTTGGCATGAATACAAAAACACCTTCAACTCGTAGAAGTAAGAAGGTGTGAAAGTAACGAATTAACGTGAAAGGAATTTGAAATCAGAAGGAATAAACACAATCTTAACAATCAAATACGTTTTATACGAGAGAGAAAAATCAGTGTTTTGTTTGAAAAGTGACAACAAACAACATAAAACGAAATATAATTCTTTTTTTAAAAACATATTTCTATGATCACACTATATCAGGGATGGCGAACCAATGGCACGCGTGCCATTTATGGCACGCGACAAAATTTTCTGGGCACGTCACCGATCACAAAGTTCACTATGAAGCATATTAACAATTAAGTTAAAATTCACAGAAAACAAACAAGCTAATCAATTATTAACAAAATAATTGACAATTGATGCCAAAAAAACAAAAACAATTATTAACTATAAAAATCAAGCTAGCAATAAATAACTAGCAAAAAATATAAATTTAACAGTCCTGCTTAAACTAGCATCTTACAACCTAATATAAGTTATTTGTCATCTAATCTGCAACAACAGAAGTCACAATGTTACTTTAAGTTGAAATACGCGTATAACTGAGACATTACAAAATGTATTTTTCTTCGTAGTAAATAAAGAGTTTTGAGTTGATGCAGGGGTCTGTCCAAACATTTTGTTAAAGGTCCGTTTTTGTAAAATTGTGAAAAAATTACTCGTAATTTCTTAATATAAAATAAACGTTAAGTCACATTCTTTCAACCAGGGTCCGCTTTTGTGAATTTGTGCAAATATAGTCCGTTATTGCAAAAAAACTTTTTCAAGGAGTTTTTAAATTGTTAGGACATACAAGATTATGCTCAACACTGTAAAATTATAATTAAAAAAACTTAATTTTAAAACATAAACAGCAATTGCAGCTACTAAATTAGCGATGCAACACACAAATATTTGCCTATATACAAATACAGCCTATATACTGCTGAACGCAGCATATTCATTTCGGACGAATAAAGGAAGAAGCGTTTGCCGAAGACAAAACTTAATTCGTTTACATCCATCTTTCTTTTTTTCTGCCCTGGGAAGGGTTTATTCAATTAACAAAACAATAATGAAGATAAAGAAATTTGTGAAGGGTCCGATTATAAGAAAAATCATTTTGTGAAGGGTCCGTTTTTAAGTTAAAATATTTTGTGAAGGGTCCGTTTTTATGAAAAGATATTTTGTGAAGGGTCCGTTTTTATGAAAAGATATATTGTGGAGGGTCCGTTAACGGACCCAAATTTCTTTTGAACAGACCCCTGGTTGATAGTATTTAGTATTATTGTTTTCCCAATAATCACGAAGTCAAAATTATTTGACGGCACGTCTATGACCTCATTAAACAATTTTTTTCAAAAATGGCACGTTGGTGCATAAAGGTTCGCCACCCCTGCACTATATCTTTAGATGCATTTTTGTTTATTTGAAAACAATTTTTCCCTGAAATGCACTGTAAAAAATTCCGGATCAAATTCCGGTAAAATAACCGGAACTCAGGGAGCCGGTATTTTTTACCGTAAAAGTAAGTTTTACCGGAATATGTTACGGAACAAAAAATTCTGTTATATCGTGATTTTTACAGTAATAAGTACCATAACATCACTGAATCAGTCTATCGAATTAACTTGAGCGGAATTCGTAAGCAATAAGAATAAACACTATCCCAACAATCAAATGCGTTTTATACGAGACAAAAAAAGAACAGTATTTTGTTTGAAAAAGGACAACAAACAACACAAAACAAAAATATATCTTTCCATGAATAAAATTCCAGATCAAATTACGGTTAAAAGTACCGTTGTTCCGGTAATTTTTACCGTAAAATTCATTTTATCCGAAACATGGAAACGGAAGCAAAAAATTTGATACACGTACGGAACAAAACATACGGAGCAAAACATACGGAGCAAAAAATTTGATACACCGTAATTTTTGCATTAATAATTATAATAATATCACTGAATCAATATACCGCATTAACGTAAAAAGAATTTGTAAGCAGAAAGAATAAACACGGTCTCAACAATCAAATGCATTTTATAATAACATAACAACATAAAAAAAAACTATCTTTTCTAAAAAACATATTGTTGCAATCACAACCTATCTTAAGAGAGGTTTTTTGATATTGAAAAACAATTTTAACCTGCAAACTACACTGTAAAAAATTTATGATCAAAATATTTTGAAAACAACTGGCACTCAGGGTGCTGGTACTTTTTACAGTGAAATTTATCTTTACCTGATACAAAAAATCGAATAAATCGTAAGTTTTTCTGCAATATACCGTAAAATCAATGAATCACTCTAAATAAATAAATTTTACTGCAAATTTACGGTAAAATACATTAGTATAAAAATGGATTTTACTGATACTTTATACCGTAATTTGATCTGCATTTTTTAGTGCTTCATATTTAAAATGTATTTTACTGTTAGTATGTTGGTCGCACGAAATATTCTACAATCGATAGAATATTTCGATATTACAATTTTATAAGGAAAAAACTTTGTATATCATTCAGTAAGAAGACAAGCCTTGAATATATTTTATGTCTATTTTAATTAATTTTGTTTCTTTAAAAAATAGGACAGTTTTTCTTAGTTTAATAGTCAACTATAAAACAAAGTATACAAAAAATAAACACGGTACTCTTTTCTTTAACTTTTTGAAGTGAAACTGAAAGGTTTGAAGTTATATTGTGATAAGCCACGCTATTTTCAGAGTTGAGATTTTTATATTAAACTGCTCCTTAGTATTAGAGAAGTTACTGAAATTTTTATAAATAACAGCACAATGCACCTAAACATTTTTTTCTGTTAGTAAATATCAAACAGCTAATAATTCAATAAATGCTTAAAGCGCTTATTTTACCGTCATTACATGCTATGTTAAAAGTATTGTTTTATTATTTTTCGCTTCTTTAAACAACTTATACGATATGGAATGGCTTTTAATATTTAATTTTCAGTAAAACATTCTTATATTAATTAAATATTTCAATTATTTTCCCAAATCCCCTTAGTACATACACTAATGCTTGCTGTCTGGCACCAAAACAATTATTTTATACATGTCGAAATCATAATTCTCTTCAAGGCTTTTAATTCCCCACTTGATTTAATTTTCAATTACAGTTTTAACTTAAATTGATCACTTAGATTTTTAGTTTTATATTTGAATACATATAATATTATTTACTACTGACATTTAGATTGAATTTACGCAAAAATAGATTTGTATGTTTTAATTGAAGCAGACAGAAATAAAAAAAAATTCCCGTTGTACGCGTTGAGTTGATTTTAATTATTTTTCAAGCAGGCACTAAACTAATTTTTTATAATAAATTTAACTTAACTCAGTATTCTAAAAAAACTGAAATACTTAACTAAGTCATTTTTAACCTTAATCCGTGTCCTCAGTTTTAATATATAAACACATTCTCACTTTGTTTATACATATAATTTTTATATATTGTTTGACACTGTTTACTTAAACTTAAATATACAGTAAGCATCAAAATTTAATTTACTCAAGTTAAAATGTAGCTTACTGTTGCGTTTAATTAAGCCTAGAAATATAATTTTTCTCCTAATGAAATAAAGATTAAACAGGCATCTTAAGAAATGAAAATAGTTTAAGTCCAAATTTTCAGAAATATTGCTATTTAGTAATTAAATAAATTAAACTATGTTGCACATTTCATCTCAAAACAAATTGCTTTAAACAAAGAACTTACAATGTAGCTTCTAATAATTCTTTTAAAGATAAATGCAGTTTGAGTGTTCAAAATATTAATTTTACTACGGGCTTAGATTAAATGTATAGAGTAAGTATGTTAAAGTATTAATTGTTGTAAATGGAATTGTTAAATTAATGGATGTAATACCTAATCGAATGTACTTGGTTTAAGGTGACCAGACGGTCTCAAATCTTAAAAACAGTTCTCGAATTTTATTGATTATCCTCAAAGACTTTTACTCTTACTGTTAGAATTTTTTCATTCTAAATATATGGTAAAATAACCGGCAGCAGTCTGCCCATCCGATTAACAACAAAATATACTGTAGAGAATACTTTTTACCTTGACGGTTTTGAAACCGTTTACACATGAATAAAAAACTATACGGTTTTTAAACCATTTACAGCTAGCATGGTTTCACAACCGGAAAAAAGACATTTAACTGAACATAGGAGTCAGGCTTTTCGTTAGGGAATGGGCATTGGAGAGTACATGACGAAAATTGGGGAGAGCAGGACACTGAAAATTCTTCAGTTATTAAAGGGAATGGGAGAAATATTGTCATACCAAAGATAGGATTCGAACCCCCGTTCTGTCAGTCATGAGACTGACATATTAGCTTTCACGGCTATAACATGTGAGCAGTTTCAGGGAACTAAGTTGCTTCATTAAAGGGATTCAGTTGGTGACATAAAATTCTTGTTTTTTAACCGTATTAGGTAAAAGTTGTTTACCAATGGTTTTTCTCATATTTAAGAGATTGATTACCTTTACAGCTTATATGGTTATAAGACCATGAATATAAAAATATTCGGTTTTTTAGCCATTTACAACAAGCATGGTTTCAAAACTATAAAAAAGAAATTTAAGTGCACAACTCTTCATGTGCTAAAGGGAATGGAGGAAATATTATGGGGTCGACGGTAGGATTCGAACTCCTATTCTGTCGGTCCTGAGAATGATAAATCAGTCCTCTTGGCTATAATGTGTAACCTCTTGCAAGGAAGGAAGTGGTTTCATAAGGTGGGCCTAGTTCGTAAGATAATATTCTGATATTTTACCGTATTAGGTGAACGCACTTAATAAACAGTTTTCTCACAGTAAACAGTTTGAATACCAACTTATTTATGATTATTTGACTGTTTTGTTTGATTTGGTAAAATAACAATTAAATAAATTGTTGTTTTACGATTTTTTCCAAGAAATTTCAATTAGTGTATTTAAACCATTCATTTGGTATTTTTATTGTCCCTTATGGTAACGATTTACCAAAAATTCTGACTTCAAAATTATAGTTCTTATTACCACACGTTTGGTAAAAATACAAAATTGAAAGGAAAATTGTAACAAATAAATAGTTTGTTTGGAATGTTAAGTAATTTGGTAGTTTTAACCCTTTGATGTCTATTCCTTTTACCAAATAGAATAGTAATAATCTGTTTACACTTGTGCGATTTATCTAAAATTGTGTATTTCTTTAAATGGTTGATAAGAGCTAGAAGACAGTTGATTTTTTTTTCTTTTCCTGATACATTTCTTCACTACAACAAGAAAAATGATATAAGTGGGTTCCTTTGAAAACAATTTTTAAACTTTTTCAATTTGAAAAACACACAGCACAAGTTTAAGAAAGACATCAAGAATATAAATCCTGTGTTACAATGGTATTCGACTCCTCTGCATCATTGCGCGTCAGATCTGTTAGAGGAACACCAATACTGCATATTTATATAATGCCGAAAATTCTGATTTTCCTTTTTTATGTTTGAAAGGGTAGAAACTAAACACTACTGCATTGAATCAAATTTTTCACCAGCAAACCTTGCTATGTCAGCTGTCCAAATATATAATGATCATGCGGCTTAGGTACATGAAGTTGGTTGTGAAAAAATATAATTAAAATCTATGTTGGAAAAAAAAATTTAATCACTTTCCCAACAACCCAATTACATAAAAGTACTATGAGAAAGAGAGTTTACTCAAATTTTCTTTTTCAAACAATACTAAAATATTCCTCATATAAATTATATTAACAGTGATTACTAGAGTGTTAAGCAAAAGGTGAAAAAGATTTTCTATAATTTTATTTGACTGGTTTATTCAACAATGGATAAGATAAACAAACCCATCCAGAATATTTTTATCTATTCTCGTTTCAATTATTTTCGTTTTCTCTTATTTAATAATACCCTGTTGTTATAAACCAGAGTAAAAATTACTGTAATCCAACTTAAATATCATTATTAAAAAGTGTATTACAACTTTATAGGCTTTTAATAATCTATTATTTCCTTTCCTATAAAACAAAAACATCACTCGATATTCGCACTCATTATAAACAAAAAATGGATGACAAAAAAAATGAAGTAAACGATGTCTAAGACTAGAAAATATTTCGAGCGCTTCCTTTTATTCGTAGCTTATTTTGCTTCAATCAAAAGCAAAATCTTTTGATTTTTTTTGTTGGTAAACTTTGATTCTTTGATTTTTCTGCTTTTGCTTCACTTTGGCGTATCTAAACATACAAGCAGATTGTTTCTTTTCCTTTCTTTCTCAAAATATTGCAGACGATAAAAATGTGTTTTGATTCGTTATAACCTTAGATAGCTTCTATATTTTATCCCTTTCTGTTCCATCTGCTTGCAAAAAGAACCATTTTGATATTTTTCTTTTTACTTAAGAGAAAAGTGTATTAGATGAAATGAATTGGAAAAAATACTTTCGTTGCAACATATCTTATTAGGTGAAATGAGTCGGAAAAATTATTTTTTCAAAAACATTTTTTCAGTTTTTTTTTTTTTTTAACTTAAAATTTATTGCGTCTCTTGGAATTGGTAAAAAATTCAATCTACGCTAAGTATCAAATATTTTTTTTTTTTATTAGGCAATGATGTTATCAAAAGTAAGATTTCCTATTTCCAAAGAAATACGAAAATCCGTTTATTTAATTTAAAATTTATATCAATTTAAAATTGATGCAAATATTATTTTATTTCTATATACCTTATTTTATAACCGTCATTAAACAGATGACCCAATTTTGAGTTTACGACTACCACAGTTCAGATACGTAGCCTTGCAATTTTTAACGCACTCCAGAAGACAAGGAAACTCCTAAATCAAGTATTGACAGAAATTTGCCTTCGAGGAGATATTTATGAGGAAACTAACCCGCATTTGTGTTACATGGAGAGGAAAACCACGAAAACATCCCGCGGTTAACCGGACGGCAAGAGGACTCTAACCCATGATCCGTCTACCACTGAGGATATTTTACGTTTGCACTCTGGTCGGTGGGAGCCGAGAGCGGAATTCGTGTCGTCCGGCCATCGTTTGGATTCAAATACAGTTCACCTCATTGGGAGACGAGTGTTTTATCCCCTGAGCCATCACGGTTCATGCAAATATTATAGAGATAAAAATGGATATTTGTGATTCTGAAACTCAGGGGACTTTACTTTGAATATAACCTACGTACTACACACCAAAGTAAGTATCCCAGTTGGTGTAGTTTCCCTAGGGAGATTTTTCTTCATTTGATATATTTATATATATATATGTAGAGCTGTTGTTTCAATACCATAGTGTAATAGCTGAGAACATTGCATCATCCTCTTTGTCATTGAGAGGCGCCAGCGAGACCTGACGGGGAAGTCCCGATGAGAAACTCCCGAATCTCTCTGAACTTAATCCATAGAACATTTTAATATCTTATTCACATGCGATTCGGAAACCACTGCGTGAAGGCTCCACACTCCCGTATCATGTCACTCACTGTTAAATATCTACTTCCTTTTATTTCTATTAAATGTTAAGTTTCAATGTTATATCATCGTCGTTATTTTACCCTTATGCTGCACAAACCCCTAGATATATATATATATATATATATATGTTAAAATTAACTATAAGATATGGTTTTTCTAATATGTGATACTATTTGGTAAATGTATTAAAATTTGTATGTAATTTAGAGCAGGACATAATATTTATTTATTCGGTAAAATTAATTTTTCGGTTTTGTCTTTTTATTAATGGTGTTGTAATAAGAACTATAGTTTTAAAAAGCAGAATTTCCGGTAAAACGTTACCACATGAACGGAAAAATTATCAAATAAATGTTTAAAACACCATATATTTTGGTTAACCAAAATTATGTTCTTTTTACCAAAAATGTGATTACCATACACAACGGGAATTTTCCTAGATTTTTTTTCTCCGTTTAGAACTTACATAATATTAACTGCTGTTTGCTTAATTAAATTTTATATGAAGGTATTTTACGCACTCTATAAAACATCTTTAATTAAATATGCTCGAAATCATTTTCATTATTCATTACACCAACACTTTTTGTTTGATATATTTTTCAGAAACAGTTCCCTTTTAATTAAATCAACTAAACTGAAAACTTCAACTTTTTTTTATGCTAAAGTGATATTCTCAAAGTTATAACCAGTTAAGTTTAAAGTATGTTAGAAAATTAACTTTATTAAACGCCAAATTTTCAAAAAATTAAAAAAAAGATAAAACAATGAATTAAATACCGAATTCTTTTACGAATGAAATAAGAGATAATCGTATTATTTTCATATTTTCGATTTACCTTGTGGACAGAATATTAAGTGTTTAAAATTAATTTAATCTTATACTTTCAAATAGGTGATAAGTTTAAACTTTAGACTTTATACGGAACTTTAGCTCCAAGGCAATTTTAATTATCGTAATAATCCCTAAAGAAATATAATCATTAACATAAATGCATGAAATATTTGACCATCCAAAACATTTTTAGACAAATTTTAAAATTAAGGAAAAAGTTGTATCGCAAAATGCAAATTTGAGTTAATTTGATTATATTTCTTGATTAGAAAACAAAAATATTTTTTATTAAAAAAATGAAAGATAACTGCAATTTTAACTTTGTAAAAAATAACTATTCCAATTTTTAAAAATGCACAAAAAAAAACAATGATGGAAATTAAGGTTTTCAAGATAAAATTAATTTACATAATATTAGACTAAAGCAATTAAAATATCTCTGATAAAATAAAATGTTAGGCATTTAATTTGTTATTTAAATTAAAAACAGGCTTTTTTTTTCGAAAATAAATAAGAATTTAGATTTCAGCATATTTAAACTATTCAAAGCAACAGTATTTTTTTCTCTAATGCCGAATCCTTTAAAAAGGAACTCTTACAAGTAACAGTATAAAAAAAATCTGTTTTGTTTATTACTTAACATTGTAACTTCTTGAAAAATATAATTTGAAACAAATTTATTACTCTCATTCCACTTGTGATAAAATTAGAAATAATAATATATGCTATGCAACAATAAAACCAGATTAATTTTACTCATTTTTCCGTTAATGTGGTAACGTTTTACCGGAAATTCTGCTTTTTAAAACTATAGTTCTTATTACAACACCATTAATAAAAAGACAAAACCGGAAAATTAATTTTACCGAATAAATAAATATTATGTCCTGCTCTAAATTACATACAAATTTTAACACATTTACCAAATAGTATCACATATTAGAAAAACCATATCTTATAGTTAATTTTAGCATATATATATCTATATATATATATATATATATATATATATATATATATATATATATATATATATATATATATATATATATATATATATATATATATAAATAATATAATATATATATAGTTAATTTCACTAAATAGTTAGTTTTACCAAAATCATTACCAGAGCGCTTCTATAAAAATTAACCAGTTATTTGGTATTCCCAAGGAGCCAGAAAAACGGTAAATTTTGTCGTATTGTAGTAGTTTTGATCATACTTTTTTTCTATTGTACCATGTAGGTAGGTTCTATATGATTACAGCACTTCGAAACCAAATAAAACGTGCTTTTTAAATGTTCAACCTTGACACCAATAACTATTTTTATTTCTTTATTGTGGATTCCGCATCATTTGGAAAAGAACACACTTTTTCGCTTCTTGTAAGTCAAATACATAAAATAATTTTTTTTAGTTTTTTGAGTTGAGAAATCTTATAACAAAAAATAAAAACCATTTCAATAAATTATATATTTCGTTCATTTATATTATAAATACAGAATCGAGGACAGAATAAATTTAAAAACATTAAAGAAACAATTCACTTGGAACACCGAAAATTATTCAGCTAAGAGCATGCACTGTTCGGATCAAATTACGGTATAAAGTACCGGTATTTTGGGTGCATCATACGTAAAATCTATATTCACCGTAGAAATTTTTTTTTCTGCACTATATTATATCATAATTTTTACAGTAATTTTTATTTAATTAGAGTGATTCGGTGTTTTTACAGTAGTTATTACTGTAAAAATTATGGTATACAAGATTTTACGTTTTGAAATATGATCCGGGAAAAATAGATAATACGGTAGAATGTGCAGCACTCTGAGTGCCGGTAGTTTTTACCGCAGTTTGAATCGGAATTTTTCACTGTGTGTTTCTTGCAGGAGGGCTGCAATAAAATTTTGTGGCTGCAATAAAACTGTGGCTGCAATAAAAGTTTGAAATTTAATTTTGACAGCATTCTGAACCAACTAAAAAATGTTAATATTTTAATATGTCTTATGATCTTTAACCCAACAAAAGAAATCCATGCTGAAACCAGATAACTATAGTTTAACTAAGAGAAATAGCTACCTCCTTGTCTTTGCACATTTTTGTAAAATTTATCTAAAATAGCACTTTACCTTTTGAAACTACCAAATTAATTAGTGAAAAATCCCTTATGATATCATTTATAAATTATGGATACGCGCAGTTACTTCTCTGACTAAAACGAAAGGGAAAAAAGCTTCGACTCAAATGGCTGTATCACGCAATTTTCCACGTGCCGTATCATAAATTTAGCAAAGTAACAAGTGGGAGGTAAAGAGAAATCCTACAATAAATGAGTGGGTAAAATTACGGAATAAATAATGTAGTTTTTCAACAAATATATAAATGTCATAAAGTTAAGCTTGTGATTCAATAGTACAAACGCATGAAAGTCCTTCCTTGTATGCACTTTAACATATCGTAAAGATTTTAATCTCTATTTCTTTTAATTATAATCAATGAACTATTTTTTCAACACGAGTCAGAATATTGAAATTATGAATATTATTGAAAATTAAGAATTTATTCCGAATTATGAATAATTTTAAGATTAATAAATTTGTAAAATATTTCATGCGATCAGAGATTATCAATTTATTTTAATCCACTATTTTTAACTTTCGTTAAAAAGAACTTATAGAAAATTAAAAAAAGAATAAGAAAAGAAGTTTGCAAGCAAAAGATTAAAACGCGTATTCCTTAGCATCATTTTCACCATAGCTTGACTCCATGACCTATAGACCTATATATATATATATATATATATATATATATATATATATATATATATATATATAATATATATATATATATATATATATATATATATATATATATATATATATATATATATATATATATATATATATATATATATATATATATATATATATATATATATATGTTACGGCGAATGACCGAAATCTGGAGAATGTCAACATTCCCGTAGTCGCTTGGTGTATGTCCGAAATATTTGCTAAATACCCTTATTTCTGCTTTCACCAGTGAATATCGACATTCACCATGCACTAATGTTGAATGTTGAACATATCCGAGATTTATATTTTTTTCTTTCTCCGTAATTCAGTCGCGTCGCGATGTTACGGTGAATGACCGAAATCTGGAGAATGTCGACTCTCACCGGTGAATGTCAACAATCACATAGTCGCTTTGGTGAATGTCCGAAATATTTGTTATATCCAATTTTATATTAATTTATTCGTTGATATTATTATATTTATTTGATATATTTATATTTATTCTATATTTTAATACTTACTGACAATAGATTAGAAGAAACATCAGTGTTAGGAGTATCGGGCAAATATATACCGGGCAGTGGCACTTAACCTTAAAAAAACATCAGTGTAGGGTAGACTGCGCAATGGCACTTAACCTTAAAAAAACATCAGTGTAGGGTATACCGGGCAAATGTATGCCGGGCAGTGGCACTTAATCTTAAAAAAACATCAGTGTAGGGTATACCGTCAAATGTATACCGGTATTTCGGTCATTCACCGTAACAGCGATAAATTTTTCGCCTGACAAAGCTGACTGACTCCTCCAGCACAAAGGATTTGGCGAGAAACAGCCAGTCGCCTCTCTGTCGGCTCCTGTCTTTTCGACCTCCACCAGAGCATATCTGTGTTTGTCGACATTCACCGGTGAAAGTCAACAACCACCGATTTCGGTCATTCGCCGTAGCATATATACCTATAGACAATCCTTATAGCATATTCTACCACTTCACCCACTTGTTTAATTTAAAACTTCTTTCGATCTTCCGAATAATCTGTTATCTATTTAAGAGGTACCATACCATTTTTCTTAGAAATACTTATACACGAAGAAAAAATTCTAGAAAAATTAACGTGCCTTATGGTTAGGACATTTCTGGTAAAAACAAATTCTGGTAATACTAAATCCAAAAACTATCAAAACCAATTTAAACCTTTCATCTGGTTATTATTCTGTTCATATGATAACAATTTATCAGAAATACCAGTTTTAAAAATTATAGTTCTTATTACGACACATTTAGAAAAAAAATACAAAACTGGAAAATAAGTATAACGAAATAAATGATTTTATGACGTGTGCTCTAAGATATCATTATAAAAGTTTACCAAATTTTCCACACATTATTAAACCATATTTTATTGTTAATTTTCTCAAAATAATTACCAAAGTACTTTGAAAAACATTGCAGAGCTTTTTGGTGGCCGAAAAACACGGTAAACTCCACCCTATTATCGTAGTTTTGCTTATGCTTTATTTCTCAGTGTACAGTGTGACAAAAAGAAACGGACCACTCGGAATAATTTTTGATCTAATGATCGGATCTTTACGTTCTAGGATTCAATCTTAGTGGTTTAAAGGGGTGACTTTAAGTATACTAGTTATTTAGTGCAGATGATATTTTAAGTTACGAAATCAGACACAAAAATGTAGTTTATCTGAATAAACAAACCTTTTTTTAGGCGGATTAAGATTTCTGACTCCCACAATAAAGGGGGCAGCCGCCATCTGGGAAATATGGTCCCAATAGTTCGGTCAGAAGAGAGCTCTAAAGTTTGGACCCCTTAACGTTAATTTTATTTTTTACCTGTCTCGCCATATCTCAAGAACTTTTTAAGTTAATTGAAAAAAATTTGCACACAATTATAAAATTCGTTTATACAAAAATAATTCCCTGCAAAAAAAAAATAACTTTTAGTAAATATTTATTATTTTTTATAATTTTATTTAAGACTGGTCCACAATTTTTGAATTTTAAGGAGTAAAATTTTTTACATCATTTTAAAGAATGTAATTTCATGTGGTAAAATACAAAATTTGAACAAAATTTATTGAATAGTTTCTGAGAAATTCAATTTCATTAAAGTCAGATACTTAAGTCTTAAGTATCTGACGTGAATTTTTCAGTAACTATTCGACCTATTTGGCACAAATTTTGCATTTTTCCATATAAAATTATATTCTTTAAACTGATGCGAAAAATTTTATAACTTTACATTTAATTTTTTTTACCATTCTTAAATAAAATAATAAAAAAATAATAAATATTTACTAAAAATTAGTTTTTGCATGGAATTATCTTTTGATAAGCGAATTTTATAACTGTTCATAATTTTTTTTAATTCACTTAAAAGATTCGCGAGATACAGTGAAATACGCAAAAAGTAAAATTAACATTAAGGGGTCTTAACTTTGGAGCGCTCTCCTGGCCAACTTATTGGGACCATATTTCCCAGATAGATGGTATCCCCCATATTTTGGGAGTCGAAAATCCATCGAAGAAAATATGTGTTTATTCAGAGAAAGAACGCTTTTGTGTCTGATTTCGTAAACTAAAATATCGTTTTCAGTCATTAATTAGCTTATTTAAAGTCCTTCAGAAGCCTCAAACCATTAAGATTGAGTCCTAGAACATGAAATTCCAGAAATTCCAATCAATAAATCAAACGTTATTTAGGATGGTCCTTTTTTTTTTTTCTTGGTACACTGTACAATTATATTAAACGTTATGTGTTCTACGCCTTTAAAAAAAATTTTAAAGATTAGCGCATTTGTCTTTCTGTCTGAAAAGAGGGGAAGAAAACTTTGACTCAATCGACAGTGTCACGCTATTTTTTACGTGAATTATTGAAAACTTAGCAAAGCAACAAGTGGGAGGCAGACGGAAATCCCACACTAAATGCGTGGGTTAAATGACGGAATAAACAATATAGTTTGTCAGCAAGCATATAAATGTTATACAGTTAATCTATGAAAAAATAACGCAGAACATTATATTCATTCTAATTATAAACTTTAATATTTTATTCACATTGCTTCATTTAAATTTTTTTTTTAAATTTTTCCCGTGAATTAAAGAGAGTTAATGAACTATTTCGTTAAGCTTAAATGCTAATATAAGCAATTTACTTTAACGCACAATTTTGAACACCTTAAAAAAATAATTAATTACCTAAAATTAAAAAAAAAATTATATTTTTAACGAAAAGTTAAAACGCATGATCAAAATTAATATTTTTTAAATTCAGAATTTAAAAAAAAAAGATAATTTAATAAGACATTTGTGTATCTATTGACAAACCATTTTGTATATTTACGCACTTGTTTAGTGTAGAGATTTTCTTGCCTCCCAAATAGCTTGTCATTTATCTGAAGAGTACTATAACATTTTGCAATAGATAAATGTTATCCGTTCTTTATATGTTCGTTTATAAATTATAGGCTAATATAGTTGCGTTTCTGGCTAAAAAGAAAGGAAAAAAAACCTCTGACTCAATTGATTGTGTCACGCAATTTTTCACTTGTCTTATAAAAATTTAGCCAAGTTGGAAAAAGACAGAAAACCCATTCAAAATTACTGGGATAGATGATGTAATATGCTACATAGTTCTTCAACAAATATATAAATGTCATGAAGTCAAACTACGGATACAATAGTGCAAAAGAACAGTTTCCGTTTCGGTCATGCACTCTAATATTTCCTTTACCCTTTATTTATCCGTATTTTTTCATTTCAGTCAATAATTTATATAAAACATGAGTTACTAGTAAGTTAAAGTGAATTAATCAAATACCAGCGATGAATACCTGTTTTTTAATAGGATTAAGTAAATAATTACTAAATCAGTATTAATCAAAACTACGAAATCATGCAAAAAATTAAAAGGCATACACCTACACATTTAATAAAGCTTGTATAATTCCATTTTTAATAAATTTTATTATTTTTAGTGGCTTAACATTTTTGAATCTAAGCAAAACACGTTTTTAGAAATTTGTCCCATCAAAATAAAGTATCATTTGACATGATACTATTGCTCGAAGCCTACTCATGATAGTTAACCGAAATCCCGCAATTTTTTCCCGTACTTATCCCTTCAAGGGTTGGGCGTACAAAACCTATTGCCACAATACCTATATTAAGTGCCTTAAACTTTTATTAAAAACCCATGTTAATACATTTGATACCTAATAAAGCAGCACTAGACAGACTGATGTCGGTAATTTTACCATTATTTTAGACTGAAAATTCTTTCAGTGCATACGATTTAAGGCAAGAGTCATAAATTTAGGATGCATTTATACAATATTTCTTCGAATAAAATTAGTTCATTAACCAAACACGCACACAGCACTGACTGAATATTATAATAATTTCGAACAAAATCGAAGTTAACAGATGCAAAATATCGTAAAATTACTTTATACCATTGACAGATTTATGTAATTCTTATGAAAACATAAATATCCTTATACAACTAAAAACATACACCTATGTTGTTACAGCCTAAATGAGTAGTTTGTCTGTACTTGCATTTTGTTACAGCCTAAATGAGTAGTTTGTCTATGCATGCATTTTGTTACAATCTAAATGAGTAGTTTGTCCATACATGCATTTTGTTACAGCTTAAATGAGTAGTTTGTCTTTACATGCATTTTGTTACAGCCTAAATGAGTAGTTTGTCTATACATGCATTTTTTTACTGCCTAAATAAGAAGTTGGCTATACATGCATTTTGTTACAGCTTAAATGAGTAGTTTGTCTATACATGCACTTTGTTACAGCCTAAATAAGTAGTTTGTCAAGATATTCTAATAGCAAGCATTCACACAATTTATAATACCAAACTTGGATAGGTATTACACCACACTTCTTACAGTGTAATAGCTGCTGTTAGATAAAACTTCGATTCATCATAAATATAAAAAATATGCTTTGTTTATTGGTAATAAAAACTATTGTCAAAATAAAGGGTTTTTTCTTCTTTTTTTTTACCTTTAATAGAGAAATAGTGGATGGCATGCTAAAATAAACTTAAAAAGAGCGATTAAATCACATGGAACAGCATAAACATTGCAGAAATACGAACTTTTTCGAAAAATGTGTAAAGCGAATAAATAAAACTAACATTCTCCAGATCTAGAGAATTCAAGCTTAAAAAAATGTTGAAAAAACCATGTAATAAATATTGAAAAAGAAAGTAAAATTTAACGTTCGTAAATAACATAGTTTACAACTTTCATAAATGTTTTTCTTTCTACTCCTTGGTTTAAAGATATTTAGAATATCTCATGAGTTTGTAGCTTAAATATTTAAAACGTAAGTTTTAATTACAATAAACTTTTTCCTTATTTCAAATTATCTTTTTTAAAACTAGAATGGATGTTAGCCTTTCGTATCTTTTAAAATTATTAAGTTGTTTATAAATTTTAAATATATTTTTTGCCATTACTTAAAAAGTCACAATATAGAAATTTGACAATCATTACTGAAAACTTGCACTTTTATTCCTGGAACTAGTCTTTGTAAAAATTTCATTACAGCATGTAATAAATAATTAAATTATTTGAGAAATGTTCTATACTTCCATTCCATTTTGCTGCAAAATCCATTTTTACTGTGAAATATTATACTGTAGTTATTATTGTAATATTTATTAGAGTGATTCAGTAATTTCACAGTAATGAATGCTGTAAAATTTTTAATATATATGATATTTGTTCTGTAACATGTTCCGGTAAGATCAAACTTTACGGTAAAAATTACCGGCACCCTGTGCACTGGAATTTTTTACCGTAATTTGATCCGGAGCTTTTGACAGAGTACGAATTAAAGTAAGATATAAAAAAGCATGCATAATATGTTATCCCTTTTCGTTGTGTTATACATATATATATATATATATATATATATATATATATATATATATATATATATATATATATATATATATATATATATATATATATATATATATATTATTTAGATTTGTTTCGATGTTATAATAGATATTTTATGAATAATTTGAGATAAATAAAAACATATTTTTCTTTGGTTGCTATCTCTTTGTGTTGCTATTTCAAAAACAAATACAAATTTATTGCAAAATATCAAAGAAAGTAGAATTTCTCAAAACCTCATTGCTAAAAATGTTCTTTTGGCATTTATTTATTTATTTAAATGTTTCTTTCTTGGTAAATTGAACGACTTTTTGTTTTGAATTTTTTTTTTTTTTTTTTTTTTTTTTTTTTTTGCATAAAAAAAACTTGTATTTTGATAAGACATATTTATACACAAGTTTATAAAAGTAAATAATATTTTTAATGTTTTCTAAAAACTCTTCTAAAAAAATTATTTATTCCCAGAAGGCAGTTTCGAAAGCTTATAAATCAGTAAAACGTATGTATTTCTTCAAATTCTTATAAACTTAAGCCTGAAAGCATATGTTTTCTGTAAATACGATTTCCAAAGATTTGATACACAAGTAATTGAGTCTTATTTCTCAAAACATTGTTTTTGTTGCCAATTACGAATAGTTTTATCGTTTTCTGTTGCTCTAAATATTTACCTCCTTGCACACACTGCAAAGTTTATATAAGTATCGATTCATTTCACATAAAAACAATATTTTTTTATCTTTCTCTTTAAATTCCCAAATTAAATTACCAACATTAGTTTGTCTATATTCTAAAAACATCCTGACACCTACGAGAATTCAAAATATACTTATTCCACTTCTTCTTTAACACTATTCACAGTAAAATAAAATATGTATTCGAACGAAAAATAGAACAAACTAAATATATGGGAGATTTCCCTCGGGTAAAATGATCCATGTATAAAAATATCTTTCTCTCCACGCTACAAATGTTATTTCTTTTCCTTGTTTCGAGCTGGTTAAACATTTTACCCGAGAGATTAGAATGTAAATAATTATGTTACATTTCGTTACAAATCTTTTCCTGCTTTACTAATTACTTGGTTACAAACGTAGTGGTTTTTGTTTCGTCTAATAACAAATGTTCATGAGATATTTGTTTTAAAAAAGTACTATTCCAGTTAAATAGATTTCACTTTGACTTTGTGGTTCTAAATATGCTTGAACAGTTCTAAATATAATTAAGAAAATGTTCCATTAGTAAAAACTGTCAAAGAATAAAAGAGAAGTAATTCATTATGTAAAACATATAAAATTGTAGGAATAAATAAAAGATTGATACAAGATTGAGAACGCGTGTAAATTTTTGCTCACAATTAAAAATCAACTTAATATTTGAAAGAGTATATTTGGCTGGGCGCTGGATTCCTGTTTGTGAGAATGGAAGTTCGAATCCTGCCAGCCGAAGACACCCCGTGTAGTAAATGCAAGTTAAATCTGTCAGGTCACAAAGTCTTCCATATTCTAATAATAATCAATAATGGAGGGTACTGAATTGGAGATTGATCGTTCTCTGGTTCAGGTCACAATTACGATTTGTGGATGAATGAATGGAAGTATGAATGCCCTAAAAACGAATGTGACGTATGGGTCTGGCAGAAGTCAAATTCTTGGCCATAGATGGCGCCACTGGAAAACAAGAGCAGTCACACCCCCTCCGCTTTAACGGCCTACGACAACAACAACAACAAGAGTATATTTTTCATTGTTTTATTTCAGTGAACACTTAGGAATTTTAAATGTGCTTTAATAAGAGAGACCCTCTAAAATCTATCTTCTAAAATCTTGCATTGACACACTTAGGTGACAGTACTTTTTACTGTAAAATCCATTTTTCCCGGAACGTCTTACGGAACAAAGTATCTTATATACCGTAATTTTTACAGTAATAATAATCGTCAAAACACTGAATCACTCTTATTAAATAAACAGAAGTATAAAAATTATGGTATAACATTTTTTGGTAAAAATGGTTTTTATGATAAAATAGATTTTATGAATGATGAATCCACAATACTTTATACTGTAGTTTGATCTGGAATTTCTTACAGTGTGCGACTTGTTATAAATCGTTTCTACCTAATAAATTGGTTACAAAAGTAATGGTTTCAACTTCATCTTATAGCATATTTTTGTGATGCATTTGTTTAAAAAGTACTATGTTATTTTAGTTAATTGTAATTCGGCTTTGTACGCTTGAGTATCTTTTAATTTAAATACAACTGAAAGGATCCGTCATTAGTAAAAATACTTAAAAGTTAAAAGAAAAATAATTCGCCGTTTTAAAATTTCTAAATTTGTAGAAATAAATCAATATAACATTAATAATACTTGATTAGTACAGTTTAAAAGAGTAACAGATTTTATCATGTGAATTTATTAAATATTTAAGATGAATTTAAGAATTTGAATTGTACTTAAATATCATAGACGTTTTTTTTTTTTTTTTTTTTTTTTTTTTTTTTGTTCAATAAAACTAAGTAGAAATCTGAGAATATTATATTAGATTAAATTTGATTCAATAATATATCAAAAATGGAACCATATAATAGTTGTAAATAATTAAGTTTAATTTTGTAACAAATCTTACCGACTTAACAAACCATTTGGTTACAAATGTAGTAGTTTAGTTTTCCCTAATAAATAATAAATGCGCTCCTATTTTAGATATTTGTCTCATTATATGTAAATATTATAGATATTTGTATTTTTATAGATATAGATAAAGATTATATATATATAGATTTTATAGATATAGATTTGTTTAAAAACTACTGTATTAGTTTAATGAATTCCAAAAAAAGCAATTAGTTTAATGAATTACAGTTTTAAATGTAACTCAAAAATGCTTTATTAAATAAAATCTGTAATAGGACAAAAAGACATTAATTTACTGAATAAAATTAGCTTTTTAATTTATTTGTTGGTAGATAAAATACATATTCTATTCGGAATACAAGGTATTTTCTATAATTAAAAATATATAACTTATTTTTTCAAATCAATATAAAAATTATTTTTTTAGAAGAAATTGTCAGTGAATTTTTATTAAATATTACAGATGCTTCGAAACAACTAGCTAGAAAATATATATTCAGAAAAATTCAAAACAAAATTCCATAGCATTTTATAAAAATACGTTTGATTCTTTTTTATATTAAAACAATTCGACTGGGTTAAATTCCGACAAAAGTCATTCGATTAGATTCTATCAAACTATACATCATTCTGTTCGATTTTATTCGATAATAGACCATATGATTATAGTAACTTCGATGATGTTCTATTCTGTTGGGCATGATAGTATTTCGTTTCATCGCATTCGATTCAGCTATATATTTTCATACATTTTTTCGTGACATTTTAGTCTATTTTTTATTCAGTTATTTTTCCCTTATAATTGCTTTGTTTCCGGTTTAACGTAATAGAATTGATTTTATATTTCAGTATGATTAATACAGTCATAGTCAAATCCATGATATTTGATATTGTTTTATTTAATAAATATTAATGGAGCTTTATCAAGTGACTTCAATATAATTTTTTTCCTTTGATATAATAAGAGTGAATTTTTGTTACTTAAACTTAATAGACTGAAAACAAATTGAACTCATACGAGGAGCTATGAAGTGCTTATTTGTATTTTAAAATTATCGTTATTTTCAAATACATTCCGGATCAAATTACGGTAAAAATTACCGGTACTCAGAGTTACTTTTGCAGGGTACTTTTAATTTTAAAATCCCTTTTTACCAGAACATGTTACAGTTCAAAATATCTGACTTACCGTAATTTTTATTACCGGTACTCAGAGTTACTTTTGCAGGGTACTTTTAATTTTAAAATCCCTTTTTACCAGAACATGTTACAGTTCAAAATATCTGACTTACCGTAATTTTTATTACCGGTATTTAGAGTTACTTTTGCAGGGTACTTTTAATTTTAAAATCCCTTTTTACCAGAACATGTTACAGTTCAAAATATCTGACTTACCGTAATTTTTATACCATAATTTGATCTGGAATTTTACAATGTACAATAATTTAATCAAATCTTTGAATTTTAAAAAAAAATATTTTAAGTTAGTAAAGTCAAAGATATTAAAATATCGATAATTTGTAAAAGCATAGGTTTTCACTAATAGTGATTTTTTTAAAAGACAATTCATCAAACTTTGTGTATCATTATACTTCAAAATAAAAATTAAAAAAATAATCATAAAAAAACGATATTTTCATGCGCAACTACGGTGTTAAAGGATACAGTTACCTATAATGAATGATTTGTCATATATATGCTTCATTATCTTGAATTATATTACTTTAAGAAATAGCATTATATAAACTTCATGTTCTGGGACGCGGTACTAAATATATTTTGAAATCTAGGTTATTAATTTACATTACGTGCAGACGTTTTGGTTATACTACATATTATTATAACACCGGAAAAAAATTCTTGCAAAATTACCGTTCTGTATTGACATTTCCGGTAATAAAAATCATAATTCTGGTAATAAAACCCAAAATATACATTATTTAAATCATTCATTTGGTAATTTTTCCGTTTATATGGTAACAGTTTACCGTAAATTCTGGTGTTTTCAAAATTACAGTTCTTATTGCCACACACATAGTAAAAAAAATTCAAAACTATCAAACAAATTTTACCGAATAAATGTTTTTTATACCATGCTCTAAGATATCACGATAAAATTACCAAATTTTACCATATTTACTAAATTTTTTCATATCTTATAAAACCATATTTTATTGTTTTTTTACCAAAATCATTACCAAAGTACTTCTTCAAAAATTAACGAGTTTTTTGGGGTTTTTCATAGAGCCAAAAACGCTGTTCATTTTATCATATTCTGGTAGTTTTGACCATAATTTTATCTCAGTGTAATTTATAAATATTTACTATTTATAAATTAATACACTTTCAAAAATAATAATATTCTTTGGTGTAAATAAATGTGCATAAGAAATAGATATATTATTTCGTAGAAAACTAATAAGAATTGTCACAATACACAAAAATATCAACATACAGACTAAATCCTATAAAGAGTGATCATATTGGTAAAATATATTTTTAAAACGCCAAAATAATATTTGGTAAAATTTATATTTGTGAAAAGATGCACTGAAAATGTGAAAAGATTGCACTGAGTCGAAGCACATAAAAATTATTAAAATGTATTACAAAAATTATTATTCTGTTCCGGTTCCATCTACAAAACTGAATAATTTGGTATGGTGTCTGGTTTGGAGACCGTATTTTTTGCAAATAGAAATGGACCATATTTTTTCAAATAGAAATGGTAACTGAAGACTTTTTATGAAGAATGCTACAGAAACATAAATTATTTGACATGAATTAAATTCTCTGAGATGACTGGTTAAATTAGTTGCACCAATAAACTACGAAAACGCCATTGCCTTAAAATCAAAATTATGCGTATATTTGACATAATAATGGCAAATGTATGTGGGAAATGGACAAAATTGCTGAAATAAAATTTTTAAGAAGTTTCAGGAGTTTAATTTTTTTTTAATTTTTACGAGGGTTCGTTTGCATTTAAAATTAATATGCCATATGCTAATATGTAAAATAAAAGAATTAAATTCATAACATATATCGTTTTGTCATCATTTCAAATTAACAATATACAGATTAATATCTAAATATCTATGCTAATATCTAAAATAAAAGAATTACATTCTATCCTTTTGTCTTACTTTCAAATTAAAAATAAACACATTAAAAATATATTCAAATTAAAAATATGAAATATACATGTCTTTAACCACTCTTTACAATACTGTTAGATTCAAAAATGATGTCATCAAATGATGTCATCATTAAATGATGTAATCAAACGTATCATCAAAAATCGTTTATATAACAAAGAGATTTTAGGAAAAACTTCATATTAATTATATTAACCAAAAAGTTACAAGGTGTAAAGTTTTCAACGGTTGCAATTTCCGGCTGGAAATCCTGAAATAAATTGGATTAGGGAATTGAGTATCAATTTCCCGAACGATTCATATTTTATTGAGTAATTTCCGTCATCATTCACGGACAATAAATTTAAGAGAATGACTTATCGCTCAAATTAATAACAGATTGACTTAGTGCCTTGCCGTTTATAATTAATAACTTGGGAATCGTGAAAATGTGAAAACAGTGCGGTAAGTCGTAAAGAAGCCAGGGTTAATGTTTAAAAGTCGTTAAGGGCATCTTATTTTATTACCTTTGCATAATTCCCTAAATATTTATTTACTGCTTTGATTAGTAATTTGCAGATAATTCAGGCATTACTTTATAATTGTATTGGTTTAAAGGTGTAAGATTGTATAAAGGCAAACTTGTTAGGGTGTTGATGCTTTAATAATTACTCTTAATCGCAATCAATTCCTCCTACATAGATTTTATTACTTTTTAAACCTTTTTCATTGAAACTGTTTTCGAGATTTAAAGAAAATAAAACGTATTTATTGGTTTTTGCTATATATCATAAGTAAAATAAAAGGAAATATTTTTTCTAATTACATTTAACAGATTTCTAAAACACCCCATTTTCCATTCCGATTCAATGGAAAAAATTACTTGAATAGTTTTATCTCAACCTTTGCAATTACAATTATTTTTTTTCTACACTGTGAAAAATTCCCGATAGAATTCCGGTTAAATAGGCGTTTTGGGTGCGTCATCCGTGAAATCAATTTCACTGCAAAATCCATTTGTTACCGTAAAATATTACACAGTAGTTTTTACATTAATATTTTTTTATCTAGAGAGATTCAGTGATTTGACGATAATTATTACTGTAAAAATTACGGTGTATCAGATTTTTGTTCAGTAAATTGATCGGAAATTTCTTACAGAGCAGTTTTAGCAATCACATGTTGTGTTATATGTTACATGTCATATTACATGTTGTGTAACCATCATATTATTTGATCCGTTTACTAATAAGTAAAACGTCTTAAAACAACATCTTAACAATGGCATTAAAATTCCACTACTTCGTTATATTTTGCTTCCACTTTAACAAGTTCAGATGCTTCTAAAAGTAGAAGTTTTGTATTTAAATTTAGAAATAGTGAAGCCAATAGAATTCTTGTTTTTACAAACTTGCATATTTTAACTCAACTTGTGTCTGAACAACTTGTATAGGATGTTAGAACTTTATGTTCTAATATCATATTTGATGCAGAAACTTATTAGCATGCCCTAAACAATTCCTGTTTTTTATCTAATTGCACAACAACTCGAACTCAGCTTCCTAATTTTTTTTTATTTAGGCTTTACCAAGCTGGGATGCCGCTAGAAGTGGAAGCATCGCATTTAAATTAAGAACTAATGAAGCTAATGGAGTTCTTATGTACAACACGGGTACAACTGCTCAAGGAGATTTCTTTGCCTTTGAATTACTTGATGGACATGTTTTTCTTTTGCTCAACTTAGGCTCTGGAGCTGTTAAGGTAAATAATAGTAACAACACTGTTTAACATTTAACAGTACGAAATTCCTTCCTGATAATACTATTGATTTTAAAAGTTTTAAAATTGAAATGTTAGATTCCATTCAACTAAATTTACCAGCTTAAATCCCGGTCTTTCTACAGGGTGGATAAAAAAAAAGAATCAATAAAACAGTGCTGAACAACAGTATAATTATTAAAGCTAAATACCGACATAATTATTAAAGCAAAAATAATTAAAATTTTTCCCATCAGAACGAAGTAAATTGTACCATTTGGCATTCGATGCTATTGCTCGTGGCCAGCTCATATGATAATCAAAATTTAACAATACCAAAAAAAATTCTGGTACATACTCTTAGCCACTTATTTCCATTGTATCTATATTAAAACTGATCAATATTGGTGAAGATTAAATAATAACCAAATATATTACTGCAATACTTTATACCTATATTAGAATATTTGGTACTCATTACATTTGTTATACATAACCGTATAACATCAATTACAACCAACAAAAAATTCCATTTCGGTTTTCGCTCAGAACGCTCAAACGGTTCGTCTTGGAATGCTCGAATGTCGACAGTTACTTTTCCCGTGATATATATACATATTATATTTTTTTCTGTATCTCTTTATGTTATATACTTCTTTAACACTGAATACATTAATATCCACTGACAATACACTACGACTACTTTGGAATTTTTAAATTAAATACTATTAATTTATTCAAAAATATTAAACATAAAAAGTACAAATTTGAACTAAATTGAACAGTTATAAAACAATTTATCACACGTTTGGTTGAGTCAGTTTTGTTACATAAGGGACAGTTTGTTGTCTGCGATAGTTACAGTAGAACTCTGTTGACTGCAATTAATACTTGTTTCGATTTTAAAAATAGAAAATAAAAAATAAATAAATAAATAAATAAAAAGGAATATTTTTCAAAAAAAAATTTTCAGTTTTTAATTTTGTTAACTTCAATAAAGTTTTTATTTATGCACAAATCTTTATTAAACTAAGTAAAATAAAGAATTATTCTTGTTCGATTATTTTTTACAAAGTAGAACTTTTAGGAGAAAAGAATTCCCTTGTTTCCCCCTACAAAGAGAATTTAAGTTTAAAATCAATTTTCACATTTCTAGCTCAGGATATTGCCCTTATTATAACTAACTAAATGATTATAGATACTTGAGTTAAATATAAGTTAATTAATTAGTTAAAAAAGAAGAAAAAATAAAGCAAAATGCTCTATTTTAAAAAATTTCCACTTTTTTAATGACTTTTTTATGAAAATTTCTCAAATCGATATATTTTTGAAGATAATAAATTATTATATTTTTGCAATATCTGCTTAACATAAATTCGAAAAGTTTAATTTTAATGTAGTTCTGGGAAAGGGGACTGTAAAATTTGTTCTTCCACGTGAAAACAAAGCAGATTATAATTTTCAATTTTAAGTAATTTAATAATTATTTCAATAAGTATGATTAAAACCTCCTTAAAGAATTATAAACTTAATCCCTCTGGATACAATAGGTCAAAGCTACAACAAGGCGAGTGGATGATGGTCAGTGGCATTCAGTTTCCTTAAAAAGATCAGGAAAATCTGGAAGAGTCACTGTAGATGAATCTGCTGTAGATTTTATTACACCAGGTAATTAATTTACCTCAAAATTTAAACTTTAACTGTAAAACTTACAACTCAATTATCCTCTCCCATATGTTTATCAGGAAACTCCAATCAACTGGATCTTGAGGGTCCACTTTATGTGGGTGGAGTTGGAACCAGCGCTCAGGGTGTCCTGATACCTAGTGAATTATGGTCCGGAAGTCTTCGATACGGCTATGTCGGATGCATGAAAGATTTAGTCATAAACGGACGTGCTGTTGACATTGCTGAAGTAAGCCAAAAGCAGGACTCAGGAAGTATCCGACCAGCATGCCATACTCCAACTCCGCAATGTGACAGTCAACCTTGTTTGAATAATGGGCTTTGTTTAGAAGGATGGAATCATTTCACATGTGATTGTTCTCATACGAGCTTCTCTGGAACAGTGTGTGCAAAAGGTAAATATTTTTTGCATTATTCCTTTGGAGTTTTTCTCCATCGGACGCGTGTCTTCTTCATAATGAACATGTGCCTTAAAGTTAATCTCTATCTCTAACGACTTAACGTTAATCTCCATCGGATACGTGCTTTAAAGTTAACTGCTATGAGGTGTAAACCTTAAATTTAAACTCTATCAGATGTGTGTTTTAAACATCCATTAACTTTTTTAAAAAAAAAAATTTAAAATATTAAATAGCATTCATGACTTGAAACTTAACCTCAATCACTCACTTTAAAGTTAACAAGACCCGTGCCTTAAAATTAATCTCCATCAGATATGTATTTTAAAAATCCATTAAAGAAAAGATAAAATTAACTTCTATCAGGGGGGAGTTAACTTTAAAATTACCTTTGGATGTATGCCTTAAAATTAACCTCCATATCATCAAAAGACCATCATAATCATCGAATATGAACTACAAAGTTCATCTCCATCAGATGCGAGCCTTAAAATTAACCTCATTCGAATGCGTGTTTTATAGTTAACCGTTATCGGAGATGAGCTTGAAAATTAACCTACATTAGATGATTGCTTACAATTTTAACTTTTAACTTATGTCTGCCTTAAAATTAACACCCTTCACATGCTTCCTTTCGAATTGTCCTAAATCGTGTTCCATAGTGTGCAAAGCTTTTTGAAGATACAAATATTTTTGATAAATACATTATGCTTATTTAATTATTACAAATATATTATTTTATTATAAATATAGTTTACTTATTGTTCTAGCCACCGTTCTTTTACATTAACAGAAACTTTTTTTTTACAACGGATATGAAAAATAATTTAAAAATACGAAGAGAATAAGAATTGAAAATATTAAAGAAAATTGCTGTTTAATTATCACTTTTGTCTGAGTGCACTACATTTTAAGTAGTATATAAAATATATGGGTAAATAAACATACAAATTTCTCATTCCTACCTTTGGTCTGTTTAGTATAGTGCTATTTCCCAATTACGTTAGCTTGCATTTAGCCTTTTAATTAATTCGTACTTTTTTTATTTCCCTTACAGTATTTTTTTTTAATTTATAGCTTACTGCACATCGTATCTAATAGCTTTTCTTAGCTTTGATATTATCTTTTCTTTCACCAATTTATCAAGAAAAAAAAATTCAATTTAGTGCTAATCTTACTTTTTTTATAGTCCTAGTATATAATGTGCAAACTAATATTTGTTTAGACTTTAAACCAACCTAATTTGATTTTAGAGTTGTAATCTTGGAAGCTCTATAAAAATATGCATTAAACTCTAAACAAAGATGTATGTATTGCATAACATTCTTAAAAAAAAGTCAAAATTATAAAATCTCCTATTAAAAAAATATTTTAATTATAAAAATTAGCTTATTTTAGTAATCGAGTTACTTTTAGTTGTGAATAAAAAAAATATGCGTCAAAAGACAATAAAAATAGTGTATATTTCGTATGTAAAAACTTAACTAAATGCCTTAAGCTCATAAACGTCCAAAAAATATTTTTATGGGATATTTGAATTTTTTTCTATTTTCATTAATTTGATGATAATTATAAAAGCCATTGTAAAAACTTATCAAAATACAATTTTTAATGCTAATCTTTCTTTTTATATATATATATCTATAAATGAACCATAAATGTTTAATTTTTACCTTCTTAAATTAATTCATTCGAAATTACAATTATTTTTTCATTTAAGAGAAAAAATTTTGTTATTATTACTTACGAAAACATTTAATCTAAATATTTAATAAATTCAAAGTTTTTTCTTTATAATTTATGTCGTTTTCGTATGCAAAATTTTAATTTTTGGAATAAAGGTTTCAGAAAAATACATGGAAGAAAATAATTCCTTGCAAACAAAAACAAATGTATTCAAAAAAAATAATTTAGCGTATTAAAGCTAAATTTTAGTTATAAAATAACAACTAGAAATTTCATTTAATTATTTCAATTTTTTGTAGATAATAGCTTATTCATTTTAAAAGCAATATTAATAATTACTCGAGACATAAATTTAAACGTATTTAATTTTTTTTAAAAATTGTCAAGAATTGCAAATTAAAAATAAGAATGCATTTTTTAACAAATTCAACCGACAATTAATAAAATTAAAAAAACAAATATTTAGAAAAAATCTTTATCTATATATACATATAAATACATTTTGTATAAACTTCCTTTGGAATATGTCCTGAAATATTCCTTTTAAAATAAACTACTTTTTCATGAAATTGACATTCTTATATGTTTCATATTCATAGTTAATGACTGATATTAATGATATCATAATCGTACTTATATTTGAGTAGCAGTACTTGAGTACAATAATACTCGAATATTAATATTATATTAATACTTACATAATAGTATTAATATTATATGAATTTATTATTTATTAAATTATGCTAGAATGCTCATATTATAAATCGTGAGTGTACTTTACCTAATGTAAACTATTTAGCTAATAAAGAGAAATTGAGCTACAATAAAAAAGCATAGAATTCATGCTTTTTTTTTTTTTTTCGATACTTTGCTGTCAAATAAAATTAATCATTATTTTGCGATTTCTAAAACGCTCCACTCACCAACTGCCGTGATTTTGCATTCACCATTGTTTAATCATAAAATATCGATACTTTTTTCAAAAACGAGCAATTTTTTGTTAATTATGTATACTTATTAAGCAAAGAAATTTTGTTGAAAAAATACGTTTAGCAACCAAAAACATTTTCTAACTGAAAATTTTTTATTAAAATACTTCATATGCTAGAACTTTCATTTAATATAGTTCATTTTTTATATGTGTCACATCCTATATGTAATTTAGAATCCAACTATAAACTCAAGTGTTTAGACAAACTCATCTTCGGTCACTTGACAGTGACAACATTTAGGAAGTTAAATTGCATCAATCCATCATGTGGAGTGACAAACCATATAAATTTTCGTCCTTTTTGACAGCAACAGAATTCTAATTTTAGTGTCACTCCTATGAAAAAATTTTGTCAGCAGCGTTGTTTTATACAAACTAATTTTCCTTTACCTTAGAAAAAATTTCTGTTATAATAATTTTTTTTAAAAAAAAAGTGCTGATGTGTACTTAAATGCAAATCTTAACAAGTGGAGTGCGTTATCGTATTACTCTCTTTCTTTTTATGTTTAATATTTTCATTTAAGAAAAGCAGCCTATTTTTGTAGAACACTCAAAAAAATTGAATCAGTCCACATATAATTTGTGACGAATATTTATAAATGACATAACTTCCCCCGTTGACTTTGTAATTACAATACATTTTTCGAAGATATCAATATATTCATTAACTCATCTGTTAAAGCACTAACGTATATAAGAAAAAAAATAATGATTTCATGCTTAAAATCCGGTTTTTGTTATTTTTTCAATAATTAATTGAACTATTATTCTAAAAATTATTGTTTTGAAATCAAATATCTCGATTGTTTTTTATCTCTGTCATTCTGGAAAATACTGTATAAAGTACCATCACTTGGGCTCATCATCTGTAAAGTCCATTTCACAGTAAAATCCAATCTTACCGTAAAATATAATACCGTAATTTTTACAGTAATATTTATTTAAATAAAGTGACTCAGTGGTTTTAAAGAAACTCTTACTGCAATGATAGATCAAATTTTTTGTTCCGTTACATGTTCCGGTAAGAATGGATTTTACGGAAATAGAGTACCGGCAGCCTGAGCATTAATACTTTTTACCGTAATTCGATCCGGAATGTCTTACAGTGCACATATTTCTTCCTTTTTTACTTTTAATTTTAAAGAAGAGCAAGCTTAAATAAAATAAAAATCTCGGAATATAAATCAATGTCCTTGATTTTTTTTTAAACAAATCGTATATGCTCATTGTTTGAAACTATAAATGAGTAGGCTTAATAACTTTCGATAAGTTTGGAAAGAAAAAATAAACTCGTAGCAAATAAAAATGTTCTTCTAGCTCATCAAATTTCAACTGTCTACTATCAACTATTAGCCTCAACTAACAACAACATTGACTCTTTCCATTTTTAAATGTAAAGAAATTATCACTTATTAGCAAGCAACACGTTTTAATATAATAAGTGTATGTACGCATATATATATATATATATATATATATATATATATATATATATATATATATATATATATTACGTATAAGAAATATATATAAGAAGTATTATATATAAAAAGACAAAGGCTGCATTAGATCTACTTAATATTCTTTTGAGAATATGGATAAAAAAAAAATAAAAAAAACTTCAAAACACTTGCTTTAAAAGTATTGTAGCATATTCCTTTCATTAATTCTTTCCCAAAATGAAATCATGCATTATTTGTATGATTTGAGTGACAGATAGCTAGAAAAATAATTTTTAAATGTACTTTTATAAATTTTATTTTTAAATGAAACTTCCAAGTACTTATCATTGTAAAACAGCCACTTTTCCCTTAAGGATATTTTATGAAGCCAGACGATAAGAACTAGGACAGTTCAATGAATTTTTTCGATCGTCTGAAAGTGTTATATCAGACAAGCCTTGAAGCTGCATAGCTTTTTATTCAGAATAAAAGTAAAAGATTTTTTTTAAGGAAATGTTACTTTTTCTGCAGATATTCATGTGTTTTACACATTTGAAAAATAAAACAAAACTATCAATTAAAATTTTTTAATCGAGCTAAACTCTTATAGATAAAAAGATTCTAAAGTTAGGAATAAATATGGAAGGAAAATTTTAGGCATATAATTTTTCTTAAATTATATAAATTTTTTTAAAGGAATTACTCAATTCGTGCTTTTTATTCATTTTAAATTTGCTTGAAAAACGCAGTTGGTGCAAGAGATATGTAACTGAAATAGTAAAACAACAGTTGAATAGAAAATAGGAATCTAAGAACAAAATTGCTTGCGATTTAAATAGCAATTTATTACGTAAGTATTAAAATCGAAACGCAGAGTTTCCTCACTATTAAAAAAAAATAAAAGCTATCTTTTTCTGGTACAGTTTCAAACAACAGTTACCGTTAAATAGATAGAAGCATCATATTTACATTCAAAGTTGTATTTTAGCAACCTAAAACTTGATAACTACTTTAAAATGGGCACACAAAAAATTTAGGCATTATTTTGAACTTGAAAACTGTATGTAAAATTTAAAATAATTTTTTTACATTTACGAGTGATTCCTGGCACCTTCCTTGTAATTATTAAGTTCTTTTAGGAAAATGAAATTAACATTCGGTGTATAACATATACAGGGTACCATAATGACTTCCCTTAATATATATTTTTAAAATCATTAACAAATGTGAAGTCAAAAATTATATACATTAGAAAGAAATAAAAAAAATATATTAAAATAAAACTAATTACTAATGAGAAATGAAGAATTAAAAACTAATTACCGGATGAAACCCAGGAGGATGTAAAGGTGAATATTCGTAACAACTTTAAAATATATCCGTTAATCGGATAGGTTTTGTAATTTATATTTCATTCCGCCTTCATTCGTGTAAGATTAAAATAATAATTACACGGAGAGAAAAAAATTTGTAAAATTACCATACTGTAAAGTAATGAAATTTTTTAAATAAAAAAATAAATAAATAAATAAAGATAATTTTGATTAATAAAACCAAAATATACGGTATTAATTGTTTCGTTTATATGGTAGTATATAACTCCGTGTATAACTGGAAATTCCAGTTTTCAAAATTATAGTTCTTATTACCAGACATTTAACAAAAAATACAAAACTGAAAAGTAAATTTAATCGAATAAATGGTTTTTATGCCATGCTCTGAAGTACCATCATAAAATTACCAAATTATACCACATTTTCCAAATTTTATCCCGTATTATAAAACCATATTTTATTATTCATTACCAAAGCACTTCGTTAAAAATTATTGAGTTTTTTGGGTCCATAAATACGCTAAATTTTACCAGATTCTGGAAATTTCGATCATATGTTTTTTTTTTTCTCATTATACATTTCGTACTTTCTTAAGTGTAAATTTCGAATGTATTTATTGGTACATTTTTTTTCCATCCCGAATGTAGCTACTCTAAGTTCGAATGGCAAAATACATTAAGTTAATTGTATCTGATTAAGCTCTGTATATATACAAATATGTTATCTCGTATTTGTGGGAAAGAAATGATTATAGTCCTCAAGTCAAATATTAAAGATATCAAACTTACATAAAAAAATGGCCGGGAATATGAACAGCTCTGTTACAGAACCAATATTTCACTGTTGCATGCGTTAGAGTAAATTTTTTACCATCCTTAATTTTACCATGCAATATATAGGAAGTATAATATATTCTTTATAATCTTTGTATGTACTTAATTACGTAAAATCAAATTTGTTGAAGTAAAACTATTTTAATTATCAAATCAAATACCGAGGACATCAAGAATGCTTGAGAAATAAAAGCAATGAATATGAATCATCATCAGGAGCAATATTTTACGGTTTATTCCATTCATTATCTTCCGTACAGTAAACTCTCACATTTGTACTTTTTTTTTCTATCTCAGATGCAACTACTCTAAGTTTCGATGGCACACAATACATGAAGATCACAATGACAGAGTTGCCCACTCAGGCAGAGGACATACGCCTACGCATGAAGACAACCAGACCCAGTGGATTGCTATTTGCCACGTCGTCCGAAAAGTCCTCCACATCTTTGTCCGCTGCTCTTGAAGCGGGCAGGTTCAAACTCGTCCTCAATCTTGGTGATGGAAACAAAGTAAGTATCGATTGAACGAAAATCTATATTTTTCAATCAATGTTTAGATTTATATCTCTCGTAGCCCCCTCGATACAGTCGATGGTGAACTTCTGAGCTGGCTTTCAAATTACTTCGTGTTGCTCGTTTGTATATTGGAAGAGCACATGCATCGACTGTCGTGATTTATTAGCCATTTAAAATAAGGTTCAGTTTCAAATTCTAATTTTCTTTTCTGTTGTAACCCTTCAGGAATTGCCATTTGCATATCATCATGGATTTGTAAAATTGGCTTAATTCTTATTGAATTCTTCAATCTAAATATCAATTTAAACATATACATTGTAAAACAAATTTCGAATGATACTCTGTAGACTTTTATAACTTCTCAACTAACTAAAGCTTCTTTTAAATGCTGACTTTAGAAAAACTGTTTTGTTTTTGTTAGAAAGTATCGTTTCTATTTCTTTAAGAAACATCTTTGGAAGAATAGAAAGTTGCTTTTTCTCGCACTAATTGAAAGAAATGCTAACGGCTAATTATTTCGTAAATATTTCTCTACCAATTTTTCCTTCTCTTGTGAGCCTTTTTAAGAGTTATAATTTAGTTTACACTTATTTTAGGAGAAAGCAATAGAAATATTATGTAATTTAACAAGTATAAGAGTTACATTAAAAATTCAAAAGCTCCTTTTTTGCATGTTAATTGTGTTTATTATCTCTTGCAAAAATAAAATTCCCCCTTTCTTGACAATTTTAATTAAAAAAAGTTTCTGAATAAAAAAAAACATTTATTTATTTATTTATTTCAAATGGCAGAGGTGGATCGACACGTTAAAAAGCGAAAACACAGGAGCGAAACAAGAAAGTAAAAAGTCATTTCCTCAGAATAAAAAAATAAAAAAAACATGGTAACTTAAAAAAAATCCTTTACTATTTTGAAAACTCAATTTTCCTTTTCTTTTATTCCTTATTTAAACAATAATTTGATAAAACATATTATAATTCATTAAACTTTAAAAATATATATTTTTTTACGTTAAAAAAAATCAAATATTTCCTTTGTTCCAGGTATTCTTTGTAGGCCAAGGATTAAACGACGATCAATGGCACACTCTTCATGTGACACGTCGAGGCCAAAGCATGGATGTTAAAGTTGATTCCGAAGCCACTTCCAGAGGTAAATGTATACAAATTAGAAATATTTAAGGAGCCAGACCTTAATATATCGAATGTATTAAAATACGGTTTCAAATTAAAGGTATTTTTTCTGTACCAATGTACATCCTATAATGGCATAAACTCAATCTTTTCTACAGCCCTCAATCTTTTAAAGCCGAAGCTGCAAAATCTATGCAATTTTGACCTCTTTGGTAGTTTTTTCCTCTTTTAACTTCCATACCACATAAACAGAAGAACTTAAAACCCCGACTGATTCAATGAACATTATGCTGGGTATAAAGGATGTCAATCGATATTCATGCCGGTCAGGTTTTGAATTTTTCCTTATTTAGTCAACAAAAACAATTGGACAGCTGACAGTTCGAAGCATCAAAAAATTGAAGAACATATGAAAAAACATCGTTTAGTGCTCTAAACCGTATGTCAATAAACCTACAAATATCCACGCCTTTAGGATAAAATCGATCACTGTATGGACGAAATAAAGCCACGTTCACTCAATAATGTCAGTGGTTATTTTGACAAAATAGTGCGTAGAGCCAGTTCATTCCGCTCTTAGCTACGATTTCTCTCCTCATGACGTCACTGTATACACAGATCTCGGAGATCGCTAGCAAAGATATTATGATAACTTTGCATCTTTCTCTCTGTAAAAATAAGTTAGACTTTTTCTGGTTATTAGATTTCAAACTTTATATAATTAACACATTATTTCCATTCATAAACATAGTTCAAAAAAACTTTCTTGGCCATTATATTAAAAAAAAACATTTTAAACTTATAAAAGTATTTTACTAGTTGGCGAAAATGACACTATAAATACTTTATTTTAAAAAGTTCAGTTTTAACTTTAATTATTAAGAAAAGCATATATTGACACTTTTTTATCTACATAATCTTTGATAAAGTTGGGTTAAATTGAGAATCCTGATTTTAAAATATGCGGTTAATAGCAATTTGTTCATACTTAATCATTAGGAAACATCAACCTTAAACGCTAATTACTGAAACAAAATAATAATTTAGGTTCATAATTATATTTGAAATGTTACAATTGTTTATAGATATTTAAATTTAAGATAATATAATTTATAGATATTTAATTTTAAGAGAATATAATTTTAAAAAAATCATAAATATTTAGAATAACTACATTAAAAAATATGTTATGAAATTAGGAGAATTTTAACTATATACTATATATTTTGTTTATACTTTTTATTTGCGATTTAATTTCCTTTGACTTTATTCCTTTAATTTTTTCGCCTGACTTTATTTTTGAAGTAACGATGCGGTTTCTATTTAGATGGTGAATTTTTATAAAAGTTCTTAACGATAGAATAAACGTATTGCTGTTTTATATTAACTGTGTCATTTCGTTTGCAATTCGTTGAATCCATTCTTTACATAGTTGTTCATTTACTTTAGGGAACACGTGGAAAATTATACTTTTTCCTTTTGTGTTTCTATCAGAATTTTTGCAAGTTGCAATCGCGCAAACTGGCATTTCATTAATAGTTTTAAATTTTTGTAAATTCACTGCAATAAACTGAGGAAAATCATTTTATAAAACAACAAACGTCTTGGAATATGCTACAAAAAGGATTGCTCCAATATTAGTTAGACAGAACGCTCCGTTCTTGAAGTAAAAGTGCAAGCTTCGCGCCGCAGTGACGTCACTGGAGAAAATCGGAGGTTTGGCGCGACGAGAGTGTATTCAAAGGAGTGAACTAGCCCTTCTAGTCTCTTCTATATTACTCTATTCTGAATACTTCCCTTTTGGTTTATAGTTATAAATCCCAATTTATAACTATAAACCAAAGTTTCCTTTAAAAATTTTTCATTCGTGAATTTTAAGTCACCCTGTACAAGCTATAACATAAATTGGACTGAGTAAAATTGAAAAAGTTGTTTCGATTTTATAATCTGTAATTGAAGACCGCTAGTAAAAACGCGGACACGCCTTTCAGCTTCCTCATTTTAGATTTCCTCGCCATACGTGAGAGTATAAATATTTTTTTTTATTTTTTTTATTGCTTTTCCATGGAAAATATAAAACTCCATCTATTGAAAATATGTTAATATATAAATGCCATTGATCATAAATATTTAGCACAGAAAGCAGTAAACTCGTCAATGAATTTAATCCCATTAAAAATGGGATGGGAAAGACTCGTATACAGTTTATTTATTTATTCCAATTCTAAAATATACTTTCACTATGTAGGACAGAGATGGGCTAGTGTTGACATGGGGCTAGAGTGTACAATGCGACAAAAAAAAAACGGATCACCCTAGAAAACTTTAGATCTAATGACAAAAAATAAGAATAAAAAATAAATAAAAAAGATGTTCAAGATGTACAATGAGCCAAATAAAAGAAAATGAATTACCCAGAAAAACTTTTGATCTGATTTTCACGTTCTGATACTTCATCTTAATGGCTCGAGAGGGTGACCTCAAATATGCTAATTAATAAGTCCAGACGATATTTTAAGTTTCGAAATCAGACATAAAAACGTACTTTCTTTGATAAACATACCTTTTTTTCGAAGGATTCGGATTTTTAACCCCCAAAATATAGTGGGTTTGAAAAGGTCATATTTTCAAAATTTGATTTCTCAGGAACTATTCGACTGACTTTACTCAAATTTCTTATTTTGTTATGTAAAATTACATTCCTTAAAATTATATTTAAAAAAAAATTATACCTTACAATTCAAAAGTTCGTCGACCATTCTGAATTAAAATAATAAATATTTACTAAGTTATTTTTCGCACGGAATATTCGGATAAACGAATTTTATAATTAAGTTCAAAGTTTTTTCAATTTGTTTAAAAAACTTTCGAGAATTAGCAAAATGTGCAAAAAGTAAAATTAACATTAAGGGGTACAAACTTTGGAGCGCTTTCTTGACCAAACTATTGGGACCATATTTCCCAGATTGCGGCTACTCTCTATATTTTGGGGTTCATAAATCATTCATTAGAAAGTTCGTTTTTGCGTCTGATTTCGTAGCTTAAAATATCGTCTGCAGTTATTAATTAGCATATTTGACGCCACCCTCTCGAGCCATTAAGATAAAGTCTCAGAACGTGAAAATCTGATCAAACGTTTTTCAGGGTAATCCGTTTCTTTTTTTTTTTTCTTTCTTAATTTGGTCTATTGTACATCTTGAACATCTTTTTTATGTCTGAGTTAAACGTCCTATTTGAGATATCGTAGATTTTTATCATTGGTGTACATTTTCATATGCAGTTGCATAATCAGACATTGATTACTTAGGTAGAAATTTGTAGAAGAAGGTTTTTAAAGTTCAACAGCAACTTTTCAATGTTCTCTTTATTCTTCTATTACCATGTTATATTTTCAAAATTTCAACAAAAGGTGACAACATGTTATAAATCATAGAGTATTTTTTTATCTATTTTGATATTAATTTTTTCTTTGTATATTTTTAATTAACCTACATTAGGCAGATACAAACGCATGTTTTCGTGGGACTAGTGTAGACTAGCCCATGAAGACAAATGTGGGGTTAATGTGGACATACCCACACTGATCCAATCCAAACTTTCAATGAGAGAAATATAAATTGGTTACAAATGTAATACATTTGATGTTATTTATTTTCTAAATTAAAATAAGTTTGTAGAATAATATACCTTTAAAATTAAGGGTTTCAATGTCCAATAAAAAGTTTCAAAGTTCACAAAGCCTTCTCATTAATTCACTTTTTAAAGCTATAAAAAAATTAAAAGGAGATGTTTTAGGATGTTTGTTAAAAGAATATAATTCAATATTGATGAATTCAAGAATAATTTCTTCTCTTTTGCTGCCTTGTCTATTCGAACCATTTCTTCAAGTTAAAACTATGGTTATTAAAATCGATACAACTTAACATTGATTTTGTGCTTTCAAATAAATCAAATTAAACAATGGTTTTAAAATACATTAATTTGCTTTTAAAATGTGCTTTTTAATATAGTGAAAGACACTATTACAAATTAGTATTTTAATCATAATAGGCCAATATTTTTCTTTTTTAAGGCTTAGTTTGAAATTGGTTTCCTTTCGGATTTACATATACCTTTTAGAGAGTTGAATAAATGATTATTTATAATTGAAGCTCTATGGTTTATCCATACTAGCCGCATAGCTTGTCCCGTGTAGTGCGGTTAGTGTGGACAAAAACAGCATTTTTGAAAAATTAATTATAAAATACTAAAACTTTTTGTTAATCCAGAATAAACGAGAATACAGGTAATCTTTCAAATTATTCTTAAAAAATGCTTCATGAGTTAAAAATTATATTATGTTAAAATTATATTATTATAATTAATTATATTATGTTAAAATTATATTATGTTAAAATTTTATTATTATAATTAATTATATTATGTTAAAATTATATTATGAGTTAAAAATTATATTATAAAATTATATATGGTTTTTTGATAAATTTGAAAAACAATAATTTCCACTTGCTTCTCTCCCCTATATTTTCCGTATTTTTATTTTGAAAAAAACTTTATTTGGTTAAAACTGTCATCAAGTTTCCTGCAAAATATAAACATTTATATATTTTAGCACACCGTTTTCTGTTTTTTTTTTTTTTTTTTTTTTTTTTTTTTTTTTTTTTTTAATAAGCAATATTTATTCAAAAGCATTTTTTATCAAATAAGCATTGTTCTTTTATTAGTTCTCATGTAGTAAAAATGCCATTCACCGGTAAAATTTTTAAACTGTTCACTAGTAAACCTTAAGTGAAAAAAAATCATTCTCAACTAAGCTTGAATAAGGTACTACTATTCTCTGTAAACTCACTGTACCCCCCCCCCCACCCCAAATGATCAAAATATTTATTTAAAAAAATAATCAGCATTATTTGAAAGAAGTAGTTAGTAATCTAATATTTTTCAGAATAATTTTTTTATATAATATTTTTTAATACAATATTTAAAAAAAAGAGTAATCTAAGCATAAGGAAATTAGTAAACTAATGATAATTTTCATTTCTAAAAAGATAACTTCATTCAACTGTATTCTTCAAGAGGGAAACTTCCAATTATCGTTTTCAAATCAAGCAAAATTTTCCTTTCCGGAAAAATGTTTTCTTTTTTCGTTACTCGCCTGCCTTTATTATCTCAATTATTGTAAACATCTGCGATTATTATTATTACTGCCTAGAAAACTTTTATTTTTATTAGCACTATTGGTATCTCGTGGGTAAAACTATGAAAAGTTAGTAACGATCTTCCAATACATAACACATTTGATTATTTATGCACAACATTTGGGCGATTCTCGTTTTAATTGGATGCCGATGACATGAAATTGTCGAGGATTTTAAAAAAAAAATTAATAACTCATACTTCAACTCTCGGAATCGTTTGCTTTTAACTGTTTTTCGAAGAATTTTCCACATTTCAGTAAGGAGAATAATTGCGGTGGCAATAATAATTTCACCCTATTAATCTTGTAAGATTTTATTCCTTACTGGTTCATTCGTTTAACAAATAATTCCCCCATAAATTTTGCCATTTATTTTAACTTCAGAGAATGCGATTTCCAATCTCTAGATGAATTTCTTTAACGGAAAAATAATTAAAATTAAGAGAGACTGCGACACAGAAAATGTTTTCTCTTTAAATAAAATTTGATTTGGCTGCGAAATCATTCGTACTTTATTTATTTTCTTATTGCGAGATAATATTTTAATGGGGACATTTTTAAACAACATTTTGAAGTTTATAAGTGACTTAACGTTCTAAAATTAGTTCTAAAAACATGCTAATGAATATTTAATGTAATTACATCAGTAAGAAAAGGATAATTACTGATAATTGATTTTAAGTGCTGGAAAATATTTAAAGAATTCAAATATCTGCTTCAAAATTTAATCACTTAGAAGAGTTGTGTACTATCAAAAAAATTCCATTCTCATTTTAACTATAATATCATTCATATTTGCTTCTAGCATCGTGAGTTGAACCATGTTTTATATTTCCCTTCTAGTTCAGCCATAAAACTATACTACCTTTTATAAAGCTGATAACGATAACATGGTGATAAATCGTGTGATAACATAGTTCAAAAGTATCATGTGGATTTTATAAAGGGGCTTTGGTTTGGTCAATGGTTTTTATAATACGGCTGCTTGATTTGTTACATTCAAATCAGCAGCAATTTTTTAAAGTGTTGGAAAATATTGAAAAATACTGCATATTATCATTTTATTTTCTATAATTTTTAATAAATTCAAACTAATACTGACAATTGAGGGGTTTTGAGACACCACACGTATCTGGGGTTTTTTTCTGAAGCTTTTTTCAATTTACAAGCACCTTTTCAAGTGTTTAAAAAAAAACTTAAACTTTTTAAGTATTTCTGTAACCTATTTTTTATTTGAAAATAAAACAATACTCTGAAAACCATTACAATAATATTTATTTTGTGAGTTTTAATTCTAATAGAACTTATAAACTATATTATTAGTCGCAGTTACTTGAAAATCGATAAATGCGAAAAACTTTAAATTATTGCTTTTCTTACAAATTTTGAATTACGACTTATATTTCTTCTATTAACTTCTACTGACCAGGCGTCAGGAAGCTGGCCTAGCATCAGAAAGGTTCTGGGTTCGAATCTCGGACAAAGCATGGATGCTCTATCATTCTCTGTACTATCTGTCCTTACTGTGGGAGCAACGTTGGCAATGGTGCCCCTGAAACAGTGGCCAACAAATCCAGGGCTAAAAGAGAATAGAAGGGCTGGTTCACTCCTGCAACAAATCTGCCCTTCAGATGCCTGCATGACGAAAGGTTATTCCCCAGGCGGGCATTGGAGAAGCAAAAACTTCTGCTGACCAGCTATAATTTGAAAAGATGCTGATGGATGGATGCATATTTTAGACAGTTAATTATTGATTCAGCAGTGACTATCTCATCCTGATAAAGCATCAAAATGTCATGATTAATTTCTTGGGTAGCCAACAACTGCAATGTTCAAAAGTGCTGGCCAATTGTTGCCTTTCATTGTTTATTCAACAGCAGGTAGCTATCTACTGTAGTACAGCAATTACATGATGCAATCATATGCCGATCCAATATTTTAGTAGCTAAAAGTTTTCTAGAACTGGGACGACAGGCTTTGTTTTTGCTAGGGCTTATTGAACTATAAAATTATATAGAGGCTGCCTTGAATTATAACTGCATTAAAAATAAAATCCTGCATATAGACTTCCAAGAAAAAATCCATGCGTTAAATTCAATTTCCACGACTGACAAATTGTTACTATCGAATGAGTTGTTACCTAAATAAGTGTTATTTCTATTACCTAGAAAAATTTTTTATTATTCCTTTTATTCAAGAACAAAAATAAACAATTTTATTACGGAAAATTATTTTAATAATGTTCTATTTATATCCTTATTATATTTGTTTTTTTCCTACAGTTTTAAATTAATATTTTAATAATTACATTAACAACATAAAACGATAATCTTTGTGAAGTAAATTAAACTTAGAAAGATAAAGTTCGTGTTAGGCAAAATTTGAAACCACATTTTACTTATTTCATTAAAAAAATCTTAATTTGAATAAATTTTTACCATTAATGTAAAAAAGGTCGGCATTCTGTAGAATGCCTAGTCATTCTATAAAATGTTTGGCATTTTTAGGCAAAGTATAAATTGTAAGAAACATTTTATACTTTGCTTAAGAATTGCATAAAATCCATGCAGGCATTTTAATAGCCTTGACATTGTTTGAAATATTAATATTCCATACTTTTTTCCGGTATGTAATAGGCATTCTATACAATGGCTACACTGTAAAAAATTCCAGTTCAAATTACGGATTACGGTAAAAAAAATATTGGCACTCAGGGCAGCATCCATAAAATCATAAAATCCATTTTTACAGTAAAATTCTATACCGTAAATTTTAGAGAACTATGTATTAGAGTAATTCAATGATTTTACAGTACATATTACAGTAAAAATGACGGTATATCAGATACTTATGTTATTGTAAAATTTTACAGTAAAAAGTACCAGCCCTGAGGGAGCAGTAACTTCTACCGTAATATAGTCTGTAAATGTCGGAGTTCATATATTAAAGGATAACATTCTATATGAAAATCTGATTTTTTTTATACTGTAGATATAGGTGAATACACCTTTAATATTCTATAATTAATCCTATATACAAAAACTTTTTTTTTCTTAATTTAATTAAATATCAATTTTTTAAATATTTAGTAAGGCTATGATGAGTTTCCTACCTTTAAAAAAAATTATTTAACTAGTGCAAATAAATGTGTACGACTGTAGAACTTACATTACTTACTAAAATCTAAATCATTCTAAATCGAGAACTAATTTCGCACAATATTTACTTTATTAAGTGCAATATCTAAGTAATGTTGGGCAAATTCCTCTCTATCTCAACTGCCTTATCACATTTGAATGTATATCCCTGCAGTCTAGACATTCCCTCTTTGGTCGTATGTTTTATTCATAAACTATTTAACATATAAGTATTCTTCGTCTGAATATAACGATAGCGCACATCCACAAAGTTACATTTTCCTCTCACAGTACCGTGTTGTCTCTATACTCTTGAGACTACAGAAAGTAGCTTTGTCTTTCAGATGGATACCACTTTTCCACCTAAATATTATTTAAGCAATTGTAAACAACCACTAATGTTTCAAAACAGAAAAGCAAAATTAAGAACGTTCGATCTATTTGTGTTGCCACCGATTTTCACGAAACATTTTTCTTCTGATCGTTTTCCTAAGGACAAATGAAAACGATTCACAATCGATATGAAATCGTTCTACGAAGTGGAAGAGGTTTATATTAAGGCGGTAGTTGTTTGTTCAAATAGTTTTTAGAAAAACTGAAGATGTCGTTAGTTGAATTTTCTATAATACTTTTTGAAATCTCATTTTTTTCTCTTATAAAAACTGAAACTGGGGAATTTTATTGTATACATTATTGTAAAGTTATTTGTTCTGAATCTTTAAGTTCTTTTAAGACTGTGGTCCCATGTGGAAAGAATAATAAGGTTACAAAATATTGTTCGAGCATTTTTCTCCTCGAATAATGCATAATTTTGTTGACTGTGTTTTAACTTCAAAGGAATATATTTGCATAATCGAATAGTTACCAAACAAAGTTACTATCCAAAAAGTAAACCGCAATGAATTTAAACTGAGTAAAATAATGAAAAAAACACTATTCAAATTTATTCTATAATAACAATGAATAAATAAAATATTTCCTTGAAGAAAGATGCTTTCAATCAAAAGATGTCCTTTTCGTCCAAGAAAATAGAATCAAACAACAAAACTGCTCACATAAAATTTGCATAAAAGAAGAATAAATTTTATATTTGAATCACTTTAATTTTTTAAACTTCCTGTAGTCACTCTATAAATTTATACAGCTTTTAATTTTGAGAATATTTGACCTTTAAATTGTAAAGAATAACTGTTATACTTCATTTTCGAATTAAACATTTAAGTTCACACTGTTAGAGTTTCCATTCTAAAATTATGGTAAAATAACCGGCAGCAGTCTGTCCATCCACCTAACCGCAAAGTTAACGGTAAAGAACATTTAATACCTTCATGGTTTTGAAGCCATTTACATCTAGTATGATTAAAAACCAAGTATACAAAATTATACGGGTTTTACCCATTTACAACTAGCATGGTTCCAAAACTACAAAAAAAATTTTTTTTTGACTGGACATAGGAGATAATTTTGCAGGTTTATGTTGCTGCCAACTGTCCGTGATTAATAGTATCGTATTCTAACGTACATGAGGTGAAGGGAATGAAGGAATTATTGGTGTGTCAACGCTGACTCAAACACCCGTTCTGGCGGTCATGAGATTGACAGATTAGCCCTCTTGGCTATAATATGTACCCATTTCCAAGGAACAAAGTGGCATCATTTGGTGAGCCTATTTTTTTGCTATAAAATGCTGGTTGTTTAGCCGTATTAGGCGAAAACAGTTATTAAATGGTTTTTCTCACAGTTAACAGTTTGAATACCATCTAACTTATGTTTAAACGACTGTTTTGCTTGAATATGATAATATAACACTTAAATTGTTATTTAACCATTTCGTCCGAGAAATTTCTAACAGTGTATTGTTTATTATATAAGTTTAAAAAAAGGATTAATATACTAGATTTCTAATATAATTTTTTTCTGATAAATTTTAGAACTCAGCGGTCAAAATATCAATCTGGATTTTCAAACTCTTTATATTGGAGCAATGGGAACCGAACGACCCCCTGCATCGTTAATCTCATCAACATCAAACAAGGATGTTCCTAATTTTGTTGGACACATGCAACATTTCATTTTCAACGGTCAGCATTTCTTTGACATGGCTCGCAGTGGACAAATGACTAATTTCAAGGTATAACTGCCTTTGTTTTTCAATCCAGTTCCCAGTATTTTGTTTTGTCATAAAACAGTTAATACATTTACTGTCAGTTAACAATTAATTTAGTGATTATTTTTTAATTTTAGTTCTGTTCGTTATTTCGTTTATTTCCAATTAACTATGCATTTTAATTACTAATATTTTTTGTTTCTTTTTTTGAAAGTATAACTGTCACAGAAGTCAATAAACATTCGCGTAAAAAATATATGTCTAATCTTTATTATTCACATTTTAGAACAGCTTCAAATTGTTAACTATTTCTCCCCGTTTTGTGACAAATTTGATGATTTTTCCCAGCACCTCGTAAATTTGGCAATAATTTTAAGGAATATTTATACTAGTTCAAAATTAGTAAGAAGTTTTTTACTATAAAATATATTTATTCGTCATTAAAATTTGTCTAAGTCTATTTGTGTATGTTTGAATTTTTTGGCCGACTCTGAAATTTTTTTCATAACAGGTCACACTAAAAGTAACTTATTTTTTATCAGTTTATTAAAATTTATGCACTATCTTTTTTTAAACAGGCAATATTTAATTATTTAAAACAATTTAATTTAACTGTGTTATAATTTCTTTTAAAAGAATGCCCTAAACTTTTAGAAATCAATTAATGTTTTGATCATTTACTAGGTAACAGCGAAATTTGGTAAAAAGGACGAAATCGTACATCATCCTGTTACATTTAAATCGAAATTCACCTTCATTGGCCTTTCACAATTAAAAGCATACTCATCTATGAACTTATACTTCCAATTCAAGACTTTGGAACCAAATGGTCTCATCTTGTTCAATGGGGGCAAAGGACAAGATTTCATCGTTATTGAACTCGTAGATGGTCATCTGCATTATATTTTCAATTTAGGAGATGGTCCTCGAAAAGTGAGGTCAAATACAAGATCAACTCTAAATGATAATCATTGGCATGCTGTAACAATCGGTAAGTTACCTTATTTTCAAACCTGCAATATGATTAATAGATTAACCAATAAGCATGATAGACTACCGATTAATGTAATGAACAATGAAATAAGCGTTAATAAACGAAACAAAAATTCGCTTTAGAATATTTTTAAATAATCATTGAGGCCAATTTCAGAGGAACTATTCAAAGAAAATTTTACTTATTATGATTAACATAATAGTTTTTTTCACTAATTGCCATGCTATAGGTACATTTTAGGATTTGCAGCTTTCGTTTACACTGTTTTTATAAGAAATTGTTAAACTAGTTTTAAAATTTTTGAACAACAATACAATAGAGACAACAATGCAATAAAATATTATTTTAAAATAAAGTCTCACCTAAAAATATCGCTTTGTATGTCATTTTACTTTTTTTTAAAATTCGCAGGTTGTTTTTTCCTTAAAAGATATGTACCGGGTGTCTCAAAAATGACTGAAGAATTTTGGAAATCTGTAAAAAAAAAAAAAAAGAACAGAAAGCGATTTAAAAAAACGTATAGTTTGTGGTATTAGGCTTGGGAAATTAGAAAATGTCTTCCCACCAAATTACACATTTTGTTAAATTTCCTTCCAATAGGTGGCGTTGCATGTATACAAGAGCTGCAGAAAAAAAGAATCCGTGACGTCTCTATTCAGTATTTCGCCATGCAATCAGTTAATGCAGGACTGTCCAACTACAAAGAGCCCACGGGCAGAATTCCGGACACTGATCACCTGGCGGGCCGCAGTTTGAAAAAGTTGAACAATAGCCTCTTATACAATAACAATTAATAGTTGAATTATTATTTATAAAACAATGGAACAGAAGGATTATAAAACAATTTGCTTACATTTTAATGGGAAAACTGAATCAAAATGCTTAGCTACGTTGCTATCACCAAATGCTTTTGCCATTTCTACAGCACACTTTTTTAACAACGACGCCATCAGTGTAAGGTTTTTTCGCTTTAGCAAGCTCAAGTGAAATTGCATACGAAGCATGCAAAGCATTGTACTGATAAGATTTTACTTGAGTAAACATCCCAGCTTGTTTTTGCAGTTTTGATTTCAGTTCTGAAACTATCAGAGATCTTGCTTCTTGATACTTACTGTGCTCCCTTCGTGAAGACTCGAGTAATGCCTTTTGACATTATATTCTTTGCACACAGCCACAACTTGCATACAAATCAAGCACTGGAGTATGTCCTTTTCTATTCGTGATGAAATACTGGGTTTCCCAGCGGTCCTGGAACACTCGATTCTCACTGTCTATCTAACGCGAGGCAATACTATTGTATAAATCCAGCGTGCATGGTAAGACTGCTCTTGGCCTGTAGATGTCCTGTACCTTTTTCTCCCAATACAATGAAAGGAGTGAAAGAGCGATCAGGAGGAAACTTCGGGGATCTCGGCTTGACCAAGAATGGTAGTCTCGGATGCTTCTTGATACCATAAAATTTCGAAAAAAAATTCTTTTTTGAATAAGAAGTTGGCGGGCCGCACGAAATATGTTGGCGGGCCGCCAGTTGGACAGTCCTGAGTTAATGAGCGCTTTTGAAGGATTTTAATGATGATTTACACGCTAGACTACTGGTATTCATCATTTTCGAATACAGCTATGTGCAGACGATGTGCGGTTCACCGATTGTTGTTATTACGGTTCTGCAGTGCCATCTTTTGACAGGAAGTTTAACTAAATGTGCAATATGATGAAATGAAATTTTCTAGTTTCTCAAGTATAATGTCCCAAACTATATATTTTTATCGCATTCCGTTCTTTTTTAAGAATTTTTATTTGAGATACTTGACAAATGCTATTTTAAAATAAAATACCTCATTCATTTCTAATAATATTCAGTATATTATTCGTACATTTTAGACGTCGATTATGTTTCAAAAATAAATGATTCGATAATGTCCACCCTCATGGCGTTCTTCAATGAAGAAAAAATTAATGTTTAATCCAGACATCCAAAATGTAAGCTCTACTTAACGGCAAACTGTTAGTACCGCCCCTCCTCTTAGTAAGTGGTAAGAAGTTGCACAAGCTCTTGCATCGAGATTTGCGGTTCGTTGAAGGAAACTTATGCATTGCTTCATAGAAAATTAGGTGTTGTTTCAATGTTTTTTTTTGTTTTTTTTTACACGGAATCGAGTGACACTAAATTCGAAGCAACAAAATTAATAACTAAAACAACGATAATATACAATGAAACTAATAGTTCTAAGAATTTTTATGTATAAAAATTTCATTTTTTCTGCTATTACACGTGTGACATTACTATCTTACTTAAGAATTATTTCTTTACGTATTTATTTTTACACTGAATCGAATAAAACCAAACAGGTATCAACAGGACTAATGTTTCAGAAGTTGTAAGGTTGTGTTTTAAAAATATTAACCATTTTGTTCCCACTTGATGCCAAATCTATAAATATTCAAAATTCAGTTATTAACAATAGAAAAAAATTATATGATAGATTAAGTTTTACGAATATTTTGTTCAGCTTAATGTATATATAAAGGAACAATAAACAATTTCTAACATTATAAAATACATCCACCTTTCCTCATAAACAGCCGCTAAATCTCAGGAGAACTTAAATAACTTCTCGGTGAGATTTAAAAAAATTAATTTTTATGAGAAGATTACGGCTAACATTTTTCTTTTATTTCTTTTGTTCCTCTGCTTATATTATATTTTGGAATGAAACAGTATTTTTAAGGAAAAAGGCATTCCAACTTTAATATTTATTTCATGAATTCGTCTTATTTTGTCTTAAGCTAATTCTTATTTCGAATTTTAACGTTCAAATTGTAATGTAATTTAAGTTACGTTATTTAATGTAATTTAATAGTAAAAGAATTTCAATTATATATGTAATGGTAATGTAATTATTATAATCTAATTGAAAAAATTTAATTGTTATTTAAATGTAAATTAATGTAATATGTAATTTTAAGGAAATTTGGAATTTAAACTGTTTATTCTGCTCTTCCGATGATGCGTTCAGTAATACAAAGTAATAGTGTAGAGTCATGCATGGTAATAATTTAATTTTACTTCTCTATTTCATTACTTGGTTCTTTTATTCGTTTTTGTTCATTCGTTAATTGAAACTTTTTACTTTCATTATAAGTTTTAGTAAAACCATTTTTGCTGTTAACAAAAAGTTTTTACTTTTTTTTTATTCTCAAAATTCATTTCTTTAAATTTATTTCTTATGAATTGTTCAAACTCTTTATTTAAAAAAATAATAAAGTCTTACCCCAAATGCATTTCCTCTTCGAATTCTAACACTATTTTTTCTTGAAATATTATCTATTTTCTTGTAAATGCTAACTTTATATATATCTTTAATGACAACATAGCTGTATTAACAGAACGTTTTCTGTTATAACTATTTTGCCTTTTATCAAATACGTTGTTTTGTGGGGATGGTGATTCATTCGATTTCTTCCTGGCAGTTAATTTAGAAATTTTGTCACTCAAGCCTCATTATATTCATCAAAAATGAAAAAAGGGACTAGATGATCAACGTGCTGAAATAATCGTCTTCAATCAGTAAATTTATAATTTATTTTTATTTATTTATTTATTTTATTTTTTAAAATGAGCAACGTGGCCCCAGACTTACAACGATAGTTTATTCAACCATCAAAGTCAATTATGTTTCTATCTAATAAAATCTAATAAAATAATTCATACCTTGAAAGAAAAAATATTATTTTTTCATACAATTTAATTAAAATTTACACTTTGTGTTAAATTTTAATTACTGCGTTTTCTTTATAGATGTTGATGAAAGAAGGATATTAAAATTAAAATTTCCACGAACAGTTACAGCTCTTAAATCTTTACTGTAACTTCTTGCTTGGTAACAATGCAAGTTTTTAAAGTTTCCTGACCGCTAGAAAAGAATTTATGGTCCTATTATCACCAGAGGTTCCTATTATTATGAAAACATCGCTAGAGCTCCTTGCCTGATGACAGTGCCGGTCATTTTTTGACCCCAAAAAAATCGAGTTTGTATTATCACCAATGGGAATTTATCAGCAACCATTTATGTTCTGACCATTTGTGACGAACTAGATTACACTGACCTTTGATGGAGCTCTATGTCTGGTGACAATCCAGGTTTGAATCGTTTCCCCAACGCTACAAACTGAATTTCTTACCAAATGATAGATAAACGTAAATACAAATTTTGACCACTTACTAGTTAAAGTGCTTATATTTTTTACAGAAGCTCTCTGCTGAATGACAATACAAGTTTGAAACTTTTTTTGCCAATTTCAGCAGAATTTAAATCGGAATTTTATCACCGTTGTAGTCGGCAATCAACACTTTCCGACTAAACTAACCTACACAAATTAATTAATTAATATTTAAGAAACTACATTTTTCAGACAGATATAAATTAAACAATTTTACTTTTTTCTGATGTAATATTTCAAAGGTAGGGCTCTTCACTTTCGTAATAAGCTGAAGTCATTGCCTTTAAAAAAGATGCCCACTTTGCTTATTGTTTTATGTCTAAAGAAAATAAAATCATTTTCTATTTTTGATTCTATTTGAAAAGCATAGTTCTTAAGATTTTAATTTTGTTCTATCAGTTTTCAGCAAAACATACTAAGAACATCATTTCTTTTCTCTGATTCGTTTCTGAACTTTTACCTATACATTTCACTCGCTACCTTATTTTCTAATATATTTGTGACTTTTCATAAACAATGCTTTTTTTTTATGTCCTTGTAACTATTTTCCCACTACGGACTTGTATTTTTACTCGTTATTTTTTAAAAGTAACGTATTTATATAGGTTTATAACTAACCGTAAACTTACTACTTAATTCGATAGAAAAAAAGATTAAATATTCCTTACCTTAAACTTTATTTAAATATTCCTTAAGAAATATATTCATATCACCAGTACTTAAGCAATAAACTTTAATAGCTTTTCCATTCCTAATTTAGTAAATCATACTCTGTGTAAATATACGCATTAAGTCTTTCAAGAAAGTCTAATTTTGTCACATAATATGACAAAATTTTCTTTAAATCAGTGAAGTTTTCATGCTGTTTAATGGTCAATTTACGGAACTGTAATAGGCATGCATAATGAGGAATATTACTCAATCGTGAGCACCTAATGAAGATACATTATAAGCTTTATCTGAAACTTTTCACTGCAACGAATGATTTTTATTATTTTCTAGAGTTGGAGAGCAACTCAAAGTTGAAATGTTTGAAATGAAATTGTAGTAGTTTTTTGCATAAAAGTTGATTTGATTTTTATTAAAGATTACAATTATTTGAACTCTAAACAAAATAGTTTTTTTTTAATTTTTTTAATTTTTTTCGGACATTAAAAAAAGAGATAAGTCTTACAAGATTATAATTTATGTTATATTTATAAAATATGCGAAAGAATAATATTTACATTTACTTTTACTAAAAGGACTAACCTAACTACCTAACCTAACTACGCCTAACTACGCTAAGATAACCTAACTACGCTGTAAAAAATTCCGGATCAAATTACGGTATAAAGAAACAGCACTTTGGATGCATCATCAGTAAAATCCATTTTTACCGTAAAATGTTATACTGTAATTTTTAAAGTAATATTTATTTAATTAGAGTGGTTCAGTAATTTTACAGTAATTATTACTGTAAAATATTGAGCTATTTCAGATTTTTTGATCCGCAAAATTGATTAATCCAGTAAAAATTGATTTTAAGGTAAGAAAATACAGGTACACTGAGTGCCTTTAATTTTTACTGAAATTTGGTTCGGAATTTTTCACAGATAACTAGTGTTTCAACATATCCTGCACCAAATATTACAAAAATTTCTACATTTTGATCGGCAAAGAACAATGTTGGCTGTTAAAAAGTTTTGTTTAATGAAAATGAAAAAAAATTTTGTTAAATTACCGTATTGTATAGTAATGACATTTCTGATTTAAAAAAAAATCATATTTCTGGTTGATAAAACAAAAAGATACAGTATTTAAATCATTCATTTGGTAATTTTTCCGTTCATGTGGTAACGATTTACCGGAAATTCTGGTTTCCAAAAATATAATTCTTATAATTTTACGCATTTAGTAAGTAAACTAATTTTTTTTTTATTCACTAAGTAAATTTTAGTAATCTAGTAATTTTTTTTATAATCTGAAAAATAAATTTTATCAAATAAATGGTTTTTATACCTTGTTCTAACGCATCTTAATAAAATTACTGAAATTTACCACATTTATCAAATTATATTATACATTATAAAATCATATTTTGCTGTTAATTTTAACAAAATCATTACTAAATGATTCGGTAAAAATTACCTTGGTGTTTGGTGTTCCCAGAGAACCAGTAACACGGTAAATTTTATCAAATTCTATTGGTTCTGACATACTTCTTTTCTCAATGTAAGCATTTCTTTCAGATGGTTATAGTAGGAGACATATTAACTTGTGCGTGTTATGCAATGTATTAACTTTCGAGATAAACTAAGAGCATTCCTTGTAACACCGTTTTTATTAATTGCGCCATGCCTGACCACTCCTAACCACTCATATAATTCCAACTATATAATCTAATAAAAATTTTCAATCTCATTATTCAGCTTATAAAAGGAATAAAAAAAAAAATTTTTTTAATTATTTCTAGGGAGACCATCCGTTAAACAGCATACATTGATGGTAGACGACATGATTGCAACAGTTGCAAGTACAGGATCTAATGTTCACCTAGATCTTGACGGCCTATTGTATTTGGGAGGAGTTCGAAGAATTTCCTACTCATCTCTGCCTAAATTAGTTCAATCAAAACATGGATTTGAAGGATGTCTCGCCTCTTTAGATCTTAACGGAGAAACTGTTGATCCCATTAAAGACGCTGTAGTACCTAGTACTTTGGTGTCTTCAGGCTGTGCTGGTATGCTGATTGAATGTCGATCTTAATATTTATTAAATATTCGTCGTTATATTTATTTTCTTAGGCACTGCAGCCGGTTACCGGTCACGGCCGTCTCAGTCAGTTATATTTATAAGTAGTAATTTCGTAAATTAGTGAGTGGTTATCAGAGGATATTTGTAAAGGTTAAAATTATATTACTTTTCAAATATCGTTTAAGTATTTCTGTGTATTTTGAATCTTTAAGCCTAAAGGATATAGGACACGAATTATAGCTTTTAAAATAAATAATTAACGCGGGGAATTGCTCGCTGTAGACCATATCAGAGAAACAATTTACTTGGTGAGCAACATACTCAGATATAGCAGAACATCATATATGCTAAGATCCAGGGCATGCGCATAAGAAGCAAAATGACAGTCAGGTGGTACGTCATCCATGAGCCATTTGTTGGACAGCTTCATATGTATGGTTGCGTACGCTGTTATCAGCGTAACTGCCATTTTACTGTTTCTTTCTATCTCAAAATATTTTGGCGGAGTTATTCAACATGGATGATAAAAATGCATTCTCAAAGAAATATCTTAATTAATAGTACTGTACTGTTTATGAATAGAGCAAAAATACGGATAAAACCAACCATAAATAAAGAGAGAAAGCTTCTCATTTCCTTCGCAACTCTTCCTCAACCCCAGAAGTAGTTGGGAGGAGAGGAGGGTGAAAACCAGTTTCAAAAACCTCTGCTGTTGTGCCCCTGAATATTGTTTTCTCTTTTTTACAAAGGGAATGTACCAAGCTTTGGAGAACTGGTTTACGTTATGACTATTGAAGTTAGCCTTCTTCTCCTATGTATATTTTTTATTTGAGCTGAGTATATTTTTTGTATGAGAGCAAGCATTAAACTAGCTAAGTTAATAAAGCAAAAACTAACAAACAATTCAAAACATTTTGCAATCTTTATTTACAAACACATTTGAAATGACCTTGATTGAATCAATGATTTGAAGAAAGGTTTAATTCTTAGAACATTAAAAAGAACGTCCAACTTTTTCTACATTATTTATTTATTCCGTTCTAAATTATAACTTTCCTACATTATTTTACTTATTCTACATTATTTACTTATTATATAATACTTATTCCGGCCAAAAGAAATTCTTGAACTGTCAACGAATAATATCTACCTGAATAATCATGATCAAAATCAAATCTGATAATCATCAACTTAAGCAAATGATCTAACGATCAAAACTCAATTCATAACTTCAATTTTTGAGTGATTAAAAGTTTACGTACTGAATCGCTAAAGTCCTGTGCTGGCTCAAAAATCAGTTTTCAAGTGTAATTAGTTTAAACAAGTAAATAGGTTTCAAATTTGAAAACAAAAGATGACGTACTGCCTCCAAATAAACATATCCGAAATTGACTTACATCACTAGAATATTTTCCAAAATAATAAAAATTTTAAAAAACTATTTTCTCTTTCTAAGTCATAAACTCACCACCATTATTGCTTACTATAAGCCATGTGTTAGTCAAAATTAAATTAATAACCTATTATGGTAAAAAAGAATAATTTTTAGACCATATTTTCATTTCTAAACTTCTTGATCAATTATTTTTTATGTTTTTAATTTAACAAATGAAATCGAATACCACTAACTCGAATTAACATAAAACGTTTAATAAATCTAAAATAGTAGTATTTTCTTTTATGAATTAATTTTAGTTTAACTTTAATATTCATACACATTTTGTATACTAGAAGGAAAATCAAAATTTTCCATGCCTCGTAACTGTTAGTAGGCATTACAATGTTTTCCCTAAACCTTTTTGAATGGCGGCTCGCCCTGCTTGCCCTTTGATCCAAAAAATTGCGCTCTCTTTGCCCTTTTTGTAAAAATAAGCAGCTGTCCCTTAAAAACACCACCATTTCAATTTGTACTCCATTTTGGAAAAAAATTAATTCGTTGTTTAAATAATAATTACGCGCTGATAAAATTATCTGTGTTTAAAGATTTAGTTCTAAATACTATTTTAAATATTTACTTCGTTAGGATTATTCTCAACTGGTTGAATTTTTATAAGTGTCTCTTTTCGGGGAGGGGAGTAATAATAAAAGTTTTAATTAGTTTTAAATTTTAAAACAATTTATAATACCTTTTACCGTTATAATTATAAATACCTTTAAAAAAAACGCCTTTTAAATACTTATTGTCTCATGATTTTCAGCTTAAATTATGGAAAAAGCTTTCAAATTGTTTATCAGTTAATCATTTTTTTGTTAGTTCACTTTTTTTTTTTTTTGAAAAATAAAATGTGCACAGAGATTGCCTTCCAGTATGCCTTTAATTACTTTTTATTAACTACAAACTTTCCTCGTATTTTGATAATGCGAGAGAATTATTTTTTGAAATATACCCGTAAAACAGCATAAGAGAGTAATTTTTAAAATTCAGTTATATTACACATTTTTGTACATTTTTAGGGTGTTAAGTGAAAAATCTCAAAGTGCCTTCAAAACTCAAAGTGCCTTTTTCGGAGAGAAAGTGCCCTGCTCTTTTTTATTACTAGGGAGAACTCTGGGCATTAAATTTAGTTTTTCAATTCATTCAGGTCCTGTTACCAAATGCAGTACAACAGCATGCGCGAATAGAGGTATCTGTGTCCAGATGTGGAACAGTTACACCTGTGACTGTGATATGACATCTTATACAGGACCGACATGTTCAGACGGTAATTATTGTAGCTTTTTTAGAATCGTGTATAAATGTTTTATAGGAAGTCTCTGTCTAATTCTATGAATCTAAATAATTTTTTTTTTTTCTGTGTAGAAAGCATTTCGTACAAGTTTGGTGCTAAAGGGGGTCTGATCACTTTTACTTACCCAACAGACAAAAGACCCGACACCAAAAGTGACTTGTTAGCTCTCGGATTTATGAGTTCAACAGACAATGCAGTTCTAGTTAGAATAGACAGTGGTAGTAGCAACGACTACATGGAACTTGAAATCGTAAGTGCCTTAAAAAATGTCTTATATCTGTTACTCGCATTGTATAGAACAAAGGTAAATGCTTTTTAGTCAAAGTATGAAAAAAAAAAAAGATTTGGCTATTATTTAAAAGGCATTCATTCCTTAAAAAGGCTCAAATATTCTTCAGAAAAGATAATAAAATTGTCATTAAGAAGTTCTATATGCAACCACAATGTATGAAACGCTAACATTCTGCAAAATATTTAGGCAATTTTAAGAATTCATGATGCACTTTATATACTTTGCGATTTGTCATTTGGTATTCAATTGAATGCCTTGGCACTACGTGAAATTTTTGTTCGTTTCATATTTTGCAAACAAGTTTTCGATATTCTATGAAATGCCAAGATGTTATATGGAATGCCGAATTTCAAACTAAATCAAAAACATTATTTTGACTAGGACATGATAGGATATCCAAAAAGTGAAAAACCATTAAAAAATAAAATTAAATTTCTTGTTTCGATCTACACTCATAAAACTCACTGCGATATCCGCTGAGCCAGAAAAATATTGTAAGAAAATAGTTTTCTTATAAAATCTTTTTTTTTTTTTTTACATATTTGGATAAACTCGCGCTGAAAAACATTTTTCTAAAATTACATTATGACGTAGGTCCATGGCTCACTAGGCCTGCTAAAATAAAACTAATGTAAATATAGATTCGATGCTTTTTGCATTGATCAAATATAAATGTTGTAAGCGTGTGCAAGCTGTAAATGGCGTTTCCTTAGAAAACCGCTTTTCACACTTGCAGACTAATGGCTTTTCCAGTTTTCGTAGAATTTACTTAAAAAGTTTACAACACGTAAAATTTACTACATCAAACCTTTTTGTAATTTTTAATAAATGCGGAATTTCCTTTAATTTACATTTATTATTTTTTTTATTTTTTATAATTAAATGACAAGGACACTTTTCGCTCTTATTTGGATCATTTTGAAAAAATATTTTTACCGTCTTTTGTGAAACAAAAATTTATCAATAAGAGCATACTATTAAACACTGAAAACATCGGTAAAATTTCTAAACAATTTTTGTGTAGAAATGAAAAACCAGTTCTTAGTGTAACATAAATAAAATATTTTCCAATATTTTATACGCTATGCCAGCATATTTAATCTTTGTTTTTTAAATTGTTAAAAACTGTTTTATGATTTATGAACGCCATGTACAAAAAATTTGTACATAATTCAATTTGTAATAACTTTAAAAATAGCGTGAAAGTCAAAAATTAATCTCAAATCATCACCCATAACATTGAAAACATAGTGCAAGAGTTCATACAACATTTTGAAAATTAAATTTTTAAAAATCTATGAAAAATTTAGCAATTTTTTGTTTCAAAATATAGCAAAACTTTAAAGGAGTAAAGTGTTTTAAGTAATAAAAGATTCAGAATTAGACACACCAGAAGAAATTCTCTCGCTACTTTGAAAATGGAAATTCAAAATATTTTGTTCTTCTTTTTTTTGCAATCCAACATGAAATGACCTAGTTTATTTTTATTTTAAACTTTCTAGGTTGATGGGAATGTCTTTATGGTCTACAATATGGGTACCGAAGACCATCCTATTGGCGAGCTTAGCGTAAACGTTAATGACCAGCAGTATCACGTGGTACGTTTCACGCGGTCTGGTCCGAACTCGACTATACAAATAGATGACCATAATGTGAGAACTAAACAACCGACAGGTATACACTTACTTTTGCCTAATTTTGCTTATCATCGACTTTATTGTTATAAGAATACTTAACTTTCAACTGACTGATTGTATAAGATTTTGCAGAGAGCACAACCTTAGCTCTAATAATCCACAGGAAATTTAGATGCAGTGCTCCAGGAAAAAAAAATAGATCATCCTGAATAACGTTTTAAATATTGATCGTGTATTTAAAATTAATATATTTAAAAAGTCGTGTATTTAAAATTCGATTTCGCAGGAACTATTCGCTCAAATTTTGCTATTTGTCATTTAAAATTGCATTTTTTAAAATGATGTAAAACATTTTGTGTCTTATAATTCAAACTTTTTTCGACTATTATTAAATAAAGTAATAAGAGTTAATAAATATTTACTATAGATTATTTTATACATGGAATAACCTTTAGATAAATGAATTTTATAATTATGTGCAAAAAGTTTTTAATTTGCTTAAACAATTTTCGAAATATGGCGAAATTCGCAACAAGTAAAATTGACATAAAGGAATACAAATTTTGGATCGTTCTCCTGACCAAACTAGGGTGATCATATTTCCCAGATTACGCCTATCCCCTATATTTTGGAGTTCATAAAACCAAATTCGTCAAAAAAAAGGTATGTTTATTCAACGTAAGTACGATTTTGTCTGATTTCTTAACTTAAAATATCGTCTGCACTAACTAATTAGCATACATGAGGTCACCACCTCGAACCATTAAGAATCCTAGAACGTGTAGATCCGATTATTAGATCAAAGGTTATTCAAGCTGGTCCTTTTTTTACGTTCAGTTCACGATTGATTATTGCAAAAAAGACAATGAAATTTATTTAAATATGAAAACTTTTATCTTTTTTAGAAAAACACTTCTAAGTCGAGTCAGACATATTTTGAGTGTACAAAGGAATCTTCATCAGAGCTAAAATATGAACAATTATATGATGCATTTCAATTAATTTTAAATTAACAATTGAAGCATTTCCAATTAAGCTTTTCACTTAGCTTTCAATTCATACTTCCTTCCTTATAAATAGTGCGTTGCTTATTCTAAACACCTTTGACTGTATTCAAAATTTCAATAAGGTTATAAAGGTTTATAAAGATTTGAAAAATTGTGCATGTTATCAATCAGGGTGTCTAGCCAAATCTTTGAATAAAAAATAAGCACCTTTTAAGCACTCAAAAAATATTTTTAAGCACTATATACATTAACAAAATGCAAAATAATTTTCAAAGACTTTAGATGATCATGATAAAATAACTAGTTTCTGACAAAGTCTTTTCTTGATTATATTAGCCGTTATAAAATGATCAAGAGATTTTTCGGTTCTATATCAGAGGATGGAAAAGGAAGTCTGAAATTGAGAATATCTTGCAAAATGCAGCACTTACACATGAGAAGGCAATAATCTCACCGAACCCTGCTCAGTAGACGCACATATGGACTCACAAGTATTTCATCAAACATGTAAAATGATTGGCGCTTTCGTACGCTATGGACCGACGGTACGCCGAAATGAATAGTGAAAACGTTGAATAGAGCAATGTAAAAAGCACGCTTTTGTATAATACGTGGCGAAGAGCCGCGATGGCTCAGGGGATAGAGCGTTCGCCTTCCAATGAGGCGAACCGGGTTCGAATCCCAGTCGATACGAATTCCGCATCCGGCTTGCACTGACCACAGTGCTGACGTGAAATATCCTCAGTGGTAGACGGATCATGGGTTAGAGTCCCCTTGCCGTCAGGCTAACCGTGGGAGGTTCTCGTGGTCTTCCTCTCCATGTAACGCAAATGCGGGTTAGCTCCATCAAAAAGTCCTCCACGAAGGCAAATTTCTCCCAATACTCGATCCAGGAGTTCCCTTGTCTTCTGGATTGGGTTCAAAATTACAAGGCTACGGAGTTGAACATTAGTAGCCGTAAACCCATTAAGTTGGGTCGGCTGTTCAACGACGGTTATAAAATAAAATAAAATACGTGGCGAAGAGCCGCGATGGCTCAGGGGATAGAGCGTTCGCCTTCCAATGAGGCGAACCGGGTTCGAATCCCAGTCGATACGAATTCCGCATCCGGCTTGCACTAACCACAGTGCTGAAGTGAAATATCCTCAGTGGTAGACGGATCATGGGTTAGAGTCCCCTTGCCGTCAGGCTAACCGTGGGAGGTTCTCGTGGTCTTCCTCTCCATGTAACGCAAATGCGGGTTAGCTCCATCAAAAAGTCCTCCACGAAGGCAAATTTCTCCCAATACTCGATCCAGGAGTTCCCTTGTCTTCTGGATTGGGTTCAAAATTACAAGGCTACGGAGTCGAACATTAGTAGCCGTAAACCCATTAAGTTGGGTCGGCTGTTCAACGACGGTTATAAATAAATACGTGGCGAAAAACGACATGGTAACGAAAAAAAAATCTCATTTTTGAAAAAGGAAAATTGAGCATTTTTTAAAAACACCCATTGAAAAAAGTACCTTAAAGGGCTTTTAAATAACGAAAATCGAAAATAAGCACCTTTAAGCACTTTTTAAAAACGCTACGCACCATGTCAATATAAAGTGTCAAAATTAGCATCTGACAGATCATATTCAAGCGTTCATTAATTAGCAGTTTCTTACAAAATTGTAATTTTTAACTTATACATTTAGGTCGTCAACATACCATTTCAACAGTCATTCAAAGATCCAAATTGGAGGGAAACTTAATACAATAAAAAATGAAATAGATAAACCATTCCAAGGAGTGATATCTGGTTTTGTAATTTTTAACTTATACATTTTAGGTCGTCAACATACTATTTTCAACAGTCATTTAAAGATACAAATCGGAGGGAAACTTAATACAATAAAAAATAAAATAGATAGACCATTCCAAGGAGTGATATCTGGTTTTGTAATTTTTAACTTATACATTTTAGGTCGTCAACATACTATTTTCAACAGTCATTCAAAGATCCAAATTGGAGGGAAACTTAATACAATAAAAAATAAAATAGATAGACCATTCCAAGGAGTGATATCTGGTTTGGTATTTGGTGGTAACAGGATTTTGGATATGGCAGCCGAAGATGATCCGAGACTAGCCTTACAAGGAGACGTGGAATTACTAATCGTCATGCCTCCTGAGGGACACACTCCTTCCCCGGATGAAGAGGTAAGGAATAAAAAAAATTTCCATAATTTTAATAATAAATATTTAATAAATGTATTTAAATTGAACATCTAAAACTAAAATTAACGAAATTAAATTGTCTAATTATAGACTAAAAAAAGTTCAAACTATGTCAAAAATGGAATCAAACGAGTGAAAAAAGCTATGCCACTTTTAACTAAACCATCCCCACTTTTATGTAAAACCTGCCCTAATTCACGCATGTTCCATTCTAAAACTGGCAGACAAATGTCGAATGAAATGTTTGAATGTAACTTTTTTTTTGTCACTCATATAATTCAATAAACGTAGCCATTTTTTTCCCCTACATATTAAAATCTGATTCAAAATTAATAAGAATATACCATATTTTCTTATTGTAACCGGCGCTGAGCAGTTGACCCGATTCTGAGTTTTCGACTATCAATGTTCTAATCCATATCTTTGTAATTTTGAACCTTACCCAGAAGACAAGGAAACTCGTGGATCAAGTATTGGAACAAACTAACTTTCGTGGAGGATTTTTTTTTCTTATGTAACTAACCCGAATTTGAGTTACATGCAGAGAAAAACAACGAAATTTTCCCATGGTTAGCCCGATGGCTAGGAGATTCTAACCTCACGATCCGTCTATCTTTGAGGGTATTTTTTACATTTGCACTGTGGCCTGAGCGAACCGGAAGCAGAATTCGTATCAACCAGGCACAGTTGGAATCCGAATCTGGGTCACCTCCTTGAGAGGCGAACGCTCTATCCGCTGAGCTCCAGCGGCCTAATAATATACCAAAGTTATTTAACTTTTTAGAAAAATCTAGCGTTTTTATTTCTAAACGTTTTAGAAAATCAACACATCAATATACCTTCTCTTCTTCTCAGGTATATCGAATTACGTAATTAGAGCTTTTTTTTTACTAAATCCTGTGTGTCAATGCATTGCATAAATCAATAAATACTTATTTAAATTTATTAATAACTCTATTCACAGAAAAATACAAATTCGCTGCAATTTTTCTGTGTGTAATGTTAAGAAGTTCTACTAAATTTATGGTTTCTGCCAGTTTTATTTCTACAATGTTTAAATTTACTTTTCAGTATCAAATATCACGGTAAAATAAAGTTATTACATAAAAGTATAAACAAGAATTTCAATTTTATATCTCTTTCAGAAATCTGTTACTCCTGATGCTTCGGAACCTACAGAAGAATTAGATTTTTCTGGAGCAGGTTCAGGCTGTTATGATGATGAAGATGATTGTGAGGCTTCCAACAACGAGAAACGTAAGAATTTCTAATTTATAGAATTAGCTTCAGTTAATATCCAAAATTTGTAGTATTATAACAAGCTCATGCTCATTGGTGGTTGGTTTTGTGAAAGATAATTTATAGCTAATTGAAGCAGTTTATAACTGAAAGAGTATTTTCTGAAACTTCATCACATCAGTAACTGTGTAACAAAGTATTTCCTGAAACAATGTTTCTTAAAAAAAAAAAAAAATTTTAAATATTAGATTTTTTCTCATTTAGTTTTAAACTAATTACCTAATTTTTTTGTCAAATCAATAGCTGAAATAATATTTAAGCAGGGGTCTGTCCAGACATTTTGGGAAAGGTCCGGTTTTCGTGAAATTGTTAAGAAATTACTCACATTCTTTCAACCAGGGTCCGCTTTTATGAATTTGTGAAAATAGGGTCCGGTTATTGCAAAATACTTTTTCAAGGAGTTTTTAAATTGTAAATAGATACAAGATTATGCTCGGCACTGTAAAATTATAATAAAAAAAATTTTAATTTTCAAAAATAAACAGCAATTGCTGCTTCTAAATTAGAGATGCAACATTCAAATATTTGGCATTTTGCCTATACTGCTGAACGCAGAATATTTATTTCGGACGAATAATGGAAGAATCGTCTGCCGAAGACAAAACTTAATTCGTTTACATCCATCTTTCTTGTTTTCTGCCCTGGAAAGGGTTCATTCGATTAACAAAACAATAATGAAGATAAACAAATTTGTGAAGGGTCCGATTAAAAGAAAAATCATTTTGTGAAGGGTCCGTTTTTAAGTTAAAATATTTTGTGAAGGGTCCGTTTTTATGAAAAGATATTTTGTGAAGAGTCCGTTAACGGACCCAAATATCTTCTAAACAGACCCCTGATTTAAGTAATTTTTTTCTTAAAATAATTTTTTTCTTAAATCTATATTTAAAACAATATTTTCTGAAACTTTTTTTTTATCGAATCAATAAGTAAAACAATATTTCCTGACGCTTTTTTTTTGCCAATTCTTTTCATACAATAAAAAGCCGGAAATATTTATACGGCAAAACTCTAGGAATATGCTGAAAATCATTATCAAAGTTTTTTGAAATTTATACTACCGGTACATATCAAATGCATATACATATAAAATCGTCACTAAAAAATTCTTCTTTTTTTTCTTCATTTTATAAAATTAATGGAAGCAATATTTTCTTAAACTTTGTCAGATTAGCGATTGAAATAATGTTTCCTAAAATATTTTTTCTTAGTCGATCTGGAACAATACTTCCTGATTTCTTTGTTAAATCAATAGCTGATATAATAATTCTTAAAATGTTTTTTTTTCTCTAATCTATAAATGAAACACTATTTTCTAAGAATTTTTTTGTCAAATCAATAACTAAAACAATATTTCCTAAAACTTCTTTTTGTTAGTCCTTTTTTTTTCTATACTGTGAACAGGCTCACTCAGCCTGCTCACTCAGCCATCACAATTTATGCGGCAAAACTACAACAATATGTTGAAAATTGTCACAATTTTTAAAAATGACGCAATCGGAACTTATAAAATGTGTAAAAACTACAATAAATTGGAACATGGCTCCTTTTTCAATGTGAGACATTCTGAAATCGACCCTAATGAACACATGTGTAATCTGACGTGTACACTATAATTATTATTATTATTCTATTATTATTATTATTATTATTTTATTATTATTCAATTATTATTATTATTATTTATCAACATCATTTCCCTGTTTATGAAAAATATATATTTAAATTGTTAGTATCTGACATTACATACCCAAATAGCACCGTCATCAGATTGTAACAAAAAGCCGAGTCACGGAGACTCATTTCTTAAGTCACATGTGACTTTTGCGACGTCGATGCGTGGATCTAAAAAGGTTACTATGTCCGCCTTTAGCGTCGTAACCTTTTGACGTCATTCAGACGTCAACATGAAACCACAATGAGACATTTAATTGTACCAGTGACTTCACTGTATGACAAACATGTGACATTCACGTCTCAACTAAGTCACACGGAGCGTGTTATGTCACTTCTTCGTCACAGGGGGACCCAGTTGAGACGTGAATATGTGACATCTTCTTCGTTCGGTTAAATTACTACGACTAATAAATGTCTGATTGAGATTTCATGTTGACGTCTTTTGTAACGTCAAAAGTTAACGCCCCGAAAGGCGGGCATAGTAACCTTATTAGACCCACGCATCTACATCGCAAAAGTCACATGTGACTTCACACACGAATCTCCGTGACTGACGTACTTTGTTGCAATCTATTGGTAACAATGTTATTTGGAGGACAGTATTTCGGTCTCTTACCGAGCATTTGGAAACCTCTAATGATTCAATTTCGACCTTGATTTAGCTGATGTATTTATCTATTTACTGTAAAACTACCAAAATGTTCAAAAAATGAATTTTCTACAACATTTAAATTTAAAACTTATAAGTTTTACTTAATAGTAAACTCGATAATAGTACTCTATAATAGTAAATTCATTCGAGATTTTATGTTTTCATTTATTAAGGTTCATTCGTAATTTTCATGATTTTCATTTCAAATATTAAAAAGTTTTTAATCACTTAATTTTTTTAAAATTTCATATAATTAATCATCGAGTGATCAAAACATCAAAAAACATTGTTCCAAAATAGAAATGAGAAATAAAAAATTACTCATAAACTTTAACTATAAATTAGTATATATAAAACTCCATATTTAGTTAAAATATTTGCTATAAAATATTTACTTTCCAAATTTATATTATAAAACCATATTTAACTTTCTAAAAACTGCGTTTAAAAAGATGCAAATTTCAAATAATTTACAGAGATAGATAGGCTGACAATATTTAAAACTTATGTCTATAATGTATACACCGAAGAGCCATTACATTATGACCACCCTCCATCTATAACAATGTATAGTTTGGCAATGTATAGTTTGGCAATGTATAGTAGTATGGTGTGGGCAATGTTTTCATGGGGCACATTAGGACCCATAATCCTCATAGAACAATCCCTGACGTCTGTAAGCTACTTGAACATAGTTGCAGACCAGGTTCACCATTCATGGCAACAGTTTTTCCTGCGGGGGATGATGTTTACCAATAGGATAATGCACCATGCCATAAGGGTCGAATCGTCATGGATTAGTTCGAGGAACATTCCAGTGACTTTCAAGTCATGTCTTGGATCGTAAATTCACCTGATCTTAATCCAATTGAGCATTTGTGGTCCTACTTGGAAAACCAAATTCGTGCTGCCACGCTACCACCTCGCAATGTGAGGGAATTGCAAGACCAGTTGGTGAGCGCTTGGTACCAGATACCTCAGACTACCTATCAGCACCTTGTGGAATCAATGCCACGGCGAGTGCTAGCAGTTTTGAGGGCTAAAGGTGGTCCTACATGTTATTAGCAGGATGGTCATAATGTAATGGCTCTTCGGTGTATATTTTAATAACTACATAATAAGAAGCATAGCTTATTTTGAAAAATCAGTAATAATAATGCTAAAAATTTATTTATTGATAATAATAATATCAAATAAATAATTGTGTATAGTGAGAATAGTCAATTTAATCATTAAACTGTTTTTGGGAGGATCCAGTACACATTTGATATTAAAAAATCAAGATTTGGAATTAAAATAAAACTTCAAATATTTTAATTTTTTAACTGTTCATAATTTTTTATATTTATTGAAAAAAGCCTAATATATATGAAAAAATGAGCAAAACCATGAATTATTTTACAATGATTTTGTAAAATAATTAAAAATAATAAAATAACAGTCAATCTAAATTAGAAAATAAAAACCATAAAAAATATTGTTGATTGGGAAAATGAAATAACATTGCTTTGGCTATCGAAAATAAACACCCTATACGTGTTTGTAAACCAAAGAACCTGTAAACAAAGAAATTAAATAGACTTAAAAAAAGTCGAAAGCGAACTCAAAACATATCAATTTTCTTTAATCCTCAATATTAAATTACTAAATTGTTTTAATTAATCTTTAATCACAAATACTAACTTATTCTTTAATATAAGAGCTTATATGCGAAAAAATGAAATAAGGACTCACCCCTTTCATCCTGCTTTTGAAATAACCACTGCGGAAACTCAAAACTTCTTCACAGGCTTAAGATACTTAACACTTTTCAAAAGAAAAAAAAAACGCAATGGCTAAAAACTATAGCTTCTTCGAGTTTAAATCCATCATTCCTCAAAATGTACACTTTTTTGAAGTATTCAACGGTGACATCATCGTTGCTACAATTATCATATGAGTTCTTCGTTTATTTATTCAAATAAAAAATATCAGAAAGGGGTACCATTTTTAAAGATGTGGCATAGGATATCCAGTTGTTAGTTCATTTTCACCAAATAATACATTACAACTAAGTAACTTAACATCCTCAAAAATCAACAGCCCACAAATAACATTTAATGAAAGAACAAAGTTTTTATTCAGCAAAAACATGATGCATACTCGTTTTTGGCGGATTCAACACAAATAATGATATTTAATCTTGTAACATATCCTCTACAGAAGACTATAGATTCAATATTAAGTATTAGCAGCAAGTTATAAACTGTCTGAATTTGAGCCACTCCTTTAAAAAAAAATGAGCTGACGATAAAAACAAATGCGGCAGCTGTGGTTCGCATTTGATTTAAAATGAAAATCGTTTGCTTTTTGCGAACAAATGTTAATTAGATATTTATTCTTTTGAATGATTTTCACCTGTCAATAATCTCTCAATTTTACATTTTTATAAGTTATAAATTTAAAATTAAACATTGATTATTATTTACATTTTAAATTACGGATTACTTAAGAAACCTAAAAGTGTCTAAACGCAACATATACTTTAATGCATAGTACTTCATATTCTATTGAAAATTTGTATACATTACTTTATGAAAATTGATCTTTATCGTGCAAGCATAATCAATATTAGTCCAAATGTACACAAAATAGAATAAAGAGTGATGGTTTAATAAATCTTTTGTTTGTTTGTTTTTTTAGATGAAGAACTGATCACTCCAGAAATCGTGTCACCAACGCCGGTGAACTATCACCCCTCTCACCATGAGGATTCACACGAAGATGATGAAGATGATATCGATATCGGGTCCGGCATATCTGAAGGGGAGGCCGGACAACCTGAGGATATCTTGCTAACGTACCCCACTCACATACCACCGTTATACCCGGACTACCGAGTGCCCATGTCTTCCACATCCACACATCCGCCCATTGTCATTGTTTCCTTACCCGAACAACCACACACGAAGACAACTCGGGTACCTGCGGTAGTCTATGAGGTACCCATTCCAGGCCTAGTAGGCCCAGGTTCAAAAGACTATCAGAGACCGACCCAGAGGACTCGAAGCTCAGCAGACAATACAGCTCTGGTAATCGGTGTAATTGCCGGGCTCCTAATTGCCATTGTCCTCATAGCTCTCATCGTTTACAAACTGAGGAACAGAACTGAAGGTTCCTATAAAGTAGATGAGAGTAAAAACTATCAGTATGGTGCTCAATTTGGTGTTATTGCTCCAAATCCAGCTTTTTTAAACGGTCCACCACCTCATATTAACGGCTTAAGCAAGGCGCATCCAGAAAAAACTCCCAAGAAGAAGAAAGGTGGCAAAGATTTAAAAGAGTGGTATGTTTAATGGTGGTGAATATGATCAATATGCTTATTGTAATGCCTTTTGACGAAAAGGCTTTCAAAAAAAACTAATATTTTTAAAGTTGATGAAAAATTATGGATGCCATACACTCTGGCAAAGATTATGCATCTGAACTGAAAACAATCAATTGTCAGAATTTGCTGCCGTTAAACTTATTTGTTGGTGGGAATCTTTTTCATTTGCATTTAATGACGATTTTGTTGTTCTTGAGAATGTTGTTATTATGACAAGTACAGATACAATCTTTTGCTTGAAGAATAAATCCTTATGTATGAATGTAACGCAAAGTCCCTCTCTGATATTCCTTTTTTTATTTATTTATTAATTTTTTTTTTTTTTTCATAAAGAAACTGTTACATTATCCTGATTTTTTTCACCACTGAAGAATTTCCTTAAAACCAACGTGTTTTCAAGCTTAAGTTTTCAAATATTATTTGATCCGTTTATTGTTTTAAAAATTATCAGTTAATCATTTTAATTATTTTAAATTAATTATTTTAAATTAATTATTTTAAGTTAATTATTTTAAATTAATTATTTCAAAAAATCAAATTAATTATTTTAATTAATTACTTTAAATTAATTATTTTTTTAATAAATTTAACCATCAAATCAAACTTAATTTAAATGCCTGTTTTATAAAATACTGTATTTTCCGTTAACATTTATAAAAGTTAAGTTTAAATTATTGATGTAAAGTACTAATATATTGAAGAAAAAAATTTTGTTTAATTGAAATACGTTAATTGAATTACATTAATTGAATACACTAACGGGAATACATTGAAATACATCCTTTCAAAACGAAGTTTTGACAAAGGCCTACTTTTTAACAAAAAGAGATAAAACTTTGAATTATAATAAAAGTATCAAAAACATAGTCAATTGTATTAAATGAACCATTTTATTACGTTAAATTTAAATATTAAATACGCATGAGACGCCAGTGTTTTTATTTTTCTTGGTTAAAGGTAAAATCTTCCTAACGCTGCTCACTTACAAACAATATTTTTTTTTTACAAATTTGCAGTTATTTAGATCTATGAAATACAGTTATTCATCATTTAATTTTTTTTTTTTTTTTCAATTTACAAAATCCATTATTGATACATTTTATAATATTAATAAAAAAAAATCCAACTACTTTATCCAGATAATTTAACAGATTTTCTTAGCTACTAATAGATCGTATTTTATAATTAAAAAATGTAAAAATATATTTCTTAATTGTTATTGGAGCGTCAGAATAAAATATATAAAAGGGACACCGGTTTCCCATCTGCTTCAAATGTTTAAATACCAATCTTCTTAAATGAAGAAATCTTAATTCCAAATAGCAGGAATTATTCAAACCGAAATAAAAACATTTAACACAAAAGTTAATCATTTTAATTATTATTTTTTGTGTTATAAATTAATGGAATGTGATTAATAATTGTTGTGCTAAAATTTAAACATGAGTTACCCTAAAAAAAATGAGTAACTCTTCTTATTTCCAATAATTATCCTGTAAATATAGTTTGTGTTTACTTATAGGTGTTCTATATTGAGTAAAAGCATGAAGATTGTTTCTGAAGAATATTTTTGCTTCACAAGTTCGTGAGAAAAAAATTTTTTTTTATTAGTCAACATATGTACATTTTTAGGCTCAACAAACTACTAAATATAGAATTTTATTCAATTTTTTTTTCTGTTTTGATAAAAATAATTTTATGTAATTTTAGCCGAAAATTAAGCTGTAAAAATATGATGCATTAAAAAAAGTAAAAATATTTAAATGAAGGATAATTGACAATCAATGTGTCTGGTTGAGAATTTAAACTATCAGAAACGAGAAAATTTTAGGTATGTTTCAATATTTTGTTATAAATTTAAAGAAAATGTTAAGAACAAGCTTAATTTAAGTTCAAATACAAGTATTTCAATTTTATTTAAGGATATAGTATTTAAATGTTAAAATACTACTATGTTGTTGAATTTTTATATAAATATTGAAGTCAAAGAATTAATAACTTGTAATTTCTATCCCCTATTTTTCTTTTTAATAAAATATCATCTTTCGAATGAAGGAAAAATTTTGTGATATCTAAAATTTTGTTATTAATATAATTAAAAAATATGAAATCCCCCTTACGAAATCCATTTCAAAAGGATTGCGAACTTTTTTTGTTATCAATGATGTATTATTATTTCTTTTTCTATATTATAGCATGCATTTTTCAAACATGAGAATTCAATACAGGAGCAAAAAAGCTCCTTAGAGTCTATCAAAATCTGTTTTTTTTTTTTTTTTTTTTTTTTTTTTCATGCAATGAAGACTGTGAAAAATTCTGGAAATTCCGTACTTTTTACAGTGAAATCCATTGTTACCGTAAAGTTTTACAGAACAAAAATCTGACATACCGTAATTTTTATAAACAGTAATATTTACTGTGAAATCACTGAATCAATATAATTTTTTAAAAAATTATTAACTTTTTTTATCAGTTGCTTACATTGATGAATAATTGTTTAATTGTGATAGTTATTTTAATCTTACTCTTGTGAAATGGCAAATCAAAAAGCTACTTTCCTAATAAAAAAAAATTGTTTGCTGCATTTTACATTTGTAAACTATGTCAAATGGCCCTTTCATTTAGTTCCAAGAATTTGCTTCCAAAACTAAATTATTAAGCTATGAGCACAGTTATGAAAAGTGATCAAAACTATTGATATATAAAATCTGACAAACAATTGTAAATATCAACAAGATTTAATATTATTTGACTGAATAAGTCTCAGATTTGCGGAATAGCTTGCCGCAATACATCGAACGCGCATAAGAACTCTAAAAAGAGTGCGTATTCACTGAATATGATTTTAACAATTATTTGACATTTCCTCTCTTATTTTATCAAAACTTCCTCCTTTTTATTATTTTAAACATTCGACCCATGGCCAGAATTTAACGAGAGCCATGTCAATTTTTTTTTTTTTTTTTTTTTTTTTTTTTTTTTTTTAAGCGCCAAAATCAATTTTACAAGAAATTCTTATTCTACATTAAGTTCCTCAAATATAAAATCCTCATTGTGTTTAAAAATTTATTGTTAGCTCCTTTTTTATCAAAAGAAAAAACTTTTTTAATGTTTTATGATCCTGTGTTGCTTCTTAAAGTGTTATACAAAATGAATCGTTACATATTTATTGTTTACATGAAAATTTCCCGAACTATGTATTTTATGTTGAATATATAGAATGTAATTATTATGTGTACTTTAATAAAAATTGAAATATATTGTTATTATAAATTCGGAGTCGTTGACTTTAGAACCTAAACAAATATGAAAAACACAAGCCCACCTTCGTTGACTCAACTTTACACGTCTCCGAAATAATGTTGCTGCCTACAGCAGAATATAATTATAATATATAAGTCAATAATTATAATTATACTGGGAGTGGACAAAATGATGGAAGCACTTCTATATTAATACATTTTTTCATATTCTCCAGAAATACTTATAAATGAATATTTTATAAGTGTTTAGATCATGGGATTTCACATACATATCAATGAAATTTAAAGGGTTTAGGGACCGAAAATAAATTACGAACGGAAAATAAGGTTTTTTTTAACACCCTATGCCAAAAAATGTTGCAAGGGATTTGTAACTTGTGAGCGGTAATTTGGATAATATATTCAATAATTACACAAACTTTTGTAAGCCTAATTAGCTTAAATATTAGCTTACATTTTTTTGTCTTACGTTTTTCTTTTTTTTTTTTTTTTCTACTATAACTTTAAAAATATTCACTAAAGCTAAACAAAATATTTAGAACATTGTAATAAAATTTTTTCTTTCAAATTTGAGAACAATTCTTTCAAAATTGCATGAGATATAAGTAAAGTAGTTCGTTTATAGTGCACATGCGCGGAAAAAAATTCTTAATTTTGTAGTGATTCCCATTTGGCAACTAATAAAAAAAAAAATACGATTTGAATGTCTTATAAATTTCAAGCGTTTCAAGCAATTTTCTAAGTAGTTTTCATACTTTTTAAAAGAATGCGCAAGAATCCACATATTTTCTTTTGTACTATTAAACGAACTTTATTAAAAATGACCCCGGCATCGTTGGATATCATCCCCCATTAAGGTATATTTTTCTTTCGCCTGTTTTTTTTTTTTTTTTTTGTTCTTTTTTTTTTTTTTTTTTTTTTTTTTTTTTTTTTTTCAATACAAATCACATCTTAGTGTATGAACATTTATTGTTAGGTATTATCATTTGTTATTAAATTCTGTCTTGTGAATACTTGCAGAAAACTCCTTATAGTTTTAAGCTTTCATTTAAAAAGTGCAAAAACTACTTTGAAAATTGCTTGAAACTTTTTAAATATTTTAGATATTCAAATCAGACTTTTTTCAACAGTTTTTAAATACGATTCCCTACAAAATGAAGAAGAAAAAAAATTTTCAATTTTTCCCGCGAATGCGTAGTATAAAAAAAACAGTTTAATTGCTCATATCTTGAGAAGTTTTAAACGAATTTTTCTCATATTTTAAAGAAAACATTTTGTTATTTTAAAATGTTCTAAAGATTTTGTTCATTTCTATTGAATATTTTTAAATTTACAGCAAAAAAAAAAAAAAAAAAACGTAAAACAAAGAAAAAATAGTTTTTTTATAAAAAATGTCCATATTTTCATAAGTGTTTAAGTTAGAATTACAAAACTTTGTGCTATTATTGCATATAATAACCAAAACAACCGTCTCAAGTTAGAAATCTATAGCTAAATTTTTTGGCATGGAGCGTTCAAAAACATTATTTTCCATTTATAATTTATTGTCAGTCCCTAAAACCTCTAAAAACTTTTATATATCATTCATATGTATGAAAAATCGAAACACTTCTACAGTTATAAAATATTTCATTAGGTATTTCCGGAGAAATATATGAACAAATGTATTAGTATCGAAGTGTTTTCCTTGTTTTGTCCACCCTCTGTAAGGCGGCAGGGTCACATTTTTATCATATTTAAAATGTTCGCTTCAGCTCTTTTCACCAAAACTTTTTGTATTATATTTTTAAAATTATTTCTAAACCTATAAAAAATATTTTTGAAAAATGTGAACCCATTCTTGAATAAGAAACCAGTTGTTTCGAATGAATGCCGAATATCTAAAAAAGTTATAATAAATTCGCAAAATGGCGTCTAGATGATATTAAATAATCAAGACGCAATTAACAAAATGAAGCCAACTTTTTAGCAAGGAAAGCTAATTAAAAGAATTTCGAAACATAACTATAGGAAAGTGGTCACATAGCATTTGCCAAAACATTTTTTTTTTTTTTTAAGTGGCCATATTGGCGCCAACTATTGTTTCCTTTTTACGATTTTTGGCCTAAGTTAAAAGAAATGTTACGATAATATTGAGCATTTTTAGACTTACATAAGTATTTTCGAAAAATGTAATACTCATTCTTTTATATGACCCAATCTTCCAATGTATTCCTCAATGCAAAAGTTATGAAAAAAATTCACAATGTCCAGTCATATGATAACGCTATCAATAAACTTAAAAACTAGGTGAGAAAATGCGAAACATCAATTTCAAATTATAACTGTAAAAAACATGCATCGCTTAGAGACGATGTTGCCGCAAACATTGCTATGCTTTTTTTCAGTATTTTACGAAGATAAAAAAAATATAATTACGAGAATTAAGAAATTAAAAACTCATAAAAAAATAGAAGCAACATAACCCAGTTGTTTAAAAAAAAAATTATTGCTAAATACACTGCCGCCTATAAGTTCTTAATTGCTTTTTTTATTCTTATTGTCAAAATTAAGATACAAATATACTTTCAAAACGTTTTTGAAACCTTACATATGAAACCAGTTTCTAAATATTAGATCAACAAAATTATTAGATTAATAATAAATTAATTAGCAACAATTATTATATTTTTTTGCGATATAGTAAATAGCATCAAAAAGTCTTTAAATTTTTATTTTTTTATTCTGTGAAAATTTTAGATTCTAAAAATAATTATCTGAGTATTGCCATATTTATTTAATTAACTATTTAATTGCCTAACATTTAAAATAAAAATAATACATTTCAAAATAAAGACCGAAATATTCTTATAAATGAAAATGCTTCAGTATCCAAAATTCAAATGTTGAACCCTTGCCCGTGCTCTTTGTTCGCCAAGGTTGAAACATGCATACTTAGAAATTATATTTTATCAAGTTGACAAGGGGATTATAATACTTCGTATATTAGTTTAAGATAAAATTAATTTAGATCCTATTTTATATCCATATTTTATATCCTATTTTTACACATTAAGTTTTCTGAAAGTTTTTATATAATTAAAGCAAAATTTTTAATTATCTTTCTTTATGTGTAATACAGATAATATCTTAATTTTATTTATTATTAATTTTTGTATTTATTTAGTTTTTTTTATTTATTTTTTTATTTAATTTTTTATATTTTATTTTATTTAACTTTATTTTACTTAACTTTATTTCATTATTTTGTTATTATATATTTATTCAATTGTTTTAAAAAATATCAAGCAATCTTTATCGTTTCAAAATATCATCATAGATGGCGATACTAAATTTAAATTGTGCATGGTTTTTGCCGAGGTAAAAATTTATATTACAATATGAATTTGCCGCCATCTATTAACTTATTTACAAACTATTTTCATCTAAGCTCTTACTAAGGGAAAACAACTAGAACCAATCTAATCAAAATATTTTAATTGTTTGACAAAATTTTTTGTAACAAGTTTAATTTTCACATATTATATATATATATATATATATATATATATATATATATATATATATATATATATATATATATATATATATATATATATATATATATATATATATATATATATATATATATATATATATATATATATATATATATATATATATATATATATATATATATATATATATATATACACATATATATATATATATATATATATATATATATATATATTATATATATATATATATATATATTATATATATATATATATATATATATTATATATATATATATATATATATATATATAAAATATTAAAAATCCGGAAAACAAAATAAAGAAAGGATATAATCCTGTGAGCTGATGAAGAGATTATATCCTTTCTTTATTTTGTCTTCCGGATTTTTAATATTTTTTTCCTCCATTTTTTCTAAATTTTTTGCTTATTTTATGAGTTCTATATACTTGCAGCTTATGCGCAGTTAATATAACTTATTAATTTTCTTCGTTTTTCTCTTTTTTTCTCTTTTTTTTGTGCTATATATATATATATATATATATATATATATATATATATATATATTTATATTATTATAACTGTGTAGTAAATTTTTAGTGAAAGAAGGAAGAGGAAAAAACTAATTCTTAAGGAAAAGATTTCAATAACTAAAAAAGATAATAAAAATAAATAAATGAATATAAGAAACAATAATAGTATTATTTACTTTTTTGTTTAAATTTTAAAATTTATTTCAGAATGTTTTATAATTTTGTTTTTTTTAAATTTTATTCGAAAATACTTCTTAAGCAAAAATCAATTGTAAAAAACGTTTAAAAGTTTGTATAGTTTTAGTAAAAAAATATTAATGTTTTTATATTTTTTTAAATATTTTATTATTGAGTAAAAAACAGTCTGGAAAAAAATAACTTTTCCCATAGTGTTTTCAAATTATAAAATAATTTTAAAAAATTTATTCCATTGTACATTTTAAATTTTAAAAATGTTTTTCTCATTTGTTTATAGAATTTTTTAATATTTTTTCTAAATTACATCTTAACAAAGTGTTAAAAGAATACTCAATTGAATAACAATAATTGTATTTAATCGAAATTTTAGTCAATTTAAAAGTATATTTGTAAAATAAATTAATTAATTTAGATATTAAAAGTAAGCTTTTATGGAGGGAAAAATAGGATTCTATTTACATTCGAAAAATATCAAGCTTTTTCAAAGGTAAAACCTAAAAGGTAAACACCACTTTTATCCCCATTTCAAAAAAAAAAAAGAAAAAAAAAAGAAAGAAAAAGCTTTGATTGATTTTAATTTTCAAGTACTGTAAGATAATCATAAATAGCCGAAATTTGTAAGTCAGCCAGTACTATCTCTTAATTTAATTACTAAATCTCAAAACGTATTTTCGCTGCATAAGCCCATCGTTTTGTTTGATTTGTGCCGTATTGACCCACAAATTATTGAAATTACAAACAATAATATATTTTGATAGTTTTTTTTTTTTTTATAAAAAACAAAAATATTTAATTTTTTTTTCATTTCCCATTTTTATTTATTTATTGTCAATGGAAAAACTTGTACAAACCTTTATAAGAATTTTTTCTCGAATATAATTTCCATGATTATTTTTGGTTATTAATAATTTAAAATCATTCATTGTTATTTTATACAATAAAACCGAAAACACTTTTTAAGTTATAAGAAAATTATTTTTTACCTTACTTTACTAAAACAAACATTATGACAGTGACTATGAATACATTTCTTAGTAACTTTCCTTGCTAGAACTACTTTACAATATTCATAATAATATAGACGCTTTTTTTTTTTTTTTTTTTTTTTTTTTGCATCCATTTTATTATTTATTTATTTTTATTTTTTTTTTGAAATTTTAAGTTAGGGTAAATTCAAGACCTGTCCACAGGAATTTAACAATATTTTTTTTTCACTCAAAAACACAAATAATTTAAAATGCAAAATTCAATTTTTTTTAAAAAATATATATATTATTATCGGAAACTATTTAACCGATATTCTTCAACTGTTGTATATTTTCTTTTAAAACTATGTTCATTAAGAAAATTTAAAAGGTTTATACCTTACAATTAAACCCTTTTTATCATTTTTAAATTAAACAATAGAATATAAAAAGTAATTATGCATGAAATTATTGTTTAATAAACTATACATTTATAAATGCGTCTGAATAATTTTTGATTCAAACCACTGATCTTTCGACCGACCTCTTTACTTAACTATTTTTAATATTGAGGCTACCACTCTATTATTTGGGTCAAGAATCTGAAACCATGGGGAAAATGTAGCTATTATTTAAAATAGTACATTCTTATGTGTGCTTTCGTAAGTATTAATTCGAAATAACTAAATTATTTATGCTTCGAGAGTCATTAGTCTGTCATTGCCTTTATAACTCGATCATTCGGCTCAAAAATTTTATTTTGAAATAAGGAAATCAGGGTGATAACACGTTTTTCTTTTCCTTTTTTTTATTTTTATTTTGATAGTATATACGATATCTAAAAGGCAAAGTCCTCAATCACTGATTGACTGGCTTATTGCTAATTCTATAACTTAGAAAACTATAATTTTTGTTCCTTATGAGATAAATAGAAAGACTGTTAAAGTTTGTTTCGATATTCTGTAAGGGATATATATGTTATTTTGACTATAGATAATAAATAAGGAAAATTAGGAGACTATCAGATTAATTGGCAGAAATGCTAAATAACTTGTACATGTGGCAGCCACGGATTATACTAGAGTTTTCCAAAAATATAATCTTCCATATTTTAATATGAAACCAGTTTCGCATTGATGACAGCTTTCAGAAAGATATAAAAATTCGAAGAATGTCCATACTCAACTTGAGGGTATTTTTTGGACCTTGAACGAGTTGCATGTTTTAGGCAAAATCAGGTTGTTGTTTTTTTTTTTTTTTTTTAAATTTATAAATGTTTTGAGAAATATATTTATGTTTTTGAAAAATATGCCTTCTATATTTTAAAATAGGCCAGTTTTAAATAAATCAACAATGCAAAAATAATAATAATAATAAATAAATAAATAAAAATTGCAAAATATTTACCTTTATGTTATTATTTATACATCCTGGATATTTCGTGTGTTTTGCACTAAATGAGATTTTTAGAAGTGTGTTATAGAAATATTTTTATTGCTGTTTTTGAAAACATGACGCATATATTTTTATATGAAACCAGTATTAAATTAACATTGTTGTCTACGGTGCAGAAAAATACATAATACGTAAAAATCAGAGATCCATTCTCAAATTTGAGGCATCCCATTGAGAAGAAAAATTTTTATTTGTAGTTTATTCTGACTATTGCAGATTGTCGCGTACAAAATAAATAAATAAATAAATTTAAAAAAAATACTTGAGTAAGTTGTAGGTAAATTTGATATCGAAGCCTTGTGATAAGCAAAAGTCATTTAAAATTGCTTTCTTAACACCCGTTACAACTACATATGAATCTCTAATTAGACATTGTTCTTGTGGTACATCATTCTGACTCAACTTATCGTTGACTTTTCTCTTTAACCTGGGCCTGATATTAATTACTAGCTCGGATTACAAAAATTATTATTTCAATCTCATTTAGTAATTTTTCACAGCGTAGAGGCCCTTTTGATTGGTAGTGATGGGTTCTTAGGACAAATGGCAGCTATAGCAAGTTAAAGAACTTTTTTGAAACACATGAAAGGCGAAACAGTGAAATTAACAAACCCCATGCTTTTGATGACTGATTAACATACGATATAAATTAATAGATATTATTGATATTTTTTTAGAACATTTCCAAAATATTTATATTGAGAGTAGAAATAATGGGGATACTGGATCGGAGATTGATCATGCTCTGGTTTTGATCAAAATTACGCTCTGAAGATGGATGGATGATGTGTGAATGTGTCCTCCCTGTAAATTGGGTTGTGACATATGTATGTTGTCTCCGGGATAGTGCAGCTCTAGGGCGGGGTAAGAGTACCAAGTACTTTGCCTTCAAAAAATTACAAAAAAGTTTTTGCAGGTTGCATTTTACCCCAACTTTCAAACTTTAAGACGAAAAACATCGGAAGAATCCGAATGGTATCTTAAATAAGTATAAGCAAAGGTAGATTAAAAGTGAAAACTGAAAACTCAGTTTGATCCGTTGAAATTTAATGACATTTTCGAGCCGAGCAGAAACTGAGCCAACAACTCAACTCAGCTCGTAGTGTATTGTGAATGAAAGTAGTATGAACTTGTGGAACTGGCATTGAGAGCAGTAAAGTCTGTTACCGCGAAAGCTATTAATGTGTTTTTAGTTGAATTTTAATTATAACATTATTAAAAAAATCTAAATAGACTTTGACTGCATAAATCTTTCTAATAGAGTGTTTAAATCTGTCTATGATTTTGAAATTTTACCGGCTACGATCACTTTTGTGAAGTAATCTTTGTTTCTGTCGTTGCGGCTGGCTAGTTTTTTTGATTTTAGCTAGCACACAAAACTGTTAATGGAACCTACGAGTCTACCATTCGACTTTCTCGTTCTGTGATCTAATATTTCTTTGTGTTTTTTGTTTCTTTAATTTTTCAACATTATGCCTTTGTGTGAGCGAAAACCATTTAAAAGGATTAAACCTCCTAAAGATTTACGTCCAAATGAAGAATTATTTTACATTGCAACAACTCAAGAAGTATTTAGAAATTATAAGTAAGTTCATTTTATTTGACCTACGTCATATATCTGATGTACGCATTGTGTTTTATAATTGTTGATGTCAAATTTTTATCACAATGTTTAAAAATCAAGGATGTTTGACAGTTTAATATTGTAAATTTCATAGTAATTTACTGATTTTAACCATGTTGGGTATCCACTGATAAATTCAGTTGTGGTTTTTGCTAGGCTTAACGATTCCGACATATAAATTGACTTATTTGGGCGATGTGTTGTTTTCAAATTATGTAACATCGGCTCTAAATCAAACGAAATATTTAACATTTTAGTGTTATTAAAAATGCATTACTGATTAAAAAAGTTTATAAATAGTGTTTTTTTACGCTAGTGTAGCAATATTTTTTTTTCGCTATTGCACTTTTAAATGATCTATTTTAATTTGTTTGAATCTTATGTAAATAATAATTTGGCATGTTTCAGTTTATAACTTAAGGCTCTTATGCAATTTATAATATATAATATATGTTAAACTTTTTTTTAAAAAAAATTAAGTAATAATAATGAAGTTAAAATTTTCAATACAAATCATAATATTTTTGAAATTTTTTTTCAAATTTCTATTTGTCAATGTAAATGAAAATTTTTTTAAATTAAATTTAAAATAATTGAAAAAAAGGCAAAATGAAAAAACACACAGTTAATGCTACAGAATTATTTAAATGACACATTCAGTTTAAGAATAATATGGCAGAATTAAATTCAGAATAATATGGCATGGACTAATTTAATAGAATTTTTTTGAAAATCTGTTTTATAAGATTATAATATACATAAGTTACAAACTGTCGGGTTATATGAAGAATCCTATGTCCTATGCAATATGAAGAAATGTCTTATCAATATGTTCTTATAGATAAATGTATCACTAATGTTTTCAATTTTATATGTATAGTTGTTACACACCTCATTTTATTTATATGGTGCATTTCTTTATAACGAAAATCTTTCAGTAGAGCGCAGAGTTCACAATTAAGTTTAATATCCTAATAGTTTATGGTTAAAAGTGTTGGTATTTTAAATGAACTATGTTATTCAGATAATAATATACCTAATATATATATATATATACCCAAGATCTCAATCCTTGCTAACTTCTAATATTCATGAATCATTATTTTTAATCTTAAAATTTAAAGTTATTAAGGCTTTTTTTAATAATATTTTTTTTAATTTGTCTCGAATATTACAATTTCAATCTTGGCTTCCCTTGCAAAGTTCAGTTTCTTTTTCGACAGATCCTTGTTATAAGGTAGAAAGTTCGAATCCTTTTATAGTTATATTAATTTATGTTTGGTAGGTGTCTATACAAAATTTTTTTTCTTTGATAGAATTTTATCATCAAGCAGATAAAATACTTTTCTTGTGTTATAATTTTTATTTAATCAATACAGTATTATAATTTGAATTAATTACATGAATTAATTTATTCTTACATTAATCAAATTTTTTACTTAATTTATTTTTGCATTACATCATTAATGTGCATTTTTTACATATTTTATTTAGCTAGTTTGTAATAATAGTGAGTGTTTTTTTTTTGTTCATTTTTGATGGAAGTATTTAATTATTTAAGTCTTAAACATCTACTTTCAAATTTAAAGTTACTAATGGAAACGATTCAAATGTAAATCATCATAAAATTAATTTTATTAAACTACAAACTTTTTGTGGTAAAAGAGTCAAACTTTTTGTGGTTAGAATTTTTTTAGAGCAAACATATTTTTTTTGAAGTTATATCTATTTTATCTGTGTTCCTTTGATATTGAGATAATTTTTTAAAGTTTAATTTTAATTTTTCTCATTAGGTCTAGAAATGTAACGAATAGTGTATTTGCTGGATAAAGAATGGTTTCCCAATGACAATTTTTTTTTCTTATTTTTAAAAATAAATTCACATTTTCTATACAGTATAAAAAAGTTAAGTCATTGTTGGAAATAATAAAAACTTAGCTATTAGAGTTTTTCCTTTTACCCTACACTAGTAATATAGCTTTCTCATAGAAATATTTAATCCTATAAGACTGATAAACAGCTTTAAAAAAAAGTAAATTTAAAAAAAAAGTATAAAAAAATTTCCTTTTAGTTATTAAATCAAAACTTAAAAATGAATTTTATTTCATTTTATAACTGTGATTGAACTGTCGTCCCTATTTTGAGTTTACGACTATGAATGTTCAACTCTAGAGTCTAGTAATTTTCCAATCCAGAAGACAAGGGAACTTCTGGTTCAGGTATTGGGAGAAATGTGCCTTCGTGGAGTACTTTTTGATGGAACTACCCTGCATTTGTGTTACATAGAGGAAAACCACCCATGGTTAACCTGATGGCAAGGGAACACTTACCTAATATCCGTCGTCTAACACTGGCGATATTTTGTATCAGCACTCTGGTCGGTGCGAGCTGGATGAAAAATTAAAATCGACCTGCCATTCCTGGGATTTGTACCAGATTCACCTCATTGGAAGGCGGACGCTCTATCCCCTGAGTCACCATGGCTCTAAAATTAATATTTTTCAGGAAAAAAAGTATCGGTAAAACATTGAGAAATTTATTCTATCAGAAACGGTTTTTAAAAATGAAACTCTAACATAAGAAACTCTAACATAAAAAGGCCCATAAAAAAGTGTCATATACAAAAGCAAAACAGAAAAAATAAAAACTGATATCTTAATTTTTTTAAGCTATAAAAATTATTATCTAGACATCTCAGTTTTAAAATTACCATATTTTCAAGAAAAAGTGAATTAAAAGAGATGAAATCTAATAGAAAAACTCTTAAAAGCCATGTCATAATAAAAACATAGATAAAAACAAACTGTTTTTTTTTTTTTTTTCGTTTTAAAAAATTGTCCATAGAAACTGAAGCAAAAATTGTTCTTAATTTTTAAACTGAAAATTTTATTCTAAAAATCTCAATTTAACTTATTCACATTGTCCTATTATTTTTGGAAAAAAGTTATGACAATAGAATAACATCATTCATTTAGAAAAACTCTTTAAAAAGTGCTGTCATAATAAAAACGCTGATAAAAGGATAAGTCAATTTAAAGAAAGTAAAAGAGAAACAAACAAAAAATGTTCTTAGTTCTTTAAATATGACTTCAATGTTGAAAATCACAGTTTCATATGTTATTGCCTATCTGTCTTACTATACTGGAATAAAATAATTATCTATTAGAAACATTCTGTTTAAATGCTGCACTGTAATAAAAACAGAAACAGCAAAAAGAGAGACAAAAAAGAAAACATTCTTAATTGGTAAAACAAAAAGTGTTGAAAAATTGATTTGCCTGAATATAATTTTAAAAAAAAGAAGAAAAAAATCAGCAGTACAACACACATGGTTCAGTATTCAGGTGTAAACTCTAGGTTCGAAACTGGCTCTATACTTTCAATTCTTCAAATTTTGCTTTTTCATTTGTCTTTCAGAACATAAATTAAAAGTTTTAGAAAGCAAATATGTGCGAAAAAACTATTCCTTATAATGTATAATAAAAAATACGGTTCTAGATAAATCTTTATTAGATCTATTAAAATTGAAAAAAAGTTAAAATTTTTTATTTTTTTAAAAAATATTTTGCCAACGAAATATTCGGCCCTTTTTGTCGAATACCGAAGAGTGGCCGAATATTCATTACATCCCTTATTAAGTCAAATTTTATTACATTAGTTTTAATTATATATGTTTATTTTTTTCTTATTTCAGTGATTTCTTTGAACGTGTCATTCATATTAACAGTCTGATATGGTCATGTTCAATGACTGGAAAGTCTGGCTTAACTTATCAAGAAGCCTTAGATTCTGAAGCTGAAGCGAGAGAAAGCTTAAAATTATTTCCACATGCACTCAAGAAGCCAATACTGTATTTGGCTTCTCTGACGGAGCGAAAAAGACTCAATGATCTGTGTGATGATGTGTTTAACTATGTTAAAGACAGATATTTCATTGGTGAAGAAGTCGAAGTTACAGTTAATGGTGTAAAGTAAGTTGTAAATTACATGTTAAAATATTTTACTATCTAATTAATTATTTTAGAAACAGGTTTGTTGTTTGTCTGTCGGCAATTTTTGGATTGCTCTCTGCAGAGCCAACCTTATAATAAAGGTGTTTAACAGCAGACAAAGTGTTCAGGAATAGATAAAGAAAATAATATGTAGAACAATTAGATAAACACAAAAAGACATGCTCTTGATAGCTATATTACATCGAAAGCAAGAATGAAATATAATCCTAAGTTTAGCCACTTTAAGTGGGGATTACCAATCCTCCTATTATAAAGCAATGTATGTACAGATATTGTACTGTATTTAGATTTACTATGGTTAAGTTTCATTACTGTGTACTGGTTTTCTTTCATTACGGGAAGGGCAGATTTTGGCCCACTAATGATTAGGCTATTACATAATACTTAAATAATTTGCATAATGAATCTATTTAGTTTCAATATTTATTATTTTTTTTTACAAAGAAATTATAACATTAAAATTGGAAAAGGCAGAAGAACTAATTTGATTGGGAAAAGTTGATTTTTTTTTTCCCGCAAAGAAAATATTCTTTAATCAAAACAAGTTTTCAAGTTTTTCTTAAAGAAGAAATGTGA